>CM036254.1:12834025-13434025 GCA_020698575.1 Bostrychus sinensis | reverse complement strand
CAAAAATGTTAATACTTTAATAATAATAAACAACTAATAACTATTTTTACACAATACACAATAGTAAATATTTTAACTACTTAACTTCAATAGAAAGTTTGCAACAAACTTGGACAAATCTATATCCTTTCTTTTAATGCTCAGTGAGTTAGTCAAATGGGGCGACAGTAGAGAAGTGGGTTAAGTTTTTGCCCAACAACCGCTAAGCACATACTGTTGTGTCCCTGAGACACTTCACCCACATTGCCTACTCCAGTCACAGTATGTGGCTGGTTGTGACAGGAAGGGCATCCGTCATGAAAACTGTGGCGACCCCGAGTAAGAAAGCGAGAAGAGAAGAAGACCAAAAAAAAAAGTGTTAGTCAAATCAAAGTTTACTCAGGCTTTCGAACCAACTTTATCCACGTCTAGTTTTGTTTCATGTTTTTTTTACACACTCAAAAATAAATAAATTTGCTGTATAATAAAATTATTTATTTATGTAAGGATTAATATATTTCTAACTGTACATTATGTTTTTGAAAGCAGTTCATCTTGTCCCCCTCTAAACACTTTGCAAAACACGTCACTGCAAAAGCAACATGGCAACTGCAGTTACTGCCAGGTATTCATCTGAAACTTTGCAAAGACTGTCTGTGTACTGTCCCAGGTAGTTGTGTGTGACAAACAATCTGGTTCAAGTTACACTCATTTTTAGAAGGTAAAAGAGGGTATCTCAGTCCCCCCGTTGGTAAAGTAGTTAGTACCACCATTTGTCCCCCAGAAGACCAGGGTTTGATTCCCTGAGAGTGAGACTTCAGTTTCTCTCCTTGTCATTCTTAAATCTGGATAAATAGAGGGTACCACCAGGTAGGACATTCAGTGTAAAGTCCTAATTGAATTTACCTGAGCAAATCAGATGAGCATTTTCTACTTTCAAAACAATGTGCAGATGTTTTCTTTTTTAACTTCTATAGCAGATGTTTTTCACTTCAGGTATCATGAAAACACACTCTTTGCATATCACAAAAAACATAATTTTCTCATTTCCCATAGGACTGCGTGAGGCCCAGAATGCAGACTCTCATTCCACTCCAGAAGACAACACAGAGCCTCCTGAGGTGGCCCTCCTGTCCAGGATAGGCTTCCACAGCCCCTCTGCTCCTCAGAGGCCCAGTACCTCACCGAATCCCCCTTCTTATGCTGACCTCTTGTCCCAGGATGACTCTCTGCTGTCCTCTACATCCTCCCCCACCAGTGCTGCTCTACTGCCTCGGCCTCAGGCTGTGGGCTCTCCGGGACACCCAACCCCTGGCCCGCTGGGGATGGACTTGGGTCTAGGGCATGGCCTTGGTTCTAATTCTGTCCCCACCCCAAACACCCCGTACCTCGGTAACGGAGACGGGTCGAGCTCCGATTCGTTGGACAGACAAGCTGCTGGTCAGGAGGACGATGACGATGACGATGACAATGATGAAGACGAGGAGGATGAGGACAGTAGTGAATATGAGAACTTAGTGAGCGAAGCCTCTTTACAGATGGTGGCTCACGGTCGACCAGCCGCCCTGAGCCCTGACGGTGACGCTCGTGGCTCACAGACCACATAGAAGCATGATTGTGGTGCGTGAGGGACAATTACAGACACGCGGTGCACCTTGATGGCGGCCATCTTGAGCGATCAAAGACTAATGCAGACAAAAGAAGTGCCAGTCCTGACTGTGAATGGCATGCGCAGGAGGTCGTCTGGCTGTGTGTTCCCTTCTCGTCTTAGTCTCCATTTTAAGGGGAAACCTTGAGTGAGGCTGTGTAGGCTCAACAGGTGTAACTCGCTGGTGTTTCATGTTTTACTTTTTCATTTTGGAATGGTGATGGTCAGGGTATTTACAAGGATGTGACTGGTTGTTGTTAAAAAATCCGCAACAGCTAGTTTGATCGGAACAAGACAGGTCCTCCTCCAGTCTCTCCCATGAGTATGATTTATTTTCATGTTTTCTTGTCTAAGCACCCATCTTAACCACAGCCTCTTGCACTTTTTTGCCTTTTTTCTTAACAAACCATTTAAAAAAGAGCAAAGGGAAAGTATTTTGCGGCCTTGTAACTATTTTATTAATAAGGTAGACGAAGAGTTAGCTTTTTCGTTTCTTTATTTGATTAATTTATGAATCATTTCTTTAACATTAGAACTTGCTTTGTTGCTCTTAAATAATCATCCTATCACCTGTGTAAAAACAATGAATAGAATGACGAAATTTACTCTGCCATTTCTGTAATGGGTGCTTTATAAATATATATACACTTATATTTTGTCAGATTAATAGTTAATTTAATTTGATTGACGAGAATGTCAATGCCGTGTTCTTTTTGGATAACACTGAACTTGTATGCGCCTTGCTGCACTTAACAAGATCTCTCATTCTAATGCTATACCAATGCTGTCATGTGCCACTGAAGTAGTTCTCTTTGTCTTCTGTTTGTGTGTTGTACGAGGTTCACAGGGCAAACACAATGTACTGTAGCTTTACTAACCAGATGCTTCAAGTTCCCTTTTTGCTGCTGCAACACAGAGAGCTAAAACTGCATCTGTCTATCATTCTTCTTATAAAAACTGGCTGCTACTTCCACCTCCTTTGCTGGTCGTCTCTTAAACTACTGATCCTTATCATATAGCCACTACCCACTCTAGTCTTACTGGCTTTTCTATTAAAAGTCATAATCAGCAGACCCCTGTTGTGTATGAGAGTTGTTATCATGGGAACCGTGATCTCTCCCATCTCTGTGTAGCTGACAGCAGACCTCATGTATTCTGACCTACACGGGTCAGCGTTGTGTGTACGGACCTGGAAATGTGATGAAGACATCTTGACCTTGTTTCAGTGTACAGTGCCTTTCACTCAGGGCAGTTTCTGTCTGCACACAGAACACACTCACAGCTCTCTCTTAAGGGGTACAGTCATAGTGACCTGCATCTAGTATGCAATAATTGACATCCAACTGCAAGATGTTGAGTCTTAACTAAATCCATCACTGCTTCCCTAAAACTATTTTCCTTTTTATGTCAATGAACATGACAACGGCCTCTAAGTGGACCTGTATCTGATTGTGCGACTGTGATTTTGCTTGCTGTAATTATTTGAAACTGGAATTTATAAATCAAGAGGGAAACTGCCAAATACATCTAGCAGGTTTTCAGTGTGAAAGAGTGGATTAATTAGATGCTGGACACCTTTGTTGCATGAGCAGAACGAACAGACTTTGTATTGGACCTGCTCTGGACAGGCTGTTATTATGTGTGAATTATTGCACTTGATTTTCAGACATTTACTTGGGAGATTGAACTGATTTAATCACATTTTTGACATGTCATAATTGCCTTAGGAGCATTTCATTTGCCCTAATGTGTTGCCAATACATTACCAATTAGGAAGTGGCACTCCAAATGTAACTTTTTAATCAGAACACAATCACAAAATATTGTTTATGAACAAAATTAATTTATTAATGTTATAGATTCCAATGAGTACTGGGACTTTATAAAAATACATTATAATGAATGTACAGTGGACAAGGTCGTGGGTAGCATTTGAACAGCACTTACTTGTATAAGCTTGTCTCACTTCAGTGTTGTGGTATAGAGCAACAGCTCCTAATGCTGGTCCTATTTGTTATTATGATCCCTCTGACCTCTAGATCCCTTTGACCTCTTGTTGGTCCTTTCTGTTTTTGGACCTGGGTCCCCGGAGTTATCATCAGGTCCATGCTCCGCAGTGTCCATGTTATAGAGTATGAAAGGATTTGTACCTTTAGACTGTTTAAAATCCCATCTTATTACATTTATATTATACACACGTGTACTCTTACTGTATGGGGTTACACTTCTTCCCCAGATAGGCCTTTGCCACATTCACCCCTCCCGAAAGCACAAAGTCCAGCTGCAGCTAAGATCTTCTTGGCTTTCATCTGGGTTTGTGTACCTGACGAAAGTAGACCAAGGACTTGCTTGAAAGAGCACAGATGATATGGTTCTTAAGTGGAGGATAATAAAACGAGACATGCGTATGTAAATTTACTGTATGTGTCTTTATTTTACACCATAAACAAATTTCAACATATAACTTAGGCATTATATTCAGAAAAGTTCAACACACAACTTGGTGTAATTCTATTGATGATGCTCATATTTGGAAAGCATTTTGTTTTATCTACTTTTGAGGATAAGTAGTAATAAAGTATATATTCCAAAGGCTAAAAAATAGATTCACTTTTTTTTTTTTTTTTTTTTTTACAAATTTGTAATTCTACTGTATGCACAAACCTACTACGGCTTCTCTCTGTCAATGACATCACGTTGGAGAGGACGGGCACTTCAGTAAACAACATCAGTTAGATCTGCGTCAAACTTCGGCGTAAAGCACACATTAAACTGCAAATCAAACTGAAAGCTTTGCTTCTGCGGAGAAGAGCACTGTCGAAAATTCACAAGTGTTGACAATTCATGCGTAAGCTGTCATGCAATGCTGCAGACTGCTTGCTGCAGTATTTTTACGATGACATCATTCTTTTATCCCCTATGAGGGAACACCACGTGGTTATTTGCCACAGATTCAACAAATTCCGATCGGACAACTGCGAGCAAAACAAATCTGGTATCGGTGACTTACAAATTTGATAAGTATTGAAGAAATCCTTAAAAAACGGAGCCGCCGTAGATGCAGAGCCTGTCGCTTGTTGTGCTTTGAGCCTTTTAATAGTTGGAATGAGAGACGTGGAATATGATTGGTCCATGCAAAGGAACACAGACACTTCGTCCAATCAGGACGTCCGGCAGATTCAGGTGGTAAATCCTGCTCCTGCCTCTCACTGTAACACGGCCCAGGGCTTTCTCTTCTCTGTGCTCTCCTCGTAGTGTATTTTTTAGCCCTGCCTGGCTTACCTCGGCTGTTTCCCTTTCCCCTGGGCCGCCATTAAAAATTCTGTCAGCTCGGCGAGCAGAGGACAGGGGAGGGGGGGGACACCAAAATGCTATAAAGCTTCAAAGCGCACGGTTGAGGGACGGGACTTTGGGGGGGTTGTCGCTCCGTGTGGAAATGTATGGACCTTGAAATGCGCCCGACTGAGGAGTAAATATGCGGCTGGAATCGACCAAGTGAGAGGAGAGGACCCCGAGCGCGGACTGGAGTGGGCTTCTCCGCCGGGGGGGTGGGGGGGGCTGCGTTTGTTTTGGTGGAAAACAGGGGAGCGTAAACACGGCGAGGCAAAGGTAAGCTCAGCGACGATAGCTCGTTTGACCTCGGTTTTTTTTTTTTTTTTTTTTTTTTTTTTTTTTTTTTTTGCGAGGGCCTTCCAAAAACACAGAGGCGGAGAGGGGCATAACATAATCCCATAGCGTTAGCGAGCAGCCTGCTAGCTCCAGAGAGAGTCCTGGCTGCAAACCAAACCGTGCAGCCTGCTAGTTGTCAGGCTGGACAGATAGGATTTAAACGTGTTTCAAGTACTATTAGTCTAACTTAATGTTTCAAGTTGCGAATGCTTTCACTAAAAGTTACTCAACAAACGGGTTAAACTAATATTTTAAACCCACGCTTGTAATGTTATAGGTTTGACTGCATTAATAACAGGGGTGTAACGAAGGGAAATGCCTTTGGACAGGGAGCCCATGAGCATAAGAGTCCCAAATTAGGATCAAGTAGGATACGACTATCAATCAGGGTTTTCCCACAGCACTTAGCACCTTAACTACCATTCTATATGCTCTGAACAGGGTATCCCCAAGGTCTGAAAAGCATTAAAAAGGTATTACATTTGATTGTGTCAAATTCAAGTCCTTAAAAGTACTAATTATGAGTAGGTATTAAATTTTGTTCTGTCATAAAATTTGTCAAAACATGGTAATATCACAAAAAGTTGTGTCACTCACCACAATAACAAAATATATTTATAGAAGAAATGCTATGCAATGTATGATTTTCCTTTTTCGTGAATTTTTAATTGAGCACTTCTTTCATCTGTATTAGAAATGAAATTCTTGAATTTCAGAGAGTAGTTTTGGATAATTCATACAGATTAGATGATGTTGATGATGTGGGCATTAAAATTCACTTTAAGTGACTAAGTCTTAAAAAGGTATTGAATTTCACAAGACAAAACCTGGAACTACCCTGCAGAAGTATTAATTATAGCCATAAGTAAACCTTAAAAAACTTTATTGTGATCAAGGCTGAAGTCGACCAAAGATACTGTTAGTCGAAAGGGGTGTAACGATACATATCGATTACAACTGTTTTGATACGATTCAAGAACGATATTGGTTAATTTGTAACGATACGATTCAACACCTTCAGATCAAGACCCAGATGTACCTGGGTTTATTTTAACATACAATTATTGATATTTCCGATATTATTGATTTTTTTTCATGCTTGTGTATCAATATTACTACCTATAAGATGATACAATTCGATACAAGGTCATGCGTATCCATGTAGTTGTATCATACATACATATAGTATGATATAGTAACTGTATCATTACACCTCTATTAGTCGATCAAAGGTATGCCCAGTAGAACGATTAATTAATCAAAATCCACCAAAGATATGTGGGGGACTTAACAGAGTCTCACACAAAGAAGTGATTTCACATTATTTAAAATATGTTGTCATCTAAAATTCATCTATGCTATCTAACAAAATGAAAAATAAAAGTTATCAAGTAATAAATGGGACCAGCTTTATTAATATAAAGAGTGAACTCAGTCAACTAATTGACCGATAAAATTTTAGTCGTCCAAAGACCCCAGTGAGCGATTAATCGACTAAGTGACAAGTGTCAGCCATAATTGTGATGCTTTTGTTATACAGTGTTTATGTCAGGTAAACTTTATGAGATTTTTAGAGGTTGTAAATGAGGTGTTTAAATGGCAATAATTTGTTGGTAGAAAATATTTAGGGAACAATAAGTTGGTTAAACTGGCCAATTTTCTGCTGAAACACTGTAAAAATACTGTAAACAATTAGCCAAACTATCTAAACATATATTAATAGACTTGTGGCCTGTAAGTTTGTGAGGATCAAGTTTGAAGTTTTTGTTTCTATAAAAAAATATTGGAAGAACAAATAAAAAAGGCAAAAGTAGACAAATTCATTAGAAACTGTAATGTTTTACTTCCCGTATTCAGTGTCAAGGACTGCACACCTCATAAACGTGGGGAATTTGTCACTGCCTGTTGGTAAACCTGCAGGCATGGTGTAAACATTGCACACACAGCCCTTCCCTGAATACAACCAGTTCGTTAACGTCAAGTTTATAGAGTCATGCTTAATAAGGTTGTGGCATTGTACAGTAAGTAGCCACAGTTGATCTTAATCATTTGGCAATAGGTAATAGGCTTTGGGTCGAAATCAATTTGAGTGCATCAGTGAGTGAGTGAGGCGGTCATGCGCCTCCCCACTGGGTGTCTGCTTTCATCTGTCCTTGTCTCCTGTTACCAGCTCAGTTGTAGGACACATTCACCCAGTGTCTCTAACTTCTTACTGTATGTGTTTAAGTTCAGTGTCAGGTTAAAGAAGACAGGGATTCATTTTTCTTTGGTCAGTCTTCTGTGGAGCACTTAAAATTACTGGCAAAATTACTGTTATATTTTGTCCCACTGCATTATGTTAAATACTTTTTTCCTAAAGTTTGTCAAATGTGCTATCAAACAAATATCCTACAACATGTTAAAATAAAAAGAATAAAATAAGAACCATAACCAGTAGAGTTGCAGTAAAAACTACTAACGTCAATTTAGATTTTCATTTCATTTGTAAACATAATATATTCCACCCCTCAAATTTGACTAGGACTAAACCAGGGAAGTAAAGTGAAACTAATCCCAGGACCTAATCCCCAACGTTAAGCCCATGATATTGATGGAACTATTTGTGAAACAAAGTGTTGACATTTATTGAGTTCAAGTCAAAGTTAATAATCTAATGTCTGTCTTCACTAAGGGTTTAAACAGACAGGATGATTGCTATCTTGTAGCGTAATGAAGTTAAGTTTCTTTATTAGGCAAAGCTGGCATTTAGTTACATTGCTTTCTCTCTGTCACAGTGCGCTGCTTGCCGTGTGCCCTCCTTGAGAGTGGATCTGCCGAGCTGAGTGCCCCTCTGAGCGGCGGGGAGCCTCCCACAGCGGCGGTGCGACGATGAGCGAGCTGGTTGCCAAGTGGGCCTGTGAATACTGCACATACGAGAACTGGCCGTCCGCCATCAAGTGCACCATGTGCCGCGCTCAGAGGCCCAGTGGGGGTGCCATCATCACTGAGGAGCCCTTCAAAAGCAGCCCTGCTCTGGATGCAAGTCTGCACCAGTGGGACTCAGCAGACCTCAGCCCGACCCAGGGAGGATCCAGCCTACTCATATGTCCCGATTCCAGCGCCAGGCCCCGTGTACGGATTGCTGACGTTCCAGAGACCAGCAGTAAATGGTCTTGTCACATGTGCACCTACCTGAACTGGCCGCGCGCCATTCGCTGCACACAGTGTCTGTGTCAGAGGCAACAGGCGCAACACGCGCAGCACTCAAGCCATCAAGGACTGCACACCCAGCAGCCACACAGTCCCACGGAGTCACCTCAAACCTCAGGCTCAGGTTGCCGCCCCTCAACCCCAGCCTCCACTACAGACCCCTGTGAGGAGTACAATGACCGCAACAGGCTCAACACGCACGCACAGCACTGGTCCTGCACCGCTTGCACTTACGAAAATTGGCCCAAAACAAGGAAGTGTGTCGTATGTGACCACCCGAGACCCAACAGCCTGCTGGCAGAGCCCATCGAACTGGCCTCAGAACCCGAGAGCCAACAGCCATCTTCGATACTAAACGAGCAGGACAGGGACAACCGCAGGGGCGTGGGGGGACACTTGGGTGGGCAGGGGGTTGGTGGGGTGGTTGGAGGTTTGGGAGGGTGTAGCAGTAGCCAAAGGAGGTCGCCTCCGACGTCCAAACGAGAATCAGAGGTCAACATGGATTTTCAGAGAATTGAACTGGCGTCTGGGGCCGGCATCGGCAGCAAAGAAGAACTCGAAGTGGATTTCAAAAAATTGAAGCAGATTAAGAACCGGATGAGAAGGACTGATTGGCTGTTCCTCAATGCTTGTGTGGGTAAGTCTAAAAAAAGGATATTAGAAAGCACCGCTATTATCTACCACTCTCAATAATTTGTCATTTTCACAGGAACTGTCTTTATGAAGTATTACATGTTCTTGTGTTTATTGAACTTTTATTTTACATTATGACCACTGACATGTAAAGTAAATAACAGATCGTCTCTTCATCATGGCACCTGTTAGTGGGTAGGAAATATTAAGCAGCAAGTGTAAAGATTTGCAAAATGTAACGGGCCAGACGACTAGGTCAGAGCATCTTCAAAACCGCAGCTCTTGTGAGCACAGACTGCAATGGTCGGCATCAATCGAATGTGTCCCAGGAAAGATCAGAATACAGTTTGTAGCATATGGGGCTGCTACTAGGCAGGCCGTCATATTATGCATTTTGGTGCCTGTCACACCGGGTGATTAGAGCAGCTGAGTGGTGTAGGCTACGATTCAGCTGTAGTCACAAACAGGCAGCATCAGCGAGTGTCAACTTGAGTGGTGTTCAAAAGAGCTTTAGAGAAAGGACAAGTGGATTTCAGTGTTGCAAACAGGGTTTGAGGTTCTGTATGTCACTGTATGCTGTTGCGACAGGATTCACCATATTTGTCCTTCGCCTTGCCTTTGGGAAGGAAGGAAGCTATTCTCAAGTGCATCTCCAATAGCACTGTTGCCATTGCAGTAGTATGATACACATATTTTTTTTATATGGCTTGACAGCAATATTAAGCTGTGTAAAATATGACCTTGGTTAAGATTAGTCCTAGTGCTGAACTTTGCACATCAGTAGGGAATCAGTGCAGGGAACATCAGAACAAACTATTTCAAAATCTGAATCCACACTTTGAATCTACCTGAAAGTTTAATGTAGTAAGTAGGCGCTGACAAGATTACACTATCCAAATACAACCAAATACAATATGTTCCAGTACTTTTATTCAGTCAGACTCATCTCTCTGTACAAGTTTGTAGGCGCTGCTCTGTTTATATAGCCACATTCAGAAGATTGACTGGGCACCATACTGCTACACACTCCTCAAATCCTCTGCCTTCAGTGTAGTTAGTGTAAAACGTCCCCACTCAAGCAGCAAGTGTCCAGCCACCCACACGGTAGAGTGGTGCATGCAGAGTGGGAGGAAGGAAGGATAAATATTATAAGAACAATCAGCCATTGCTTATTCTTCTCTTTTCTCACTCGTTTGTCATAGCTTTGTCTTTGGTTACTTAGTTTACTTAACATACCAGCAGCTAAACTTCAGAAAGTCATGACAGCTGTATTTCATTGTCAGTGTGAATATAACGATCATGTACCTGAATGTCAAAGTGTTAAATTAGAAGTGCCATGAATTATTTGCATTACTGATTTATAGTTCCTACTTCTAAGATCTACTTAATTTTTTTTAGCCAATCCCACCTCCTAACAATGGTATAGCAAGCTTTTCTGTTTCTGTTTTATTAGAAAAGTAGGATGAATTCGCCACTACAAAATTTTAATACATGACATTAAACTTAAGCCTTACCTCTGCAAGAATCTCAGCATGTAAAGTTTGCTTCCCTGTTCTCTAACTTGGGTCAATCTAATCTAATTTATTATGCTTTTCTTTTTTGTGCGGCTTAGCTATGCATGATGAAATAGGATTTGCGTTTGCCTAGAAGGTTAAGTTCTAGCTGGTGTTGGTTTGTTTGTTTGCCTGTGAGCAAGATTAGTTAGTAATGGACCAAGAAAGAAATTATTCGTTTTTGATGTGTATCCAGAACATTGTTTGGATCCAGGATTTTTTTCAAAATATTTCATAAGATACTATATCTAGTAACACAAGGAAAAGGAACAAATCAAACAGTAGTTTTAGTGGATTCTCTGCCATTGTGAGAGAGCTTTGTAGATCAGTGAATAATGCATTTACCCTTGAACTAGAAGATCCATGGTTTGAGTTCAGGACTAGGCAGTATATCTTTACCACTGTAAAACAGGGCCCCTTCCTTAGCTGAGGTCTCTACTGTCTGAATCCTACCCTAACAGTTTTCTTAAATACAGGAAGAAAATGTAAACTTAAAATGTCCTTTTTATCACAGCACCTGTTTGCTCATCCACATTCCTCAGGGATATGATTGAGTCCAAAGGTCAGAAGAGACTGTTGATAGTTGGCTGCGTGTCACAGAATTTTTTACTCTTTGCGACACATTTTTACAACAGCTTGTCCCTCTAGGCCCGGGACCCATCTGGCCAGAATATTTGATGCGAGTGGGTGTAATTCTTTGTAACACTATCAAGCATTAGCTTCCCTTATGTGAGCTGAAGTCTGCCTTTCTCTTGTTTCAAGCAGAGTCGAAACTGTACCTTTTGCTCCGGCCTGTGTGACTAATATTTAGGTTACACGCAGGTTTTCTAATTATTGTTTCCTCTATTGTAGATGGCAGAGTGGTGGATAAGTAAATGACAGGTTTGGATGCGTAGAAACAAACATTTGTACATAGCAGGATTAAAGTGTAGGCAGACAACTTTTCAATTCATAGTTTTCACAGTGACGTCACACCTGAAGGGCACGCACACTGGTTTAACGTTAGTCCACTGAGCATCAGCTGAAGCCGCTGTTTAATCACCTTAGGATCTGTGTTTCTACAGAATCTCATCAGAGAAAACTGACTCAGAAATAAAATGAATGTGGATTTGTGGCATCAAACGAGTCCCTCTCTCCAGGGGAGGGTGAGCAGTGGTAACGGTTAGCCGTTTAAATACACAGGGAACTGGCAGTATTTAAATGACATTACCTTAAGCTAGTGTACTAACTAATGGCAGTTTTTGTCCAACAGTCATTCTCACCTTTTATGATCAAAAACAAATCCCTTCCTGTATGCTGGGTTAATGGCCCACCTCGACTGAAAAAAACGCTTTTGGTGCGTTTATAAGCGACTCAAACAAGGCAGCGGTGCCTCATGTGTCACAGGTCCCCAATATTTGTAGTTTACTGCACGTAACCATGTTTGTTTTGCCCTCTATGGAACAGAAAAGTCACATGACTAAAAACTAAGCACAATGTTGCTCAATCTGGCTTACTGAGGTTGTCATGGCAACTTGTCAAAGTGCATGTGGTAAAGCTATAGTGTATCTTTATGGTGACAGATCCACTGATGATCAGATACCATTCCTTTTCATTCTGCACACTGCTGTACAAAATGTTCTCTGATTTGACCAAGCAAAATAGACAGTGGATAGTTACTGGTTCCAAGGTATACACTGGCTTCAAAAGGAACCAATACTAAGAATGAAGTGACCAACCGTTGATGGTATTTTTGTTATCTGGGATGATGCTGCCAGACCAGGAACTACCAAATGACATATAACAAAAATCTCTTTCAGTGGAATAAAACTGTGTAGCTGTTGCTATCATAAATAATGACTGACAGGGCGTAGGAAAATTTGCATGAAATAAGAGCAGCTTTTGAGAATATCAGGAAAATGGCAAATGGTATTGACTCCCAGTAAAACTAATACTCCAAGGTGGAGCTTATGTTTGCAACTTAACTCAAAAAAGTATGGACGGATTTGGATGAAATTTTCAGGAAATGTCAGAAATGGAATAAGGAACAAGTGATTACATTTTGGGGGTGATCCGGATCACCATCTGGATCCAGGAATTTTTTAAAGGATTTTTTACTATTGTAATAATTTTGCCATTACAACTTCTAACTCAACAAATAATGCCCAGAATCATCTACCATGATGTCATGATGTTATAATCTGACATAGTTTGACCTGGATCATGTTGATACTCTGGTTCTGGTGATCCAGAAGGTTCTAAATATAGGGGGTACATATGAAATTTGATATTGCACAGCAACAAAAGTAGCTACACACTTGCAAATTACACCAAATGTGAAGTTTTTCTCTTTCAGTAATATGTTCACAGATTTGATGTATCTTTAATACTTACTGATCTAGATCCGGGGCTTCTAGTGCTTCTAGTTTTGCAATCTGATCAAATAAGTAGCCCAGTAACAAGCCCTTTCCTACAGAACTGAGATTTTGTCAGTATTTTTTTTTTCATAACAACCAAAATGTGTTGGTGTTGAATTTACCTAGAAATTTAAAAGGACAGTTTTCTGTTTGTTACAGTAATCTGAGCAAGGGCCAAATAGACTAACTGCTTAATATGGTATAACAGTCTTTTCAATCATCATCACCATCAATCATCTTGAACAAGTTTTGATAATGATACTTGATACTATATCTGTTACTGTTAAAATGTTTTTTTCTCAATCCTGAGCATAGCCTAAATACATGCTGTACACTGTAACAGTAAAGTGTTAGAGTCCATGGTTTTCTCGCTGTGTTCCCAGACCTTTAGTATAAACATGTGTGTTTGTAAACAGTGGCCCGCTGCTCCGATAAGTCATTTCCCTGCACAACCTGCTGTGCTAAAAATAACGCCATTCACACTGGAGTAGATATTGTCATTGTTATTGTAGAGTAAGTGAAAAGCGCTGAACCTTGCCCTGTGTGGATGACGTTATCAGCATAGCCTTGCCCTATACGTTGTAGGTACACGTTGTTGATCTGCAGAATCTCACAGCACTGATTCTGTACAGTCACCTCTGCTCCTGAATGCTTCGCTGTTCTTCAAAGTGTCCAGGCCTGCACAATGTGAAAGGAAACAGCAGCGCGGTCAGAGGAAGCTTAAGTGAACACAGGAATGTGCTAACTCCAAACAAACCTGTGTTGCTCATGCCTGAGGTGAATACTAACTAGGACTGCAATGGATGAGAAAATACCTCCCAAAAGACAGTCCCACAACAGCAGCTGCTTAGATAGTTTTATGTATTACCACTGTGAATTATTCATTTGCTGAAAGCACACTTCTCTGATAACCTATTTGTCAAAAAGAATACTTTATATGAAAACAACATATTATCTATCATCTAATAGTTCTCTTATGCATAGGCTGTTGACTGATAAAACTTCCTTCTTTACACTTGATTGCCTGGGTTACTGATCAGCATCATATGGGTATATTACAACCTCATGAAGTGATACTGCATGTCCGAATTGTGAATAGTAGTTTTGGACAACAATCTGAAGTATGCCCATAAATACACATTTCATAGAAAAGGGCAAAGGGAACTTTGTTTTCCACGTTTGTCTTTTTGAGAATGCACGACATTGTTGCAGACAGTTCACTTCATACAGTTATGTCAGTACAATATTTAATGCGGTTGTCTAGAGAAGGGAAAAGTAATCTTTTTTCTGATGCATCAATCTTTTCTTTAAAAAGATTCTAAATCGATTCAGAAGAGCTAATAATCAGAATTTTGTAAAGACTACAAAATGTCTTTCAAATCTTATGCCACTGGGTTGCATTGAGTCAGCTCTGGCAAATGCTAACAGAATTTGCTACTGCAACGTTTCAATTATTATTTTTCTCTAGTTTTTGTTTTTGGGTAGAAAGTGTTTGAAATTATGGTTTAGATATAAAAAATATACAATTCAAATAAATTATTGAAGAATTAATGCTAACATGATCTAGAAAGGTGTCTGATGCATCACTTTTCAATTGAATTGTGAGATGCCCAAAGATTCCCACCCCTACAGCAGTCTGTTGTGAGGATGGTCAAAAAGGGACAGTAGTCTCTTGAGAAACTGAAGGAAATGTGTCTTTTAAATACAAGTGATGTGTAGTATGATGGAGGATGTATAAAACAACATGGACCATCCTCTGCATGCTGTCAAAGACCTTTTATAAGCAGCCACAGCAGCTCCTTTGGCCCACAGCCATATAAAGCTGTAATGTACTATATATTTGCCTATGATTGAATGGATGTTTAAAGAAGGGCTGCACAATATTTCGCATGCAATATGTGATAACTCTTTTGAATGTTGCAATAAGTACATAACCTGTTATTTGAATGGTCTTTGAAATGTAAAGTAAATGTTTAACTGGCTTGAAATATGATACAAACTAGATCTGTGCTCTCGTTCAAAGCCAGGGCCTGACTGAAGATTGAACCAGGACTAAGTCGTTTTAAACTTGAAATACAGTATACACAGGTTAACAGTTTGTTAAGTGTATGTTTTTCATGCTAAAACCACCTCCACAAAACATTTAAACTTTTATTGTAAAGCAATCAAAATCATCATGTGTTAATCACATGATCATGTGATTAACCTCAGCCCTCCTGGCTCCCTTTTAGGGCTTTTCAAATGTATATTTTGCTTTCATTTTGGCCTTTCTTATGCTAGGGTGATGATATTTGACAAAGATGTTTATTAATAAATGAATTTTAGCATCACAACTGGAAAAAAACAAACTGAAATTTCTACTGTCTGGACAAAAATACTCACATTTTTCTTCCTAAAGCCCTTTTTAGTCCAATTGATTTACATTAAAAAACCCTTATATTCACTCCACTGCCATTGCACACAAATGTGAAATCATGTTAATTCCTTTGTAACCCTGTCAGTCAGAGGCTAAAAATAAACAAACAAACAAAAATATCACCACCAGATCCACCATTTTATCATGGAATCCACTTATATTTTCCATTATATAACAGTGACTGTAGTTTTCAGATTTTTTTCGTAATAGTACAAAAAGTAAAATGTATTAAAATCAGTGACCTACCCAGGACTGGTAATCCCTGCACAAACAAAAAACACTTTGTATCTTTAAATAGTAAATAATTCATGTTTTATCTACAAATATGTATGAATTATGTGAACAAACCTCCATTTAGAGGGTTAGAAATATGAAAATAAATTCACTTCTGCTATGTATGATGAGGAGAGGGGTTAATAATCAGCAAACAAACAAAAAAATTTTCTCTTAATGTTTTATATTTTTAAATGTGAC
The DNA here is from genome assembly GCA_020698575.1 of Bostrychus sinensis. Lineage (NCBI taxonomy): Eukaryota > Metazoa > Chordata > Actinopteri > Gobiiformes > Eleotridae > Bostrychus > Bostrychus sinensis. The sequence continues at coordinate 13,418,068 of CM036254.1, read as the reverse complement.
CCAGTCTGTATATAGTGCAATTATCTGTGAAAAAACAAGACAACCTATGCTGTTGTTAGAAAGGTCAGAGGGGAAAAATCAGGCAGTCTCCTTTTTAAGGCTAAATTATCTTATTACAGCCACTATTAGTTGTTTTTTTTTCATATACTGACCACATTCAACAAGCACTAGCAGAAACACCCCCTCCATCTTTATTTATCTGAGTAGATCTTTAAGTGTTGGTCTGTTTGCACACTTGCACCTTGTGTTCAGTGTAAGTACAGCAGTGGCTGCAGGGCTCGGTCACACCCACACTAATGGAGTGTTTTGTGGAGAGCATTTGTGATCGCTCCGTAGCTGCCATTGTGCGCTCTCTCTCCTTATCGGCCTGTGTGCTAGCCAGCTCCACATGGCACAGCGAGTCCTTCCACCCACAACGTCTCTCTCACGCTCATCTCCATACACACACATACACATACACACACCATACACACAGGCATTATGCAGCTGAGCATTGTGTGTGGTCTTTTTTGGATATGGAACAAAAAGAGCAACAGTGTTTTATGCTGCCAAATGTTCGAGAGCATGGTCGAATTGATTAGTTGGATAGAAATATCTGACACTATTTACTGCTATGGAAAGCTTTCACTTCACAGGTTAATATCAAATGTGGCATGGCCAGCTTATTTTTTTATTCTATACAAAAATAGTCAGGTCATGTTGTTTTGGGTTTCAATGGCAGAAAAAATTAATGATGATTAAATGCACTTGGATAGACATTTGACCAATACAAAAAGAGACAGGGCCATCATACACAGAAGAAACCAAGGCATTTAAAAAAATATATACAACCATGTACTCAAACAAAGCATTACATATCATTCATTATTATCATTTAATCAATGGAAGAGTTTCCAGCCAGGTCCACTTGTTGAATGGGTCTGGCTATATCAAGGAAGCAGGCAGAAATTGTTACTGATCTAATATACGCATATCAGTACCCCATGCTTAATTATCTAATGCCTAAAGGTGTTAAAAAGTAGATATTGTAAACATCACCTCCTTTTCGGTCCACTCTCTATGGTGTTGGTGGAAATTGTGCGCACACTTGATCCAGTGTATTGTCGCTTAATGGTTGAGGTCAGATATAAAATGCCATAATTACATGGAAACACAACCGTGACTGATGTGTCTCAAAAATTACAAACCCAGTTTTAATGACTCTAGCTTTATCTTATATAATTATACCAATATTTTCAATTTCCAACTATTTCTGTCTAATCTCTTCAATGTCACCCAGACATCTCTGCTGTTAGAGCTGCCTCATAGACAAAACACATTTCCTAATATTTAATAGATTTGCTGAAGCACAGTATGTTCTCTGCACAAGATAAGTCAAGTTATATCAGTTATGCCCACACTCAAGCCCATATTAGAGGAATCACTGCGTTTTTCTAAAGCACTCATTGGATTTTGAGTAATTAAGCCTTGCTAAAAGTAAAGATGACTGGTTCATTTTCAGTGCATTAAAAATGTATTAACATTGCTTCAGTTTAAAATGTGTGCAGAACTCCTAATAGAAGGTTCAATAGTGGGAACAAATGGCTGTAAAAACAAAAATGGTGAAAGTCTCCCTGTTAACAAATGCTGAAGTGCGTGTCTGATTGAGAGCTTTTGTAACAGTTGTGCTTTTGTGTTTCCCGTCTAAAAGGTGTGGTGGAGGGCGACCTGGCAGCTGTAGAGGCCTACAAATCATCAGGAGGAGACATCGCCAGGCAGTTATCGTCTGACGAGGTTCGCCTTTTGAATCGACCATCTGCTTTTGATGATGGCTTCACGCTGGTTCACTTAGCCATCCGCTTCCAGAGGCAGGACATGCTGGCCGTGCTGCTTACTGAGGTCTGTAGACACCAGGCTGCATGTGGACAGACTTATCTTTAAAAATCTCTTTAACTCAAAGCAGTTACGTGGACAGCCTTACAAATCAAAGAATAAACATTTATTTATTTATGTATTTGCTCATTGTCCACTATATAATGTGCATTAACTTGCCCTCCCCCCTGGAAATCAAACTCAAATTAACAGTGGCCACACCAATTCTTTTTAAAGAATAGTTTAAAATTTTGATTGCCCAGACAACATTTAAACCCTTTTATGAAAATTAAGATTATAGCCATCCACATAACTATGGAACGGAAATATATTTGCATTCGAGAAAGCTTCTGTCACAAAGCAGGTTTTTTCCAAAGCTTGTAAAATTAATACATGATACACAATCTAGCTGAAATCGGCTACAATCAACAGATGACAGCGCATTTGTCAACTTGAGAGGAATTTTGTTGTCATAAAAAAGAAAAAACAACAGTAGACAACTGTGGTTTTATCATTAGCACATATTTGTTAGCATAGCCATTTAGCTAATATGGTATCAGCTAAAAAAGAAAGCAGTGGCAGGGTCTTTTCACAGAATAGCTGTAGAAAAGTTTTCGGACTTTCCTGTTGAAGTTGCTTGCTTGCATTATTGTGGTCTGTGTTGCTTGGCATTGAATATAAAGCTGCTGCTTCATATAACTGCTGAACATGATAACAAAAGACCTAACAAAAACAAACTTGAATTTACACACTTGCTTCTTAACGTCTGCCCTGTTATGTGTAGCCCAGCCTTTATTGATATACATTTCTGATGATTAGGTGTTTTATCAGTGTTTGTTTTCCTCAGTAGTGATCAGATAGGGGCTGTGTACATGCCACAGAGGCTGGCTGCAGCTCTCTCACCGTCCCTCAGTCTGTGATCCCAGATTATCTGTGCACACACCTCTCCTCCCACACTCTGTCACTGTCCTACTTTCTCTCCTGAGGGGGACAGAGACGATCTGGGACTCAGACGACAGAGCAAGCCACAAAAATTAATATATTTCTTGTACTGTATTCCTTTTTTAGCCACAATGTTGCACCTTCCTCTCTGTACACTCAAGGATACTAGTGCAAAACAATATCTAAATTATTCAGTTTTTGATGGTCCAATATCGGAAAATTGTACTGTTTGCAAAGCAGTTGCTATAACAAAACTATTTTCCCTCTGATTGTGGTACCAAATTTTACCCCTGATCATTTTACTGTGACCGATTGTTTACAAGTCCTTTTTTTCTCTTTTGGGGGGGGGCTTTCCCTTCAGGGATCACCACAGCAAATCATCTGCTTCCCGGCATGCAGTGCATTCAGTGTTTTTCATATTTAATTTAGATTTTATGCCAGTATACAGCCTCATGGCACATTTTGTACTTCAGTGTCTCACAAACAGATGCATGATCAGTAAAATTTTACATAATGTAATCTGCAATCTCTTTTTCTGTTTATTTATCAGCCCAGCTAGTATCTTCTAGTAACCAAACCCATCTCGGTATGTTTTTTGTGATGTATTTGTCTTTGTGCCTGTCATCTACGTGCAGGTGTCCCAACAGGCAGCCAAGTGTATCCCGGCCATGGTGTGCCCTGAGCTGACGGAGCAGATCCGCCGTGAAGTGGCAGCTTCTCTGCATCAGCGCAAGGGAGATTTCACCTGCTACTTCCTCACTGACCTGGTCACCTTCACCCTCCCTGCAGGTTGGTTTACCTGCTGCAGGGAAACGGCGGCATTGTCAAAAATTAATGAAAAACTTTCTCAGGCTTAAGGACGTTAGAAAAATACAATAGCATACTTAGTCAGTAATGACATAATATGATAGAGGATTAAGGTACGGGAAAAAAATTATTAAATCATGGGAAACATCAGAATTCCGTGATACTTCTTTGGGAACTATGGCTACCTGAAAGGAACATACTTCATTAGGCAAGGATGATTCAGGTATTTCCAAGTAATCAAGCACTTTGTTTACTGCCTGTCAGAATTTACTATTTAGTATTCATTTATATGAGTGTGAAAGTCAACAAATATCAAAATCATAATCATACAGTATAAGTCAATATTCTACTTGTGGGCTTCAGTAGTACTCAATAATCTAAAGGTCAAGTTGCTCACTTATGTTCTACCCACTCACTGACTGCATACACAAAGTTAATTTGTTGATGTTTGTCATGAACTCACTAATTGTGTGATTTTTAGTGGCTAATGCTTTTATCCATTGAACATGTGTTGCTGTCTGGTTAACTTCTGTTGTTAAATTGCGTATAGTGCTCATGATGTTTACAAACCATGAAAGAGGCCAAAACTTAATAAAACAAATCAAGGGCAGAGAAACAAAAGCAAAGTAGTCACAGTGTTGTTTTGTTTCTAGACTTCATCTGTGGAGCTGAAAAGCCCGGTGTACCCGTTCCTTTTGGCCTGCCAAGTGTATGACAGAATGCTTGTTTTGTTTACTGGCGCTGTATGAAATTGCCTGTTGTTCTGAGGCTGCGGGGACATAATGCTACATTTGTCTGTTTTCAACTGCCAGAAGACGGAGGCAACCTCTGGCTCTTTCTCTCAATATTGTCCCTGCATACTGTCCAGGACAAAACCAGATTAATTATTTTCACCACTTTTTCCACTGTCAGAGCCACATTCTGTGGAATATAATTGTGTGTTGCTCGTGGCTAAAGCTGAGGATTTGTGTTATGTGGAGTATTCAGGACAATGCAGCCCTTGGCATCTGGCCACTATAGAGAGGCATTCTGTTCAGTTCCACAAAGTCAATGCATTCATTTATTTTAGCTGAAGAATGAGCTACTGTTGACAAGGGCTCTGAGCGTGCACAGAAAGCCAGTGGCTATTGTGGGAATAACAAAAAAATTGTAGCTTGAGCCACAACTGAAGAATTTTTCTAGTTTGCCTTTTTGCTCATTTTTTGTTATTAACTTGATAACTAATCGTATGCCCTTTTAAAAACAAGTATGTGCATGAAGTTTTAAGTTCATCTGTGTTTTCTTTAATTTCAGACATTGAAGACTTGCCTCCAGCTGTTCAGGAAAAACTGTTTGATGAGGTGCTAGACCGAGATGTACAAAAAGGTAACTACAAAGACTTGGCATTGGCCCTATCTTGCAATAGTAAAGATATCTGCAATGTCTTGGACTCAAATTGTGGTTTTGGGGGTAAAAGCTCTATCCACTGAGCCATAAAGCCATCATATTTCACTATAGCAAAGAATTTATTCCTTCATTGACCCTGTGTGAATGGCATTAGCATCTCTGGCCCTTTCTTGCGATGGTACCTGGATCCACATGGTGTTCCACACAAAAACAAATAATTTCTTTCTTGACCCACTTACTGACATTTTCTGAAAATAGCATCAAAATCACAATTTTTTTGAGTTTACCTGCAAACTAACAAACAAACCAGTGCCAGCAAAATCATTGAGATTTACCACTGCAAATGCTTTAACAGCGGTTATATAAGCACACCTCCCGGTCTATCTACTCTGATGGGAATAGTGCCCAGTGCTGGCAGTGTTGTATTACTTATGTTTAGAGCCAACGCGGTTCTGCTCACCGACTTGTCTTTTTGCCAGCCAGTTCATCTTTATCTCGTGCACTACTTTGACTCTGCCCTAATCAGCCTAATTGAGTTTTGGGATTCATTAGATCCCAACTGAATAATTTTAGCTCACTTCTGCACTCCCACTCCTGACACATTATCACATCAGTGCTACACTACACTCTTACAATATTTAATGGCACCTCAAATGTCTTGTTGTTTGGTTAAACCTGCTTAATGAAAGGCCATTATGAAGACACAAGTTAAAGCAGGTTTTGATCTAATTACCGTAGGCACAACGGGCCATACAAATGTATACAATGGTGCTGGGCGTGTGTGCGAATACTAAACAGAAACTCTCGTAAAGTTTTCAGTTATAAGAAATATTTTATTATGAGCAGATTCTAAAGCTTAAATGTAACATAACTTGTTTTAGTTGATCCCTAAAATGTCTTGACAACAAAAGCCGTTATGAGATCTGTGATTTGTAAGTCCAATGCATCATTTATTATGCAGATTATGAGTATGTTCTCACTTGTTGTTCACTTTTTAGTAAATACTAAAAATGATACATCTAGTTTATTTAGCTAGTGCAAAGCCCAGGTCTGGTTAACATGCATATTGGGATTTCCTATTGCAGAGACCTTATAAGACACATTGTAATATTCATGATGATTGTGAGATTTCATGTGAAAGGAGTTGATTTTGTTTACTGATAGGATTTTGTATGTAACTAAATGCTTAAAGGTGTTTGTTTTTGTTTTTAAACCAATCTTAGTCACGTCTAGAACAGCATAGCATGTTTTACAACCTTTAAAAACATTGTGACTGAAAGAAAGCTTTTCCAGTAATTACTTTACTACTGCCATAAAGAAATAGGTAGGGAGACGAGAGACAAGTCTTTTGAACACAATTAGAGAAAAAAAGCTATTTACTTCTTTAAACTTTTTGTATGATGTTTTTTTACCACAATATAAAAAATAGCTGTGAGGATTCAGTGGAAACAGAGCTGTTTTTGGATAAATGAATGAGAGCAGGCTGGATGTAGAGAGCTTGTTGATTGGTCAGTGCTTCCTGGAGTGGGCGGGGAGGTTCATGCAACAGAGCGTTCTGATGTCTCAAAAAGACCGTGCCAAAGAATACAAGATCACTCAAACAGGTGGCATGAAAGAAAACACAACTCAAGGTATGTTTTTGACGAGGAAGCAATATTATAACAGGGATGAAAGCTCATAAAAGTTAATTTTGCATATTATAGCGCCATTAAATAAGGACTGACAGAGGATTTACTGAAAAAATGAGTGTTGCCAGTGCCCCCTGAAATACTGGTCTAAATAATGATAAAGTCACAGTTTTTACAGACCATTCCTTTTTCTCATTCAGAGCTTGAAGAGGAGGCTCCTATCATAAACTGGTCTCTGGAGCTCGGTACCCGGTTGGACAGTCGTTTGTACGCTCTGTGGAACCGCACGGCTGGAGACTGCCTGCTGGACTCGGTGTTACAGGCCACATGGGGCATCTATGACAAAGATTCAGTGCTCCGAAAAACCCTCCACGACAGCCTGCATGACTGCTCCCACTGGTGAGGACCAATGATGACTCAAGCTTGTTCCCAACGTATGGCCTGTACATTAGGCTAACCCCACCCTTACACTTTACCACATGAATTCAGCCACAGAACATGTACTTATTTTGCTCTCTGAATTTAATGAACCATGAAATAAAAAAGTGTGTGTTGAAATGGTTGCCCTCATAGTAGCCATATTGTTAAATTGGGAAACTCCTGGGAATGACAGTATGTCAGCTTAATGGCTTTGTGTGACTCACGTCTCTTTGTTTGAAATTGTGGGTTCCTCAATGAGAAAATTACTATTTAGACATAATGAGACATAATTGCCATCCAGCTTAAACCACAAGAGAGACTGAGGAGTACATTTACTGTAATCCCACTGTGGAGAAATGAGGACTAAATGTGTTTTTGCTGCAGGTTCTACTCACGGTGGAAGGAGTGGGAGTCGTGGTATTCCCAGAGCTTCGGCCTGCACTTCTCCCTCAGAGAGGAGCAGTGGCAGGAGGACTGGGCCTTCATCCTGTCCCTGGCCAGTCAGGTGTGTACACTTTAGATATCCGGTTTCCACTGGTGCTATACACACACATTGGGATTGGATTTTATTGTTTAAAAAGTTGCCAAAATACCAAAGATGCGGATACTTAAAGCTCCAGTAACAAAATAGCTTTCTGTCACAGACCCAGCAACAAAGCTCTCCTGCTTTGATTTTATATTTAAAAAAAAAGTCAAACTGGACCACCACAAAATAAAGTACATTACATCTATCCAAAGTTTAGAGCATACATTCTAGCTCTGAAATGATTAAAATATTTCTTAAACGCAAGTAAAATTTCCAAACCCCTGTTTTAAGTTGATATAACAACGCTTAGTACCGGTGAAAAGCCATTTATAAAGCCAGTGATTTTAATCCACATTAGTAACAGTATTTTATTAGGCTACAAAACCACATGATGCAACAGTTTGTAAGTGGAACTAGTCCTTGTTTGCACCTTGCAGCCGGAAAGCAACATTTTACTTGGTTCACAAATAAGTAGCATGTAGTCAAGCTGTTTTAAAAAGGTTATCAGGCAAAACAGGAAACAAATGAGCCAAACAGCAACTTTTTTATGTTTTTCTTTTGGTAACGTGAAACAAAATTCAACACTAGCAGTGTGTGATAAGCGTGTGTTTGTGTGTGTTACTGCCATTATAGAAATCTCATGCTGCTCCTTTGATTTTTCTGTTGGGAGTATGAAGGAAATGGCCTCCCTATTCCACTGTTTACTTCTCTTATGCAACTTATTATAATAAAATTCCTTCACTTTTATTATAGCCACCTGCCCTTATTTTAAAGACGTCCTTAATATTTAATAGAAACAGTGTATGGCTTATGTTGAGCTTGTATGATGTCACCATACTGACAAAGCTAACACTACTATCTTCATGCGGCTGCACACTCTGCAGTGACAACTCTAATCATATCGGTGTAGCCATCCAAAAAAGTGCCAGACTGCTGAGTAAAAATAAGCCTAAATAGCAGATGTTGTCAGCTCGCTAAGCTACAAATGTGACAGTGCAGTGTGATGTAAGACTTTTAAGATTTAATGCTTTCACCGCTGCATACTAAGTGTGTCCTGTCCTTCCAAAGTGCATCCTGTCTGTGAGCAGCACTTCTCCTCCACTGCTGTGTGACCTCATAGAGCAAGCATTTGGGCTGGTTGTTGTTGTTGTTCCATAAACTGGGCGTGAAAATCTGTTTGAAGTTTAACAGCCATTTTCATTGTAGTTTTACAGCCTTAAGTGATTGTTTTTTTTTTGTCTTTGTTTTCTTGCAGCCGGGGTCCAGTTTGGAGCAGACCCACATATTTGTTCTTGCACATATACTTCGTAGGCCCATTATCGTCTATGGAGTGAAGTATTACAAAAGTTTCCGTGGTGAAACACTGGGGTACACCCGTTTTCAAGGTAAGTTTACATTTAGAGGTTGGAGGTTGGAGGTTGTTTTCAATGTGCTCAAATATCTCGAAAGCCTGTGTGCAGCTCGGTGTTAGGGCCAAGAAAAACTGCACTTTCTTTGTAAAAAAATGGCCACAGCCTACATGTGTCTGCATTGCTGACATAGCTGACATAACTGCCGCTGTGAAGTGTCCCTAATTGGTATTTGCAGCATGTATTGACCTAATGTGGTCACTCCAGAGAGCTTTAAGTCCTCACAATAATACAAAAACACCACTCAGCTCTAATCGTGAAGCATAGTGTCATGTAAACATTATGTAAACTCAACTCCAGTGATTGTGAGGACTCCGAGAACAGTGAACCTTTATGAGCAACAGTAAAAACAAGTTTGGTTTTAATCCACCGTCCGGGCCGGCGCGGGGCAGAGCAGCTCGGTTACTGTTGCCAAGATGCAAAACACACCCAGGGAGCACATGCAAATGGTGGCCCATCGAGGGGGAGGAGCAGGGAGAGAGGGTTGACCAGGTGAAGGCCCTCTCAGACAATGGTTACTGGGACAGCAGAGCAGCAGACACTGTCCTCACCTGGTGTCACTTACACTGCCTTTATTTGGAATGAGCTTTGTCCATTGTCTACTCATGAAATTAGATACACAAGTACTCCCCTACTGTCTTTAATCTAATTTTGTAGGTCAGTGTGTATACTGTATGTGGGGTCTACTTCATTCTTTATGGTGTCCATAAATGGAATGCATTTACTTAATGGACTTAACGTCACAGTATTGGTACTATTGTTATTCTTTATTCAGGATCCCCATTAGTTACCACAGCATTCAGTCACGCACATTGTGAATACATAAACAATTGAATGCTAATGCCATTCATTCATGCCATTAGTTTCTTTTTAAAAGTGTCCTTCTTATTAATCTGTGTTATATACATAGACAGATTATTCCATACTGACACAACTCTATACAGGACTGATTTCTCTAAAGCATTGGTTTTAGGTAAAAGTAATGTGTAATGCATTAAGGAAGAGTTTCTGGTTCCATACATACAGTTTCTTTTTACAGAGATATCTTTCTTAAAAACTGGGCCAATTTGCAGACCAGTATCACTAATACTGTCAGGCTGAGTCAGTAACACTTCCTCTAACTGCAAAGCCCATTTCAGCTGCTTTTCTTTCTAACTAACTACTACTACAACTTCAGAGAAGTACCTTTTGGCTGCTTCCTTTTCATTCAGGTGTCACATGAGTACTTTGGCAGGCTTTTATGCCAGATGGCCTTCCTGATAGAACCAACTCCATTTAACTGGGCTTGGGACAGGCACAAATTGTGGCTCAGTTTTTGCCTCCACACCAGGAAATCGAACCCCTGGCTTCTGAGAACTAACCACCTCACTAACAAAGAACATAACTGTTACTGCAAAAGAGAAACATTTAGAGTGCAGCTCCAGGATGGACACTCAGTAGAAGACACATTAGTATCCACATACTTGTATAATGCTGTTGTTACTAGGGATGCACATTTGGTTAATTTTCTTTAATCGATTTATTGGTAGTCTTAACAAATGATTATTTTTTATTATTAAAAAAAAATTGCTTTTTTTTTTTTTTTTTAAACTAAAGAAAAGTTATAGGCTTGACTATTTTAGGAAACGGTTGCTTAATTGTATGTTTAATTGGCCCTAACTCCCTAATAGTACTGTAGCTTGTGTACAGCATAACTGTAGTTATGCTGTACAGCATAACGATTGTTAGTATTTCTTTCAATCGATTATGGACATAATGCCCAATAATCGATTAACTGATTAACCATGAACACTCAAAATTGCTATATCTCAATAAATAAATAAATAACTTGATGTCTGCTCTGATGAAGACCCAGCACGGGTCGAAACACATTGGAATGTCCCACACACAATAAAGGATTTTTAATAATGTCAGAGTGCCTCGGGTCCCTTTTCTGTTCTTCATCTCAAAATAACTTTTATTGAGGTGTAATGGAATTTTGTGGTGTTATCTTGGTAGCATGCTGGATCACACAGTGTAGAGAGGAGGGTTTTCTTGTTTAATGTCAACACATCATCAATCTGAATTTGAGATTCAGGTTTAATATTCTTAGTTAATAGTAACAGTGTTGCTGAGTGCGTAAGGTCAGGATCATCTCACCCAAACTCTGCATGTTCTGTTGCAGGGGTGTACTTGCCCCTTTTATGGGAGCAGAGTTTCTGCTGGAAGAGCCCCATCGCTCTGGGATACACACGCGGCCACTTCTCAGCTCTGGTCGCCATGGAGAACGACGGCTTTGACAATCGAGGCGCGGGCGCCAACCTCAACACGGACGACGACGTGACAGTCACGTTCCTGCCGCTGGTGGACAGTGAGAGGAAGCTGCTGCACATCCACTTCCTCTCTGCACAGGAAGTAAGTTCCACTCAAGATCTGCCAAGATTGTCTTTGGAACATTTCAGGGTGAATCCTATTTCCGATGACTCAAAGACTCTAGGAAACACCAGGCCTCTCTCCTCTGTGCGTGGGATTTACAGCCCAGGAATTGAGGAGTTGAGGCTTTGAGGAGACAAGTCATCAGAAATGGGATTCACCCTAATTCTGACTTTTTACCTGAAGTTGAAAGAGCTGAAAACTCCCCTTACTCTTTGTTCACACTTCAAACTCAGCTCTACTACAACAGAGCTGCTCTAAATTTGGAGTTAGGTCAATGCAATCCCACAGTTTTTAACCACTTTTTCTCCTCCATTTATTTTATACTGACAGTCCATCCATAACAGCCAGCAACTGGCAGCATCCTGTATTTGAATGGAAGATGTTCTCCTTTCATGTGTGGATATGATTGGCCAAATCTTGCTGCTAAAAAAATACCCACCTTGTAAAATCTTAGTTAAGATCTGTATGTTTCATTTTTCTTGCTCTCTCTCAAAAAAAACAAACAGTTTCTTAGTTTAAAAAAGCACACTCCGCATGTAGGGTACACAGGTTTTTTAATTCAGGACCCAACACATCTACAATAGAAAAGAATGAGAACTGCATTTCACTGCTGCTATCCACCAAATTTTGCTATTACATTTGTGTCCTGTATTTGGCATTGTAATGATTGAATTTTTCATCTTTCTCTTTGTACCACTTGAGAGCCCTTGTTTCATCAGAGTTTATTAAAAACGTTCCATTTCACAGAACAGCCTTATTCTGAAATTGTAATTTTCTTACAAAATGTGAGTAATCATGATGGCTGAGGCTCTAATATTGTCCTGTTGTGCAGATGGGTAATGAAGAGCAACAGGAGAAGCTGCTTCGGGAGTGGCTGGACTGCTGCGTGACAGAAGGGGGGGTCCTGGTGGCCCTCCAGAAGAGTTCCCGCCGCAGGAACCACCCGCTGGTCACGCAGATGGTGGAGAAGTGGCTGGACGGGTACAGGCAGATCCGCCCCTGCGCCTCTCTGTCCGACGGCGAAGAGGAGGAGGACGACGACGATGAGTGATGAAGCGTGGGGAGACACTACAAAACTAAAAACCTCCCTGGACCTTTTTATTTTTGTTTTCTCCGTTTAATTTTTTCTTTTCCCGACACGGGCAAACTGTGAAAGCCTCACGTCTCGACAGAGGACTTTGCCATTTTTTCAAAAACAACACTTTACCATGAGACTGACAAGAAGAAAATAAAGAACGAGTTTACAAATTAACTACAAATGTAAAGGAAAAAGGAATCTCTATCTATAGATGTTAATGCATGTGGTTGTTTAAACAAAAAAGTATAAGGAATTAATATACCAGCATCAATTCAAGTCTTTATAACAGTTCAACACGGGCACTGACGAAAGCACACTTCCAAATTTTGATGTTTGTAAAACGTTTTACTTCTTTTGAGCGGGCAGGGAAAAGCCAATATCACTACATGTGGCTCAGGACGCCCACTAAAGAAAACAGATGTGTATAATAATAATAATAATGATAATAATAATAATAAATGACTTTAATCCTTATTACTAAGCACTGCACATTTATTAAAACATTTCTATATAAATATTGTTGCTTGAATTTAAGGTCATATATGAAGCTCTTGAAAAGGGAGGTTGTTCCCTTTACAAGCTACTCTCACCAAGGTTTAGCACACAACCATTCTGATTCAATTGTGTGTGGTTTTCACCTTTAATCTACATAAATATTTATTGTTTGAGCTAATAAGAGCTTTGATTTTTCTGTATAATTTTCTCCTTTTGTGGTTTAGTTATTTTTTTCTCTCAAATCTCGATGAAGACATTTAAGTTGCACAGAAACATTGTTGCTGTGAGGAACGAAAAATAACGTGACCATCAGTGAGAAGTTTACTTTTCGTTGTTGCAGTACCTCAAAGTGGATTGCCTAAAAAATCTGGTGCTTTATTTTTTTGGGCAGGCGAATGGGAGTGAGAATCACGTTTTAATGTTCGTTAATTCTTAATCTGCTTATTCTTTGTCTCTTCCTTCTTCATAGTACACATCCGTTCACTTCATGTATACACCTGTTTCTCGTCTTTACGTACAACCATTTTTATGTTTCAATGAAGCCGTCGTCAAAGACCGCAACGTAAAAACCAAAGTTGACAAAAAAGAAAAAAATTGTGTTACTTTACTTTTTTTGCCGTGAATGTTTTGCATTTGTTTTACTTGCCATTGTGTACTGTAACCTCTTGTGTTTGATCCGAGTCATACATGTTCGGAGCACCTGTATGTTGCTTTGTATTTATGCAATAGTTGCAGTTGTGACTATGATGGTTTGTGGATTTAGGCCTGACTTCACTAAAGAGTGTAACGCAAAGAGGAACAGGCAAAATAAGGAAAAAATAAAGGAAAACCTTTTTGAATGTCCAACTAATACGTCTCCTCTTTTGCTTTGACAGTTTTTTTTTTCACTACACAAAATAAAAATCACCAAATATTGTAGAAAACACAGTCTACAAACGTCCTACTTAGTGCTCTGTAGCATTTACAGCGCCCTCTAGTGGTTTTACATAGAAGCACAAGTCACATGAATTTGGAAAGTGCTTTTTTATTTTTTATAACTTGTAATTCAACACTAAAACTTCACATCTTTGCTCTATTGGACTCTAAAACATTTTCTTGTAATTATAGAATATCTATACAATGACAAAAAATAAAAAAGGGTTTATATAAATTTTAAACGCAGCAACATCACCAATCATAATTTGGAGTTTCAGGGCATGATGACCTGCTGCCTCCTTGAGTTATGAAGCAACAGAGTAATCAGCGGTGTAATAAAAATACTTTTGTGTAGCACTTTGAGATTTGTTTACGCAGGTAGGCTGTGTGCCATAATCCTCTACAACTCTGAAACTGTTCATTAACAGAGACAACAGTGGTTAGGTATTGCCTCACAACCACAAGGTCCTGAGTTTGATTCTCTGGCAGGACAAGTCTCAATTTTCTCCTATTTCCCAATTAACCTAAAACAATATCTAAATAAACTCAAAGAAAGGAAGTGAGTAACTAGGAACACATTTAAAAGAAATTAACTAAGCAGGAAAGTAACTGAGTATAAAAATAACTAAGTAGGAGGTAACTGAGAATAAAATAAATAAAAGTGGGGAAGAAGGAACAAGTAACTAAGTAAAGAAGTAACTAAGCAGAATAGTCATCAAGTAAAAAGTTACTCTATGTAAAAAGTAAATAAGAAAAAAAGTAATCAAGTAACAAAATAGAAAACAGAGCAAAAAGTAATCATTCAGAAATATAATCAAGTATATTTAGCATCTACAAAGGGCAAACGTTGAGGTCCACATGATGTAGTGTCCAGTGTTTCTCCCCTGGTCTGCAGATTATCTTGTATTTACCAGATTCTGTTTATTATACAGATTTCTTCAAGTGCAATGAAAAAAGAAGTCACTGTGGACTGTTACTGTGTAGTCTGCATATGCTGCCTTCTCTGTCTGTGCAACATCTTTGTTATTCTTAAAGTGATGGTTCACTGCACACTACCTAGTGTATCCTATGTAGTGCATACTTTCTAACGCACACTATATAGTGCACAAGTGTGTACTTCCTAGTGCACTCTATGTAGTGCACATTAACACATTCTATTTTGTGCATACTATTGCGTACTATACTATTTAGTACACAATATCAAGCACGTACTACGTTGAAATTTATTTTCTGTTTCCTTCAAATGCAATGGAAAAAACTGTACCTATGGACTGTGGAGTAGGCAGTTTACTGTTTCCTTATGCAGGGTTCATACACTTTTTTAACAAGAATTTTCCATGACCTTTCCATGAATTTTCCAAAACTTTTGACAAAATTTCCAAGACCTGAAAAATGACTTACACATGTTTAAATAGTATTCAAAATGTCCAACATTGTACATGAAAAACGTACTTCTGCTGCAATTTCATTTGTTAAATTTAGAAATTAGTCAAAAACAAAAACTGTTCTGTGGGCATTTTCCCCAGAAATGTATTATTCCACTAATTTTACTGACTTAAAGTCTATATATTAGTGATTAGTGATAATTATGCTATATTAGATATAACCTGATCATCTATGATGTTTTAAAGCATTACCAAAACCAAAAGAGCAAAAGACCAGCAAAAAAAAAATAAAAAAAAATAAATAAAAATGAGTTCATATATTCTGACAAAAAATAGATATTGGTCACTTTTTCCTGCAGTGAGAAAAAGAGGCCAAGAAGACAGCGTCTCTACTGAACACTTATATTTACTGTGTTCTAGCTGGGTAGGTTTAAGTAGGAGTGGCCCAATGTTACTCAGGATATTTAAATTTCAAAAACCTTTCCAAAACTTTACATCAAAATATAAAATTCCAAAACTTTTTCAGGGCCTGAAAATTGCATTTTAAAATTCCAGGTTTTCCATGACTGTACAAACCCTGTGCACACAGTGTATAGTGTACACTGTTCTATCCCTCAGAGGGAGAGGTTTACTTGATCAGACTTGGATGAGAGATAAAACATTTCCAACACTACAAACAGGAACAGATGACCTCTGTTTGACCTTGTTGTACTCGTGAGAACCTGGATGACTGAGAATCTCCACAGACACAGCTGACACATGAAACCAATGAAAACATTCCACAAAGTTGAGAGCTTAATGATCATCAGAACAGTATGTTTTATTAATTGTTTCCAGCTGCACTGTATGCTATATGTTCACCTTGTACAAGAAACAAATACAAACACTCACACTAAAAACCAAACGATCTGCTAGCAGCCTTCTCTCGCTAACGTCTCGGAGCTAAAGGGATGTTACTGTTTACATGTGTGTACTGCCGCGGCGGCCATTGTGGGGACAGGGCCGCGGCTGGATTCAATTAGAGCAGAAAAGAAAGAAGGAACCTAGAAGGAGAAGGGCGGCTCACGTAAGACTATGATTATAAGAACATTTAACAAGGCAATACAAATCTAACAGGAGCGAAAACCTCGAACATCAAAAAACGCACATTTGATATATAAAAAAATACCACAATGAGGAAAGGAGGTGACATAAAGAGTTTTTCTGCAGTAAAGGGGAGCCACATATTTTTTTTCCTGAGAATTTTTTTTGTGGTTGGCAAGCTGGTCATAGTATTCGGGACATAGCTTAAACTACAAATACTGGTACTAGGATATTTTTTTTTTCATTTGGGCCAAACTGTTTTGAACTCCCCCTCCCCTTTAAGTGTCTCATTCATACATTCAGGGGTCACCAGCCACAATGAGATTTCTGGAATTAGCTGACTGTTCTTGCACGCATAACTGAAGATTTCATTAATTTTCTTACACTGAAAAAAAAAAACAAAAAAAACAAAAAAAAACAAAGACAGATATAATTCACTTAACATAAACAGTAGAATGTAAAAAAACAAGACATGGAAGATAAGGGTGGAAGAGAAATTGTCTTTGAAACTGGAGTTCTGTCCTTGCATGTTATGTCCCAAGTTCCTCCATCAAAACATCCACAAAAGGAAAGCTAAACAAATGGAAAAAACAGAGAGAGTTGTTGGCCAGTCCTTGTCTAAGTGTGGCAGTCCCAAAACCACTGTCCTCACTCTCTGGCATCTGCTGGTCGCTTCAAAGATGGTGGGCGATGTTCTTTTTTTTTTTTTTTGGGGGGGGGGGGGGGGGGGGGGGGTGATAATGTTGTTGTTGTTGTTTTTTTTCCTCTAACATTTCTAGGCTGTCCTTTCCCCCTCGGCTCACGGCTCAGTCATGTGCTCTCTCATAGGGTCGCCGTGTTTGGAGGGCTGGTGCGGGGAGGGGGCCTGGGACGGGTGGGGGCCAGGGGGTAAAGGGTGGGCGCTGATGGGCACTCCCCCGGGCACCAAGCCCTCCATAGGACCGGGGATCCCGCCGGGGGCCACGCCCATCACACCGGGAGGGAACCTGCAACAAGATACGAGACGATTAGCGATGACGTTTTAAGTAACAGCTTTGACGTTAAAACCAATCATGTACGTGTTAGTTTTGAGATGCTCAGTAAGAAAACTTTTACAATTCAAAGGGTTCAAGGCTTTTTTAGGATAACATGTATGAAGTGATATGACAGAATGGGAGGAAAGTAATGGTTTGGTTAATTTATAGTAAAACTACTTTGTAACATTAAGACCTGAAAATGTCAAAGTTACAAAACAGACCTATGATGATTTCACTGTATATTGTATTTTGTTTATATGTCAGGGAGAACATGAGGAAAAGGACAAAGGTCACGAACCTTTACACACAGTGAAATAATAAATATGTTTAAAATAGTAACTATGTTTAAAAGCAGCATTTTTAATGTCACTGCATAAAATAAGCAGATAAAACCTTGAGCAAATCCCACTTATTACCACAATAGTTATATTAAACATGTTACAGTCATGTGCAAACGTTTCTGAGGTTGCATAATAATTTACTATGTTGTCATGAAAAAAGATCACAGAGATATGACATTCTTTTTCTAGTGACATCTGAGTTCTAGGCTGTTTTCCTAACAACAGTTTTTAGTGTAGCAGAATTTAGATGTATGAAATTGAATGAAATATGAAAAAATGTCTGTGCAAAAGTCTGGGCACCCTTATAAGTTTGCTGATGTGAATGCAAGTAACTTCTTAAAATGGATTACTTGCAACACAAAACTTGTTAGATTAGTTAAGCCTTGAACTTCATAGACAGGTGCATTCAATAATGAGAAAAGACACAGACATTTCATTTAATTTCATACACCTAAATACTGATACACTAAAAATTGTTGTTAGAAAAACACCCTAACATTTTCAGATGTCACTAGAAAATGAATGACATACCTCTGTGATCTTTTAGAAGAGTAAATTACTATGCAACCTCAGAGGAGTGCCCAAAATTTGCTTATGACTGTATCTTAAAAATGACTATTCTTGTTTTCTGGTAAAGCTACATGACACAGTATCACTGCTATTGTTATCTTAATACAAAATATGACAATACTGTATTAATAATTTAAACTGCGCATGTTTGGGACTTTAAACTGTGAAAGTTAGTGTGTCCTGTGGAACTAGTGCAAGTTAGTGCAGACTCATGTATTATTTATATTTTTCAATCAATTATTTTTTTTGTTAAAAGAGGTATTCCAATAAGTAATACTGTTACTGCAATATCCAACATACATCTAATATTACACTGTTTCCTAGGATCAGGCTGGCCTAGTGCCCAGTA
The DNA here is from genome assembly GCA_020698575.1 of Bostrychus sinensis. NCBI lineage: Eukaryota > Metazoa > Chordata > Actinopteri > Gobiiformes > Eleotridae > Bostrychus > Bostrychus sinensis. Next base: position 13,399,452 of record CM036254.1, on the reverse strand, counting down.
TATGGTAATGAACTTTGTGCATTATCACTTGTTACTGTTACAAGTATTATGTGCTAGTAGTAGTAGTAGTAGTAGTAGTAGTAGCAGAAATCATCGCAGTAGTAGTCATTTTTATTTAGTTTTTTTTTTAGTTATTTTGTGGTTTTCTGCAAAAAGACAAAAGATGTCAATTACAAGTGCTCATGCTGTCATGCCCACACTGTATTGTCCAGCAAATTCACCAAATTTAGGATCTGGCTGTTCTTTATGTCTGTACAGAAATAACCCTTTTCCTATTTACATTTGACTGAGAAATTCTGAAGTCCCATCTATTCTAGGACTTTATTCGGCACAACAGCATTGCTTTGTCTTATCATAACAAATGTGAAGATAAAGGGTATGACAGTATGTGTTACAGGTTGGGGGGGTAGGGCGCAGGGTTACTAGGGTCACTACAGGTGAGGGTAAATACAGTGGTTTGAATGGGTGTTACTTCTGGCTGAGGTCCAGCTGTGACAGTTTTCATTTACCTGGTTGAGATTTAGGTATATAATTTGTCCTGCATTCCCCCGGTTGCTATGGTCTGTACCATGGTTTGGTTGATTCGGCTGTGTGAGAGAAGCAGTGGGGTATAAAGTGTGAGAATGGGATCACTTCATTCGGGTCAGGAACTCCATCATATAATGTGACAAATCATGAGTCTACCCTCTCCCTTTAACACAGAGAACACCAGTGAAAGACGGTGCCGTCGGCCGTGTGCCCTCCCTTACCTGTAGGCGGCGCCGTTGAGCTCTGGGTGGACCTGTGGCGGTGGCTGCTCCATCATTCCCCAGGGGGCCGAGGTCACAAAGAACTCCTTGTTGACGCAGTTTCGGAGACTGTCAGGAATGCGGCCTGCGGCACAAGGACTGAACTTTTAGCAGGCAAAGTAACTGTACAAGGTCGAATATAGTCAAGAAGAACAATTTATTATTATTATTATTATTAGTATTATTAACAATACAACAGTTAGTATGATTCTACTATTTGTTGTACCACAGCATTTGTTTGTTATCTTGAATAGCCAGACCCTTTTAAATTCTCTTTTAATGGGTGTGCAATCCCTTCATGTCCATTTTTACTGAGAAATCCTATGGCACCAGTTGTATCTTAAATTGAATAGTGTACATTGTTTCTCTAATGCATTAAAAATCTGTTTTATTTTGCTTCCTAGTTTCAACTCTAGTCTAAAAATATCATAGGAACTTTTGTATAGAACAGGAAAAGCCTAGTTTTAGATTTCATTATACACTGTTGCTCATAAACTTGAATTTTTGTATCTCTTCTAATAAGATACCAAACACTTCATTTCATCCAGGTAACTGGGACTCAGTGTATAATCCTGGTCAAAGGTCATTTCTGATGTGCGAAGGAATAAAAAAGAGCAATGTGTCAGACTTATTCCAACTTTATGGGCAACAACAATACAAACTATGGCAGCCTTATGGGGTCAAAAGGTCATCTTAAATTTCATAAGATTGTAAAATTCAAAGCAGCATGTTAAAAAAAATAAAACTTTTCAGGAGTTTAATTTTTGCAAGACATAGGGGACCCACTCAAAACTAAAATGGTATAGTACATAATGCTTTATAACAATGGAAAAATAATGCTGACTAAAGAAAAAAGCCTAATATAAGTGCCTCGAGGTAACTTTTTTTAAATGAGCAGCTTCTTTGTTTTGTCGAAGCGTGTGCATGTATTTACTGCCCTCTGCTGTCTATGTGTAAGAACCTCACAGAGTCAGACTCCTGTCTTCAAACCCACCTGTAATGGCTCTGCGGATTTCTGTAGCAGCAGCTTCTCTCATCTCCAGCGAGGCCTGTTCGCTGTACCACGCTGTGTGTGGTGTGCAGATCAGGTTAGGGGCATCTTTTAGTGGACCTTGGGAAAAACTGATAAAACAGAACCAAGAGAGATTTAGAGATTTATTTTTGCAACATTAATGGCATAATGTGCAGGATTTCTAAACAAATATGTTATACAGCATATCTTTGTATTACTAAATTTAGAGTAAATTTTTATGATTTTTGGAAAAAGTTCCTGTATTGATTGTACTGATATGAAAGTGTTGAATCGAATCATATCGTTCTAAATTTGCCAAAATCGTTCCTGAGTCATATCAAAACAATTCTAATCAATATGTATCATACTGTTGCAAAACCATATCGTTACACACCTATTATACAGTATATTACAGCCCTAATTAATCGCTCAGTGAGGTCTTTGTCGACTAAAACTTAATTGGTTGCAAGAATTCTTTGCATCAATATTTTACTACTTGATAACTTTTATTTTTCATTTTTTGAAGATAGCAAAGATACATTTTTGATAACAATATATTTTACAGCCATCTTTTTTAAATGTTTTGTCACTTAATTAATGTGAAGTCAGTTGTTTGTGTAAGAAGTCCCCCACATATCCTTTGATCGATTATGGTTGAGTAATCGCTGTGCTTGGCGTAACATGACTAACAATTCCTTTGGTCGACCACAGCCCTAAAGTATACATTGTACATACATGTGTGTTTTCACTGGCCCCATTAGCAGCCATACATTACACAGAGCCTGTGGCATTGCTCCTGTTTGCTTCTCCAAACTGTGAAATTGCAAATCAGCTTCAGGTACGTCTAGGTTTGCATTACCAAACTTGCAAATCTGTCCCTGTTCAGAGATGTTTTGACACCCCTGCTTTACATTGTCCTTGAGTAACAATGATGTGGGAAAAGGGATTTATGTCTTTCCTCATCAAAATCGTACACATTATACCTTTATGAAAATGCTTTGTCATTGTGAGAATCACCTGAAGGGCTCCGACTCATGCACATCCAAGGCTGCCCCGCGTATCCGTCCTTCTTTTAGAGCCTGAGCCAAAGCCTTCTCATCTACCAGCCCCCCTCGGGCGGAGTTGACGAGGAAAGCCCCTTGACGCATCTGAAAAACAAACAACAACTCAGAAACACGAGTCTACATCCAGAGGTGCTGTCACATTCTGTATAGTGCGTAGGATGATTGTTAAAACGCAACAAAAAGGGAACAAATGCTTGTCAAAAAAAAAAAAAAAAAAAAAAGCATGACAAGACAACACTAATCCTTCTCCAGAAGCTCCAGAGAAATGTACACATGTCCACAACATAATGACTCAACTTAACATTTTATTTTAATAATAGATGAACTAATTACTCCATATCTGAGAATACATATTTGAGGAGCGCTTGAGGTTTCAATAATTAAACTGAATATGAATTAAATACAAGCAGCAGTTCAGATAGTGGCCTGGAGATGGCAGCAGTAACATTGCCAGAACATTTTATTGTGTCTGTCCCAATTCCACACTTATTCCAGTAATGCATTTACATGGTATGTCCTCCATTTATAAACATAACACATTACTTTTGACACCCAGGGGAACTACTGATACTAGCTCATTACTTGAAAAAACATCCTAAAGGTTTTTGGTTCAAACATTTAGCTGAGCATTTATGAATGTGCAATCTGTTGTGTGCAACGCTATGCTACATTTGGCAGTAACACAAGCCTGTGATTGAAAGCCTCCCACCAGGAACTCACTTTTCAGAGTGTGTAGCCTGGTGAACTTTTGACTCTTGGTGCTGTTGAGTGTGGCGGACCTGTCACAAGCGGCTTAGCAACTGACACCGCGACCAGCCTGGTTAACTGGCATGGACGCGCTGCTGGCAACACATGACTTGGCCCCACTGTAGCGTTTCTTGGCTGCAGGACTTACTAACTGCTTCTCTGGCAACCCACAAAAAGGTGTGGTTGGTGCTTTGAACGTTCTCACATAGATCACGATCCTTGACAATGGAGGACGGCAGAATACAGGCAATTACATTCTGTGCTTCGAGGAGGAGTTAAAGCCTGAATGTTCAGCTTATTTGAAGGCTAAATATAGTTTTAAATACACACAATGATGAAACGGTTGTTAAAGTACAAAGGACTAAAGTTTGTTGTAAAATAGTAACTTTGTTTCGGTAAAAGTGGGTCACAATAAAATGATCAGTTGTTGTTGGTTGGTTTGTTAAAAAGGTTGGATAAAATGATTAGTTTCTACTGTGGCTATGGAACACCTTAAGGCCCAGACTCCTAACATGAATAAGTGGAAGAACATAAATGAATGATGAATCAATCAATCAATAAATGGTCCATTGTGCGCCACAAGGGGTGAGTAAAGGAACAAATTAATAGGTTTAGCAGGTTCTTTAACATTATTAAGTATTAAGGGCTAAAAGGCTCAGCGGATACAGCCATAAATCCCTGGTTTGGTGCTATATTTTGTCTTTGTATAATCCTAAATGTAGTCCTTGTTTACACCTAGCCTTGCATCAGCCTTTAATATTGATTTAGATCTAGGTCTGACCACTGCCTATTAGTCCAGGGCCATGCATTTCTTATAGATTTTAAACTTTTACTATAACAAAGGGGACAATGAAATACAGCAAGTTGTAATATTAGCACAATAACTTGAAGTGAAATGAGCATCTTTTTATTAGAGCATTTGCACAGCCTTGACAATTATCTGCCGCTCTTGTATTCTGTTCCTGTGCGTTTATCAGAGTTTTACCACTTTACATTCTTCAGCATGTGCACTTTCACAGCATCTTAGCTTTCATCAAAGGCTTCATAAAAGGCTCTGATGCTATCCAACAAAGAAAGGATACAGTGAAAGAATGCTAGTGGCCAGCCAAGTCAATGCCATTCAACTCCTTTAAAGCAAACCTGACAGGACTTTGAAGAATTAAGAATGAGCAGCTTTCTGCATAGAAGGAAGAAAACATTTGAGGCAAACTTTGGTATTCTGACTAATTTGATTGAGGTCACTTTCCTTTAAGTGCTATGGGAACAGCTAAAGCAAAACCAAGCACATCACAAAACATTTTCAGAAGATCAATTAGCATTAGCCATCAAAAAAGCTACTGAGTAGATGAGTTTAAGGACAATGCTTGGGGAGAGACCACTGGCGAGCAGATCAATATTTAGAAGTGTTATGTATAAAATTAGCACTACATAAGCCAAAGGTCATCTGCTACAAGTGAATCTTTATGTAATACTGGACAAAACATTATTTGAGCACAGACAACAACACAACAACAGTTAGCAGATGTTTTGTTTATTCTTCAAAGATCACAAATCCTACACAAACAAGTCTACCTTGCTATTTTACCAGTTTAGACGAAACCAACCACCACATCTGTCCACATCTGTGTGTGTTTACCTGAGTGGGTTCAAGCTGTAAAAAGTGGTTCAGTAATGTCCATAAATACTAAAGCGGCACAAGTCACTAGGTACTATGTTATCTGTGGACATGTACAGAACATCAAAAGTACATATTTACAAATAAATGCACCTGGGTAGAAGGGGATTTAATTAAGTGACTTATGCAATAGCTAGGCTGTTAGCATTTTTATGCAGTTCTACTCTGGTGTAGTGCTTTTTCACTTTAGTTATTCCTCATCATCTACAATGATTATGTTATTTTATTTTGTCCTAAAAAAATTTACTTACTGGCAATAGTTTGCTGCCTTGGTAAAATAAATGTAAAGATCATTATGTATTATGTTAGTGACTGATATTTGTGTTACCTGTTTGATGGTGAAGTCGTTGATGAGGTGGTGATTGTGTTCGTTCAGGTTGCAGTGCAGGGACACACAGTCGCTCTGGTACAGCAGGTCCTGTAGTGTGTAGACCCGCTGGACGCCCAGAGAGCGCTCCAAACCGTCCTGGAGGTAGGGGTCGTAGAAGATCACGTTGAAGCCAAATGCCTTGGCCCTTATTGCCACGGCCTGGCCCGTACGACCTGAGGGGTACAGGGTGGACTCATGTTATGTACTGAAGGGTGTTTCAGATGGGTTTTAAGTGGTTTTAAATCTCCTCACAGCTTAAAAGGAGGTAAGTTTTTTGTTATGTGTACATTAGGAATTGTTGTGTTGGAATCTAGTTGGACAAAAAGACAATTAAGACGAGGTTAAAAAGAAGTCGTCTGGTCATGGTTTGTAAAAGAGGTATTTCTCCCTCATCCAAGAGACTTTATTTTAAAAAAAAAATATGTTCACTTTTTTGGCACCCAGACAATCACATTGTTATTAAAATATATTTTTAGAAGATATTTTTGAAAATTATCCTTCTCTGAATCAGAGGTCAAAATGCCTCTCTGCATGTCTCTGTCTGGAGTTTTGAAAAATCTTCACTCTAGTAGTAGTTAACATCAACGTCAACATTTCTTAAAAATGCTGCTTTAAAACTGCATTTGTGTGGGCATAGCCTGAAAAACAATAGCAATAAATTACAATATTTTCCACACTCTTGTCTTTCCATTCACGTTGTCCCATATTGGAGTGGTTCTGAACTGGTCTGATTGTGCCCATATAAACAATAGACTTGGCTTTCAAAAACGTACTAAATAAAGGAACATTCAAGCGGGTGACTTTAAGATATTTGTAAAACCACTACTGATAGATTTTGTTGCCAAATTTACAGCCAACTTGCAAAAAAGAAAGACTTCTCTGTTATTGCTTGCAAAGTTTTGTTCTAAAATATATTTTTGACAAGTAAATGTGCATTTTGACCCATCCCGTAACGCCGCTGGTGCAAACTGTCAGGAGCAGCAAAGGAAATGTCCATTTATACTCTCTCATATTGGAGTGGCTCTGAATTGGATTTTTTTTTTTTACTGTAAGTATGGTTACTGACCCACCAGTCAAGAATCGCTGCCATACTACATAGGAATAGGAACCCATAATAACTACGGGTAAAACCGAATAAATACTTACCAAATCCAATGAGGCCCAAAGTCTCCCCTCGAATCCTGGCAGCCCCTGACGCCACTTCTCGGATCTGCTCCACGCTCTGGACCCGCGTGCCCTCCCGCAGAGCCTGGTACAGCCACGTGTTTCGTCGGTACAAGTTGAGAATGTGACATAGCGTGGAGTCTGCCGTTTCTTCTACAGCGGCCGAAGGAATGTTGCACACAGCAATACCTGCAAAAGATCCATGCATCCACAATGACGAGACCTTGACAATGAACTTTAAGGCATAACGAGCTCATTTCGAGGCTAATTAAACCAATGTGCGTACATGTATGAACACAAGTAATTAGGATATCACAGTAACTCACACTCTCAAAGCAAACATATGTTGAGGGGGGCAGGAGGGACAGTGAGATGTTTCATAACAGTCCGAGCAGCTGTCATCGCTCATAAGAGATTCTGTTTCAGTAAATGTAATACTTCCTGTTACATATGTTGTTTACGATCAGCGCAGAGTGTCTGGTGTCTGTCTAGAGATGTACTATCCTCATAAATAAAACCTTTTGTTGTTTAATTTATCATGTTTTGCCTCAGATAGCGGCCTGAGAGAGCCATATGGGAACTTACATACGATGCATGTTTAATAGTCTGAGCACATGACTACTGTGTGTTCTTAAGATTTTTATAACCCTCTTTTTTTCTGTATATTCCTCGTGCACATCTGTCTTTGGGAGCCTCACCGAGTTCTCCAGCAGCCTTGATGTCAATGTTGTCGTAGCCGCTGCCAATGCGGATGATGATGCGCAGGGCCTTGAACTTCTCCAGGTCCTCTCTGGTCAGAGTGATGGTGTGGTACATCATGGCTCCCACCGCTTCATTAAGCACCTATAGGACAGAAGTGAGGAATTAATTTATTAGTGAATTAATTCATTTTATTAGTTCATCATTATCTAAGCTTAGCGGCATAATAAAGTACTATTTTATCTGCTATGACAAAAATCAGTAACAATGTATATAAAATAGTGTAGTAGTAGTGTGAGTTGCTGTCCCTCTTCATAGTGGAACAGCAGTATACAGTTAACCAAAATGGGACAAGCATTTGGAGAATGCTGACCTCCACCAAGGCAAAAAGATGCCAACCTCACAAAAAGAGGTGAGAGGTAAAGATATAATGCTCTGACCCAAACTGTGGAACTTACATATTAGTTCAGGTGTAAATCCTCAATCTAGGGATGCACATTGGTTAATTTTCTTTAATCGATTGTTAGTCTTAACAAATGATTATTGATGAATCGTTAACCACTGGCTTGACATCACCTCATCATTAAAACAGCTCTTTATTAAATTCAAAGTCACGAACCATAATGAAAAGTGGCTTTTTTAAAAACTAAGGACAAGTTATAGACTTGTATATTTATACTTTTATGTTTAATTTGCCCTAACTCTCTCATGGTACTGTACCTTTACTCTGCTGTACAACATAACAATTAATTGTTGGTATTTCTTTCAATCGGTTATGGCCATAATGCAGATTAAACAATTAACCATGAACACCCCCTGCTCTGTCCATTCCACCATAAACCTCTTATCTCATAAGACCACAGCTGTTTGCATGCTCTAAAAAAATGTGAAGGTGTGATGTGGCATTCCATTCCATAATACTTCCTATAAATACACACCCCATAAGTAATTGCAAGACAGTAATTATTGAACTTGCAGCCCTGTTTTTGCAATGATACGATAGGTATTGATTAGAATTGTTTCAATACAATTCCAGAACAATATTGGCTAATTTAGAACGATAAGATTCGATACAATTCAACACTTTCATGTCGATGCAATCAATACAGCAACTTTTTTTTGCCAAAAATCATAAAAATTTACTCAAAATCTAGCATCATGGCTAGGGTTGATTATGTCAGCATGACTAAGAGTGAAGAAAAGTAGAATATTTTATTTCTTAAAAACACAAAAATTACACCAAAAAGATGTATCTGGTTTGATTTTACCATGCAGATTTCTAATTGTCGATCAATTTTCCATGTATAACATTATACACTACCTAGAAAATGATACAATTCAATACAAGGTGATGCATATCGATATAATTGTATCGTAGCAATAAAAAATCGATACATCGATATAGTAACTGTATCGTAACTGTACTGTAACTGTAAGTTTCATATTCAGTATGCTGTGTAGTAGCATCTTTTTTTTTTTACAAAATTAGTTGCTACTTGCTTTTATTTAAAACAACAGTGTGACAGCTTTGTATGAGGCTGAGGCGTTTATAGATGCTATTCTTCATCTAAATGCAAATGGACTGTTTATATGTGTGCTGTAAAATAAGGCGCTTCCCTGTGTCTTGATAATGAGTGTTAGCCGAAGCTGCTTTGTGTCAGAGCGCAGTGAACACTGGCGGGCTATAAAGCAGACCGGCAGCTGCTCAAGCACAGAGACGTGTGAGGAGCAGCTGGTAAGTAACAGGTTGAAATTCACTGCCTGCTAACTGAATTAAGCTAACTGGGCTGGATTAGCATAGCCATCAATTTCTCTTGAACGTTTTTATTGGTGCTCGCTGGAGTCAGGGAGGGATGGTAAATTCAAGGTTAAAGCTCTCCTCACGCATTAATCTCATTAGCAGAACAGGAGTAGCCAGCAGTGACAGTGAGACAATATGATCGAGTCAACATGGAGCACAAGCAGAGACAAATCTGTAGCTCATCATCTTGATCATTTTAATCTCTTCAGGTTTGAACAGAAATGACAATGGCACACATAAATACAGTATTAATTTAAAAAAAACTAATCATGTGGCCAGCCTCTCTCAGTGAGCTACTATCTTTCATTCCATTAGACAAACGAAAGGAAAATATTGTCATACAAGTGAAATCAAAAGCTCCTAAATAGAGCAGCTAAATATTGAAGTCAGCAATGTTCCCTACCCATTCACTGACAACACACACGTAGTCAGTTTCCACTTGCCAAAACCATCTTGCATTAGCAGTTATCTAAATTTTTTGACATAGTTAAAGGTCCCCTGTTATGCTAAATTGACTTTATTGAGTCTGACTCTTTGAACAATGTTATAATGTTACCATCTCAAAAACATGCCTGGAGTAGTATTTTGTTGTTCATTCATGCTCATTTGTGTAATCCTGCATGCTGAGCCCTTGCCCTATGGAGAGCTGCTCAGTCTCAGCTCTCTATGTAGACACGTGAAAGTACCCCTGCATGTTTCTAAAGCCCACACTGCCCCCAGACTCATTTTTATAATTTCAGTGCTTAAATTGCCATCACTACAAAGCAATCAGCTCATTTATCTATATGTTAGCGTCATGTTAGCGTAATCCAAGAGTTATCTGCAAAATCAAAGTAACAGCTCACCAAAAGAAGTCTTTTCCCTTAAATATACATTATTTTAAGTTTGAAAATTGTGAATTATTGATGAAAATAAGTCCAAAATAATTTCAAAAAGCCCGAAAAAAGCACAATATAGGACCCTTAATTATCAATCTAAAACTAGAAGGACTCAGAGATCTCCAGATCAGTTTCTTGATGCACAAAAAAAAATTAACTTAATTTGTTCCTGTCCCCATTGATGACCTTTCTTGAAATTAAATGTGATGAAAATGTACTTGTAAATGCTTGTTTTATTTATGTTGCCTACAGATAAATTGGCTCTACTGGATGCAACCCTTACCCTAACCCTGGGAAAAGAAAATCTGTCCCTATAAGGGCAAAAGCAAAAAAATAAAAATAAATAAAAAATTAAAAAATCTGACCGTATCTTTTTAAGTTGTCTTGCAAACACAAAACAAACAAAAAAATCAAAACTGCCTTGGCACAGGCAATTACAACTGTAATGTAGCTCACATGTTTTAGTCTGTGAGAATCCCAATTTATAAATATATAAAAGCACACTTTTGTTTTTAAAAAATATATACCTTATAGTTCTGTACAGAAATGAATTTACAACAAAAGCTTCAGGAAAAAATAAGGCATTTGCTGTAAGGGAGATGGGGGCAGGGCTTTCTTTTGTCTGGTTTGCTCTCAGTGTTATCCATTATTTTGTTACATTCACTGACATCTATCTAACATCTGCAGTAAACACACCTTTTACGTTCAGCGCTTTACAGAGAAAGCTACACAAGGCTGTTCTATAAAGCTTGTCAACTACTATTTTCTCAGTGTCAAGCTTCCGCTGTATTACTTGAAGTTTGTGTTAATATATTTCAATTGTCAACTCTCTCTCTCTCAATGTTGTTAGGGGCACTAATGCAGCAATGACAAACAGGTCCTGTGACAGAGTGCTATACAATTGATTTCCTATTGAACAGTTCTCTTTCTGTGCCTACAATATAAAAGCTCTATTTCCTCTGTTACACTACATTCCTGCTAAATTTCAGAAGCTTAACTGAACATTGACACAATGCTATCACTTGAAATCTACAAAATTTGACAAATCTTGTGCGATTCAAAAAGTCTTTCCAAGGACACTAAGTGCTTTTTCATAGTCTCCATGTGGGTGCGTTTCACAGCATTCACTGCCAACAGGTAGCACAGCTCCCAGCACTCAGGCAGCTGCCAGCCAAAGCAAGACACACTGCAGACGTTTTATTTGCTTTTTTGTGTGGATATTTGTATCTGAACAGCACTTTTGAACTTCCAGTGGGACTGACTGCACCGCTGCATTCATGTGATGCTTGGATAGTAGCAGTTTCCATGTCAAGAAGACAAACTTTCAATTTGGAAAAGTGTGCATTTTATGATAAGACATTATTAGTGTTATTTAATGTCATCCCTTTGCTTAATGGCAGTCTTTCCACTAACAACATGAAAACAGCAACAGTATTTTGATACAAACACAATAGCTGCTGTGTTGTTCACTATTAGCAGACAGGTGCTAGAATGCTATGTATTTTGGCATAGCCCTTATGAAATACATGTACTTACTTTGTACAATGTCTTTCTTTATAATGTTGTTAATGTTTGTTGTTAATTAAACCTTAATAAACATTTGCTTTTACAACAAGTATGATAATTTCATCATGACATATCTCAGTTGAAAGATTCCCTATTATGCTTATTGACGTTTTTGAGCTTTAAACCATTTTTATAATGCTGTTTACACCTCAAACCCAAACCTGGGGTTGTACTTTGTTTCATTCATACGTGTGTGTGTGAGTAATCCTGTTTGCTGAGCCACTGCCCTTTTCAAGAGCTGGAAACGCTTGGTTGCTCCTCTCTACAAAGTACTGTCATGACTAGTTCTGATAATTTCAGCTCTTAAATTACTGTCACTACGAAGCAGTCAGCTCATTTATATATTTGTTAGCGTCATGGTGCTAAGAGCCATGCTAAAAAGCCATTTCATGCTTTGTCTATTCCCCACCATTGCCAACAGGGAGCGACAGACACCTAATCCAATCGCTCTCTGCTCATAAGAAGTAGTTCTTCATACATATACATTATTTTACGTTATAAAACCTGAAATACTAAAGTAAAGGTGTCCAAAATTACAAATAGCATAATATGACCCTTTTAAGATTATTTGATGGTGAAGCAATCACCAGTGACCTCTTACTTTACCCTCTCACTGACAGCACACACACACACAGTTTCCTTGCCATAACCATGTGGCTGAAATAGCCGTTTTGGTGGCTAATGCATTTTGTTTAATTATGACCAATTGTATGTGTTTGTGCTGGTATAAGTCACCAAATGCACCACAACTAATCCTATATTATTAAATTCTCGCATGGCATTTGAGAAAGAACTGATTTGCAATGTGTAGGCTCAATGCAATTGCAATGTATAGAACTAGTCACATTTTATGCATTGTTTGACTGAAAGCAAAAGACTGCATGCTTTCAGAATGTCATAAGTTAAAAGCAACCCTTTGACCTTTGTATTTTAAATCAATGTAGTAAAACCCCTACTGCTTAGCCTCTAAAAACTATATGATACAGCAAAAACGGATTTTAGTATAAGTTTATCAGATTTTCCAGCTACTAATGTCAAGTCTCAGCATAGTGGTTACTGTTTTCGACTTGCGCAGGTGTTCATCTGCATTATCCAACTCTGTCCCCCCCCCCCCCAAATCCTTCTGACACCACATGAATGCAACATGAGTGCCCCATCTGTACCCTCTGCAGTGTAGTTATGGCTTTGGGAATGCTGCCAACTCCTATACTCTCCAAACGGGTCCGCCCAATGTGTGTGAGAATGTTACTAGACACACATGAATTTAGGGAAAAAAAAAAAAAAAAGTAGAAAAACAACTTCTTTTCAACAAATGAACATATGAAAATGTAAAAGTCTGAAGCAGGCAGAGGGACGCAGCAGAGACATCTTTATAATAATCTAATGAGTTCTTTAAACAGAGCCCTCTATTCATCGTCTTAGACACATTTTCACACCCTCTTGCTCACATTGTGAAATTATCCCAGTGTACAGACAGTAAAATGTTTCACCCACTCCGGCTCCGAACAATTAGACTAGCATTTCTATTAGCGTCCTCCTCCTCCTGATTTAACGAGGCGCCCAGCGGGATTAGAGGCACTGATGACACTATTACACTTCAACTGGGAGACAAGAACAAGCCAGCGCTCAAATATCATTAAAACATTTGAACTGTTCTTTAGGAATAAATGGTGGAAACATTCATTTTGATATGGGATAACGTGTGGGTACTATTTGCACATTTATGAAGCTCTTGTTCATAAAATTGCTATGATACAACAGATTAGTGCGCTGCAAAACAGGAAATGATTAATAGTTTTCGACACATCTAAATTAAATGTTTAAAAAAGATTAGTTTTGAGAAGTGCAGAGAAGCAGATTTTGGCTTGTGATTACTTGTATAATTACTTCAAGATGTACAAATGTTCTTGCAATGAGCTTGTAAAAACACAGCTTTGATTAAAAGAGAGGCAGAAGTGAGTGTACGTGCTACTGTAATAGATTCAGACTGGTTTTTCTGGAGTGTTAAAGATGCCGGGAAAAAATGTGCTTTTGCTGGTCAGTGAGCAATTACTTGCAGGGCTGACACAGAGAGACACACAAACAGGCAATCTTTCACTCTCACATTCATCCAGGCCTGCACAATAGATCGCAAAATTATCATTATCGCAATATCAGCAAACGCAATATCTGTATTGCAAGAATCTAAATATACAGCAATAACGCTATAGTGTTCCATCTGACAGAGATTTACACTGAAGAATAATTTTCCTACCAAATAAAAATGTGTTGTGACTAAAAATGTTAAGTCCAGTTTTAGTGGTAGTTTCCGAAATTTAGTCACAAGTTAGCCGTGTTTAATTCCTGGTTTAGTCTGTTTTGATACTGACTTTGTTTTGATTTGTGAATAAATGTACAGGCCTATTTTAAAATATTGGAAAAAATTTCATTAACACAATATTTAACATAGTTAACGAATATCGCATGTTTTTCTCATATCATGCAGTCCTACTGGGGGCAATTTAAAGAGTCACTAATTCACCTAACACATGCACGTCTTTGGACAGTGGGAGGAATCCAGAGAGAACCTGCAGTAACACAGAGAGGACATGCAGACTCCACCCAGAGAGGTTGTGTGACATGATCAGCTGAGGATTAATCTCACAACCTTCTTGCTGGGAGATAAGAGCACTAACTGCTCTGCCACTGTGCGTTTACGTCCTGGACAGTAGGAAATTAGTCGCTGGGCTGACACAGAAACATGCTTTTGCATTTAAATGTGTTTCTTCTTTCAGTTTAGTAAAATCTCAAGGAATCAACACAGCATGATGTTTTCAAGAATAGTGTGCATCCTGAATACCATCTGGATCCAAGCAAGAGCATGTTCCATTGCAAGATAGGGCCAAGATAGTAGATTCTTTAGCATTAAGAGACATACAAGCCTTAAATACGGTATATTTTTTCCAATATTTATTGTAAACATAATGACTGTTGTAATGGTTTTCCAAGATCTTAAAATGCTGATTGTGCCTGTCTATACTACAAGCATTATTATCATGAATAGGCGTTCATACCTCTAGTACAAGAAAGAATCTCAAACAGTGGTAAGAACAGTAAGAAAGCCATCTTTATTGATTATGCACACAACACTAGCGCAGCTCTGAAATTCCAATTGAAAATCCACTTAAGCATACCTTTTCATGAATCTCCTGTGTGGACTGAGCATCGCAGAAAGCCACAGTGGCCAGATCCTTGAGGATTGGCATCTCCACGGTGCAGTCGCGCCCGTCCAGCAGTGCCACTAGGGGGCGTGGGTGCATAGGCCCGTTCATTATCTGGGGCCGAATACCTGCAGAGAAAAAGGAGGGGGACTTAATTATTTATGTGTGACACATGCAGTCAAGTGAGCTGCAGAAGAAGCAGTAAAATGTGAGAAATGCATCCCCCAGCAGGAAGTGTACACAGGCACGGGTCGGGTCAGTTTGTTGGACTTGATTAGGGCAATAACACGCACACACAGATACACCTAAACAGCAACTAAGCAGAATCAATAGTCTTAAAATGGACTTTCTACTTGCACCCACTATCATCATCTCCCTTACCTGGCAGCGCTGGTCGATATCACACAACACTTACACACAGCGCCCCCGATATGACTAACCCCCCTCTTTCGCTGTTATCCACACTGTTACCAGGCAACAGGTCCTTTCACCCCATGAGGTCATCACCTCCATTATCCTATCACGGTACAGAGAAGCTGGCAGGACTTGGATGCGAGTGATGGGTGTGTGTCCACGCGCGTGTGTGTACTTCTCTTGTGCACACTCGAGATCTTGTCGGCACTAGACTGAAATCTCCAATTCTTTTGATTCGCCGAAGAAAGTCAAGGCATTTTGGCTTGTGGTAATTGCCAGATTTGTTCTCTCCTTTTAGGCAAGTCTTATCTCCTGAAAGTGCAGCAGCTTTCCACAAGTAAAACACTAATTACTCTTGAGTGTCTTCTCGACTTTCTGACTCAATACCAATGCACTTCTACAAAACTGACAAGATAAAATAAGGCGCTAGATAAATATGTACAATGTAGAGCAAATCTTACTCAAAAGAGGGGGGAAAGCAATGGAAAAAGAGGGCGGGGGGTCCACACACCAGCAGTCTCTGACTCCCTGCTGCCTGTTGTCATGGTGATTAGAGGATTTGGGCAGGATTATGAAATATTTTATTTAGTGGCATCTGCGCTGCTGGAGAGGATGTCCAAGCCTTGCTCTGTGTCTGTCTCTGCCTCTCTCCTTCCTGCACTGGGAGGAAGCAAGCGAGCAAACACATCGCTAACATACCCACGCTAAAACATGCAAGAATACTCACTTTAACACAAGCCAATTACTCAATGTACAAAACAATTTTTACACAGACATTCAAATGCGAAAATGATTTTGAGCTGCAGATCGTGAGGCTGCATGTTCCTTGTAATGGCTTGATTCACCCAATATAAAGAAAGCTCTGATAAAATCAGGCATGTCCAATGGCCAAACCTGGGGCCAACCATAATCCAAGGTCACATTTATAAGGTCATAAGCTCTATAACACATAAACTCCAATAACCATTATACCGTCAACTCTTTCTGTCTTAACACTGAATTGGATATATTCGGTCCAATGGCCAAGAACTGTTGACCTTCTTTTATCATTAAAATAAAGTTGGCCTTCCTGCCTTTTCACTTACAATATGATAATATCTATAAAATATAAGAATACCCATGGTCTAGCTGAATATAACTGAAGTAGGGGCAAATCCTTCAAAAGATACAAGGTTTAACAAACAATAGCCTTAGAGATGGTCTTAAAAAAGCTGTATTACACGTGAGTATTTTAAACCATGAGTAAACCTGCATAGAAAAAAACAACAACAGTGGATCATCTTGGGCTTTCTTTATAACCACTAATAAATGGATTATATGTTAATAAAATAGTCTTGGTGTACAGAAACCCTGTGAAAGATTAGCATTGGCTTAAAAAAAATCTTGATCCAACAATGGCTCTGAAAGGACAAACTGAGTACTGAAGAACCACATAGTAAGATTTTTCAAGACATGCATTATGGTTCAGGGCATTGTAATTGGATTTTGGTTACTTAAATATAACATATAATATAAGGACAAACAACAGGTGGCTCGGTGGCAAAGTGGTTAACCCTCTCGCCTCACAGCAAGGGGTTTGAATCCCGGACTATGCGGGGCCTTTCCGTGTGGAGTTTGCATGTTCTCCCTGTGTCTAAATGGGTTTCTTCTGATTTCTCCCATCAACTTAAAACATGCCCAAACATAGACTAATCCTCCAGCCAGGTCTTGACCAAGATCTTGGCTCAAAGCTGGAGAAGGTTGCCCGCTGCCGACTGTTCCTGACTACTCCTACAGGTTGTCCCAGTGACACTTAAGGATGGGTCAAAGGCAGGGACAATAAAGTATACCTTAACCCTAAGCACTACTGTAAAGACATGATTTTGTTGGTGGTTCAGCTAAGATTAAGTTCATATTCTAACTTTATATAAGTCTAAAATATGACCTATTTCCATTTTTTGATACCATGTCCCTGCAAGGCTACCATACAATGTCAAATTTCACAACCAAATTCCACCAAAAACTACACTCAGCACCTTTAACATAGCAAATAAAAGACCTTTGTTTAAATAAAATCACATTGAATAGAGCTGTTAGTTCTCTTCCTCTTTGTACAAAGACTCAGTGACAACTTGAGCACTCCTGGAGAAGAAGCATATTCATTTAAAGTCTGGCATTATGGTTTAGGACATATTCTTAAAGGCTTGTTTCTTAAATTTTTTATATGACATATTTTCCCTTTGACAAACAGCATGTCCCTGCAGGACTTCCGTACATGAAAAAAACTCACTGCTATATGTCCTTACATTAGACAGTCTTAACCTAAGTATTAAATTGACCAAACGCATTATTCTGACTTCCTGTGGATAATCTACAACTAAATCTGCTTTAAGCATCATCTGAGAAGTGTACGCATAAAGTAGCAGTTTAAATCTCACTTTTATAGCCATCCTTCCCTTACCTGCACATTTTATATTGCTCCTTTGCTTTTATGTTTTGCTTACTTCACTCATCAGTTTTCTGCCGATTTTACGAGCTTTATTACCACTTTGAGAATCACTTTATAACTGCGCCTTGTAAAAAGTGAATAAAGAGATTAGTCTTTTATCATTTGATTATATTACACACATTAACGGTGTTATTGTTGTGCCGCAGCAGTTCATAAACTTTTAATGGCATACGCGACAAGTAGGACAACAAAATGTATAGTGCAGTGGAAGAAAAGATTTCGGAAAAAAAAGTCAAAGTGAATAATGTTGGCGTGACCTTCATGTTTGCGTCCTTATTCGAGAGTGAAAGCACGCTCTATTCTCAGCAGAGAGCCTTGTGTTGTGCTCGCCAACACACCTGTGGCTCCGCAGCGCACCCCAGTCACACTCCCGCTGGGTTCATTATCGCCATTTAGACTCGCTGTCAAAGAATACTTGGGGTTTACAGCGAGAAAATGAAGCCGACCTGCAGTGATGACGTTTTTTTTTTTGTTTTTGTTTTTTTAAAGGAGGTAGTCTTGATGTATAGACACTTAAAAGCAAGCGGCTGGTGGGAAAATCAGCATCACCAGTAAAACTAGGTCAAAAAAAAAATACTGTTGATTAATTATTTCCGAGGGGCTAATGGCCTTCCTAGAGACTAATAAGGCAGAACGTGGCACAGCACTAAATACATGATGAATCTGCATCTAATTAGCTGCTAACAAGGCTCTTAATAAGCCCCTTAATGACTGTCATACCTGGCCACTAACTTGAAGAAACTTGGCACTTTTTGGTATAAAGTAATGAAGCCTTATCACTGAGATATAACAGCCAAGAAACCACTATCATTAAATCGCTATTAAAAGAGAGTGTGTCACGATAACTATGAACTTTTTCACCTTTTAGAGACACAGTACAAGTATGATGCAAAAAACATAAAATGATCAACTGAGGAACTTATTAACAGAAAAATGCTATAAACACTTATTTTGCAGAATCATGTCTTATTCTTTTCATATTGAATTTATTTACAGTAAACACAGATAAAAGTAAACTTTGAGAGATAGCACACCTCTGATAAATGGTTATGGCAACACCTTATTTGTCTAAGAGTTAATGGACTATAATTATATTCTCACTATTTGATCGAAATGAAACATAATTGCATTAAAAAATTTGATTAGGGCTACTTAGTATTGTGCAAATATATTTCAACTACAATATTCACATCTCTAAAAATGGATCTCAGTGTCAGTGTATCACCTTTTGCATGCTTAAAGGTATCCTTTATGCTAAATCAACTTTTTAATCCTATATATTGAGCCGCTACCCTTTTCAAGAGTTGAAAACGCTCGGTCTCACTGCTCTACGAAGACACGTGAAACCAGGAAGTGCTCCTGCGCATTTGTAAAGCCCATACATCATCACCAGATTTGTTCTGATAATTTCAGGGCTTAAATTGCTGTCACTATGAAGCAGTCAGCTCATTTATAAATCTGGTAGCATCATGTTGCTAATAACCATGCTAAATACCCATTTTATGCTCTGTCCATTCCCCACCATAGCCAGCAGGGGGCATCAGACACCTAATCCAAGCAGTCTCTGCAAAGTCAAACAGCTCCCTTAAATTTTCCATACATTATTTTAAGTTATAAAAGATGAAATATAAATGCAAAGGTGTGCAAAATTATTTCAAAAAGCCTGAAAAAAGCATAATATGGCCCCTTAAAAAAAGAAATGAGCCTTGAGAATACAGTGTAAAGGCACCGCAAAACACTACTCTTGAATCACTTTGACTGAACAAATACATGACGCTATTATTAGGAATTGCAATTGAACTAAAATGTGTTGCAGCACAATGATCTCCTTCAAGAAATATAACTAATATGCGTTTCTCATATTCACACCCAATTGATAAAGGTGATATTCAAAACACCTCAGATATTCCATTACTAACCCTGTATATTAAAGCATACTCAAGCCGTCACCACCACTGAGTCAGCCTTAGGTAACTGCTCCCACCCTCCGCAGTTCACACAGCAGCTGGTCTCATAAGAGCTACATGGAAAAACTGATATGAGCTTTCCAAAAAAAGGGCTCTGTTCATGCATTTTTTTTTCTTTCGCTGGCTGCTGTTTGTCCTGCAGTAATATCAGCCATCCCGCTGGGCTTGCATTAGCCTCGGGACACAGTGGGCTGCAGCTCCACCCAGCATCCATAGTCCCATACCACAACAGACAAAAGCCTATACTTGCTCTTTAGTGAAATAAGAAAGCCCCATGGAGCCGGTTTAAGTGTTGTTTATGTAAAGTTTGCGAGAAGTAGAAACAAGATGGTTTACATTAAGCACTATGATATTTTGGCAGACAAGCGTTAGGGATAGAAATGCTAATTGCCCGTGCCAATTTCCTGTTATTGTACTCAGAGAATTTATCACAGAACAACAGCCAGCATTGTCTGAGCGCCAGTAAGTAATAAAGAAACTCCACCAACTGCTTGAATGGCTAAATGTAAACCTTGTTTGGCGTGACAGCTCCGGGACAGCTGATAGCCTTATCCAGCAGAAGTCACATGATCTCACATCCCTCGAGGGGGGAAGCTTGAATGGGCTTCAGGTTCATATACCCAAAGATAATCACTATCTGGACCGTTCTCAAGGAAGTCGAAAAACTTTTGGCGTAGCTGGCAGGATTGTTCTTGACCACAAA
Organism: Bostrychus sinensis; assembly: GCA_020698575.1. Lineage (NCBI taxonomy): Eukaryota > Metazoa > Chordata > Actinopteri > Gobiiformes > Eleotridae > Bostrychus > Bostrychus sinensis. The sequence goes on along the minus strand of CM036254.1, from coordinate 13,378,916 downwards.
TGGATTACAGATGTTCCAGACTAAAAAGCTCCCTCGGATTGTGACAACTGAAACAGAAGTGATCTTTTTAAAAGGAGGGCTCATAGAAATACGCTGCTCCTTAGTGAATACTCTTCGGTGTCTAATTCTCCAGTTTGGAAGGGTTGATCTGGAAAAGCAGCTCAGGAGGCTCCAGCTCCTGCCAGACGCTCTGAGTCAGAGTCTTCAGAGGGAGAAGGGATCATTTCCTAAATAGAGCACAAACAATCAATGAAAGAAAAATAAACCACTCGCTCCAACGGCAGATTCTCCCCTTGGGTCTGGAAAGCAATCTTTAAACTGGTATTTAATAACCTCTCACCCCATCAGTTATCTTTATGTCTCTGTACAAAGCAATTTTCTGGAAGATAGTTCGCCCTGGTTTTGCGGTTTCATGCTTTTCCAACTTGCCTTGCCTGGTGTATAAAGACAATTTCAATGGGAAGACAGTGCGCTCCCTACAGGTTTGTGGTTTGTTTCTGGAGCCATTGCGGACAAGAGCTTGAAAGCTAAATGGTCCACTCTGGGACAGCAGGCTTGTATTAACTTACCTGCACAATTGTGTTTTTATCAATGATGACACTAAATTGGCATCTCTTTGGAAACAGTTTAGCGTCCCAACTTTCAGTAAAGGACTCTGTTCTTCCTTTTCTTTTTATAAAAATGTGTTGAAATACAGACAACCAGCATCTCCCAGCATTACCCAAAATGGTGTCATAAATGTCACAGTCTACACTCCCTAGGTGTTCCCTCCATCAACAAAACAAAGGAAGTGAGGAGGACTTTTCCATGGCGCGATGATATCAAGGCCTTCGCGGTGGTCGCTGAGTTCACAAGAGAGATTTCAGAGGAACTCCACTCTGCCTCTCTCCAACTTGAAGTGGCGCCAAGATGGGCTCAACGGGCTTAGGACCAGGTTGTGGTTACCTAGCAACACTCTAGCTGGGGGCCACAGAAGCAGGACGGTCCAAAAAGAGAAAAATGAAGGAAGGAGGAGGGTGGTGAGGTTTCATTTGTGATACCAAGTCTACTCTCCTAGGGCAACCTGCGAAAACACCCAACCTGGCAACCCCAATGAGATATAAAAGGGTTCGAGAACAATGCTGCATTCATGTGGCGCTTGGACGGTCCCAGGTTTGGAGATGGGGGGGGGTAGGAAGTGTTGCTAGCTTTGTTGTACTGAAGGTTCATTAGAGCCAAAAACAATTAAACGCATTAGTCAAAAACTAAGATTTCAAGTTAATAATAATAACCTCAAAAATAACACACTTGCATTTGTATATCTTGTAAAAAAAAAATAGATTCAAAGATCCATACCTTACAGAGCAGGGAGAAGAAGCAGCTTAAATGCTTTCATGGTTCTTTACTGAACACTTAATTTAATGTGAAGTCTTCTGTAATCTATTAAACTTTACATAAATAGATTTTAGCCAAAAGTCAACTGACCTATTTCCACTGGGTTTGTTCATAGACAACCACATGTCCCTACAGGGCTACCATATGTGTGCTAAAAATTGGGGTGCACCACGACATGCCACCAAAATCTATGCAACATACTTACAAATAGTTTGTAAAGTTGGAGTGGCTAGCCTTAATATTCTAACACTTACTCTAGCTTGATCTGTGTGGTCATCACTAATGCCAGTCTCATATTGTACAATGTGTTTGAGCAATTTGAGAAGTGGTAGAAGAAAAATGTTTGCTGCCATCTTGATGGCATTTGTTACGTCGAGTCAGTGATTGGTCACCATAAGGTGATGATGTTATCAAAACCAAATATCTCAGTAATGTTTTTAAAACCACATGAGTGCAGCATATTCACCACATTCTTCCTGAATCAACTGAATCATTTTAAAAATTTCAAAGGAAACCAAAGCCTGACCCCAGCCCTCTTCCTGTTTTTGCTCAACAGCTCATTCACCTGTTTGTAATTCCCATTAATCAGATACACTTCTAGTAAATTGTATCCATGTAAGCAGGAATTCAGTGCTCTGATTTTTGGGATTGACTGTTTTTAGGAGTATGTTTACGACCCGCTGGCATGTGTACAAAAAGAAGGGAGGTTTTTAATCTTTCTTCTCTAGCAGACTGTCCTCCTCCAGGCCCCCAGTAGGCCCTATCAGCGTCCAGCTAACAGCATTGCCACCCTGGTCCATCTCTTGTTCCACTATGTGGACACACAAAGACCTTGATTGTACTTGTGCTGCCTCCCTCCCCCGAACTTATCACCACCTAAATGCCCAGCCAAGAGTGTGACGCCGGGCGGGAGGAGGCTCCAACTATCCGACAAGTGTAACAGAAAAGAAAAAAATAAAACAACATGCTGACACAAAAGCACGGATGATGTCACCAGTAAAAAGCAAGACAAGCAGATGAGCATTCAGGGTTTGGATGACAGATTTTTCTATTTTGCTTCCAAATGCTGAAAGACAAAAGCAACTGTCAGATGATGATGTACTTGAGCTTTGGTACAAGAGCAGATTACAAAGCGAGCACAATGCATGTTCCTGGTTGAAAAAGATGCTCAATAAAAATGGCAAGAGCAAATAAGACATTGTTAAAGCATGAAATCTGAACAAAAATTAACTGTCAGAAATCATGTTTCCATAAAACATAAATTTTAAGATTAAAATTTCAAAATGTCACAAAATGTTGAAATTTTAAATTCTTGCAAAAAATTTGACTTACGTGCAATTCTATTAACTACAGAGAAGGACTCGAGGTTTGAAAATAAATTTGCAAAATAAAGAAATATAGCTTTCTAGGAGTTACTGAGCAAGTAACTACTAGCATACTTTCTTTCTTGTGGCTAGTGCTCAATTTTTAAAGCAACCCAAAGAAAAAACAATATACTATATGTTTTTTGTCACAAAATGCCATTGTACCTATCAATACTTATCCCATGTTATGTACATAAACTTTTTTTAAATATTGGTAATTTTTGCCAACCATTTTTTTGGTTATCTTTTAATGCGGTCTATTTAAAATGTGAATTTGAGGTCATGTAAATTCTTTACAATGGCTACAAATTCCTAAAAGATGTTGATAGTTCTTGTTCTTGCTAATTTAAATCAATGTTGTTTGTAACACACAAATGAGCCAATCCTTAGATCCCACTTTTAAAACTGCAGTGGATTAAAAGATTACATTACAAATTAATTAATTGCATAATACTAATTAGAGCCAAACTGAGCTTGTTTCCCCTTCCCCATTCACCTGTGTGACCTATTGCCCTGTGAAACCTTCCACCTCGGTCGCTGCGCAGATTTTTGCGACTCAAGTCAAACCCGGGGAACACATGGGTCCTAGCCTTTACAGACATGCTATTTTCATGACACACTCCATCGCAAAAACATAAGAGGCTCATTAGTCTTAAACCCTGGTCCCGACTCCTCCCCCCGCCTCCGAGCATCCTTCGCAAACACACCACAGCCTTTTATTATTAGCCTTCATGCCTACTTCCACACATACAAACACGAAACATGCCCCTTGCCTGGGAAATGTTGCCTCCACATCCTTGCAAATCAGGAGCTACACATGGTAGGGGGATAAATTCTCAAAACAGTTTGCCTTGGGGTTATCCACTACCCCCCGCTTCCTATTATCCGGTCTTCTGTTGCCTTTTTTTCCCCAAAATCTTCGTCACCTCACTCCCATGGGCTCCATTTCTTTTAAGGGAAAACGGAAGGTGGCACAAGGGGGCAAGGAGGAAGGTCCGCGATGGTCAGTAGCAAACGGCAATCCCTCAAACTCTTAATAAAAGAAGGAAAAAAAAAGGTCCTCTATTCGTCTCCTGCCAGGAATCACCACTTGTGCGCGCTCTCTCCGTCCTCTTTCAGAGCTTTTGGCCACATCACTTTTTCCTCCCCTGTAACGTCCGCTCCGTTAACGCTGTCTAGCTCTTCACGGCAGGTTTTCGGGGGCTATTCATCCAGACGTCAGGCTCACTTGGTCAGCCTTTTGTTGAAAGAAAGAGAGAAAGAAAGGAGAAGGGGTGGGGGATAGACAGAAAACAAATGGGTGCCACAGCTACGCCGAGGGAGGAGGGACGGTAAATAGAAGAAAAAAAAAAGAAAAAAAAAACGTAGTGACGGCGAGAGGTGCAGCGCTTCTGGCACACGTTCGACTCTACAATTCTCTCTCGAGCCGACCTTCCTCCTCACTCAACATATTTTCCTTCTCTCGTTTTTTTCCCCCTCCCTGTTCCCCTCCCACCCTTTTGGTTATATTATTCTCGATCTGGCCTTCATGGTCCTTTAAAAAGTGCCAGCCCCCTTTCCCACCTCTCAGCTTTTTTTTGCTTCAAGATCTCCCTCTGTGATTTTTATTTGGCTCTCGTATAGTCCCTGGCATGAGCTCTATTGGATACATGTTACTGTTCAACTAGCCTTTTTGACAACATGATGAGTAGAAGAGAGAGAGAGAAAAAAAAAGACACACACACCTGCACTTGGGTGAATGAGGAAAAATGGTTTCTAACTGTAGCTTTTGAAGTGTCAAGTTGTGGTTAAAGAAAATCCTTCCAGGAGACTAATTGATCCCCAGATTTGAGCAGGAGTGACAGATTAACATGTTTACTACGAGAGCGGTTAGAGATACTGGCCCTGTACTTAACCCTTAGGTTGCAACAGATGTCTTAGAGGGACTTAAGATGCAAAGGTTAAGTAGACTACACTGGCTAGACTGTGTTCCCCACTCGTACAATAGTAATAGATGCTCTTGTCATTTCACCTAACACTGAAAAAGCTGACGTAGTTTGAAAACACAGGCACTGTATTGTGAAATGGACAGACAGCTTTGAGGAAAACAAAATAAATCCTTGTCATGCCAAGGAAAAGTAAGCACTTAGGGAGCTCAGACCAGCATCACGGCATTGGCCCTATCATGCAATTTTAAAGGTATGAAATCCAGAGCAGGACTCGAACTATGGATCTTTCTAATTCAGGGGTAATTGCTCTATCCATTGACCGACAAAGGCATTATACCTCACACTGAGAATCCACTAAAGCTAATTATTTGTTTCTTTTCCAACCCCCCACCCCCCCCACCCTCCCCCCTGTTTGCAACAGGACAGAATCCTTCCTGAATCCAGAAGGTTTTTCAGATCCACACACAAAATGTATTCTTCTTGGCCCATTAGTGACCTATCAAAAAAAAAAAAATCTTTAAAATCCAACCATTACTTTTTTGCTAACAGACTAAAACCACACAACAAACTAATTCCAGCCAAAATATAACCTCCTTGACTAAATACAGTATAAGAGGTGGCCTAGACTTCCACTGTTCACACTGGGGCTGCTTACTTTTTATATTTAGGGGCATGGCAGTTTGACTTAAAAAAAAAAAAAAAAAGCAAAATCTACTTTTTTAAAAATATTTCTACCATGTTATAATGTTCACTGATCACAAAATTGCCTGGAGCTTTGCTTCATTCATGTTTAAATAACCCTCTATTCGTTCTGAGACCTTAAAACACTCGGTTGTACAAACCTCCGCCTCTCCCACAAATCCCCGCCCACTCCAGGAAGCACTGACCAATCAACAAACCCTCTACATTCAGTCTGCTCTCATTTCTATATAAAAACAAACAAACAAAAAAAGAAACAGTGTACAGCTGTTTCCACTGATTCCTCAAAGCTATTTTTCATTTAGTAGTAATATGGCATCATAGCAATTGCCTGGGAATTCCAGCCTCACCGTTGTACCAGCGGATGAATCTGGTCGCCATGAAATCAATTCGATTTCTAGGGCGGAGCAAACCCGAGTAAACTGACAGCGGAATAAGCCAATCAGAAAATGGTGGAAGTGACGTTGACAAAGCGACAAGAAAGTGAGCAACGCGAAAACATCTTTTATTAAAAAAAGGCTTCTAGGGCTGTAAGCCGCTGTGGTTTTAATGACTCAATATGTTTTTTGAATTAAAACAAAATTTACCGCTGAATGAAACAAACACTCGGCTCCTCAGTGCGCCATCTTGATTGTTGTTGCTGCTCACGAAGAACACGTGACTTAAATAAACAAATCAAAATGCACGGTACGGTTGGGATTTGAATCCAACCACGGCGGAGGACGTGGTGACCAGACTGATATTTCTCTGTAGAATAATAGAGACATATCACTCTGAATTTTCCAGGCAATCATAGCAAAGGTTTACATGAATTTCCTTTTATTCTTTATCTTATGTTAAAGAAAACACAACAGTCTGCACTCTCCTGCTGTCTGCTGGTCTCTTCACAGCACCAGTAAAGTAGTTATTGAAAATGTTCTCTTTTAGCCAGATAATGTTTTTAAAAGGTTCTAAAACATGAAATGGAGTTCTAGAGGCAACCAACATTGGTTTAAAAATATAAATAAAACAAAATATAGCCCTTTTAAGTGAAGACTGACCACAAAAAAAAAACACTGAGTAGAGATATTGCAATGGCTGTTACACAAAAGCCATAAATGCACAATTTATTGTGTAGCACTACTAACCAGAATCCGTGGCTAACATCAAACATCTCCACTTAATTATGCTAATGCTAATCATAATTGTTTAGCACTGCATATAATCTGCATATCAAAAAATCTATTGAGGTATTATTAAATTTGAGTACTACTACGCATTAACCTGCTTGTGGGATTTTGCAGTGCTACATTCTCAATTATGGTGTAATCATGAATGCCTTGTTGGTTTAATTTTAATTACTCACTAAATTACTACTATTACTTCAACAGAGTAAAGCTTTATAGAAAGCAGGCCATGTACAGTAGTGTAGCATCTGTTGTACTGCACTGAACTAGTGTTTTGGATTGAATGTATTTACCGTCCTCTCAACAGGCAGTTTAAACAACTCCATTGAAGAGGTTTGATTACAACATGTAACCAGAGCCCCCAGTCTGGAGCCTAGTGTTAAAAAAAAAAAAAAAGAGCCCCATTCATGAAAAGAGAGCACTTGGAGACAAGGAGAATGAGGGGGGTCTACTGTATCGTTTGACCTCTAAAATGTACCGACGCATCTGCTGCCTGTGATCTACAAGGCAGTATGTTGCCAAATGATTCACACAATTCAGGGGAAAATGGTGAGAGGAGAATGAAAATGAGAAAGCACAGCTGCAGGTGGACAACAGATGTGGAGGGGTTGAGCATAAATACTTATTAGTCCATTCAAGCCTAGTGTGTGCGCATCCAAAATAAGCCATTTTCACCTTGGTTTGTTTAGAGCCAACTGGTACCATTTAAGATAATGTAAAAAGGATATGAGTGACTAGAGTGAATAGAAGAATTAGACTAGGTTAAAAGGATGCTTATTATGACTTTGCCTAAATGACTGCGGCAGAAAAAGGTTTGGGGTTGCGATGGTTGAAGACCTTTTTGGCAAAATTAATGATCATCCAAGTCATAAGTCATCTTCCGTATAGTCAAACTTTTTACATAACCTGTAGCTGTTTTCAATAAACTTAGCAATGTAAAGTGCAATGTATTCTGGTGTAGGCGCAGTGTAATTGTATACTGCAAGTTTTGAATTCACTTTTCCTTTGTGACTAAAAAGCATTTGCAAAATGCTACAGTATCAAGAGCAAGAGTCACACTGCTTCAGCTAGATCCCATGGGTAACCAAGATGGAAATATTATGAATAGAAGTCAATAAAAAGCGGCAAACTTATTTCTGGTTCACTTTGTGTCATGCTGTCATTTTTACATAATGTTTGTCGGCACAAGTTACAACATTTAATACAAAGAGAGACACAGATAAAGAGAGATAGCACAACATCCTTACAATATACATCACACTAGGTTATGACAAACAATAGGGGTCTCAATCTTTATAATTTGCAGTTGCATGGCACATGAGGGAAGCAAAGGTTTTTGAATAGAAAGCCACATACTGAACAATATATCTGAAGGAGGGCCGCTTAGTCTCATTTGGTTGCTCCCTCATATGGGTACTTAGGTATAGGTTTTACTCTGGATGCCCTTTCTTAGGCACACATTTGTCCAGGCTTGGGACCGGCACATAGTATGGCTATTTTTTTTTTTTTTTTTTTTTCCTGGTTCTTATTCTGTTTACTATGAGCCTAAATTCTATTGGATTTTTTTTTTTTTTTACTTTATGGTTAGTGCTCTTAACCAGTTTTTTTTTCAATCCATTAAATATTTTCAGTCTGTGTGAAATATTTCCATTTAATCACTGGTTCAAAAAAACAAAATCCTATTCAAATTCCCTGTGATCTGAACACAGCTGTGAGCCCCTCTTGAGACATACATATTTTCCAAGTGCAAATGAGATTCATCCACACCTCCAAACAAACTCTGCTACCTTTTGTTCAAACACAGCCATGCCTGCTCACATGGTCACACCGTGAATACATACAACAGCGTCTACTCCAGTTTAAGACCCGTGAAGATTTCATTTTTTCTGAAAATTAATAATTTAGGGTGACTCCTCGGCTGGTAGGAGCGGAGAGGGCAGATTTAATGAGAATATAAGAGTCAAGGAATTCACTTTCTCATTTTGATTCATTTTTTTTCTTTTGATTTTTTAAGCTGCAAATGTTTAAGTGTGAGTGACCTCGTGCCTGTCTTTTCTTCCCATGTCCTCCCAGAAGCAACAGTTAATCACTTCATTTCTCTGTGAAAGGGACGCGGCACACTGGTTGCAGAAAAGCTTTTTTTTTCTGCCTCAACAGTCGGACTGGTTTTCAAGGACAGTCGCTTTTGTCAATCTCCTGCAAATCATCTCTATGCCTGGCAAGCGCTCTAAAAAAAAAACGAGATATGTCAGGTGTGAGGCCTCTTGAATGCAATATAATGTCAGTGTGTTTTTAAGAGGATGAATGGCTTCTGTGAACTGACATTTTAAACCTGCTCCAGGAGTTTAATATAATGTCACTGAGGTGAGTGGCACTTTGATTCTAAAATTTTATTATTAAGAAATAAGTTTTGTGCTGAAATATCTTCTTTTTCACCTTAACCATTAGAGGTCTCTGATCATGGCGGCGTGACTGATCACGTTATTGCGCAGTTGCAGTTAAAAAACAGTTTAGAGTAATGGCAATTTCTCCAGACAGGGTAGGCTTTAAGCTTTGTGTGAGTTTTTATTTCATGTTGATAGACCTCGTAATCATGGAGATTTTGACCATTAAAGTTTTACAATCGTTCAAGACATTAAATATGATAAATAAATAGACGTGTGTTTAAGTAATGCCTTCCCGCAACCTGATAGAACCGTATTTTTCTCAAAAAACTGTCAGAAAAGGGATATTTACTTGCCACATCTTTGCTTTTATGGTCAGAACCACAAGAGGAGAGGTTAGGAGCTGCAGGCTGCAGAATCACATTGGAAACTGTTACAATGGGAGAGAGTGAGAGAGGCAGCTCAGGGAGTTCAGCGCCTCACAGACAGGAGAGGTTCAGGAGGAGTTTTAGTCAAATAAATAATCTGTAATATAATGATATAGTATGGCATGCAAAAGACAGGTCTGGGGGTGAACATCTAAAGACTCGAGAGTGACCAGTGTGAATCATGAGACAAACAGCTTTACTGAAGCTTTATTCCACAGAGACAGGTGAGCTTTACCTGTGCATAGTGAGCTCCTTCTGCCCCATATGCTGAATGGTGAAACTGTTTCAGCAGAAGAGGGTAGTTTACTGCAGTTTTCTCTATTGTTTTGTATGTTTGAGCTGTCACTCAAAGTAGCTCTGACCCACACATCACTCCCCTGCAGTTCCTCTGTTTGTCCACATGTGCTGCCCTTCAGTAAGCTGTATGGAGGGAACTGTTGACTTTGTAAATTTTCAAATATGATAGAATTACTCCTATTTATAGTCTAAAACATCTGACAAAGGCCAATTGAGCACATTTTATTGATACAATGAATATACAATGTACTGGGACATGATCCAGGTCTATTTTTACCATTATCACCTGTGTCTAAATGCCTCCTAAAGGCATTTAGCTTTATAATAAATCACTGATTCTTTGTTGTTTATAAGAACATGCGTTCACATTTAAAGCATTCAGAAACCTTTGTTAGACATATTTGATTTTTTCATATCAAAAAATATCAAAAATTGTATTTCTGATTTTGTGTTTTTTGTGTGTATTCTAGGCTGTGGGGTCTTCAAATAGTACAGCAAAGTAAAATCATTACTATCAGGCCAAATACTGTTGCAAGAAAAAGTATGTGAACCCTTTGGAATTACTTGAATTTCTGCATCATTTGGTCATAACGTGATCTGATCTTCATCTAAGTCACAACAACAGACATGCTGCAAAAAAAAAAAGAAAAAAAAAAGATGTTTTCATGTTTTAAATTGAACATTTATGTAAACATTCACAGTGCAGGATGGAAAAAGTATGTGAACCCTTTGGAATTAATAACTGGTTGACCTCCTTTGGTAGCAAAAACCTGAACCCAAGGTTTTCTGTAGTGAAGCTCAGACCTGCACAGCACTCAGGATGAATTTTGGACCATTCCTCTTTACAAAACTGTTAAAGATCAGCAATGTTCTTGGGATGTCTGGTGTGAATCGCTCTTCTGAGGTCATGCCACAGCTTCTCAATTAGGTTGAGGTCAGGACTCTGACTGGGCCACTGCAGAAGGCGTATTTCCTTCTGTTGAAGCCATTCTGTTGTTGATTTGCTTCTATGTTTTGGGTCAGTGTCCTGTTGCATCGCCCATCCTCTGTTGAGCTTCAGTTGGTGGATAGAGGGTTTTAAGTTTTTCTGCAAAATGTTTTGATAAACTTGGGATTTTACTTTGCTGTCGATGATAGCAAGTTGTCCAGGCCCTGAGGCAGCAAAGCAGCCCAGTCATGGTTCACATCAAGCAATGTTTCTTCAGAATAGCAAACTCAAAACTGGGGTATATTTTTTATTTGCCAGGGCCACTTTAACAACACATACAATCTTCACACGTTGACTGGACTGCAGGTTGGCTAACACCTAACTCCAATTAGCTCTTGAAGAAGTCATTAGCCTAGAGGTTCACATACTTTTTTTACATCCTGCACTGTGAATGTTTACATAAATGTTCAATAAAAAAGTGTGTTTGTTTATTGTTGTAACTTAGATGAAGATCAGATCACATTTTATGACCAAATCATGCAGAAATCCAAGTAATTCCACATTTTTCTTGCAACTGTAGACAAAGTTGTCCTGAACAAAATTATATATAATATTCATATGTTTCTCAAAGGTGAGAAATGAGGGTAGATTCAAAAAAACTAAAAACCTGCAAAAATAGGCTTAGACTGCTAAGGGTTTCAATTGAGTGTTTTAGACCTGCTTTACGTTTAGGTCGCCTTCAGACTCAGCACTAAATTTTGTACATAGTGATCAGATCCGATGTTTTTCGGGTAAAATCCATCCATCATGTAAGCAGACTAGAGCTAAAATTGAATTTTTTTCTGTTGTTTGTAATGCTGTAAATAGTACTTGGTTCAATGCTGACAAATATGGTAGACAAATCTGCTGATGGGGGTTATCCATAACATCTATTCAAGCATGTCAATGGCCAAATATTGATGTTCCCAAACATGTATTTCACAAATCTTGATAACATAACCTGGATGAAGTCTTAGGATACAAGATACGATTTCCATAAATGATTCCTATAACAATACACATTTGTGTGATTAAACTGATTTCTTTAAAAATACTGAATATTTAATACCCTACATTTAAAGAGTCCCTGAAATGAACTGGTTTGAATGTGTCCATATCCGATTGAAAACAGTGGAGAGAAAGCTGTACTAAAGGGGTGTCCAAACTTTTTTCATTGAGGGCCACATACTGAAAAATAATTGCAAAGAAGGGCCACTCACCAGAGATGATAGGTTTTGCTTCACCATAAAACTAAAGTCTACATTCAGCTGCTCCCTTTTCTTTCTTTCCAGAGTGAGGATACTCGGCCATTACTCTGGATGCCCTTTCTTAACTACACACGTATCCAGGCTTAAGACCAGCACAAAGCATGGCTGATTTTTTTTTTTTTTTCACACCACCAACCACTGATTTCCATTTTCTTTTTTTATTGCTAGGTTCATTTCACACAAAAATGTTAGTTATGGAGATTTTGATGTCTAGAAATAACTCAATTGGGCCAATTGAGAAGGAAGCCTGAGAGCCAATTAAAAAAAAGATCTCCGGGCCACATTTGTTCCCCAGGCTGTAGTTTGGACACCCCTGCTGTACTACTGTTTATGTCCAATTTGTGATTTAGAATAACTTAAACAGATGTATACATAGATGTATACTTTTAAATCCAATGCATTACTGAGCTGAACATGCATCCAAAAAGAGTAAAGAAGGATTTAAATGCAAGTTTTATATTGTCAAGTGCAGCACTTCAGTTTTTGAGCAACTCATTTCTGATCAATGGTGTTTTACTTGAGGCTACAGGAGATATTAGTGATAGTATAGTATTGTCACAATACTAAGATTTCGATACTAAAAAAAATCCCTCGATACTCGATACCAATTTTGATACCACGGTGACAAAAATGTCCACTTTTCATTGAATGTTTGAGCTAATACTGCCCCCTTTTACCGTCACCATATTATTCAAACTATATTTTGTATAGAATAATATTATTAGGCTATTACTATATATGTAGCATACTTGTTAATTTTTTCAACTTTATATTTTTTATGCAGACAGTGGTTTATCCTCCAACACTGATGTCTCTGTAGTCAACAGCTATGTAGCTACATGATGATCTTTTATTCAACACAATGCTAAATAATACAGTAATTAGTTTGTATATGTGATCCAAAATTACTTCAGATTATGATAAATGATTCCTCAAAGGTAAAGTTTAATTACAGTTTACCTGTTTCTATTTTCTATAAATGGTAGTAGGTTATTAGGCTGCAGTAGCCATGATTAGTCAGGACCACAGTGGTCCTTTAAATATGGCCGCTTTGCTAACACCAACAGCTCTCTCCTTGCTCCACTGGTAACGAGGCATTTGTAGTTACATTTAAGCTGTTTTATATCTGTTTGGAATGATGCCGCTGAGCAGTGACTCCCAGATCGGAGCGCACTCGGTCCGCTCGGGATGTCCAATGGAAACTCCCACGGAAAGCTGGCTGCGCTCGTGCAGCGGCACTCGAGGTCTTTGCGCAGTGGTGATAGCGGCGAGCAAGTGAACACCTTTTAGTAAATTGTATTTAAAGAGCTGTTTTGATGGAGGAAAGTTTTATGCTGCGCTGACTGAGCCTGTCCTCCTCCTGTACTCATCCCTGGAGGGGAGGGGCTGAGCCTTGTGTTTCTGCAGCGCAGGTAAAGACGTCACATTATCGATACTTTTCCAAATGAATATCTCATTTAGATACTCGTTTTAGTATCGATTAATATCTTGGTATCGATTTTTTTGACAACCCTAGTGACTAGGTGGTAACCTCTATTTGCAGAACAAAATCCACAGTCATCAGAACACAATTGTGTTATCTAGTCAGAGCATCAACCAAGAACATCACTTGGTTTGTTGACTTTGTGTTTTTGATATGGTCTCACTCCATACAACCTCCCATTTCCCTTTGATTTTTCAACTTTTTCAGCTTCCACTTTCCATCTGTCTTTAGTTACCATCACTCCCCTTTCTCCATTTTCCTAAAAACCCACAGCCCCCATCACAAAATAATTGGCTAAGCTGGATGGACCATTTATTTAGAAACATATTTCCCTACTTCCAATTGCTTTTCCTTCCCTGCACTTTCTTAAGTCAGGCGGGTGTCATGGCAGAATAATTTCCTGCAAAGATTAATTTTCTTACCGCGTGAAGGGAGGGGGAGACAGTGAAGGAAACAAAGCATCAGTAGCATGATTTAAGACAAAGAGAAAGTGTGAGATAAAAGAGAATGAGAAGTCATGATGTGAATAGATTTGAACTGAACAGAGACCAAGAGGCAGTGAGACATTTCATATATTCATTTGGGAAAAGCAGTGGGTAATATTAAGAACAACATCTGGTGTGGAGAGAAACTCAGCACTCTTCCTAAACCGACACGGCCACAGCCACCTGCCAACAGCAAAGCAAACAGCACACACATTTTTGTGCAAATAAATACCGGCTGCATATCTTTGATACAATGAAGTAAACAAAACTGAATTATAAAGGCTGAGAAAGGTTTAAATGTTAAAAGGCACAATTAGGATGATGCCATTCGACAGGGCACATCCTAATTTTATCCAGTGAGTGAAGAACTCAAGGTTGTGACATTGCTAAGTTGTCCACTTGGTTTTGAATGTGAAAAAGTACTGGACACACAAGCCATATTAAAATGACCTTTAACAGTCTGCTTCAGGCACGTGTGACTACCAAAAATCTTATAGCAACACTGCCTTATCTCTATGCCAAGTCCACAGTTGACTGACAGCTGTCAAAGAGCCCTTTAACCTTCCCCCGTATGACAACAAGCAATCACTGTCCCATACTCGAGCTCTGCCTTTCCTTTTAATCCTCACTCAGTGAAACAACTGCCCATAGCTCTGACCTGGACCCTGTTAATACATAATCTGCCATCTCCAGGACTAATATGCTCCCTTCCCCCACCATCATACCAGGGCCTAGCCCAGGAAGAAAATTACGACTAGTGTGTCACGCAGAGTGGAGCTGACCTTGACTGGCAAGGGGTCCACTGCCAGAGTGGTGGGACAGGGGCCAAGTCACTGCAGGAAGTGAACAGGAGCTGCTGTCATGTAGGGTGGGGGAAGGGAGTGAGTTCTGGTTAGTCATAAAAGACAGGGCGTCGCTCCGGGCGCATACGAGAAGAGCGGCTGGTCTACAACATATGTGTTTACACAGAGATGTTAGAGGTGCTGTGTGCTTCAAGGAAACTGATAATGTTGACTTATCTCAGCAATAATGAAACATTGCAGTGTACAAGCTAATAAACTTGGAATTGAATAAAAGAAAAATATTGTTATCTAACTAGAATCAACGTGAAAGAAAGTGTGGCAGGAATAAGGTTCACATTTTAATGAAGCTGCACAAGCTTTACTGTTATTTGTAATTTGCAGTGTTGTATGACAATAGACCAGCCCCTTAACCAGGAGCAACTGCCAACAATAACCATCCAAAAGCATGTTGCCTAGCAACATACAATTTAGGAACATGCTTTCAGAGTCGCCTCGCCGCTGTGTCCATTAACAGATGAAATTACCAAAGCTACAAATGTCAGCCACATGCAAATGAAGTCTACCCTGCTGACAGTGTGTATTAACAATGTGGTCCAAGTGTATGTGGCAGACTCGAAGAACGCCTTCTCAAGCATGTGTCCATCTGTGCACAGAGCAGCCTGTTTTGACAGCCAAGCAATAGGGCTCATTCATGGCTCTCCTGGGCTTGAAAATCAAAGGGATGAGAACAAAACTACCTCAGTTAAATGATTTGTTCCCAGTGTGCCTATTACTTTTACTACAGGTACAGCAGTTCACAGTGAGCCAATAGGATGCTCTAATAGCATCAGAGTATGTGTGGATTAGCGCAGCAGTGGAAATGGAGGAGCTAAAGGATTAAAATCCTCTCTTCTCATTACAAACTGCACTGAGAAAATGATACAATCACACATCAGCGCCATAATTTGATTTTATCTACCCAGCAATGATACTAGTCTATAGTGCTGCTAATGCTGCCAAAATCAAACAAGATTGTCTCAATTTTACCAGCTAAATTAAATCTTTCAATTCACAGCTTTATGTGCCATTAATTTGATTAAAGCTTAAAAAAAATAAACTTTCAGCAAATATTCTGACAGTGCAACAAAAAACTGATCTTTCTGTGGAAAATGGTGCAATGCTATTTGTAATATACTGCACTTTGTCATTGGTACAGCTGCAAAAAGGCAGCAGAACTTATTATTCTGTAAAACCTCACTGGCTACTGTGATGCACTCCTATTATCATAATAAAATAAGACACATTTACAAACCCAGGGGGTTGGGGGTAGGGAGATGGTGTGTGGCAGCAGAAACTAACATCATTGCAATCATAGCTCAGCAAAAATGCTAAATGCATTGGATTTTACTACTTCTATCTTTGGTCAAAACCTAATCAAAACTCAATTCTTGACTCCAAATCTGAGCTAGGCAATACTAATTACCTTTCCATTTGGGTCAATAGTGCACTCTAACAAAAGCAGGACAGCAGCAAGACTAACTCAAGGAGGGCAGAGCAGAACAATGTCATACAAAAACCAAAAGCCAATTTTTGAAACAGCCAATGACTTCCAAGACATGCGCAACAAATAATTATTTTTATAGAGTAAACAAAAGAAAATGTACTTGTATCTGGAGATGCCATTGTGGACACGATGACTGGTGGACCTGTTCGTCTACTGAGCTTCTGGTTAGCAAGCAAAGTATTTTGGCTTTGACCAGGGGCTCCAACTGGGACAAGGGCATTGTCTGGTTGACTTCCACCTTTACGCATCAGCTGAGGACTTGGGTGAGGACTGTGCATGGGCGACATTGGCATTAAGTTCCTGTCTCTCTTCATCAGTTCCATGGGCACAGTGTAATTAGTAGAGTATGCTTTAGGTACTTGTTGTGGTGGCTGCTGTAAAGCTGGCATTGATATAGGCATTTGCTGGGGCATGGCTGGCATTTGCTGCATGGATCCTGCTATGGCAGGCATTGAGCCAGACATTTGCTGGGGCATGATCTGCATACCTTGCATGGGCATTCCGGGTACAGTCACACCCGAAGAATAAGCAGACATTGGTCTTGACTGAACAGGCAACATGGCTCCCACATATGGCCCAGGGGAACGAGGCGGCTGTCCAGGGTATGCTCCTGATGCCTCCAAAAGATGCTGAGAGGGGGCACTACTGGGCCTCCGACCCATGGCATCTCCCATTCTTGGGGAGATGGTCTGCATGGGACCAGGGGTTTGAGGCGGCATAAGTTGTGGATCTACAGTCAACGTCTGCGGAGGGTGCGGTGGATGATGCTGCTGTTGGTGGCTATAGATGTCTGAGCGATGACTAAAGCTACTGGAACGTCCTCGCATCGGTGTTTGTGGCTGTGATAGAGCTGGTGGGGCTTCTACAGGCCGTTTGCAATTTTGGACAACCCGAGACAACACACGTGCCTGGCCAAGGTTAGGCGCAACAGTACGGACATCATTCTCCTCCATGACGGCCAGCATGCTTGTAGAATCAAAGCCCTGGTGGATAAGTGAAGAGATAGTGCTTTCTGAAAGGCCCTCATTTCGCAGCAAAGCCAGAAACTCAGGATCAGCAGGCTTCTTGGGTTCAACTGGCAGGGGTGTCTGAGGGGTAGTGGGAGGTGGAGCAGGGACAGGAGCAGGAAGTGGAGTAGCAGGCGGAGGAGCTGCAGGGAGTGTGACAGCCTGGACTGGTGCAGGTGTGGGAGCAGGGATAACTGTTGTGGCTTGGACTGGGGCAGGTGGAGCAGGAAGTGGAGCGGCCATTGGAAGATTAGGGTCAGTCATGGGCACTACGACTGAAGCAGGGAGGGGCTGCTGCTGTTGCAGATGTTGTTGCATTTGTTCCTGCTGAATTTGTTGTTGAAGTTGTTGCTGCTGGAGCTGCTGTTGCTGAAGTTGTTGCTGATGTATTTGCTGTTGCAGAATCTGCTGCTGTTGTAACTGCTGTTGCTGCAGTTGTTGTTGAATTTGTTGTTGCTGTAAATGCTGCTGTTGTTGAACATTAAAAGGCGTTGCAGTTTCTTGCCTCATAATCATGCTCTGACTGGCGGGATCAACCACTAAACAGGTAGCAGCTTGCTGCTGTGGATCCAGTGGCCGTCCGTTTACATCAGTATAAACCTGAGCAGTCACAGGTGGAGGCTCACTTGCATAACGAGGAGAAGTGTGATCCATAGCATAATGAGCTGGCGATGGATCCCGTGATAGTATGCGTTGTTGTCCATCAGGCATCATTTTGGCAGAACCAGTTTCCCTGTAACCTCGGTTTAATTCATGAGCAGTTGGTGGGGGTGGTGGAGGAGGAAGAGGTGATGATGGACCCTGGGGTCCTGCTCGTCCACTCTGACTATGGTCCCAAGCAGGCCTAGTACCTGGTGTCATGCCATAATGTGAGCCAGACCTACTGAGTGGATGAGGAGGTGGTGGATGGTGCTCCGGTCTATAGAAACCTTCAGGGGGCCGAGGTGTCATAGCCGGATCATGGGGGTAGTAATCCTGATGTGAAATAGATCCTCTATGAGCCATGGGTCCCCGTTCGTAGTGGTTGAGATCCGGTACAGAGCCCTTTCTAAGCCCTCGTAGATCTGTGTAAACCTGTCCGTACGATGAGTCTTGGTGGGAATATGGGTCACGTTTCGAATCCAGGTCAGGAGGACGCACCCCTGGTGGAGGCTCAAACCACCCACCTCCTCCGTAAGACAGAGAACTCCGTCGCCCTGCTACTCTTGCCTGCTGCTCATAGACACTCTCAGCCCTGTCCCACTGTCCCTCACTCCCCCCTAAAGTGTCCCAACTGAGGGAGCGACCAAGAGGCAGTTGTTTGTTAGCGACAAGCATTGGCAAAAAAAAGCACAAAACAGAAGTTCAGGTAGAGAACAAGAGAAAAGTAGAAAAATAACCAACAGAACTTCAGCAGTCTCCTATTTAGGTCCTTATTCAAAGAAGCACCAAAAACTGCAGAATAGAGATGCACACAAGCGGATGAAGCAGGTCTATTGTTACACCTGATAAGGTTGTAATATTGTAAGACCACAATATCAGGTGACTCTCCCTCAGCAGGCAGTTGTTGAATAATTAATCTCTGGTCATGCTGGCTTGTTGTTCAGGAGGAAAGAGGATACCCCTCACTAACACATATCACAGCAAAGGTAGCCCAGTTACTACGTGGAACAAAAAGCACCAGGAGAACGCCTGAGACAGCCACCAAATGTTTACTCATTGACTAAAACAAGAGAGGCGGGGGCACGTGGAAGGGATAGGCTGGGTTAGGAACTGGGATGGGCCAGGGCTTGAACTAATCCAATAGGGTTTATCTTTCCCTTCTCTGGGACATTTTACTTGTCTGTCAATTGCTATGAAGGATTACATCTAAATAAAGCCTGTTTAATTCCACCTCCCACTGTGACGTCACATGAACCAGATTCAGGCAAATCTGGTGATTGTGGTAGTCACTATGATGATGATGATGATGACGATGCCAAAGATTAAAAGTCCATGCCCAAAACCCTCACTCCTTGCTGGAGTCTCTCTTACCTGGTGGCGTGCTGTCGTCAACAGGTTTAAGTGTTTTGTTTTCCGAATTCTAAGTGCAGGGAGGGGAGGCCGGGCAAAGCAAGGCGGACGGCTTCATTGAATGCAAATGAAAAACAGTTCTCTCAGCTAAGTCCCATGTGCTGTCAGTAAACATCAAATCCACTCTGATTGGACACTAATCCTCCAGGCCCCATGCTTGCAGCAGAGTCACCACGCAACTGCTGGCCAACTTACTCTGAAATGTCCTTGATGGCTTTGAGGCACTCACTGCCAATACCCCGCTCTCCTCAATCCAGGATCACCTGATGACCTGCTGCTGATTCTGTCCATTCACACAACATACAACATTCACATTCAACATTTGCATGCATATATTTGAACATGTGTTAAACAGGGTCAAATGTATACCAATTACAAAAAAATCTGGAGAAAAACTTTGAGCATTAACAAAGTAAAATTGTGATATTGGTAATATTTTGTTAATAATGTCTTGGTATCTGCTAAACTCTGCACCTTCCCCCTCTTCCCCAAAGCTTTCCTGATCCCCTTCTCTTAGAGTTTCTATAATCTGGATTGAGTGCATTGTAGAAGGGGAGGAGTTTGTTTAAATCCAAAGCAGCTACAACCCTTTGCCAAATTCCATGTTTGCTGGAACAATACTCACAAACATTTTGCTGTGGTGATGCTTCACTACACATATAGATCAGGTGTAAAAGCTGTGTTATGTTCAATACATGTAGCCTATTTGAAGGTGTATCTACAAACCTCACTCATGTCTTTGTGGTTTAAACCTGATCTCTGCAGAGGAGAGGATCCCTATTTACTTATGCATGAAAACAGATGTAAGGTGCGGAAGTGTTCACTTCTATTCAAATCTAATTGTAGATTTTACCACAGTCAGGAAGAATATTTGCAAATATACTGCAGCACTGTAAGATACTACATAAAAAATGTTTATTGTCAAAATGCTGGTATGTAGTCAATATTTTTAATCACAGTTAAACTAATTAGAGACAAAGATCAGAAAAGGAAAATAATACTAGTGCAGTCTCACAAGGTGACTGCAAAAAGCTGATGAAAGAAGCTCAAATGTGCAGATGACAGGGTTTCGGGAGGTTCAGAGAACACAAGTTGACTTCATATAAAAGAAAATTAAAATAGGATGGGTGATGAGATGAAGGCGGATGAAAAAAGCTCGTGCAGAAATCTGAAACTGATAAAGATGAATTATTTAATCAAGGCTGAGATGAAAAATCTTTGAAGTCATCCTGATCTTATTAATAAGGTAAACTTGTGCCACTTTTTGTAATATTATTTTTCATTCATCACTAAAAGTAGTCATGGATTTTGAATTAACATCCATATTGTCATATATTTTTGCCATCACAAGATTGCCACTTTCTTCTACAAATATACGAGAACCTAATTAAAATTACAAGTGCTCAAACATTCAAGCCAGTATATATATTCATAAAGACTATTTCAAGGGCAACAGTCTATAGAGTAAATATGATCCCTTGCCACTTGCCCAAGCTCTTCCCGTATTCCTCATTACTACTAGTTCAGCTCTCAGAAATCTCTTAAACTCAACCTCAAACAGAAGGCCAGAGGTGTGCAGTCTCTGGCACGTCTAATCCTGACTGGAAAGCAAATCGCGGTGCTCTTTGTGCCTCCAACTAAACAATGTTTGACTTTCCAATTCTAATGTTCCTTCATTTGCCATACTTGCCAGGCTATGCACACAGCGCCAGAATCACTCTAACGCAGGGATTTAGGAATTAAGCTGGGGATTTTAGAACAAATATAATACCACCCGAGCAGAAGTGTATAAAGACCGTACATTAAATAAGGCTCGAGTGTGAAAATTTTTAAAAAGCACATAGAACTTGGTCAAATAACTGCATAAGTATATTAGTGTTAATAGATTCCTGAATGTAGCACAGGTTTTACAAATTATAGCATCTTATAATGCTCTACAGGGTCATTCATTTCTCTCATTACAAAGAACAGAAAAAAGATCTATGCTACTTCTGCAAAAAAAGGATTTCTGTTCATTCAAAAGCGTAGACTTGTACAAATTAATGGTTGCTTATTACACTTTTTTCCCCTACATAAGCAGACACGCTTCGCTCGAATGAATAAAATCCAAACCTGTAGCCTGGTGGACCATTTTTTTAACAATGAAAGGAGTTACTTCTGTTGTTTGTGGTCAAACTGCGGTGATTGTAACAGATTACTCAAGGCCAGATGTCAAATAATGGGTCGGCAAAGACACTCCCTTCAGAAAAAGTAATGTGTTTGAAACAGTTAAATAGGCCTGCACAGTATTAGAAAAATGTGACATGTATCAACTACATCGAATATTGTGGTACAGTTGGCAATATTTGGATACTCTTAATAAGGTTAAAATTTGATAGCACAATTGAATTTTTAAAGAAATAAAGAACATGCAAGGCTATTGGTCAGAAGTCTAAACCAGGTCTAAATTAGGGACTGAACTAGGACAAGATTTTCTTCACCTTTTAGTAAATCTGTGTCAGATGGAAGACCATAACATTATGCTGATATTGTGATAATGATGCATTTGCAATATATTGTATACCCATACATGTAAACCTGTTTTTTATTAAACGACTTGGTTAAGTTGCAGATTTTTAATAGATTTTGTGATGTCACAAATTACTCCTGTCCAGATAATCACTGAATTGGTCCACATTTGAGCATTTTTTTCCCAATTAGACAAGTCATGTGTCTGTGGAATGGTCTACATTTCAAACAAGTGAAGCTTTTCTCTTTTATTACTAAATTTAAACTATTCTAATGTCTGCAAAATACTATAATTTGGACCTTAGCACAAACTAACAATGGGCCATTCTATGGGCGACAGTGTGAGCATTTTAACTGGATAATATGTGCGTGCCTGCTTTCTGGTGCTGAAGATTTCACATGCAGTGAGCCAATTTGAAAAGTGCTGTCACTTACACGCACTGATCAGACAGTGCAGGGAAACACATACCAAAACACACAACGCTTCACAATCCTGGTTCCTCGCTCGAGCCCTTTTGACCCTGTTCAGCAGCTCGCTCTAACACAGCGCATTGACAGCGGCACTTCGTTAGTGTCCCTTTTCATCCACACACGCAAACCTCCTCCAAAGCCTTAGCCTTGGTCTGCCGTGCATACATGAATAAAAATGACACGCTAGTTCAATGGGAATAGAATACTGCAAGAGAAATAAAAACAACTGTCTGTTATGGCCGGCATGCATTCGACGCATGATTTGAATGTTAAACACACATTGACTTATGCATGCGCGTGGGGCAAGAGGCACCAACTGGAAATGGGATTACAATGGCCACGCCACTGCAGAGAATAATGCTGTCAAATAAATTCTAATGCACACTTAACAGATAAAACGTATTCAGTTGGCTTGTGTGTGACTCCAGTGGGATTATTTTGCTCTAAAAGCATCTCCATAACCACTGAATGGACTGTAAAATGGAAGCTGATGGCAATGAAGCTACAACTTCTCTAAATAACAATCCCGCAATTTGGATGTTATTCTAGATCAACCCATATTTTTTAACAAATACTTGCTTTTATCACATTTGCCAAGAAAGTTATATTTTCACCAGCGCAGGTTTGTTGGATTTTTAGTTACTATTTTAGTCAGATTTTGATGATGTTTTTAGAAAAGGCCAATAATCGACCAGATCATATTTCATTATAATTGTCTTTGTCACACAATGAATAGAGCATTTACCCCTGAACTAGAAGATCCCTAGTTTGTCTCTCTGAGTCCTTCTAATTTTCCTCTAAATTAGCTACAAGTAAACCACATTTTGGGAAACCATCATTGCACCATAACACTTCAACAAGCACATAATAAGCCACACGTTATTTACAGCACTTATAGTGAAGCCAATGATTTCATTTTTTAAACCAAGTTCCCGAGTCACATCCACCTCTGCCAACTCAAACACAAGCAACTGCAGACACTAGATACAGGAAAAGAGACAAATGTAAAATTAAAAGTATTCAGAGCATAAAAATTATAATAATGTTGGACATGCCAGAGTTCTACAGCAGATTTCCCTCCAAAAACAACACACATCTCTCGTTTTTCTTCCCCAGACAACTTCTCCATGATGATGGTGGTGGTGGGTGTGTGTGTGGGGTCTGTGTGTGTGTGTGTGTGTGGGGGGGGGGGGGGGTTGAGGGTGGAGCCCAGACCCATGGAGCGCTCCGATGACTTCATACCAGCGCTGGATGCCAAAATGTGAGCTGGGCTGGGGGACAATGGAGCAGAAAGGGAGGGAATTGGTATTATACACACCACCACCACTACACTACAGGAGAGGAATAGATAACATGACTGTTACTGCAGCCTAGGAACATTTTCAACATTCATTAAAAACATAGCTGTACAGATTCATGAGGTCCAAACATTCAGCCTGATGTAACATTTGAAACTGCTGTAATGCGGGCGTCTAAAGCAGCTTGATTGAGTTTACAGAAAGATTTTGTGAAGTCGCAGATTGGCAGAGGTCTGCACACACAGAGTGTTTCTAGTTATTATCATTATATCAAAAGCATATATCACTTGGTCCCATTTTCCCCATGCCTTCCCTTCACTTTTCACACTCTCTTTGCTGTCTGGCTATGTAATCTGTCAAATAATAACACTGCCAATAAAAATTTCATATGCCAAAGCTGAATACAACTTTTCCCCTCTAGGTATGTTTTAGTACATTACAAAACTATGCTAAACCGGTTTAAGCTGCCAGCTGATGCCTTTGATCCACAGTGACAGATTCCACTACCCCACCTTGTGGTGTCTGCATCCAGGCACAGATTTACAACTTGTAAATCAACATTTAGGAACATGCTGTCACAGCGACCTAGTTCACATCGCTGCACCGCTCGCCTCTCGTCTCTGCCTGGACCAGTCAGTTAGCACTGGCTCAGCCGCACTGCCATCAAATTGTGCCTCTGCCCAAGCCAAAAGCATGCTGGGTACACAGATGGAGCAGACAGAAGGACACACGGGGAGTGAGTTAGAGAGAAAAAAGGGGGGAATAACAGAGTACAGGAACTGATGCTCACAACAGATGTTTACCACAGTTCCCTTATTGCAGTTACACTTCAGCTGGCGCCTCACCAAGCACTTTACAGATGGACTACTTGTACTATATACATTTTGATATTTGATATGTAAACTAAAGATTAATGGAAATATGTCCAGAAGGCTGTAGTGACTTGTCAAAAACCTATTAGTTCCTTTCATAAATAATACTCATTTCGAAGACACCATGGTAGCTCTCCTGGCAGAGCTTTTGCCACATATCTCCAGCAACCAAGGTTTGATTCCAAGCCTGGCTACATCAGCCCTCAGTCTTCCTCTAAAACATATAAATCTGGCCACGCAGCTGGTTGGTCAGGTCCCAAAAGTGGATCCTGGCGGAGGGTGAATACTGTTTATATATTAAACTTATTTGTTTTAATTACATGAAATGCTGAGACAGATTTAAAATACTCGTGCTATAAATGCTGTGGCAAAATTGTTTAGAAAAATAACTGGTTCTGTAAAAAGAGTGTGTAAAAAGTGTCTCGAGTACATTTTTCCTTGGAAATGAACAAAGCTAATGAAAGCTTTTCCATTATAAAAAGGCTGAGCTAAAGAAAAATAAAACTAAATGATGTACAGCTTTCCGATGCGTAATACAACATGAAATATAGTTCAAATCCAGTTAATCACACATATCCTTGAAAATGCAGAGGTTGGGGCTAATGATAAAAATGCTCTGTGGACACTATTCATGCAATTATAGTTGGATCCACTCCTACTACAGCCAAAAAAACAGACAAGAAATGTGAGAAATAACAGTGGTCAACTGCCAATCAAAAAACATTAGTTCTGTAAAAACTGTCTCAATAAAATGATTAGGGCCCACAGTCAAACAATGAGAACCACTGCATTAAAAGGAGATATCGTGCAAAATTGACATTTCTGAGCTTTCTTCCATGTAATAATGTTGTTCTCTCATCAAAAACCTACTTGGAGATGTATTTTCTTTCATTCACGCATGTTTAAGCAATCCTCTATTCTCTGGCACGGACGTTCTGAGGCCTCAAAACGCTATGTTGCACAAACCTCCGTCTCTCCAACGAACCCCTGCCCACTCCAGGAAGCGGACGGCTTGTTGATTGGATATCCAGTCTGCCCTCATTCCTTTATCCAAAAAAATGGTGTACAGCTCTCCACTGATTCCTCGCTGCTATTTTTTTTATTTTGTAGTAAAATGGCATCATACAAAACAATTAACGAAAGAAGTGTTGTTTTCCTTTGATTAAGTTCAAAAAACACTCTGCACTCAGCCAGTCCAGTCACCTGTTTCTTTATGGCACCAGTAGAAAACTTATTATTTTTAAAGGTAGTTAAACATGCAATGCTATTCTAGAGGCAACCAAGATTGGTTTGAAAATATGAATAAAAGCAAAATATAGCCCCTTTAAGTGCTGTATTAACAAGCCAAGACAGTAGAACAAGTTTTTTATTCAGCTAGCATTCACAAGTTTCTAATTGCACAGTTTAGTTGCTATAATGGACTAGCCAGAAATCAACACTGCCCATTCAAAATCACTGTGTATAGCATATACTTTATAGTTTCAAACAGCCTGCTAAATTTTGATATGCCACTTCACAGCTAAACAGACTTTGTGTGACTTGACTTTAACACCAAATAAACTGCAGTTCCAAAGTGACTGAGGAATAATTGATTCATGACTTAGGTCTTGGATGTCTTCTGTCCCCACAAAAAAAAAATGAGATGAAAGCAAAAAAGAGAACAGATAATCTTGTCCGAGGATCAGTTATCTTCAGTGCAAGCACATTCACCGTTCCGCTAAAAATCCACATTCCTGGACCGTGACTCCTTTTGATGGGAGTAAACAGGCACATTTGATCAGCCATTTCCAATTGAATTTAGGCGGGCAGGCACAGCTCGCCTGGCCACTCATCACAATGAGTCGAGACGTAATCAATGCACTCCGCTGTGAAACAAGTATTGGATTGACACAGTTATCCTCAGAAGATAAATGCAGATTAGGGAAGCTCCTCTTGCTGCCACAACGCAATCAAAAACACCCCCCCGTCTCCTTGTTTTTGTCAATACACATGATATCAACTTTGATTTCTATTTCACGCCTCAGGCTCAACACTGTTTACAGATAATAGTAGCTGCCTTTGACATTAGGGTGCACAACAGCCCATACCTTTAGTTGTTTTGTTTTTTTTTATATTTGTCTGAGAGGATTTAACCTTAGCGTGAAAACACTATGATTCACTCCCGTCATCGTCAGAGTGAATCACCCTCCTCTAAACATTTTTAGCAGCAGCCATGGTGACTAACTGTATCAGGGGAAAAAACTTATACTTTTATTGCAAGACCCAACAGCTGATCTGGGGTGAAAAGTACTTTAATTCTTTAAGGAAATTGACTTTACCCTAAGTAATGTTTTAAAATCTATCAATGACTAATAGTATTTTTGACCATGGGGGAAGAGGGCATAACTCACCTCACAACTACTAAGTCCTGGGTTCAAGGCTAGATACATAGTAGTAGTGGTTACAGTAGTGTCAGTGGTAGCTAGTGCTATTACAACTGCTACTAGTGATTAAAGATGCACTACCAGATAGTTTTTCAAATACAAGGAAAACATATTTATTCAATCAATAGCCATCTCTGAAAAATAAAGACTCAGACAACATCTGGGCTTTAATATAAAGCATTTTTGACAGAGGTGGAACCAGAGCAGGGACTGAATTTTTCTCACCAATCACACGCTCAGTAAGAAAGGGTCAGGGGTCACTTTCATTGGCTGAGTCCAAGCTCATGCACGGATGTATACACTGGGGTAAAGGCAGCGGCAAGTCCAACTGAAAAGACGCCAATTCCAGCACTGGCTCCATTTGCTTACACCACAAAACGGCAGAAAAAAAAATAGAAAAAAAGAGAACCAAAGCACAACTATTAAGGAAAATTAAACACAAATATATAAGAGGGAGAGAACTCTTTTTTGTTTTTACAGAACCTCAAAAACTTGGGTATTGGGCCTTTAATACAAACGCTATTAGCTAATGGGAATCTGAATACACAAACAGCAGTGGTAGCAGTTACAGTAGCAATACCAGTATTACAGGCAGTAGTAGTGTAGCAGAGGTAATAATAGTAGTAGTAGCAATAGAAGTAGTAATAGTAGTAGTAGCAGCAGCAGTAGTAGAAGCAATAGTCGCAGGCTGTAGTATTAGTGGTAGTAATAACTTTTACCACAATTTGAATATTAGTTGAGTCTGAGAAGAATTAACTGTGAAAACACTATGATTCACCTTTATCTCTTGCCGTGTGTGAATCACCCTCCTCTAGGCATTTTTAAAAGCGGGTGATGGTGACTAACTGTATCAGAGAAAAAAAACATCCACTTTTTTAACTTTATGGTAGAGCAAAGTCCTGCAGAATCTCTTAATAAATGCCAAACGGAGATGAGAAAACACTGTTAAGAATGTTAAACACGCTGCCCTCTTTGTCAGTGCAGTGTGTAAAAGAGATGAGTGGAAAAAAAATATCTTGGAGCGAGCAATATTGGTGGTTTGGAGTGGTCCGTGATGCCACATGTGGCTCTCATTCGGAGGCTGGAAACACACAGTATCGCGGCTTCATTCAAGCATCTATTATGTTGGATCTCGAGTAGATTTTTCCTTGGAAATGAACAAAGCTAATGGAAGCTATTCTAATTCTGTGTAATTGGAGTTTGTTCAGAGAAGGTTTTATTTAAAAGCGAGATTCAAATGGGAAATGTTGAGCCAAAGAAAAAATGAAACTAAAAAGTGTATATGCTTCTTTTCTATGCAGAATATAAAACTGAATTGAAATGATAGTTCAATGCCATTTAATCAAACATTTTCTAAGAAACACACAAAGTTGTTCCTAATGATAAGAAAGCTCTGCAGCCTCGATCAGCCCCTACTATTAATCTTCACAATAAAAACAGAAAATGAAAGAAAAAGCAGTAGTCACGGGCTGTAACTATGCATAATAAATGATCTTGACCAAAACACATTTGCTCTGCTCTGTGTACCACGTATTTAAAATAGTTATGGCGGTCTACATAGTTATACTAATAGTCCTACTTAAAAATCATCTGTATCAGTGGTCCTTGTACTTGTGCTTACGGCGGTGTTTCTGTTACACTTTTATACCACATTGCAGTGACTGAAATCAAATTGTAAATGGATAAGAGTAATTACTTTTTAAGGCCCATAATTACAGGGATAGGTTTCAACCCTTAATGGGAATACATGAGGAGATGAAAGAATGAATGAATCTAAGCAATTTCAATATGCAAAACTCTAAAATAATAGTGATTTACTATACTATTAACTTCAAGCTTGACATTTAACAACAGAGTAGCAAAATTCAGTTTTTAATAATTCCCAAAAAATCTCTCTCAACAAAGTGAACCATGTTCCCTCAATGTAATTTTGATGGCATTACATAATTTTCACATTGGAAGACTAAGTAAGTTGGTTACCCCACACAATAAAGACAGTGCTAGGTTGTAACTTGCACACCTAACAGAGATTATTATGAAGAATATGATTCAAACATTTTTTCATTACAAATATGCTGTGACCTGACTGTCCCATATGGGTCTTAACAAAGAAGTCTGAACAATAATTACATCATGCTTTGAGTCATCCTCTGGACACCTGACAAATGTAAAAAAAAAAAAAAAAAAAAAAAAAGGCTGACATTTTACAACTGGAGTGTGTTTTCTATCTGTCACTACCAGGGAAACTATCCAAAAATGAGATATTGTTGTATTATTTTGTAAGAAGCTAATAGAGGACATTGCATCAGGATGTCTTCTCTTCAAACTCATTACAACAAGAAAGACACAAATGAAAAACTTGCATGAGTGATGGCATATAAATGAGTTCTAAGTACCAACTTGGATAGGCAGCCATTGCGTTGAAATAAAGAAGAAAATCTCTGCTTTGTCTCTGTCTTTCTTACACAGAGAAGCACAAACACAGCCACAAATCAATCTGGCTGTAATCAATCCCAGGACTCTGAGGAGTGCTTGAGTTTATTACAAACTCCCTACTTCATCTCAACAGTAATCTGAAAACGTTGAGTCTTTTATTCTGGCATCAGCCCACTCCCGTCCCCCTCTACAGAACACTTCCACAACTCTCCGTTTTCATTCCTAGACAGCCTTCAAAGAGCAAGTTTGGAGAAATGGCTGGTCCCAAGGCTCCTTTTGACACACAAGTGAAAACACACTCTTATGCAAACGATCCCAATGGCTTTCCATTCGGCAGAGAAGAAAGCTGAAAGTCCCAGAATAGGGTCACTAGCTTGCTTAGTTACAAGACAAATGCACAAATGAACATTGGAAAAGCAGGGTACCTTCGCAGATCCGGTCCAGCCGCTGGCGTTTCACTTTGTGTTTGTCGGCCAGAGCCATCCTGATGCAAACTTAGGTGCCCTCGGTTTTCTAGACTTTCTACCCACCGCTGCTCCTCCTTGGGTCCTATGGTTCTGCGATGCACAAGGACTTAGCAAGATGACGATGTGTTATACCTAGAAAATAAAAAAATGAATTCTTTAATTGGAACATGTTTGCACCTGTTTTCTAAGTGCGAGAAGTTATTTGTATTAAAAAGTTTAAAAGGGCTATATGGTGTTTTTATCTTGGTCACCTCTGAAAAAAATATTGCATGTTTTACAACCTTTAAAAAACATTAAAAAACAGAAAGGGTTCCCAATAATTACATTATTACTGCCATAAAGAAACAGGTGAAGAAACCAGCAGAGGACAGAGTGTTAAAGTCCTTTGAACATAAACAGAGAAAAAGAAGCTTTTTACTTTCTTTGATTTTTTGTATAATGTCCTTTTACTAAAAAATAAAACAGTGGAAACAGAGCTGTACACTGTTTTTGGATACATGAATGAAAGCAGACTGGACATAGAGGGCTTGTTGATTGTTCAGTGCTTCCTGGAGTGGGTGGGGGTTCATGGGAGAAGCAGAGGTTTGTGTAACCAAGTGTTTTGAGGCCTCAGAACAGCCTTGCCAGAGAACAGAGGATTATTTAAACAAGTGTGAATGAAGCAAAACATAACTCTAGGCATGTTTTTGATGAAGAAACAGCAATATAACATGGCAGATAGATCAAAAAGTCAATTTTGCATAGCTCCTTTAGGTCACAAGTTCATTCCTTTTTTTCCCCCACTTTTTCCACAAAAAAATGGGATAGCAGGGTATACTTTGGACACAAAAAAAAAATCACAAATTCATATTCTGAAGACCACAAATTGTAACTCAATAAATGGGATAAAAATACAGACAATTAACAAACATTTACAACAAATAAATAAATAAATAACTGAATTTATATTATAACAAATAAAATGCATTCTTCTCAAAATGTAGTTGATGGACATATATGAAGCGGTCTCATATAATTTATAGCTTAGCAAGTTAATGACTAGGGAATGTTCACAAACCTAAAGACTGAAGACAGTTCTGACAATGAGAAATCTCTGTTTTTTTTAAACCTACATTTTACAAAGACCTGACAACAGCAACTCTAAAGCAAAAAGAACAGTGTGTCTATTGACAAAGCAATAACAGTCTCCTGGTGATGATAAAATGGCTGACCAGTCTCAGTCTCAGGTGTTGTCTCTGAAGACCATTTACTTCAATAACAGTAATCTGCCCCCTCCCCAGACATGTCACAGCTGTCACCTACCCCTGCAGAGATCACACTGTCCACTAGAGGGAGTGCCACCTCAGAGAGCACCACAGATTAAACCAAGCTGAAAAAATGTAATTTCTACAACCCCCCCCAGATATAAACCCAGTCTAGTAAAAGCAGACAAACAAATAGTGAGCGCGCAAATGAGGCGTTTTACCAATCATTTATGTTGCCGAGTGACTGATGCTCCGCTAAAGAGCAATAGTCTAATTGGTTCCTGCTGGAGCCTGAGGGACATGGCACAGTTTTAGGAAAGAGGAATGCACAGGCTCTTAGGTGCAGGCACACAATGTGAAAGGAGAAGCCGGGGATGACTAACAGATATGGGCCTGTGTGCGCATTGACTGGGAGGGCAGCGAGGAATGTGGGTCAGTTAGTCAGCAGGCAGAGGGGAGGTTGTATCAGCAAAATGAAGACACAAAAGGAGGGAGGGGGGTGGGGGGGTGGAAGAGCTAGGAAAGCATCCTCTGACTAAAGCTTACCATAAGCTGGATGCTGCTGTTAGTTTTAGTTTAATTGTTAAAACAGGTAGAAAAAAATTTCCATTAAACAGTCATTCTTATCTTCTACACAAGGAAGGAATTACTCTGGTTTTGTGGATAAAAGTTAGATTTTCCAGAAGATGGAACAAACATATACAGATTAAACCTCTGAATGCAACTCGGTAGACAGACATACAGTAATTTGAGGGACACACAAAGAAATTTAGAAACAAATAATTGTGATTGGTACTGGAGAACTGATATCACCTTAAATAGATTATAATGACAGCCTAAAGGTACAGTGGATAGAGTATTACCAAAATAGTGCTCAATTTGTCCATGACACACCTAAATATTCATGTACTCATGTTATTAATCATATTTATTATTATGGATTCACAATGTGAAAAGGGAGTGGTATCCTTTTGACTGGCAACAATTCTCTTCAATAAAAATCCAACTGCAACTGTAAAGAGGAGGACTTTATGTGATGTTATGCTTCTCCTGATTTGTAATTGATCGCTTGTTTATTTAATAACCATTCAACACAGAAATTCAGAAACATTCACAGCCTATACCAGGGATTTTAAGAGATTAAAATGCTCAGCCCATACCATCAAGCTTTAGCCAAACACTAGCTCTCCCTTGAATAGATGATGCTCTTTTTGGCTGTCAATAATGATTGTCAACATGCTGAAAATTTAACTCAGAGTGGCTATTCTAGCGCTGGTACGCCAGCATTGGCAGGAAAATAGGAAACAATGTGAAACGCAGATAAATATCGGCAATGTATTTGTTTAACCAGGTGGATATAATTGCAGATCAATGTACCGCTGAGCTCACCTGTAAGTGGAAAAGGTCACTATGTTGGAGGTGTTGGTGGCAAATATGACAGTGTGTGTCATCAAAAAACAAGTGTTGCTGTGCATTTGATTTCCTGGTAGAAAGCTGGGAACCAACTACATAAATCTTTTGTTTTTCTGTTTATTGCAGCAGTACACTCAGCAAAGTCATATCAAATCAAACTAGGCATCTCAAGCCTCTATTAACACTACACTGGACAAGATCCTTTTACGTTTAGACAATGACAAAGCACTTCGTAATACATTGTCAAATTTGCTTTATCATATGAAGCAATTGGAAGAAAGCCAAACTGTGTGTTCTGAACCGTGCCGTATTAGACTGAACTGTAGCACTTTGTGGAAATAGGAAATAGTTAGAGCACATACAGAGCACTGGCCTCTTCCCACAGTGTTCAAACAGTTTCTTTATTTAGTCTCCACTCTCAAGTGCTGCTCTCACTCGACTATTTAAATCATGATGTATCGAGATGTGTGCTGTAACTACAATTAGACCCACTCGGTTTCAGGAGGTGGGAGGTAAGCGCAGCAATATGGCTGAATGATGAATGGATGCTGCATTTTTATTTGGCCAGCTGTTGAGGCAATTTCCCAGCTGCGTGCTTTTTGGAGAGGGCACCACAGCCGAGTGAATCTCGAGAAAACACTGGGAGTTCAATTTCGTCTCCAAACACTACATTGTTCTGTCCGACACTGACAAAGGCACTCATGTCTTTCTTTAAGTTAACACACAGAGACTCGGGCATTCCTCCGCCTCCACAAGGTAAGTGTAGCTGCCAGAGAGTGCACAGCCACATGTGGGAGTCAGAGGAGAAGTAATTGAGCAAGAGGGAAAGGCAGGAAGCAGTCAGTCAGAGGCGGGGGAGTCACAGCAGCGGCTATGAATAGACTGGAGGAGACGTGTATGGGCATCTCTGCCTCTGCGCCGTGCACTGCCAACACTGGAGGTCATAGGAGCAGCTGACCGCGTTCTGAACAGCGGTAACTCTTTGAACATGAGCAACAACTGCCTCTCGTCCAACAGGCTCAGTCAGCGAACATCAGTGCACAGGTGGCTGCAGACTGAGATACATGTACGCAAACAATATTGATGAAAAGAATATGCATCTGGATTTACACTAGTTACCAAAGAAGATACACAAAAGTAATTAAAGAGCACAGACCTCTGATAAAACATCATTATCTCTAAGCAAAGAATTGTCCCTTTACAGACCTTTTGTGGCTGAAATGCCAACAAGGATTTTTTTTCTTTCCTAGGGGACAAACAAGTCCCTTTGGGGTCCTCCTTTGGTTGGTACTTGATAGTTTTTTTTTTCTGGATAACTTTCCTGGCACCCCGTTGGGGGATCAAACTCCTGACCTCCTGCTCGAGTATCAAGATAATGTTCCAGATTCAGACCAAAAACTAATCATTTCCTTTTTGGCTCATTAGTAATTTCCTTTCTAACAAACAAACAAACCAATAACAGTAAGACAAATAAAGTCACACAAATTTAAGTCAATGAAACAAAAATTGGGAGACCAAAATTAAACAGGCATTGTGTTGTAATGATTTTAAATAGGAGTCAACACACTTACCTTATTAATATATAATAATAATCTTCAAACACTGTGTGCTAAACTGCATGGCTTCTGAAAGGAAGACTCTGCAGTGAGTGGTTCAATCTACTTAAAAATATCCAACAGCAGTCTCTCTTCTCTGAAAAACATCAGGCACCTCCATCCTGAAGGAACCATCCCACCCAGCACATGAACTGATAACATCCTTTCCCTCAGGCAGAAGGGGTCACAGCCTCAAAGCCAAAACTACCAGGCTAAAAAGCAGCTTTGTAAGATAAAGAACTCTTGCCCTGAGAAACAAATTTTATTTTATTGTCCCTTTAGAAATGGAAAATCATCAATCAAAGCCATTGTCACACGCTCTAATGCTAAACAAGTTTATGATCATGGGATGTTACTAAAGAGGCAAAATTAATATATATTTTTTTCCCTATCGCTGTACATTTTCGTACTGCAAAAACCTTTTACAGATAAATTGAAAGATGAATATCTTTGGTGCAACTAAAATGTTTTTTTCTTTGGGAGGCTGTCAGCTGTGATGAATGCATTACTGTTGCCCCATATTTCCAGCAGCACAGTTCAATTCCTGTGTTGAGTCTGAAAGAAACTATCCATTAGTATGTTATGGAGCGTGACATAAAACAAACTATCCTTTTAACAAATGGTTTTACATTTGTGGAGATGAGTAGCTCTTTTGCTGCCTCAAAACATCTTTTGAGTTATTTTATTATTAGTGACATAAGTGACAATATGTACGCTCAAAATAAGGTAATGGGAGGAAATGAATCACATGGAAAAATCACAAGGAAATAGATCTGAGCTGGAACTCGAGTCAGGTTGATTAAGTAGGGTATACTCTACCAGGTGGACCCCAAAATATAAATTAATCAGGATAGGTTTAACATTATGACCACTGAATGGTAAAGTTTGCACGGAGGGTCCCGGTAAACAAAGCCTTTGTGGTATCGAAATAAAGTACTACTGGTATTGACTAAAAATTTAAAATAAAAATTCAATACCAAGTTTCAATAACTACTGGAACCTGTAATGTTCCTGTACGAATTAAATAAATAACACAGAATCATACAAATACAAACTACTAGATTTAACTCACAGCTAAGAATTTGGTCTTTTATTCAATATTTATGATTGTAGAAGATAAATTAGCACACCACAGGTATCAGAAAAAGTATCCCTCAGGTACCGGTATCAAAAAGCAGGTATCGTTTGTACTGGTATCGAAAAAATGTGAAGGGTACCCAGCCCTATCTGTTTGTAGGTGGAAAATATTAAGTAGCAAGTAAACATTTTGTTATAAGCAGGAAAATGGGCATGGCAGTTTGTTGTGCATGAAGCTGCGTATTAGGTAGGTAACCACCAGTAAGAGGCAGGTAGTCATAATGTTATGCCTGATCGGTGTATAACATCACTTTGGTTTCATATATTTTAACCAAAGTTACTGTCAACTCGCCAGGCCTCCATCTTGAAGACCCTACTACTTTACACATGTTTTATACCTGACATAGGAGTGGACATACTTTCTAAAAACTCTGATGAAAGTGTAGTGTATGTGCACCTGGAAGCGTTCAGACATGACAGCTCTGGCTCGTACCCTCTCTGGTGGTCTCCCTGGGACTGCAAACCCCACTGGCTCACAAGAATCCAGTGTTCAGCAGTTCCACACATCATTTCAGCCCAAACCCCCAATCTGCGGTATACATGACTTCATTTCCATAAATTAATTCCAGAGACTGACTCATGTGACAAGGGGATACACTCCATTTGAGAGGCAGAGAGAA
This sequence comes from Bostrychus sinensis, assembly GCA_020698575.1. Lineage (NCBI taxonomy): Eukaryota > Metazoa > Chordata > Actinopteri > Gobiiformes > Eleotridae > Bostrychus > Bostrychus sinensis. The sequence goes on along the minus strand of CM036254.1, from coordinate 13,343,184 downwards.
AGAAAAAGAAAAAAAAAAAAAAAAAGAAAAAAAAAGTCGACTCACGGCGCGGGTTGAAAAGTCAACAACAACTTTGAGCTCATCCAGAGAAGTGCCTGAGAAGAAGTGGAGCTATTCTGCTGCCCTTAACACAATCAGTGCTGGATTGCTACGGACCAAGTACCGTTATGTAACTGAACAATAGAAAGACAGACCTGAGAGAAATACATGCTCAAGGGCTGCAGGAGAGGAAGAGGAAAAAGTCATACAAGCCAAAAATACACAACACAAACAACACAGTCAGGTTTCACAACAAGTTGCAGGGCATTGACTAGTTGCACTTAGAGACCTTAGAGAGCAAAACAAAATAGACTTGTCAAAAAAAAGAACACACTATGCAAAGTGGGCTGTTTTACACTGACTTCGAAAGTTGCCCAGATGCACCGCAAGTACAGCTCAGTTGGTAGAGCTGTACAGCTCAGTTGGTAGAGCTGTACAGCTCAGTTGGTAGAGCTGTACAGCTCAGTTGGTAGAGCTGTACAGCTCAGTTGGTAGAGCTGTACAGCTCAGTTGGTAGAGCTGTACAGCTCAGTTGGTAGAGCTGTACAGCTCAGTTGGTAGAGCTGTACAGCTCAGTTGGTAGAGCTGTACAGCTCAGTTGGTAGAGCTGTACAGCTCAGTTGGTAGAGCTGTACAGCTCAGTTGGTAGAGCTGTACAGCTCAGTTGGTAGAGCTGTACAGCTCAGTTGGTAGAGCTGTGGGGCTTATGCACAGCGACCACAGCCCAAATTGGTGTCATGGGTTCGAGTCCAGACTCTGATAATTTGCCAGAAAAAATAAAATAAAATAAAAAAAGGTTATGCCAAATACGGCTGGGTATTGTTAAAAACCTCATGATTCAAATTGATTTAGATTCTTTAGGCTGCAATTTGATTCGATACTAATTTAAATGCTTTAATATCGATACAATAATAAGTAAATACAGAAAAAATTAAGTATCTGGTGATATTTTTAAATAATAATGTGTGCAATATTTCTAATGGTTAAGAACAAATTGACCCCAACATGAATTCCTATCTTGGTTTATTTATGCAAATCTGTCTGTACTATGTGAATCACACAAGGGTATTGCTCACAGCGCCCCCACTGGCCTGGGGGTTGAATAAATTCATAGGATTTTCTATATTGATACGGAATTGATAAAAAAATACTGCAATGCATTGAGGAATTGATATTTTTACCCACCCCTAATGCTAAATATGAAAAGTACTCAATTGAAAGACACCATTGTGTCATAATGAAGGACATTTAAGTGACTTCTATCTTCTGCCAATCAGAAAGAGATATGATTTGTAAAGTGAACAAACAAATGCCTAAAACGTTTTGCATTCCTACTAGACTTGAGACCGACTTTCACAATCTGGGACGTCTTTGGACTTTGGAGGAACAGCGTGTGCACACATCAGCCACAGCTATGTTTTCATTGACATATAGCCCAAACAATGCTCTAAATGTCCAGATAAATAATGGATTATTAGATCTTGATATGGATTACCCACTCAACTCAGTCTCAGTTTTGCCAGTGGACACTTAAATTGCACCACATGATGCTCTCCCTGCAAAACCACTGTAAAATGTAAAGAAAGAATTAGATTTTTTTCCTTTTATGTACATTTGATGCTACTAAATTAAATGTTTTATTTGCCTAACTTAGCCTAAAATCAATTCTTAACACTGAAAAGCAATAAAAACAAACTTAGTGGTCTAAAAATGTAATTAGATAACATATGATGACACTGCTAGTCCTTACATGAAAGTGCATAAATTGCCTGTATAGTTCCATTGGTATCAGTATTGCAATACTGACCCGGTATCAGATTGGTACTGGCTGGATAAAAACATTTGCAGTATCGTCCACCCCCTTGCATCTAATCCTATTACTGACAGCCCAAAATAATTTAGTCAATTTTTTTTATTATAAGCATCTTAAAGTATCATATAACTGCTGTAGAGCTCACAAATCAAATCTTTGGGCTCCACTTTTTATTGGATTCAGAAATCTATGTTCTTAAACCAGGGCAGTATCACCTTTTAAAATCTTTGATGTAATGTCAACAGCTCTGTTTTCCCAAGTGAAGCACCTCAGTTACAGTGAATGTAGTTTTGACACTGTTAAGAGTCAAGCCATTTTTTTATTGTTACATAAAAATGATTCAATGACAAACAATACAGCTGGAAAAGGCAAGGCTTCAGTGTGCAACTGCTGCTTCCTTGTGTCTTATTACTTTGCAAACACAAACAGCACAACTCATATTTCCATCTAAATGCCAGATAGAGGCCTGAGAGCACAGCGAGCGTTACATGCCATTGTTGCAGCTGTTGCATCAGGTTGAGTGCTTATAAATTTGTAACTTCTCTTTCTCACATGCCACAAGTAGAAAGACTTTCCCACACTTTTTCTGCTTCACATCTCTTTCTTCTCCCTTTCTTGTACTTGTGTTAAAAAGGACTTGAAAGCAGGGCAGCCCAGGAGATGCTGTTTAGGCTGGTGATAGTGCAAAAACACAGAGGGAGAAAGAAAGTGAAAGAGAGAAAAAAAACATCTTTATCTCAGTGAGGTCGTCTCTCAGAGGAAGGCTTTGTGAGAAGAACCGGTGGCTCTGGCTCAAGGTTAAATGGTTGGAAATAAAACACAAATACAAGTAAAAATAAATTTTCAAAATAGACTGAAAATAGCTCTTATGTTTACTCTGTTAGAGATCTGACTTGGTTGCATCAGATTTGTCAATCTCAGTATGAACTAATACTGTGTTACACAAGTCGCAGTAGATATTTAATGGATGAACTAGCAGTAGCAACCTAAAATTGCCTAGGCAAGTCATTTTATTTCGCAATATCTGCTTCATCTGCAACATGTTCCAAGTAACTGATTCTTATGTTGTGCTGGTCAAGTCATTACAAAACCATGGCAGGCCACAATAGTTTGTCAATGTTGGCTCAGGCTTGTCCCATCAAAGGAGGTAAACCCTACTTAGCTAATGGAACTGACTACCAGATCCATGTGCTACTAATAGAAAGTCAATTTGTACAACCACAACAATCAGTCATTTTTGTTATGGCTACATGTGGACCGATTTTTTATTTTCTTTGTGCCTCTTGGTGCATGAAAACAGATTTCAACATGCAAATGGTGTTTTTTCAACACATGGATTCATAAAAAAATAAAGGGGCTATATTATGCTTTTATTCATATTTTTCAAACATGTAAGCTTTACATAAAAATTATGCAATGACAAACAACACTCTAGGATAAGGCAAGGCTTCAGTGTGCAACTGGTGCTTTTTCCTTTCTTTGCAAACACAAACAGCATGACTTATATTTACATCTAAATGCCAAACAGAGGCATCACAATGCAATGCTGCAGTTGCATGTTGTACAACCTTTAAAATTATTATCGAACTACTGGTGCCATAAAGAAACAGGTGAAGAACATAATTTAAAGAAGAAAAAAACTTGATTTCCTTAAACTTTTTGTATGATGCCAGTTTACTCCAAAATGAAAAAAGCTGAAGAATCAGTTGAAACAGAGCTGTAAACGTTGTTTTGTTCTTTTTCCTAGATAAATCAACGGATGTAGAGGGCTTGTTGATTGTTGCTTCCTGGAGTGGGCTGAGGTTTATACAACAGAGCGATTTGAGAACGGCCATGCCAGAGAATACAGGATTACTTAAACATGCATGAATGAAGTAAAACACAACTCCAGGTATATTGTTGATGAGGGAAAAACATAACATGGTAGAACGCTTGAAAAAGCCAAATTTGCATAAAATAGCCCATTTAAAGCAGAGTGGCAGTCTAAACTTATAATCACAATGATATATTCGCACTAAAAATGTTTTCATGATAACAAAAAATTGTAGTAATGTCCATGCTCCTAGGTTTTTGGACAAGCTAGTGAGTTCAAAAAGCTTATGTTAAACCTCATCACCCCTCTCACTCATACTGTAGTGTTGTTTATTTTTCTCTAGAGGCCTGGAGTACTTGTTTTGAGCAGTGCCGCATGGACAGAGATATTTTGCCGAATCCTCTCATGCAGCCTAACTTTTTCCCCACATTTATTTCTAAATAATAAAGCCAATACTTCAAATCCTACAATATAAAAAAAAAAATCTAGGTACTTATTTAGACCTTTCCCTGAAGCAGAAAGGTCAGCAACTGGGATAAGGAAAGGTAATTTCTGATATTGTGGAGCCTACAATGCAGTGTAAAATGTCCCGTAACCTGTTAAACAACCCAGACTTGATGGCCAACTGTAGCTTGCAGTCTTGTGGCCTGGAGATAACATATTTAGTAGCAGGATTTATAAGCACAGCCTCTGCCTGGCTTTTATCCAAACATGCGCCACTATGCTTTTGTTTCACTTTTGATATCTTTCTGTATTGCCTAACCTTTTGTTCACACTTATTATTATGACGATAAAATTACAGTTTAGCAAGAGGTGTGTTGGAAGATGCTGTTCCAGTGGGCAGTGGCTGCAGCAGAATCTCATTAACACTGCGCGCCTTTAAACAGCAATAGCTTATAGTTAACATTTGAGGAGCGGGGGGGCGTAGGAGAAGTGTGCAGTAGCGGCAGTTTCCCAAAGTGACTGCTTAAGAGGCTATGATTTATGTCCCTGAAAGTGCAAGATAGCAGAAAAAACAGGCAGGAGAGGGGAAGGTGGTTAAGGTTTCTCTTCTCTCATTAATCGGATAGTTGGGGCTCCGAGGGCCACGTAAAGCTGTCTCTCACTCGGCTGATTTACAACCTTACCATTCGCTGCCAGACACTTTTTTCCCCCCTTCCACTCCTCACTGTCTAAATACAACCCTTACTGACAATTACATCTCTCCCTTTTCTACCTGCCTATCACTGCGCCGCGTTTCTGTCAGTCTATCTGTATCCATTTCAGTTGCTTTTTCATGCCAGCCTCTGGCACATGCCGTCCTTTTATCTGTGGTTTCTCCTTTACGTGTTTTTTTCCATCCTCATCATTTCCTCTCAAACCCAAATGAGACTGCAGCGCTGCTAACTGCTGACTTGGGCTAATGCACAATTTTGTAATAATGCCTATTCGTTTAAGTCACCCAGGAAACGCATAATGGTGACATTATTGAGCGCGGCAGCCTGTTAGCCTTACCCATCAAGCCTTTCACCGTGGCCTGCATTCCTTCTCGACTTACATCTAATCAACTCAAACAAAGTCTGGCACAAACCTCCACTGGGATAATTGGCTATTTATTTTTTCATAACACCATCACACAGCACAGGCCGCTGAAGACTCACTACAATATACACCACACATCCAAATTCAATATAAAGCATTGTAAACATGTCACAGAATATTAGGCATTCACAGTTACGGACAAGCAAATTCATATGGACTCAACCACAACAATAACGATATACGGACAATAACAACGCTGTTTTTCTGAAGTTCTTGTTGTTAATAGGTATATATTTATGAAATGCTACAACATGCAGGTACAGTATAATTATGTTATGTTGAAGCCACACCAGATGAGTTATGATTCATCCCAATCTCGTCTGTGATTGGGTGTTGCTTCAGTGCCGTCACACCTCATTTGCATACAGCACATCCTAATATTTGCGTTCAGATTGCATAACTACACTTTCTGCTCTTCGACACAAGCATATTGTGACTAGACTATTGGCCACTTTTGCTGTGAATGCATCACAACTCGCTTTTAAATGCTTATGTACAAAAAAAATCTGTTCATATCCAAACAACAATTATCAACTTCGTAGCATGGCAGGCCAGACGCTCAACTCTTTTTCCGTTCTATACAAAAGAAGTTAGTATGATACCTCTTTGCAGGGATTTCATTTCTAAGGACAGAACAATTACAGACAGAGTAACCAATCAGAGAAACGAACAGCAGGACACAAGCAGTGCACGGCTGATCTGTAAGCAAAACAAACATGGTGGATTTGCCATAAAATACCAGAATACACCAGTTGTAAAAACACTTAGGGTAAAAGTGGGTTTGTTTGAATGTGCTTGTTATGTTGGATGTCACTGAGACTTTACTGTTAAACACGTTGACTTCAGCAGAATCAAAAAAAAAAGCACTAAACAATCGGGTAGGAGAAGTTATTAAATTTGCTCTGGTGGCATCTTGGTTGATTTGGCTGGGAGATTAGCCTCCGCATTCGTAAGACATGCCTTGACGGCCAGTTCCAAATCAACTGAGGAGAAATGTTTCACTGCAAGTGAGAGACCAGACTGTCCTGCTTTTGTAAAGAAAGTAGGAGGAGCTGGCTCACCACGTCATCAGTTTCTAGAAAGGAATCGAGACATTCCTAGTACACAGACTGAACAATAATAATAATAATAATACATAACACTTACCGTATTTTCGGCACTATAGGGCGCACTAAAAAGCCTTCAATCTTCTCAAAAAACGACAGTGCACCTTATAATCCAGAGCGCCTTATATATAAATTTATTTATTATTTACTTACTTATTAACTGTGCTTCACCATAATATTGCCGTAATCGCCCAACTGTTTAACTCGGACACTGAAGATGAAGAATTTGAGGGATTTGTGGACGAGGAATGAACTGAAAAAGTGAATGTATTGTGTTGTATTTTGTTATAACGTTAACTGAACAGTTATGAGTTATTGTGAATACGCTATCGTTTGATCTAGCGGTCTCAGATTGTGTTTTTTATTCACGCGTTACAACTGAACAAGTTTGGGAGTTATGGTGAACGCATTGAATAAAGTTTGACTGACTGACTTATCTGTTTTGTTTCGCCTTTTCGTCCAGAGCGCTTTATGTGTGAAAAAGTTTGAAAATAGACCATGCAATGACAGTGGGCCTTATAACCCAGAGCGCCCTATAGTGCGGAAAATACGGTATATAGCGCTTTATACTCAAAGACGCTTCACAGTATAGAACAAAACAAAACAAGACAAAAACAAAGATAAACAGGCAGATGGGACAGAGGTGTATTTAAAGAGGTGGGTATTCAGGGCTGTTTTGAAGGTAGGGAGTGTGGAGGAGTCTCTGATGTGTTTGGGCAGGGAGTTCCAGAGGGTGGGGGCAGCAGTGGAGGCCCTGTCTCCCCAGGTCTTGTGTTTAGTCCTAGTGGGGGGAGACAGGAGGTTGGCAGCGGCTGATCTGAGAGTCCGGGAGGGAGCGGGGCGGTGGAGGAGCTCAGAGAGGTAGGTGGGGGCCAGGTTATGGAGAGACTTCTATACAATGATGAGGAGTTTGAAGGTAATACGCTGAGGGAGGGGGAGCCAGTGGAGGTCTCTGAGGACAGGGGTGATGTGTTTGCTGGTGAGGAGACGGGCAGCACAGTTCTGGATGTATTGTAGTATTGCATTTATATGATCTCATTGGTCAGAACTGATTGCTTATATACAATGTGATGTTTGGGAAAACCATATGGGCTGCGAAAAAAAAAAAAAAAAAAAAAAAAGGAGAGTACATGCCAAATAGCAACTGCAAAACAAAACTGCAGCCATGTTTCCACTATTCTGTGCCTAAAATAATTATTTATGACTCTGCATTGCTCATTGATTTTCTAAAAATGTGTGATAAATGGCTGATGTGAAACCAGTGATTACTGTTTCTGTTATATTGTAATTATTTTATGGACCACATTTAATAGGCCTTACAACACAAACATCATGAGGAAGAATTTCAGTGTTTTTTATTCCAAGAGTTATTCACACCGTGACCTTATACTTCAGCTTTTAAAACAATTATTCCCCCAAAGTCTGTTTTCACCCTGTATAATTTTCGTAATAGCCCTTTAACCTGAATAGATTTACCAACAACTCTTCCACTGCACTCCAGGAGCATGCATTAGATGACCTCATTAGGCAGAAAGTACAATTCAACAATTTTAAACTAATTCGAGGATATGCTGACTAACACTAGCTGTGCCAGCGAGTTACTGTAAGAAACTCTAAGAAAAGCTTGTGCCCAAGAAACCGTGCCAAAGTATTTAAACCTCTACTGTTTCAACATGCTGGCCTTCAAGTGAAATTGGCGCAGTTTGTAGATCTTGGCTTCAATAGATGATTAATTCCTTTGTCCACGTGGATTTTTAGTTGGCTAGTGCAAAGTCATCTTTAAACCATCAAGAACCATCTGTAAAAGGCATGTTTAATAGTACGTTAAAGCAATTTTGAAATACTGATATATAACAAAGTGTACAATTTCCACTCGTTTGTTCAAGGCTACACTTAAATGGTACTTTGGATAGATAAAATATTAAAGACAACAAAAATGCAGCTTGGTTGATGTCACTATAAAGTTATACTCAGCCTCCTTCATCATCTATTAGGAGAATTATAGAACAGCACTGTCTCCATAATAAAAACTTCATAAACATCTTCATGATCCTACTTTAAATAGTTCGCTTTTAATTACACACACTTGTACATTTTTGCGTGTTCGGGTTGTCTAGTGCGCCGCATAATTGGTGAACTTGATGATCTGTCTTCCTACCAATTAGCTGCTGAGGACCTGATGCATATGCAGCACTGGTAAAAAGCAATTAATCCGCAAATTAAGCCAAGATCAATTAAGAGAGTGAGTGCAAATGTTCATATTTTCAATGAGTGCTTCTTCACAATTTGACATTTCTAAAGGAGGTGGATGGTGATGGGGTGATGCGATTCTCAGTGGGAGAGGCAGATGAACGCATGCGCCGCCGATAAAAGAATACAACACTACAGCTGCTCTGTGCGCACCAGTCATTTTGCGTAAACTTGCAGTATTCAGCTTATTGCGACAACTATGAGTTCAGATGCTGTGATAAATAATAACTTCTTTCTCTTCTTTTGGACACTGAAACAAAACTTGTACGCTTGCCAAGCAGGTTATGTTTTTGCTGGTGTTGGTTTGTTAATTTGTTTCTTAGCAACGTAACACAAACCATTTTTGGAGATAATCGGAGAAGATCAGTAGTAGGGCTGCAACAAATAATCGGATTAATTGATTATAATCAATTGCTATCTGGAGTATACATTAAAACGTCATGTTGTGAGACAGAGCAGTAAAGCCACATAAACACTGAAATAGAAGGTAATTTGTGTGTATTTATGAGAAAAAAGTCTTTGTACATACAGTATATGGTCTATCCAAATGTCATTAAGTGTCATACTTGTTTTGTCTGGTTCAAATTTGTGATTTTCTGTAGTATTATCATCATTTTGAACTAAAAATAAACATCTTAAGTTTTTAACCAATTGTCTTTGTCCTGGTGGTCTTTGTTAGACCACCAGGTCATTAGGCATTTTACCACATTTCACTATCTGATTATTAATCAATTAATCAAAAAAGTCATTGATGGATGAATCAGTTATCAAAATAATTGTTAGTTGCAGCGCTAATCAGTAGGTCACAATGGTAACAAATGATTAGTTTTAGCAGATTCTTACAACTTATTTTATTGCAATTTTACCTGTGGATCAATTATTACTGTTATTACAAAGGGTCATGCTTTGGTCTAGTTTATTAACTACAGTATTTTAACTTGAAACTTTATTAAATGACATATAAAAATACTGCTATGATATACTGCAAGTATTGCAAAAAACCCTAGACATGTTTTTTTTTAACAATGAATTTTATATTGGTTATAAAACTTATGTTAACAGTTCTTGGCATTGTCATTCACTTTGACACTCCATAACAATATTTGGCCTGCTTAAATGCAAAATACTTGGTTTTGCCCCAAACCCTAACTGTTTTGCTGCGGAAGATGTTTTCTTTACTTATAAATATGGTTGCTAAACAGTCAGAGGGAGGTGATGTCAGAGAAAAGTCTTTACAGTCTAATGAGAAATAGCAAAAAAAAAAAAAAAAAAAAAAAAAAAAAAAAAAAAAAAAAAAGAGCGCTCATGTTACTATAGATAGTAATGATACCATTGGTGTCACAGTAACCTATGGAATGTGACAATAAGCCAGCAGTCTCTGGATAACGACCGGCATCCATGTTAATTAAGTCATTAATGCAGTGCCTATGGATTTCCCAGTGATTAGTCACGTGACTGACAAAGTGAGCGATAATTGTCGTGTACTAGCTGTGACTACATCAACCTGCTCACAGCATTAACATCTTGTTAGCTCTTTCAATGTGAGCTATAATATGAGCAGACTGCATGTTAGTCGTGTTAATGGGGTTAAGGAAAGGCCAAGTCGCCCCAGAGGCCGCCTATCTGTGAGCCGAACACCACTGACCTAGATTAGTGCACCCACCGCCGTGGCGCTAGCACTATTAAACACACCCCGCTCTCCTGTATCCTGCTTCTCTGTCTGCCTGTGAAATGATTCCATCTGTCAGTCTCAGCTGGGCTGCGAGAGCGCCGCCGAATGCTGCGGCCCACACAGACGTGATGACTGCAAACCGGGGCCAAGGTGGGTTTCTGGCTGCATTTAGTCTCCAGGGAGGGAGGCTGCTCTGCAATACTTTCTAGTGTTTACGGAGAGTGGACAGGGCAAGTTTGGTCAACAACTCAAGCGAAGCAGTGATTACAGCTGAACTCAATTAAAAGCAATGTCATGACTTTTTGTTCTGCTATTTTCCACTTGTACTGCTCCCTTTCAAAGTACGCAGGAAATTAATGGCTAGGTTTAATTGGTTTGACATTACTGGAATCTGCACTTTGTCTATGTTTTAGTTTATAGAGTGCATATTATTTTTACACTAGCAGTCAACTTGTGTTTAATTTAATGGTTATCAAAAAGGCACTTTTTTTAAAATAATAGAAAATAACAGTGCCAATAGTTGATTTGATGCATAAATAATTACATGAAGGAGCAGAGTTTTTGGCAACATCTGCTGGTAAAAACACAGACTGCAGTTTCCCACATCACACCCCTTGTTTCTAGACTATGTTAACACCTACGGTAGCCCTACAGGGACATGCTGTTGTCCGATGATGGTGAGGTTAATGAGTTCACTTTAAAAATGTAGAAATAAAACCAGTGTGTTTATGGTGTTGCCCTCAGCATTCATGCAGGATTGTGTTTTAAAAGAAACATGAACGCTTATATCTGACAGCAGTAGTTTGTCTGCTCTGGACAGCAGTAGGAACCGAATCAGGAAATGAACTTTGACTGGAGCCTTAAAGCAGAACTCAGTAACTTGGTCTGCCTCATTTTCCTCTGTGGAGCTCCCCCTACATTTCGTAGTAAAGCACATCATAAATTCTCCAATTGACTCTATATGATCCCTCGCTCAGCTTTACTATAGTTTTCTCCACCTTGTATCTGTACAAAAAAAAATTCAGTAATTAATGTTATCTCAATCATACACAGTATCTGTATCGCAAGAATCTAAATATATCGCAATAACGCTATGGTCTTCCATTTGACAGAAATGTACACTGAAAAATAATTTTCCTACCAGAGCCTTAAAAGAAAATGTGTTGTGACAAAATAAAAATGTTCAAAAAAAGTCCAGTTTTAGTGGTAAATTGTGACAAAATTAAGGGAAATTAGTTTAGTTTGTGTTAAGTTTTGATTTTGGTGCTGTTTTGACTTGTGAATACAGGGACTTAAATTTTGGTTTTAAGTTCATTTAACGTACTATGTCCAATTTTAAAATATTGCAATAATACTGTTATTAAAAATCTTTAACCCTAGCTTGTTGTTTTGCTAACCATGATGTGCTGCATTCTCGTAAGACTCAAGACTTCGATAACACCGGGTCGGCGATGCACATACTCGCAAGTGTCGTTTTTGGCTCACAGACACCAGGGGGAGATGCCGGACGCTTCATTTACCCCACAAACCATTTAACCATTGCATGCCCTCCAAAACAGTTTACTTAAAAGGCAAAAAAGTTAAAAAGTTCCCGCTTTAAAAGAATATTCTGCTAAGCAAAGAGTGTTTTTTTGCATGCATACAGCACTTCTTAACAAGTATTGCCAAAACTAAAATCACTACATCTGGGCAAACTAGGAAAGTAGTGGTTTGTTACATATTTTATAAGGCACACCTTGTAACATTCATAGCAACAGACAGACTCAGAGACATGACTGGCATATCTAATTGTGCAGTTTGTTTAGTAAGTAGCCTGAGTCACTGACCAAGGACAGCGGCATCCACAAAGACAATGAGAGAGAGGCCGGTGTGCACTTGAGCCACCTGCGAGGAAGAATAACAACGCTGAGGAAGATGCAGGCGGCACAAGGGCACAGATGGATTAGGAGGCACAACTGTTATTTAGAGAAAATAAAGGACAGAGAGCTTAGCGATGGAGAGAGGCGAGAGCGCGAAGGTCAGGGATGGAGAATAACCAAGGGAAGTAGAACAAAAAGCTCGGCTCTGTGAGGTTTCTGATCTAAAACTTCCCCTGGAGGCTGAAGAGACCTGAAAACACACAACATCAAGTTATCACCACTTTATCATAGGGCGCACAGAGAAATGAAAACAACTTCCCTGTGGCATCTTCCAGGCAAAACTAACAAAACAAAAACCCACAAAAAGAAAAAAAAAAGCAATATTATCGCTACCTGAATAAAGCGACTGGTGCGTGAAATTCAACTGAGATGTTCCCCTCGCTACATCAACTTTAAGACTTCCAAAAACAAATTGATCTTTCTAACAGTACAGTGCATAGTTGCTGTGTCAGATAATAACAGCTTCTTCATTTTTGAATTAGGCTGAGCTGCTTTTAAAAGTGGATCGCTGTAGGTAAAACATATTCTTAATGCGTCAGCAGAAACTCAGATGAGGCAAAGTCCCAATATACTGCAGCTTTGTTATCTTACTAATGGACTGGCCTGTCTTCTGATGGGAAAAAATGGGGAAAATGTTCGCCACAGGTCAAAAGATATTGGTGCTGAAATGAATAAATGCCTTGTCTCGATGTGTGTGAATGTTCTGTGATTTATGAGGCTGATGAACACAATTGAAACAAAGCAAACATGTGTTTAGCATGTAAAAAGAGCATTTTACCCGAGAGACAAAAATCTAAACTGTAGACTGACTCCCAAGGGACATGTTTACATAGCACCGAGTAGGAGGGACTCCGTCAAACATTAACCCTCTGTAAATCCTTTTTGTTCGGGATCAGGAATCAAACATCTCCATACGGCTGTAAATCAAACATCTTTCTGAGCGAACAAGCTGACGAGTTGAAAAGCCAAACGTCCCACTGTGCTTCTCGGCAGCGCAGAATCAAAGAACTAGCCCGGGGCTCACCAACCACTGATAATATCCATATTCATAATGGAGATATAGCTAAGGTGATAAGACGCCATCGCTCAGCTTCACCACTCGCTTTGTCAACACTTTTAAAACAGAAAGAACTGACAAGATAATATACCATTTTATGCAACACAAGAGCGATGAGAGGCAGAACAAGGAGATATAATAATTGTCGCTATGTGACTTTGTGCATACATGTGTGTCAGTGCAGATACGGCAATGATCCGCTGCTCATTTAAATCAATAGGAAGTACAGTCTCTCACTTAACTGTGTGCTTTAGGAGTCAAATGGATCCATGGACAGCTGCCAGATTTCCCTGTCTGGATGTCTGCCAATATTTAAGCAAGTAAAAGGCTGTTAAATGCATAAAAAGCATGATATGAAGGCACTTTAACCCAGTGTGTTAGAGCAGCGATAGCACGCTGCAAAGGTGAACTTAGGGCTTTAAAAAATAAACTCCATGTTCTTTGGACACGCTAATCTTCACAGATTCACCTCATGAACCTGTGACATTCAACAAATCAACAAGACTGAGAGACCTTTTCAACTAGTCGCAGAAGGAATTACACTTTTTCCATTAGTATGACATGATGAGTGGTTCTTAAAAGAAAACTAGTAAAAACACTTGTACACCTATACCTCTAGCCTTTTATGTGAGGCAGCACTTGTCAAGAACTGTATAACGTGAACATTAAAGCAGTAAACTGAAATTAAATGCTTTTTAATATGTATCTAAAAGATGGAAATGATGAAAGGGGCTGTGAGCCTGTGAATAACCTGTAATCCAGTGTAAGAGCTTGAAGCAGACCAAGGCCATGAGGCCAAACACAGCAAGCAGGTCAAAGTCCAGGGGGATTCATGGCACTTGTGTCTGGCCTCTGCTAACACATGGTGCATAATAAAACAAGGACCTAGAGCTACACTGCAGGGCTGCCCAGTCCAAACCCCAGGGGCCGTGTCTGAAACAGCAGCCCACTCTGACACAGAACATCTGAAAGCTTGTAAAACAAGCTGTTAAACTTTATCTGCATCATAACCATCGCAATAATACTCTACAGATGCCAGATCTTCAAAAACTCCCTGAGGGTTTGTTCTGAATATAAGCTGTTCTTTTTGCTTATGTGCTGACATAATCAAGCTCATAAAGAAACAAACTCATTATTTCAATATAAAAAAACTTCAGACTCATCGTAACCAGTTGCCAAAATTAACTGATGCACCTTCCAGAGCTCTCTGAAGTAGCACTCAGACCGAGGGACTGCACTGCAATCCTCCAGATTGAAACATCCTATTAGCCTGCACATTCACACAGCTATTAGCATTTAAATATGCAGGAGCTGTGCTCCTTTCAAAATGCCATTTTTACTCTGCTGCAAGGAGAGTTCTCCAGTTGTCATAAACAACTTTTTTTCAAGGACCTTTTCAAATGTCAGGGCCAATCAAACACAACACGACAGGTCTCTGGGTAGAAAAAATACAGCTCAGAGGGCAAAGAAGAAAAGAGGACTTATCATGCATATTCATGTGGCGAATGTTTGCAGAGGCAAAACACTTTATGTGGTAAGAGATAGCTAAAAAAAACGCATGCTTTTTAACTCTTTTTCTCCCCCTCGCCGCGTCCAAATGTCAATGTCACAGACCCACAATAGCCCCAGCTCCGAGTGCCCACCAGTGACTCCCACAACTCAAACTCCTTTCTTCCTTTCACGCCGTCAGCAAATTCAGCCAAAAAACTTTTCTGTGTGAAGTGGTGCTCAGCAGAAAGGCAAACAAACAGAGCCATCTCTCCACTGGCCCTGGCCCACTTCAGCATTTTAGACATCTCTTTCACTTTGCTGCTTCCCTAACATCAGCAGGATGGATCCTCCTGACACAAGTCTATGTCAGCTGGACTGAGCAGGGCGCTCTCTCTGACACAATGAAGCCCTTCCTCCACCAGCTGCCATCTCGCTGCTGAGACGCTGAGGCAGGAGAATACCTACCGTACAGGAAGGAAGGAACAAGAGAAAGAGGAAATAAAACACAATACAGCAGGCTGGATTTTTACTGTGTACGTGTGATCCTTTTTAACAAACTTCACCAGCTTGGACAGAGAGTGAGCAGCGCTGCTATCTTCCGCTGTATCGGCCCCTCACTTCACTTCCTGTCTCTTCATTAGTCTCTGTCTCTCTCTGGCTCCAGCAAGGCACTGTCATCCAGGAGGACATTATTAGCTGTCAGCATTTACAAGCAGCGTAGCAACAGCAGCGGCAGGAGCAGTTTCATAACAATGCTGTGCAAAACGCCTCTCCTCTGTCCCAGAGAGGAGAGCAGGCAGTCAGGACAGCCTGCTGCGTGCAGATGGTGCTTTGTCTTTAGCTAGTTCTTCCAAAAGTGACACACAAACACACACATTGCACACACATAGTTGGACGCCGGTGCTGCTATTCATTCCTAATCCACTGAGGTTTGCATGAAAGTTAATGGCAGGTGTTTAAAGCACTCACCATGGCAAGCGAAGGAGAGGAGGGGTGAGAAGGAGAAATCGCTGTTGGCAAACACTTCACCATGGCGGCATATAACATTGCTTTTAGATTTTCAACTACACCCTTCCATCCATCCGCTCTTGCATAATGCCCACCAGTGCAGTTGAGAGCAATTAGGGCTTCTTTGGGAGGAAATGGCCGGTCATTAACGAGGAGCAGCGACCGGCGACACACTGCGATGGTTTACACCTGGTGGGAGGTTATTAGACGGCCAAGTGGTGTGAGCGAACTCCCACCGACATAAATACAGGCCACGGTAAACATCCTCCACTGTACCCACTGCTGCTATAATGAGTTAATAATTTAGGGAAATGCTTTTTTAATCATCCAAACAGTGTCCACACTCACTATACTATGGGTTTATATAAGCGTTTTCATTAATAATGCACTCTCCCGCATCTAATTGTTTTATTCCACTTTTGTTTAAACATTTAGTGATCTTAGCCAATATAAATTTATATGTTTTCTTTCTATTTGAGTTTCTGAAAGCAGATATCTCAGTAACTCAATTTCCTGCATTTACATGTAGACAGGAGATAGGAAGCTTTTTCTACTCTTACTCATTGATGTCTCAGTTCAATTCATGCTTGCTTATTGTTGTTTTATGAAACGAGCAAATGTGTGATAAGAACATATCATGAATAATAATGGCAGTATGATACCAGCTTTTAGCACATAATGAGTTTACTTATATCTTATAGCCAACAGCCTTTATAATTTTGGTCATGCTTAAATAATTTAACCAATCTGTCAATTCAAAGTAATTAAAAAAATTGGTGTACACTTTATATAATACTGGTCTGGTGATGTACACTAGTGTTGTGTGGAGATAATCTGAGATTTGTAAAATGGTCTCGGGAAAATGTAAGTTTTTAAAATAGCAGTCTATGTGTGGAAAATGTCTTTAAACTTTCAAAACAATGGGTGAGTAAAGTTACACTTAACAATAGTGATGCATAATGAGCAAAAAAGTTGGATGCTAAACTCAGAAACTGGCACTGGTACCTAAGTATATCATGTAATGTTGTCTCAATTAAAAACTTAATGTTTTAAAATACAGCCCTGGCGTATAATCCACTTGTTTTCTGGCTACTGCTGAGACGATGATAAAATACCTCATTGTGATTTGGCAGAGCTGCCAGCTTGTATGATGCCAGAGTAGCAGGAGCTAGCTGTACCAGTTTTAAAGTAAAACTGACTTTATGCAGCATTTCGAGCAAACAGTGAATGATGTTTCTATGTCTACCTTATCCAAAAGTACACACATAAACTTAAGAGCATCCTGGGCGTGTTGGCAGACTGGGCAAACAGGCTTTATCTGTGCAGGAGATCACACACACCTGCTGCTGCCTTCAAGAGTTCACACCAATTTGTATTTTGTACCCAAAACTAGGCTTCACAACTGGAAGAAGAGACAGAATATAACTGAAACAGGTGCAGGAAAGTGGAACCATTATGCAAAACATACTGTCGCGTCTGACATGTTTTTGTTTGAGCACAAGGAACAACAACTCAAAAATACTTGTTCATGTACAATGCCTTCCTTAGCTTTGTGCAACTTCAAACACGTATCAAATTGCAAAGCTCTACTTTCAACTTTTCACAACAAAAAGACTGAAGTGCATTGTTTTGACAGGTGTGAACGTTGCTGTCATTAAACAAAGGAACACTTAAAAAAGACTAAGATTTGCAGCTGTTTATGCCAAGTGTAAATCTTAATCACACCTGGGACTGCAGCAACTGTGCCAAGCAGTTTATATCTGGGTGACACAGAGCTGTACATTTTAGCCTCTTGCAGATGGCACAGTGTAATTTCACACCCATTACCTCCTTCTGCACAATGCATAGCACTCTCACATGACTGCGAAATCCTCTCAAACCAACTCCTACGGGAACTTTTAGGAGCCGTTAGAGCCCTGGCCATTATGGGAATTCTCTGTAGAGTTCACAAGAGCTATTTCAGCAGCGTCCAAATCGCGGTGTTAAATGGAGTATTAGGCTCTGAGAATATGATTAACCAATTGTAATTGCTTTGCTTCTGCGACTTCACAACAGCCAGTTGATTCACTGTTTCATATTCTTCTACAGCCTGCCTCAAAATCTGCCAAGATTCACGGTTTGATACATTGTGGGGAAAAAAAGTAGGACATGACAGCAATGCAATAAACAGCATGGGCTCCCTGTCCAATAACAAGCCGGCGTTGAGCGAAGTGAGAGACAGCACCTGTGCTTTCAAAAGCTATCATCTCTCCCTGCACCGTTGCTCCTGCTTCCCTTCTCTGTTCTGAAACACAGCAGAAACACAGAAATGAGTCGCTACGCAAGCATGTTGCTCTGCAGATCAGCCGTGTACAACAGTGCTCTGTACAAGCACAAATCATGTTCATAATCACAGCACACTGACTCCACCAGCCACCAGGGAATACGTGTTGAAGCAAATGAGACTCTGATGCGCACACACATATACACACACACACACACATCGACAATAGCTGCTATCAAACAAGCTGCGCGCGAGGTAGCATACATATTAAAGGATTGGCTTTGCATTTTCTTGGCATTTTTCACCTTACCGATACCGATAAATCAAACGGTCTGATAGTAGCTGTCATGTACATTGTGATGCTGCCTGTGATGCTTTTTTTTCCTCCTCACTGGGAAGGCCAAGCTTTCATATCTGAACACAGGCAGGCCACAGAGACAGGAGAGGAAGTTGAGCCCCTGGGGAGTCCAAGGCGGAGGATGAGGGGAAGTGATGGGGAGAGAAGCGAGCGTACAGGGTATAGCGCAGGATGGTTGAAACATGAGAAAATACAAGTAAAAAAAATACAAGAATTATGTTTCAAAATTAGATTACAAAGGTTTATCTGATAAAAGACAAAAGGTGTACCAGTGTTATGTTAGAATGAAATGACTTATCCCAAGTTACAAAAGTAAACATTTACCAAACTACAGCTTGTCTCTCTCTGATCCACAAAGGGCCTTTTCTGAGCGGCCAGACTCCTCGCTAAGTTCCCCTGCCTGTTGTGACAATGCCCACAGGGGGAGAGAGCAGATGTCCATTGCCAGCAGCACATCTGCATACAGCCTCAAAATCCCCACCCCTTCTCTGGCCAGACAATAGAGCCGCCCTCCTCCTTCTCCTCCTCCTTCACCACCACCACCATCTCCTTTTACTTCCAGCTTTCCCTCTACTCTCCTCCAAAAGACTCAAGTTTTTCAAAAAGCGGGTCCCCTTTTTAAAGAGCTGCCAAGACTCAACCTGGCAAAAATTGAAAAGTAATGCTTCATGTTAGTTATTAAAAAAAGGCTTGCGATTACAACAAAATAAGAAATTAAAATAGGTTGTTCAATCATCATTCAAGTGTCCTCATCCTTTTGATATGAATGCATAATACATTTTCTGGTATCTACATCTTGTTTTTTTATATATTCACCCATATATGAGCACTCATTTTAAACTACAGAAGCCATGTGGGTGCTTGGTAGGTTAGATTGGTTGTCAGTGATTCATTTTATTGCAGCAGTGAACTTTTAAGAGGGAAAAAAACTACTGCTATCAATTACAGCTTGGTTAATGGCCAAATGCAATATTCAATAAAAAGTGGAGTTAAATAGAAACACTTCTTTATCAACTTTTTATACGTGCAGGTGCTCAATAAACATGTCTGACTGGCTTACTAATTAGCCTTAATTACTGAGAAGGAAACAAGTTGTGCTTACACATGCCACAAAATATACCACAAACTTTTACATAGCTATTTAACTATTCCTCTAACTTTTTCAAATGCATTAAACAATATGAAAAACTTGTGTGAACTCAAACATGTTGGTTATGCTAAGTGGACAGCTCATTAGGAAGTTAATAGCGGCTATTCCCACATCACTTGAGCAGCTAGAGGAGGACATGCTAACGCACTGCTCCCACCCTCCCTTGTCCCTCTTCGCTGATGGCGCAGGGACACATGGACAGCGATGAGAGTATTGCCCTCAAAACTGTAGCGAAATATAGATTTTTAAGACACCTTCACGATAATGTGGAGTCCTACCTCGACTGGCTGCTTACTGGGAGTTCAAACGTCGGCTTTGGGGGCTCCAGAAATAGCATGGCAGGCTACGCATTTCAAATTCGCTTGTTATCTCGGATTTAGATAATGATCCACCTTTAGATGAACTTAATCCTGAAGGCAGCGGGACAAGCTCCGGTGCTGAGACCGCGGTAGTCGGTGTTTAGCGCGGGGAAGTAGCCTCTGCTCTGCCTGGTTATCCCGCTGTTTACTTGTACGCTTCATAAACACTCCTATTCTTTTCCTCCTGCCAGAATTGAGAGGTGTGTATCAGTTTGCTTTTCCCTTTTTTTCTCGCTCGCTTTTTTGAACGAGGCGGAGCCTTTGCCCACTTGTCTCGCGCACGCGGGTCGCGCGCTCGCACACCAGAGCAGGGGGCACTTCTCAGATCAGGACAGAGATGGGACAGTGGGAATTTTACTGAAACAAGGTTATGGGTGCTTCAGAGCTTTATGTGTCTTTTCTTAGCTGTAACTCAAGTTTAGGATCTTTCTTGACAGACATTTTAACACATTTGAGGTGATAGTTAGTACTTTATGTCACTGAGGTAATAGTACTTTATTGAGGTAATAGTACTGTACGTCACTGAGGTAAAAGTTAGTACTGTATGTCACTGAGGTAATAGTACTTTATCGAGGTAATAGTACTGTATGTCACTGAGGTAATAGTTAGTACTGTATGTTACTGAGGTAATAGTACTGTATGTCACTGAGGTAATAGTACTGTATGTCACTGAGGTAATAGTACTGTATGTCACTGAGGTAATAGTACTCTATGTCACTGAGGTAATAGTACTCTATGTCACTGAGGTAATAGTACTGTATGTCACTGAGGTAATAGTACTTTATTGAGGTAATAGTACTGTATGTCACTGAGGTAATAGTACTGTATGTCACTGAGGTAATAGTACTGTATGTCACTGAGGTAATAGTACTCTATGTCACTGAGGTAATAGTACTCTATGTCACTGAGGTAATAGTACACTATGTCACTGAGGTAATAGTTAGTACTGTATGTTACTGAGGTAATAGTACTGTATGTCACTGAGGTAATAGTACTGTATGTCACTGAGGTAATAGTACTCTATGTCACTGAGGTAATAGTACTCTATGTCACTGAGGTAATAGTACACTATGTCACTGAGGTAATAGTACTGTATGTTACTGAGGTAATAGTACTTTATTGAGGTAAAAGTACTGTATGTCACTGAGGTAATGGTTAGTACTGTATGTCACTGAGGTAATAGTACTTTATCGAAGTAATAGTACTGTATGTCACTGAGGTAATAGTTAGTACTGTATGTTACTGAGGTAATAGTACTGTATGTCACTGAGGTAATAGTACTGTATGTCACTGAGGTAATAGTACTGTATGTCACTGAGGTAATAGTACTCTATGTCACTGAGGTAATAGTACTCTATGTCACTGAGGTAATAGTACTGTATGTCACTGAGGTAATAGTACTTTATTGAGGTAATAGTACTGTATGTCACTGAGGTAATAGTACTGTATGTCACTGAGGTAATAGTACTGTATGTCACTGAGGTAATAGTACTCTATGTCACTGAGGTAATAGTACTCTATGTCACTGAGGTAATAGTACACTATGTCACTGAGGTAATAGTACTGTATGTTACTGAGGTAATAGTACTACTGTATGTCACTGAGGTAATAGTACTTTATTGAGGTAAAAGTACTGTATGTCACTGAGGTAATGGTTAGTACTGTATGTGACTGAGGTAATAGTACTGTATGTGACTGAGGTAATAGTACTCTATGTCACTGAGATAATAGTACTGTATGTCACTGAGGTAATAGTACTCTATGTCACTGAGGTAATAGTTAGTACTGTATGTTACTGAGGTAATAGTTAGTACTGTATGTCACTGAGGTAGTAGTACTGTATGTCACTGAGGTAATAGTACTCTATGTCACTGAGGTAATTGTACTCTATGTCACTGAGGTAATAGTACTGTATGTTACTGAGGTAATAGTACTTTATTGAGGTAAAAGTATTGTATGTCACTGAGGTAATAGTACTGTATGTCACTGAGGTAATAGTACTGTATTTCACTGAGGTAATGGTTAGTACTGTATGTCACTGAGATAATAGTACTGTATGTGACTGAGGTAATAGTACTCTATGTCACTGAGGTAATAGTTAGTACTGTATGTTACTGAGGTAATAGTACTGTATGTCACTGAGGTAATAGTACTCTATGTCACTGAGGTATAAGTTAGTACTGTATGTTACTGAGGTAATAGTACTGTATGTCACTGAGATAATAGTACTGTATGTCACTGAGGTAATAGTACTGTATGTCACTGAGGTAATAGTACTGTATGTCACTGAGGTAATAGTACTCTATGTCACTGAGGTAATAGTACTCTATGTCACTGAGGTAATAGTACTCTATGTCACTGAGGTAATAGTACTGTATGTTACTGAGGTAATAGTACTGTATGTCACTGAGGTAATAGTACTGTATGTCACTGAGGTAATAGTACTGTATGTCACTGAGGTAATAGTACTCTATGTCACTGAGGTTTTAGTACTCTATGTCACTGAGGTAATAGTACTGTATGTTACTGAGGTAATAGTACTGTATGTCACTGAGGTAATAGTACTGTATGTCACTGAGGTAATAGTTAGTACTGTATGTCACTGAGGTAATAGTACTGTATGTCACTGAGGTAATAGTACTGTATGTCACTGAGGTAATAGTTAGTACTGTATAGTTAGTACTGTATGTCACTTGTAGGAGTCCTATGGAGTCTCATAGGGCATTAAGTCAGCTGCACACTATAGCCTGCAGTAGGGTGACCAGATTTTTAGACCCAACTGCATTTTAACTCACTAAGTGACAAAAAAACTTCCAAAATCCATACAGTTTTCTGTCATGTTATTAGATAGCCTATATGAGGCTAGGGCCTAAGTTTTTTTTTTCTATTTTAATGGAAATGTATTGATAAAAAATAATGACATTGACATGACACATAGCATTTTTCATCTGTTAGGACTTATGGCTGCACAAGTGGCTAAACTGTGACTAGCCTACTGTTTAGGAATCACTTGATGTCCCCAAACAGATGGAGAATATAAAATGAACATAAATAGTAAGTCAAAAGTAAATAACATTTGTTTGAGCTACACTCTCTCAATCTTACCACATGGATCTGTATAAAAAGGCATAATAAATGACACGAGAGTGACAAGTTTAACCAATATTCATGAGTAGCAGCCCGTGGAGAGGTAATTAGATGTTCATTAATGAAGTCAACATACAGTCACAAATATTTAAGCCCTTCCTATTTGCTCACTTTATTTTTCCCCATTCAGACCATTATTGGAGAACAGAAAACAGCCGGTGCAGCTGTGCCTTGATGTCATGCTTTAAACATGCAATCTATATTCCCTGTTTTTACATTCCAGTGTCAGCAGATGAATGTACGTGAACTCCATTCACAGCACACACCAGTGCCAAGTGCATTAAATGCTGCAGATGGCAAACAGCGTCTTTAAATTACCATGGTCATTTTGGTCCTTGTGTATTTTCCCCCAACACCAGTAAGTCTGAATGTTTTGATTCATCTTTTTAAAATGCAGAATAAATAGGAAAGTCCCCGCAAGCAATATACCTTTTGTTCTGCATCTTTCAGCCGCTGCCATGAAGTCTGTGTGTGGTCCCAGGCCTGTGCGAGCTCTTGGCCCTGTCCTGAGAGGATCTTTCCCTGTGGTCATTTTGTCTCCAGCACAATGTAAGTACCGGGAACGAGCCCAACACTCTTATGACCAACACAGTCTGACAGGGGACACCAGCCGAAGCATGTGTTTGAGATTGATATGGACAGAGGCACAACGGCCCACTTTACATCGCATCTGTAACTCAAGCGTAAGATTATTTCTTCTCAAAATCAATAAAATAGCATTAAGTACACAAATCAGATCTGTGTGCCAAGAAGAAAAATGGCCAATTCTGCCATGTAGCGCGCTCCACTTTGACAGAAAGTGACATATGATGAAGTATGTAATGCATATTTGTTGCCTCTCGAAATTCAATTTTGCCACATGGAAGATATATCTGTAATGCTTTTCTATGCTGTTATTATAATTGGATGCATGTGCTACAGATTAAGTTGTACAAAATGTTGAGTCTCTGTGCAGACAATTGATTGTACTGTGTAATAATGTAAAGAAAAAAATATAGAAAGAAATGCTAATTACATATGTTTGTTCTGACTTGGATTAAATGAGCTCTGGAGATTACACTGTACCCGAATGTTAGACACTGATTCGGTTTTGTTTGCACAGGAGTTGTTAAGAGATGACAGTCAACACGCACACACCTCTAATCTCTCCACTGTACACTGGGTATTTGAGAGGATCAGTAGTGTGTGACTGCATATTTCTGCAGACAGACATTATTTCTTCCCTCAATTCCTCCTGGCAGAGATCTGAGTATTTGACCTTTTTAAAATGCAAAGCGATTCTTCTACTCCGGAGAGTGAACGGGGAGGCTCATGATTGTGCTACTAAATTTGAGAGACTTAATGCAGTAACTCACAGAGAGAGCGAGTTAGTGCACCTGCCGAAAGTCTCGACTCGGTTACGCGGATACAATAACACCTCCAAGGGTTATGTTAATCTTTAAAGACTGGGTTATTCTTATGCTGTTCCACTCTTTAGCTCATTTGAATGAATATATTCCACTGCAACCTTGAATCAATGTCTTGCTCTTAAATCACCTCGTTGCTTGCTTAGCGTCTCCTTTCGGTGTTGCATTCTTCACTGTCTCAAACGTCAAAATAAACGGCATTGTTAAGCCTTCAACCACAATCAGTCAAAAGCATTACTGTTACATAAATCATAATTCGCAAGACAGCTATTTGACTAATGACAAAAAATGTTGAGCTAATTTCGTATTAGCATAGTGCTTGATGATTAGCAGCCGCACAAAAGTAAAGATCATGTTCAGGCCCCGGGAACATAACAGAATGTGACATACATAAGGGATATTGTAATGAGCAGCTTATGGGGGTGTAATTTACATTTTATTATAATGTCAGATTGCTAAAGTATGCCATTGTGCTCTACGTGCGCCTCCTCCACTAAGTGCACACACACACACACACAGCGGAAGAATGTGTTTTAACATTGCTTTTGAGATGGCACAATACGATTCAGATAGCAAACAAAAGCACTCTTGCCGCACTCATGTCGGCTGTAATTATGTTCCAGCACATTAAGGCCTCTGACACATTCGTACAGCAGCAGACTCTGTCAGACACTTGGATACCTAACCCCGCCTCGGACCTGAATGTAAATGAAAAGCATGCAACTCCCAACAAGGTTGTGAAATTGGTTAATTAAACTTGTGTGGAAGCCTTTAGATCATTTTGTGTTCTCCTACACACTGGCAGATCGATGCATCATTTTGAGAAATGATAAAGTTAGTGTATGGCACAGTATAGATCGTGTTTGCAAACAACATGGATGCACCTCCCAAAGTGAAACAGACCACATGTTCTTTCCTTTTGGCTTTTCTCTCTCAGGATTATCATACAAATCCATAGATATGGCACTAATCATGCTGTTAGCTGTATTTAATTTGATGTATAGCCTATATCTACAACCAGGTACCCTTTTTCTGCTCTCTCTTTATTTATACAAATCATATGACCATTGGAACAAAAACATCAACAACATCATAAGCATGGAAAATTCACAAAAAAATAGCCACAAAATTTCATGATACAACCCTTTTTCACTTATCTTGGTTTGGTATTGGCACAAAATGAATTCAAGTTAATAACAATTGTAAGATAGATTTGGCAGATTGCAAGAAACTGACAAAATGTGAGTAATGTCAGTGTCTCGCTACACAGCATTGGCAAACAAATGAATACAGTATTTAGCTGATTCGTTGATAGCTAAATGCAACATGTCACCAAATATATGAGTTATGCTGGATAATTAATTACAAAACCATAGCAGACCACAATCATTTGTCAGTGTACGGAGTATGTATTGAAAACCAAACTCTACTTTAATGAGTTTTCTTCCACAACTGACGTAATCAAAGAAACTGTGCATATTTTGATTAGAAAAGTTTTCCTATTCATTTTGACAAAAGAGCAAACCATAACAACTTGTGCAGTTGTGTGTGTTTGCACAATTCATTTGCAGATAGCACAGGTCTGATAGTGCACTCCCACTAAAGTTAAAGGTACTGTAAGCAGCATGTGTTCCTACTGGTTTGAAAACAGTACTGCAGTCTAAATCAAAACAATGGTCAGAGGTGGACAGTAATGAAGTAAATTTACTTATGTTCTGCACTTAAGTAGAGTTTTTGAGAATCTGTACTTTACTTGAGTAGTATTTTTAGGGGAAACTTACAACTTTTACTCCACTGCATCTAAAATATAAATATAATACATTTTACTCCACTATATTTCTAAAAAAGCAAAAGTAACTTATGCAGAGAAATTGTTTTAAAACAGAAAGACGACTGATTTAGCTTTTGCTTTCAACATTATTTGCCTGATTCTATAATAAACCAAATTGAAAATAATTGATTAGTGCGATTATAATACCAGCCCTATTTATAATACATATGGCTCGTTTTGGCTGTAGAACAATCATTTTCAAACTAAAATGACATCTCGTAGGATTAAAAAGGTATGAAAATGTATTTTATTCATATTTTTGGAGCTGCAAATTTGTGACTTTTACTTGTATTGCAGTAATAGTTGACCAGGAGGATCTATACTTTTACTCAAGTAATGAAGTTGAGTACTTTGTCCACCACTGACAAAGGTCTGTGGGTCGCTTTTCTTTCTGCTTTTCTGATTGGACAATCAGTGATGCAGACAATAATCTAAACAAAAAATTGTAAACATAAACAACTTGGGCATTATGTCCATTTTTTTTATTGTGAACAAATCATCTGTACCATTGTTATCAGTATAACCAATATTTGATTTAAACAACCTCATAATGTATCTTAGGACACGTGGGTATTTTTATGAAATATAAAAATATATACTGCTCATAGCACCTTTAACTTATTGGTCTTTGATGGATAAACACCAAGTGCCTAACGACTTCTTATTGTGTGGTTTGTGACTACTTGGCCAGGAAAACATTAAGAAATTAGAGTGACTTGTTAGAATTAAGTGACTTTTAGCACGTAGTCTTTTATTTTTTAATTTGCTTTTATAAAAAAAAACAGCTAAATATTGAGCCTCACGCTAATGTAAATGCAGTCAGTCAATAGCCATTCCTAAAACCACTTCTTTCTAATTTCCAAACCCTTCTTTGTATAGTCTTAAGCACTCTGTATTGTTTATTAACACCAAAAAGGTCTATACTTTCATTTAACACATAGCATTACTAACAATTAAGCTTACATTTTTGTATTTTATGTATCATGGCTCCAAAAACATTCACACCCTTTGAAAGACAGGATAAAAGAGTGAAAATATACTGTGCAAGGTGTGTGTTCTCACTTCAAATAACCCTTTTACTTAATGAGATTAAAAGACTCTGATGTTGAGGTTATGAAGGAGCAGTGTGCATGTAACGAAGAGGTGGAGCTTCTTAAGTAGTGATGAAATACTTGGTAATACTACAGATATGTGAAGGCAAACTGAGCCTCCTTTTGATCCAAAAACTTTATTTTGAAGAACACACGCCATTTTTTTAGTCTATAGCCAAATAATGATCGAGAGGCTGAAAGATTGACTTGTTTAAAATGCCACAATCTATTTAGCATTAAGCATGTTCTATACAATTGGCATTTCCCGTATCCAAAACAATTTACTTCATGCTTCAACACCTACTTTCCACAAAATGGCACAAGATTTTCCCCACATTAACTATGCATAATAAATCCATCTATCCTCGCACAAACTATTTTGCTGTGTTCTCTCGGGAGTGATACTTGCACAGACTGCAGCTTGTAGGTCTTTGTTTACAACAAGCCTAATGTAATTATACTCACCACCTACATACGAATTAGCATGCAAACCGTGTCAGAGGGCTGAAAAATACATGAAGCATTGTGACTTGGTGCAAGTGTAGGTTAGTGTTTCTTCTTAGCGCCTTGATCTGGAACAAGGTCCTATTTGAGCTCACAACATATAGAGGGCAGACATTAAAGCAGGACAGCAGGAGGAAGTGCGGCGTGGTTTAACTGCACGTTTACTGACACAAACACACACACACACACACACATGCAGTTTCATAGCTGAGGTTTAACAGGCAAGGCTCTTATCTCCGCTGAACAAACTCCTCGAATGATGGAAATGTTCTCAGGATGTTATCTTGTCCTCTGTGGAAATGAGATAGCCAGTCACCTTTATCGCCACCCTCAGACTGTGGAGGGCTCCCATACTGTCGCTAAAACACAAGGGCCACTGGGCAGCAGAGGGGAAGTGACCAACTGTCCTGGCACTGACAAGACCAAGGGAGTAGGAAGTGCTCCAACTGCCTCTGACAGTAAATAGGATGATATTTTTGGCATTTACAGCATTACTACAGAGGAATACTATGCAACATTTTAGGTAAATACATCAAATGTGTCATGTTCTTTTTTCTTTTTTGTTGCTTATACTGACTTACCCTTTAGGGCCACCGTAAAAAAGTCAAATCCAAGTTTGCTCATGCTTGGATAAGCATAAGACATGTGTCACATTGTTTTGTTTAAATTATTTATTTTTTATATGAGCTGTGATTGGTTGAGAGATACACCTAAAAATATACCCTCAATGTAAACAAATGGGTAAAACTTTGAAATGTATATAAAAAGCAGTTAATTTTATCAGCAAATTAACCCCCTCAGTGTTTTAGATGATTAGATGTGGATTAGGTATTGTCTCATTTACTTACTAATCACTAGAAGAAAAAGTAACAAGTGAATAACCAAATGAATGAATAAAAAATCTTCCGTATTCTACAGTCCTGCCTCATATTAGATTTATAAAATAGTAACATAATGAAATAATGTAACTGGCCAAGATAATAAGAAAATAACTTAAAAAAATAAATAAAAAGGAAATTAAAATTGTGCCTTATTGAAAGCTCCAAATCTGTCATTAATCATTATGTCAGATACGGATAAATTTACACATGAATTTTTTACAAAAAGGTACAAAAATGATAGCAACTAGCAATAACTGGCAAAAGAAAAAAACACAATTCATATTTCATAGTATATTCACCTCCATAGATGCCATCTTTAGCTACATTTAATCAATAGGTAATGGACTAATGCAAAATGGACAACTGACATAAACACCTCATGCCAGAATCAGGCAAAACATGATGTAGTTACTAAAAAGGCATCTGTCAAAACAGCACAGTGTTGTTGTTTTTTTTTTTTGACAGAACCCACACGCCGTACCATAGCAACACAAATCTTACTCTTGTTGCTCTTATTTCGACTATCTGGCAAATCCACCTCTTGTTTTCAAAGCTTTTTTTTCCTTCCTCTCTAACAGGTGCAAAAGCTCTCAACTCCACACATCAAAGAGCCCCGTGCACCTGCGAATAAATCAAATGCTCTGAATCCAGACTGGGGGCCTCCTAACACCAAAGAGACACAATTCAAAGTGTCTGATTTGATATGCATGAAGGGCCGGTCTTTGGTGGTCCAGCGCTTGTTTACTGAGATGTGTCTTTTGTCCTTGGTGGAAGGTCTGATATTCCATCAAGCAACTGTATTTACATATATTTGTTGTTTTGCGTCAACATGATAAAACACACGCACGGCTTACTGCAAAATGCATACATGTGGATAATGTATGGTAATACTTTTTGCACGAGTCCAATCCCTTGTAAACATAAGAAGGCTGAAACTAGGTGAATGACTTTTTAGTTAAGTAACTTTTTTATTAAGGTAAGCCGTGCGCTGAGTCAAGATTAGTCAAGAAGGTGCATCAGATAACTGTAGGCAGCAATTGTTTGTTATGAAAAAACACATAATTGGGATACACATAGGCAAATTTTAAATAAGCCTAAAAAAGGGTGCGCTTCCTTGAAAAAATGGGCTTGTGTCATTACAGGATAGCTCCAGATTTTGTCAAAAGAAGTTTAAGACCTTTTTAGGACTTTTTAATGCCATTTAGATTGAAATTTAATGCCAGCATTGTCAATGACAGAACATGATTCTGTATAAAATTTACACTTATAAATTTTCCGTACTAATTTCGGACACTAAAGGGTTTTATTTTAAGCCAAATACTTCAGTGCTGCAATAAAAAACTTAAAATAAAAGTGAATTATAAATAAGGTATCATCATTGTAGATACTGTTAATGATGTGTCAGTGCTTATATACTTAAAATTTACAAAAATAGTTGACAAATTTAAGGCCTAGATTAACTAAATTTAAACCTACTCATTAGATTTAATACTTTTAAGGTCTTGATTTTGACAACATCAAATTTAATACCTTTTTAATACTTTTAGACTTTGGGGCTACCCTGCAATACAGTTTGGAGTATCTGTGTCAGGTAGAGCAGTGCCAGTGCTGTGTAACAAGATGGATGCTATATTTAACATGTACAACAACATCCTCTACATCTTATAATAGTGTGACTCAAGTGGCTAGTGAAGGACAAATGTAATGTATGCTGCGGCACAAAGAGACCAGACTGTATAGTTTTTGAAATACAATTCAGAATATTATAGATAATATTCCTATCACTGACTAAAAGTAGTCCTTTACTGTCTATGATTCCTACACATCTTAGTTTGTTAGCAGCGGCCGTCATCTGGTCTGATCCTGGGACCCAATCTTTTACCTTATCATCTTATTGTGACCCACTTTTAACAGGTCCAGTAAAAAGTGTTATTTTTTCTAAATTATTTTACTATGACGTGTATTTTAAAATTTGTTTTACCATTTAATATAATTGCATTGAAACCACTACCCTGTGACCCACTTTTGGATCTTGACCTCCCAGTTGAGAATGATGGTTTAGAGCAGTGCTTCCCAACCAGGGGTACGTGAGCACTTTGCAGGAGGTACATGGAGTTATGTGATCATTTGTAGTGTATTTATATATTTGGCTTTGAAAGACTAAAATTAACCTAAATCGAGGGAATACAACAATAAAGAAGGACTAAAACTAAAATAGAACTAAATCAGGAATAAACCAGGACAAAACTAGGAACTAACCAGGTCTAAACCAAGTCTAAACATGGACTAACCAAGGACTATAAGAGGAATAAACAGGGTCCAAACCAGGAGTAACCCAGGACTACACCAAAGGAAGGCAACACTAAAGAAGTACTAAACCAGGACAAAACTAGGAACAAACCAGGTCTAAACCAGGTCTTTTAAACCACATCTAAACCCAGTCTAAACCAGGACTAAACCAGGACTAAGCCATGTCCAAACCAGGCCTAAACCAGGATTAAGCCAGGTCCAAACTGAGCAGGTCCTCCGGGTACAAGAGATCAAAAAGGTTGGGAGCCACTGATTTAGAACATCTCTCACCTGTCCTTCAAGAAAACATTGGAAAAGTCAGTAAATGTTTACTGATGTATGCATTTATTGTATTGATTATTACTTTGGCTATAGTTATCTCATTATTTGTGTATTAAAAAACTACCATTCCTGTTACTACTGTTTTTTTCTATTCATCTAAACCTTGCTTTATCTTCTGCACCTGTTTATGTGAGCAAGGCTTATTCTTAAGTTAAAAGCTACTCATCGCCTTGATTTGTCAAGTTGTGGCAAGTCCAAAGCTAAGTGTAGTCTGCAACCTGAGCCCCCGCAGACTGAAGTGGCAGAGAGTCAAGACCAGACAGATCCAACTGTCAAACTCCTGCACAGGTGTCTCTCTTTAATGAACACACCTCCGCTTTACTGTATATGCACGTCTGTGAAATGAATACGAACTGACCACATGTACTCACCACAGATGTACTGCTTAGTATACTATCATGAAATGGTAGAAAGTAACTCAATACCTTTGCAAAAGTACTTTACACTCTTTTTCTAGATCATACTTTTACTTGAGTATTTTTGGTGGAGAAAATGTTACTTTTACTTAATACAATTACAGCCTCTAAATGAATAGAAGTATGTTTTATCTCAATGGCAAAGTGGGTCTTGAACCCAGGACTTTCTGATTGCACAGTAGTAGTAGTAATGGTAACAGAAGCAGTAGTAACAGCAATAGTAGTAGTAGTTGTAGTAATGGTAGTAGTAGTAGCAGCAATGGTAGTAGTAGTAGTAACTAGCAGTAGCAGTAATCGTAGTGGTGGAATGAGTATATAGTAATAGTAGCAGTAATGGTAGAAGTAGCAGTAGGAGTAACAGAAGCAGTAGAAGCAGTAGCAGAAGTAGCAGTAATAGTAGTGCTGGTTTGAGTATGTAGTAATGGTAGTAGTAGTAGCAGTAATGGTAGCAGAAGTAGTTGTAACAGAAGCAGTAGTAGTGGTGGCGGTGGTATGAGTATGTAGTAAAAGTAATAGAAGTAGCAGTAATCGTAGTAGTAGTCGTAGAAGCATCAGCAGCAGTAGGGGTTGCAGTAGTGGTAGTAGTAACAGAAGCAGTAGTAGCAGTAATAGAAGAGGTGGTATGAGTATGTAGTGGTAGTAGTAGCAGTAATGGTATTAGTATTAGTAGTAGCAGTAATAATAGTGGTGGTATGAATATGTAGTAATAGTAATAGTAGTAGCAGTAATGGTATTAGTGGTTGCCGTAGTAGCATTAGCAGCAGTAGTAGTAGTAGTAACAGAAGCAGTAGTAGAAGTGTAATAGTAGCGGTGGTATGATTATGTAGTAAGTAATAGTAGTACTAGTAGTAAGAGTAATAGTAGTAGTGGTATAAGTATATGAGTATGTAGTAATAGTAATAGCAGTAGTTGTACTAAGATTTTTAGATTTTAAGATTTTGCTGCAAGTATGTTTTTCAGAAGTAATTTGCTCTAACATATCTTTTTTTTTTTTTTTTTTTTTACAAACAATGCACCTTAAAACATTGTTGCATACTTTAGTATTTTTATTTCGAAGTAACAGTACTTTCAGTTGAGTACTTCTTCCACCTCCTCCATCATGTTCACATCTCCATTTTCGGTGTGCGCCTATATCAAATTACTTCTGTTTCAAGGGACTCAAAAATCTGATCTCAGACAAGGCAACAGTTCCAGGTGGAGATCAGAAAAGCCTGCAAGATATCCTTCACCTTTTCAAAGTATAAGAAACTCCAGAAACACCAGTGCTCCAGCTAATTACAGCAGCTAAAAGAGGCTTGTGAGAAAAAAAGCCCACGTCTCTGGTGAGTACTTAAAGAAAGAAAGCAGCTGGTCAGAACATTCTCCGGAGAGATACTGCAGATATTGGAGAGAGTAGACGGGGATACACTTCACTTAAGAGCCTTTTTTCTCCTGCACGCAGCCTTCTCTGTCACTCGCTCCCACGCTTTTTCTTTTCTTGCACACACGCTCCTCACAAATTCATCGCTTTCATCCCAAAGGGGAAAACAAACCCTTACATTATGACTCAAATCAAGCTTAATTTATTTCATACGCTCTAATTTAATGTCTCTGTGTTGATGCGCGTTGAATAAAAATAGCTGTTTCCTAATTATTTCCCTGTAGATTTTCACTCAGAGTGTGCACATTACACAGGGGTTTCGGTTATTACATTTTCTCAAGCAACTTGGCAGGAGCACAAATCAGTGACTCTTCAGGCGAAAGGGCAACCGTGCACAAATGCTGCCCTCTGCTGATATAACTTGGGTACTACTAAAAAATATATGTCTGCCTTTCGAAAGTACAGAAAATTGACAAGGGAGAGCAATGCCATTAGGTTAATTGACCTCTGTTTGGAACAATAATAGTTAATCTAATTTTCTAATATTGATTAAGGTAATATCAACCCAGCCAGACCCATTTACTTTTCTAATAGATGAAGTGGATCTAGAGCCACTCCCCTGTTCAAGTAATCTTCTTCATCCAGTCCCAACCCTGTTCCGACCAATCATAAGCATGTTGGAGATGTATTGTTCCTATGCAATGCTTTGTATTGTTCCAGTTTCTATTTACTCTAATTATGTTGGCACTGCCTGTGGTTTCCTGTGTTTTTTTTATTGAACTACATTTAATCTGCATCTATTCTCATGGAAATTAAACTCAAATCAACAGGTACCACACTAATTATTTGTGTATAGAAGAAAAAGAATAGGGAAAAAAAAGCTGTCTGGCCTATTATTACCCAGTGCTAGTTGGGATTGACAACACTTGGGTCATAAAAAATATCATTTATTTGAATTGTATGACTTTTGGTTCAGTGGTGGTTCAATGGTTGGCACCTTACAACAAGAAGTCTTCCTCTGTGCAGTCTGCATGTCCTCCTTACCCTCCATACGTACACCATAGGCTGTGTGAAATGGTTACTCTCAACCGTTCATAGTGATGGATACATGCCTAAGTATCAGTCCTGCTATTAGCATTGCAACCATTCAACTTAAGTGGTAGAAAATGAATAAATTGTCATACACTTAACCTTATAATCAGTACCATAGACTGGAATTAGCAGAGCCATTTCTAGACACTATAGGAGTCCTAGACAAAGGGGGCAACTGAGGCCGTATGTAGGCTTCCATTCTTTTTGTAAATCCCACCTCAAACCAAAGACGTGGTGACAATGGGCATAAATATTTACTAGGCATTAATATAAGCTCTTCTTTTGCCTCAAATTGTGACCTTGTATGCATAACAGACAGGTGAATATGTGGAACAATATAAGGCAGGGAGTTCTAGGAGTCACCCCACCCTAGGAAAATTTGAACAAAACAAATGTGGTTTCCTTTTTCCTGGTGCATTTTTAATGGTGAACAATATTTTAGGCTGGCTATGTTTGACTTCTTCCCAGATAGGGCCCTTTTAGGAGAATTGCGAGGCAGTGTTATTTCAGTGGTTTGTATTTTGTCGCTGAAACCACTTGTTCACTATTGTACAGGTAAATGGGCCCCCATTCAGCTCTGGGTCCTAGGAAATTGCCTACCTTGCCTACTCAATTGTGACAGCTCTGGGAATTAGAACTTTAAGGTACAACAAGAAAGATATCTGGCGTCTTCTTTACCAGAACTGATGAAGTCCCTTGGAAGTCCCTTCTAAAATTTGCCCAAGGTGTCTTTCTTGTTTAACCTTTTTACTGAATTTCACCTGAATGACTGACAACCTGCACTGACTTTAAGGTACATAAAAGAAGACAAAATGTTTTCTGAGTGACTTATTTCATTTTTTAAAGTCGAGACCTTCTATTTGCAGTCACTAACCCACGCTTTAAAAAGTTTGGTAGCGGTTATTGCTTCCAAGATCTTTAGAGAGATCACGCTCGGCCAAACCACATGAAATAGTCCTCTCCTTGATCCTGAGCAGCCTGTCCTGACTTGCGCTGGTGGTTGCGGGGGAACCTCCTGTTGCGGGTCAGATCATTGACCTGCTTCTCCATGAAATCGCTCTTAAAGATACTGATGTCCTCTCCAGGTTTGGTTTCAGCGCCCTCATGGCACAGGCAGAAATGGGACCTGTGCTGGCTTTCCTGGGAGCGTTTTCTGTGGACCTATAATCAATATACCAGTGGCTGTATAAAATGTAGTGTACAAGATTTAAAGAAAAGATATGTTATAGTGGCTTATGCTTACCTGATTAAAGACAAGAACGCTGTCTTTTAAGGCGTACTTGTTGTCATGTTGTGAAAATGGATACTCCCGGGATTTCTGTGAAAAAAGCCAAAAATCTCAGCTTAGGAATTGGTGACATATGCTGTTTTTTCTTGTATTTGATTAAAACCAGTTTAATCACCATATAGCATGTTGTTGTTATAAATCTTTTCTTGTGTGTTAATTATTTCAATTTTATTTGGGAAAAATAGATTTTGTCTTGCATTTCTATGAAACCATTTGAGCCAACTGTAGGTGATAACGAGAGATATAAAAAAAAATGACATCCGGGCCAATGATTCTCAAACAGTGAGTCAGAATCCAAAAGTGGGTGAGTGCAGGGAGGTCTAATATGGTTTAAATAGTTTTTAATGACGAAATTGATTTAAAAACGTGTGTGTGGTTGTAGAAAAAAAAAAAAAAACTT
The DNA here is from genome assembly GCA_020698575.1 of Bostrychus sinensis. Classification (NCBI taxonomy): domain Eukaryota; kingdom Metazoa; phylum Chordata; class Actinopteri; order Gobiiformes; family Eleotridae; genus Bostrychus; species Bostrychus sinensis. The sequence goes on along the minus strand of CM036254.1, from coordinate 13,307,258 downwards.
AAAAAGTGGGTCACAAAAAATGGTCAGAGATAAAAGTGTGTTCCTCAATCAGACCAGTAAGGAACAATTGATGTAGCCTTTATTATTTACAAGATTTTAATAGATGAGAATGTACCAAAATATATGGCCAAGCGCACCAAAAGGGGGTCTCGAGGCTTGTTGGTGTACTCTAGCTCACCAAAATTCAATTAGGCATTGCTAATAATAAAACAGAGAAAGGGTCTATTACAGATCTGCTGATGCACTGAAACATGTGACACAAATACAATCTGCAGTGTTTAATGAGGCAGAGGGAATTGTGCAACTGCATTGGCCTCACAGTGAACAGAGAGCTAGAAGCACAAGGTAAGCTCTTAAAAACTTAAAAGTGTAGTAAAAGTGTATTTTGCAGCAGTGGATTGATCAGACTGAAAGTTAGCTGTATTGTTGGGGATTGAGTTGGCGCTGTGACAGAAACAAAAATCAGGTAGTGTGGTTTTTAAAGTGTATCATTATTTCCCTCTAAAGTAACAACACGAGTCCTTTAAGGCTCTTGTTGTTTAATGTGATAACTCCTAAGAAGGCACATAACACAAAGCACAATAGCATATAGCCCACACATTATCTACACACACCTGCTGAGATTTCCATTTAGGATAGCGCTCGATCTCCAAAGCCTGCGGCACTGTTGATTTCACTTGAGTCAGCATGATGCCCGTGCTTGTACAAGTCTCTCGGCTTCCCACCTCACTCCCTGCTGCGTCTGGATGAGGAAACTGCAAGAAAAGGACAAAAAAAAAAAGCATATAACTTTCTTGCCAGTGACTAAAACTATGCTGATAAAAAAAATAAATTCTCACCCATTTGCCGCCACGGTTTGTTGGTGTGAACTGCCTGCCACCTTTTACCATTTTGACAGATTTTTTGATTTAGTGTCTGAGCTACGACAAAGACACACAAGTTACTAACTAATGCCAACACTGGTGACCATGGAAACTGGCTGTAAACAAACAAGCTGAAATGTGACCTTGGTTTGCCATGGAGATGTGCAAGAACACACTTCTGAACTTTCATGTTACACTTTTTTATTGAGAGAGGACATTTACAGCAAATTTAATTAAACATACAATACATTTAATTAAAGCAAAAATGTATCATAAAATATTTTGGACAGTGGCATTTTAAAACATCTATTTTATAATAAAACGCAGGAGGTTAACTTGAATAAAACTGAACAAAGGTAAAGAAAAATTACACTAGGAATTTTTTTTTATCAACACAAGTTCCAATATTAAGCTACACATAAAAAACACAATCTATCAAAAACAATTAATCAGGTAAACAATTACTACATTGCAGTATTTGGAGTATTTGTTAGAAATTAAAATCTTCAGTGCCATTCAGTCAGTACAATATAGATATGTGGACATAGCTAAGTTCATTTTAGAATTAGTGTGTTGAAATAAAATATGAAATGAAATTACATTTTTAAGTCAAATTCAGTTAGTACCATAACATTTTGTCAACTTTCAGCTACTACACATAAGTTAGTGTTGGAGTCTTACATAGTTCAGTACATTTTGGTGAAAACTGGACTACAATATATCATTAATTGGAAATACTTGACATTTTGAGGCTATTCTTTTCCATACAGGTCACTGTGATTTACTGAGGTGTGTTGTACCAGGAACACATTGCTTGTCCATTTCTTTGTGTTTCTTGATATATCTGACCACACGATGCCACCTGTTGAAAAGAACAAGAAATCATTTACATCCAAGTTCAAATGTGAAGTGAGTGACTCATCTTTGCTTTTGTGCAGTTAAGAGACACAGTAGATGTACTTTTTTTTATTGCATTTGAGTTTAATAGCACGTTGCAATAGGAATGGTGTGTTAAAAAATTACCGAAAAACATCATATATACTTTATTAACTAAAATAATTTTCAATAGCTGAGATTTTCTAACCCATACGGGCAAGCTTTCACCAATTGCATGTTAGTATACAGTATATTTTGGTCTGCTCCTCTGCTTCCACTTCTGCGTCTAAACACTGAATCATCAATGCATAAAAGCGTAAAATCCTGCTGGAGAGCTTTACTATTCCAGCATAGATATAAGAAAATATCCATATACATTTTGGTAATGCATTTATGCAATATTTAATACGCTTGAGTTAGCAACTATAGTTCACCACTGAGGTTTAAAGCTCTCCAGTTTGGTACAAAATACTGAATTAGTATTACTAATAATACACTGATTATGCAAAACATTATGACCACCTGCCATAATGTTATATGTTTCGACCACTTACCTAATATGCAGCCCCCCACACAACAAACTACAATGCACTGTGTATTCTGACACCTTTCTATCAGAACCAGCATTAACTTCCTTAGCAATCTGAGCTACGCTACAGGACCTTGTAGTTATTGCATATGTTGGATCGGACCACACGGGCCAACCGTCGCACCCCACCTCACCTGTGTCTGGTTCACCACTTTTCCTTCTTTGGACCACTTTTGATAGGTACTAATCACTGCAGACCAGTAACAGAGCACAACGCCTAACCATCACAATTTGGCCCCTGTCAAACTCGCTTAAATCCTTAGGCTTGCCCATTTTTCCTGCTCCTAAAACATCAACTTTGAGGACAATATGTTCACTTGTTGCCTAATACAGTATACCCCATCCACTAACAGGTGAGATGATGAAGAGATCATCTCTGTTATTCCCTCGTCCTGTCAGTGGTCGTAATGTTATGGCTGATAAATGTACATTCTTTGGTAAAGTAAAAACAAGCAAAGTTCTTGTGACTTTTGGGTTGGGAGCATGAGGGATGGAGGGAAGCTTTAACTGCACTAAGAGTAGATTTCTTACCTTTCCTGAGCGTTGTTATACTGATTTACTCTGTAGGCCTCCTCGCTGCTCTTCTCCATCCATCGCTGCAGAAGTTCATCGTTCTCTCGCTGGGCCTCTGCCAGCGCGTCCTTCAGTTTCTTCTGCTCCGTATGCAGCGATGCCAGTTCCTTGGACTGACACTCGACAGTGAACTCATAATCTGACAGAGCAGACTTCAGGCTGTTACTGCCTTTTGCCAAACGGAGAGCCTCCTGATGATAGTGGGACACACTGAAAGAGACGGTTAATGATGGTGAGTCAGTGCTAATGAGTGCTTTGACAAAATGGATGCAGAGATAAAGTATAATATCAATATATGGTGTATGAGGTAAAATCTTGACACTACCGTGACTGCCAGTGCTGCAGTTCAGCCTCCTTCAAATATAGCACAGTAGTCAGGTCTGAGACTGTCTGAGAGAGCTGCAAAGATAATGTGAAGAAGAAATGATTAATAGTTTAGAGGTCATCTTGAAAGGCATAGTCCAGGATTTTGTAAACATTTAAGAAACATATTTTTATGCAGTAGATATCTATTAGCAGCACGTTTCCAGTTTGGAAACAGGAGCAGTGAAATATGCCTTGAATGTACTCGGATGCTTATTACTCTTCCGGGCCACCAAAGAAAATGATCTGCCTCCTAGCGTGATGTGATTTGCAAATTCATTTGGCAAAGGATTTTATGCCAGATGCCCTTTTGACACAAATGCCTCCAGTTATCCGGGCTTGGGACCAGCACAAGAAAACGCTGACTTATGACTCCTTCTGGCTGGATTGAAAACTCTCTAGTATGGTGACTTCATGGCTATCTATTACTAACGATGGAACCACATTAATTTTGAACTATTGTTATGTCTTTACAATGTTTTAGGGGCTAAATGTGAGCCCAGATACTAAAGTGGTATTATAGTTATTTCTTCAGTTGTTGTTTATGAAGTGAGTTTTACAAAAAGCCATCAACAAAATGACATACTTTAATTCAATAATAATGCTCTGTCTGTCCTTATGACAGTTTGCAAAATCTTGCAACCTGTGTCCTTCTTCCCTAATATACTGACCTTTACTACTTGCACTATCGTGTACATAATCATATCTGATACCTATTTATATTCATCTGTTGTAGTGTTTACAGAGTTTATACTTGTAGCTTACTTTCTGATTACACAATTTAAACACATTGTTTTGTTCATATCTGTATATATTGTAAATTAAAGTCCCTTTATAGCTTATTTTACTTTATTTTTTTCTGCATGTTTATTATTATATGTGTTACTTGTTTTATTTTTGCACCAAATGACCAAAGCAAATTCCTAGTACATGGCATTAAACACAATTCTGATTCGGATTGTCTTTTGAGATTGCAAATGTAATCCATACATATTTAGATGGCTTGTTTTTGGACATTTGCTTTTGTTTTAGAGATTGTCACTTGTCAAGCCCCTAGCGTCCCACATAAAATTACCTCTGTATTATTGTTTTAGGTAAAATAAGATATCCAACCTTTTCTGCCAGGTGTTCACTCTCTCTCAGCTGCAACTGGAGGAGTCTTGTATGTCTCCCATCTTCAACTCCAACTTTTTCTAGGCTGAAAAATAAAGCACTGTGTTATTCTCTACACAAGCAAGATTGGAGTAAACATGGGGGACACAAAGGCACCAATCACATAAGAATCACCCCAGTACCAGAGAAAAAAAAGTGTTTCAGACCTTTTAGACTGAACCTCCTCCAAAATTTGATTGCGAAACTCAAAACGCTCCTGTACCTCAGACACTGAAATCACAATCATATGTTATAAATCTAAGCTCCGTGACACAAAAATAGGGTGACCAGATGTCCCCATTAAATGGGACAGCCTCAGTTTCAGGCTCTTTGTCCCCTGTCTCAACACATATCTGTAAAAAGAAAAGCACAGGAAACTTAAAATGATTTATCTAAAGGCTTTTGTCACAGAATGTATTTACCATCAGGGCTTGACATTCACTTTTTTCTACTGACCAGTCTTTGTCAGAAGTTACTAGCCAATTAGTGTTTTTACTTGCCACAATTGAATTTGTGGAGTGTTTGTGTATAATTTATAGTATACTATAAGCTTCAAGAAATGTAAAATTTGGTTTTATGAATGGGCAGGGATTTATCAAATATAAAAAGACAGCTTACCTCTAGTTGGTAAAACATCTTTTAAAACATGTAATATTTCTTAAATTACTTATTTTCTTTTCAACTGGCCAAAGTGGCTTTTGGGAATATTTGTGTCAGTTGCCAAAATGAAAATCTACCTGCATTTGGCCGGTTGGCTAGTGTTAATGTCAAGCCCTATTCACAATGTCATTGTTTTTATCAATGAATTGCCACAAAATTCAAAACTTAAACAATATGCCATGTACTAAATAATAATAATAATGACTTCAGATGCACTTTGATTTGTGAAAAAATATGTGTCACAGTTTTGGGGTCTAGAAATCTGGTCACCCTACACAAAAATCCCAAACATATAAAATCTTGAGTCTTACAGCATGTGAAGACACCAGCGAAGGGGAGTTTCTCAGTTTGGTCTCTCTGTTGGAGTCGACAGCGCACATGACTTTTCCAGTCCACCATTGTGAAGATCAAACGATTACACACTTGTAACTTTAAACTAATTTGTTCTTCAGTGTTCTGGTTGTTTATGTGAGGTTAAAAGGCATGACCGAGGCAGAGAGGCTGTCCTGCGCCTAGCATCTCTTCGCTAAGTTTCACAGCTCCGCCCCGCTCCGATCAGCTGCTCCTCAGTCCCACGAGCACGCCCCAGGGTACGGGGACCCACAGTGACCTCCTCCGGCCGCGTGATGACCCCTCCAGCCCCACGCGCCTGGTACATCTCCAGTAAACAACACTCTTCTCGCTATTTGTTTACGCCACAAACAGCGTGGGCCCAACAAACCACCTGGCCTCCCACAAGGAACTGGCACCTTTCCGGGCAAACAGCCAACATTTTTAGCCAACGTGGGGAGAAATTATTCTTACATCTTAAAGAGTAATTATTCTACAAATGATAACATTGGGTAAATCAGTTCCTACACTGACTTGTTAAAAAAAAGAATATGAATATGTGAGCACACAAAAGCGCATAGTAGTCACACATACAAATCACGAGAAACTAACTCGTAATTACGAGATAGTTAGATTTTTTTATTTTTTTTACGACCATAGTTTTAGCAACAACATTAACTCAGCAAAAAGTTTACATTAAAACAATATTGTAATAAAAATTAAAAATTCTAATTTGTTTGTCTGACATAAATACGCAAGAAAAGTTACCTAAGTTTAGGGTAGTCTATATTAAATTTGAAATAATTGCAATTACAAATGCAATGAGATGTTAATGTTAATTTTATTACTGTTATAGATCATATGTATATACGTTGACAGATATTGTGCTTGTATTTATTGTTTGTATTTTTGTTGATTTATAAAAAAAAATATGGGATTTATTAGTATTTGAAATAAACTTAATAATAAAAATAATAAAAATAATAATGAAAATAAAGTGACTTTCAAAATAAAATAAAGAATATACGAGAATTAACTAAAGTTTTCTAGAACATGCGTGTAAAAAAATACTTCCGGGTCACAATAAAAGTCCCGTAAACTTTTACACAAGCAGTGGGTTCTGTATTTTGTTTTAGTGGTCTTTAGTAATCTCAGAATACTTCTTATAGCCGAAATGTGACTTTTGACATAAAATAAATTGTATTATCAACAAGAAGTGTGCATTTTTAAGACGAACCGGAAGTTGTCGCTAGCCAACTGCGCTACCGTGTGCTTTATCAACAAACAGACTGTAGTGGAGCAGCTGTAACTTCTGAAGTAAGACTTTCCTTAGCGAGTAAGCGACATTGGTTTTTTGCGATATATTCTATAGACATCGGGGTATCTAAGCTGAATTTACACTCAAGAGTTTTGTATTTCAGACAGTTACTTGCGGAGCTAGCTCACCAAGCTACAGGAACAGAGGTTTACTTCACTGACAAATGTAACCTGTCTGCCGTGACAGCTCTAAAATGCTCATTAGATAGTTGATAAAACTACTCCACCGTATCGTTTGTTCAGTATGAGCTCATCGTCGGCCGGGGACAGAGAGGCTGAGCTCCCCTTTGACAATTCAAAGGAGGAAAGCAGTGGGCACACATGCACAGGAGAGAGCAGTAAACAGGTAAGCTCAGGAGCTAACTTTCATATGCACACCTGTCTGCTTGTGTTTTTGACATGTTAAAGGGAGTTTGATAGGCTACAACTCCGCAACAATTTAAGTTGATCTGTATTTTCCTTTATTTTGATTTCCTAATAAAAAATACTTGGGTCTTTGCATGTAAAGATTGTCACATTTTACCTGTAATATCAGAATTTCTCAGTTTGTATCTTGTGACTCAGTGGTGGTTGCCTAAAGCTTTTCAGTTCTGTCTAATAAAAATTCAACATGTTGGTTTCCAAGACGAGTAGAAGTGGGACAAACCAATGCTGAAAAATGTAAAGTGACTCTCAAAATCAGACAAAATTCATCTGACTAACCTTTAGCATAACCCAGATAAATTAACCTTAAGTGGTCAAATTATACATTGATATACCAAAGCATGCATTCTCTGTAGTTTTTTTTTCCTTTTGTGTGTGGACTTGGTATAAAAAAAAAAAAAATTAAAAAAAACAGGCCGACACTGGTGCATTTTGGTCTTGTGCAAGTGGTATTTACCTATAAACCCCCCTTTATATTCACTATGTTCCAAAATTAATTAAGTAATTAACAATATACAAAGATAGATATACAAATAATTATTATATGACAAGTTAAAGAAAGAAGTTACTCTACAAAAATCTGATCTGTTGTGAAGCTGGTTTGCAATTATTTTTGAATTTTTAATTAATGTAATATTCCAATGGTTTTCATTTTGCAGGATGCAATGATATGTTCAGGTAACAGTGAAATAAAGAGTAGAGCAGTGGTGAAGTACTCCGCTGCCCCACCTCCAACCAGCTATGCAGTGCTTCAAGAAAAGACCGACCTGAAACTGCCTCCTGCAAACTGGCTCAGAGAAAACCCTCAGCTGGGCACTGCTGGCACAACAGTGTTGGGGTCGAGCAGTAAGAGCAAGCCCTTTTCAAGGTAAAAATCTAAAAATAAATGCTATTGCTATGCTTCAGCTTGAGCAGGGTTTTATTCTGTGTTTATTTGAAAGAGACCATTTACAATTCATACAATCCACTGTGGTGTCTATGCAAACAGAGGATGCTAATCATTGTTTATTCTTGGCTGAGAACATCAAACTCTAGCTCTGCTAATTGCTGCAAACATTCGGAGCAGATGGCCTCCCTTGTTGGTGTAGATGCTCTGATGAAGATAGATTATTGCTAACAGCAGTATCCATATTGGGGACTGTTTGTATTGTCAAAGCACATAGGAAAACATTCATTACAAAGTATATTTAGTGTTATTTTATTGCGCTATTTATTGTCTTTACTTTCTTTTGATTTGTAGCTGATGAACAACTGAACTAATTTTGTTTTTCTAGTTTTGGCATGGCTTATGACTTCATTGATTGCATTGGAGATGACGTTGATGTGGTGTCGGATTCAGAGGTGTGCAGAGCTGTTGCAAAATTGAGATTACATTTCTGTTAATTTAAGTTGCTTATGTATGTTATGATTTGTGTACCATTCAGAACATCAAGAAGCTGTTGAAAATTCCTTACAGCAAGTCACATGTGAGTATGGCTGTTCATCGAGTGGGGAGGACTCTGCTTTTGGATGAACTTGACATTCAAGAGCTTTTTAGGAGGTCGTCACAAGTAAGACAAAATAATTCTGCACATTTCCCAGCTAGAAACCCTTTGCTGGTTTTACTAAAAGTCTTTTTTTTCATGGTGCTTATTGAAGACAGGAGATTGGACGTGGCTGAAGGAGTTTTACCAGAGGCTGATAGATCAAAAGTGGCAAAGGAAAAAGAAAAGTAAAGAGCACTGGTATCAGAAAGCAATCCTGTCCAAGTTCCTTTACTACAGGTTAGTTTTTTTTTTTTCCATATTGAAATTAAAAGGTTTTGTAGGGACCACTTGCTTCTGACACATCTTTCTTTTAGTATAAATGGTGATGGTGCTGCAGAGTCGGTACCAAATGACTTAATTGAAGAAGAGGAGGAGGAGGAGGATGAGCCAGAGGTGTTAAGTTCTTCATGGCCAACCACCATCACAAGCTCACCTGCAGAGGATGAGGATGATTCAGCTGCTGCCAAAGAGGTACAGGACAGCAAAGTTTTAAAATATCACAGTGGGTGCTTGATGATAGTTTACATGAGTTGTTTTTGTTATCCAAACAGGAAAGTGTTTCAGTGGAAAGCCAGTTTGCTCTCGGTCATGTGACATCAGTTCCCAATGAACAGAATCTTCCAATGCTTTTCAATGAAGGAGAAAACAGTCAGGTAAAAGCATAAGTTAACCATTCTCAAGAAAAAAACAACAAGCCATCAATGTTTGCATGTTTCATAAAAGGCCTTAAAAAATAAAAATAGGAATAACCAGGGAACTTATTAAAATACCTAAGCCCAGTAAATAATGTACATTGTTTTGTAAAAAATAATTTATACTCACATTTTTCAAGCTTTAGGTGTAGTTTTATGTCCAAACAAACACATTTTTAGAAAACTAAAGCAACATCATGTATGGCCTGCAAATATGTTGAGGATTTAAAGGTTGATTTTTCATACTCAACTTCATGCTGAAATGAAAATAAAGAGAAACATATATAATTTAAAATAATGGGGACTAAATATTAAAACAGTATGTCAAAATGGATAAATAAGCATATTCTTAAGCTGTCACAAAAAGTCGATAAAAATTTTGAGAAATAATTTAAAGATTTGTTTACAATAGATGATTATGTTTATGTCTTTCAACAGGGTTTACGAAATGACTTTGTGCGTAACATCATGTGGACATTTGAGGATATCCATATGCTGGTTGGCTCCAACATGCCCATCTTTGGAGGTGGTCGCTATCCTGCCGTCAGTCTGAGACTCAGGTAGGTTTAGTCAAATTGCAATATATAATTTCATACATGATACATAATAATAATATTAATATCAATGGTACCTTTGGATCTGTCTAACCCTTGTTTTCATTATGTTTTTTTTTTTTTACATTGTCTGTATAGGGACAACAACAAACCCATCAACATTCTGACCGGCATTGATTACTGGCTCGACAATCTCATGTGCAACGTTCCTGAGCTCGTCATGTGTTTTCACGTTAATGGCATTGTGCAGGTAAATAAATATTTGCCAGTATACATAAACTTTAGTTAATCATATGATTTCAAGCTTATTCTCTCCTACATAAGTTAATGTTATCTTTATTTTATGCAGAAATATGAAATGATTAAAACCGAGGACATCCCTCATCTAGAAAACTCTACATTTTCAACACGGGTGATAAAAGACATAGCTCAGAACATCCTCTCTTTCCTCAAGTCCAACTGCACCAAAGAAGGACACACTTACTGGCTTTTCAAAGGTTTCATCAAAATCTAAAGGTTGTTTTTTTTTTGTTCCTTGTAAATGTTGTTTTCTGATGATGGCATTTTAAAATTACAGCTAGTGGGAGTGACATTGTGAAGCTTTATGATCTCACAACGCTCTGTGAGGAGGCTGCGGAGGAGAAATGTCAGAATCCCTTCACTCTGCCTGTGGCTGTGTTACTTTACAAGTACGTCAACTTGGTTTACTGTTCAAAATGAGTTTTTTTATTTTACTAATAGCTGACCAATCTGTTTAAATATACAATACAATTGTATATTATATAGACTAATCTGTGTTTATTACTATTACTAACATAACAAACTAACACATAACGTATTAAATGTAACTATTACTATTACCTAATGTTTGGTTTTCTTTGCTATACTATGCTGTGTTAGAATTTTACCATTTCCAGCCATTGTTTTTGTTATAATTATAATATTGTTATTTCTAATGAGGTTAATGGCTTGTTAAATTTGTTAATACAATGATTAGTTAATTTTTTCATCAAGTTTCTAATATTCTTAAAAAGATTGAGCTAAAAGGCAGTTAAATTGACGTAGTTATGATAGTTATGTGTTACAGTTGTTTTTACCATACTTTTACCTTACATAAAAATACTACTATTGTCCATTATAATATACACTTTTGAATTAACTTTTTTAGAGTGGCTAGCAACTTGATGCTGAAGGCCCGGCAAAACAGAAAGCACTACGGCACAATCAGGACTCTGCTTCTAAACTGTGTGAAACTTCTGGACCAGGACAAACATCCTCAGGTAAGCTAGATGAAAACAACTACTTGCTACTTGTTAAAGCTTGAAAATGTCTTCTAATGAGGGAGTATAAATAGAATGAAAGCAAATGGTTTAAGTATGGCTAATTGGACTCACCCTTGCTCTGTTCAGATCATCGCCTCGGCCAACTACATGCTGTCGGAGCTCTTTCAGCTGGATGACCCCACTGAGGAGGACGAGGGTGAGTCACTGAGAGCCGGCGGGTCAGAGGACAGCTACAGTGATGAAGACAGAGAGGAGGAAGAGGAGGAGGAGGATGACCTGATGGAGGAGAGCGATGAGAACAGCTCCTACGCCACTCACTCACCACAGCATGACAGCAAGGCCGTGGCCGTGATCCGCTCTGTAGTGGAGCTGTCTGTACCTGAGAAATACAAATCTACTCATCACATCAGAGTAAGCAACCGCCTTACCTTCACAAAGAGAGAGTAGCAAGATATTCATGTTCTAATTTAAATGGTCTTTTTTGTCTTTACAGCCAAATGGTTCTTTTCCCGTTTCTCAAGACAAAGAGGAAAGATGTAGACATGTCTTGAGTTATGTATTAAAGGTAAATATAACATGAAATCTGTAAAGTAACTAGCCCATTCTTTCCCAGCTTCCCAGCTTTGTTTCTGTGATGATCTATTGTGCATATTTTATTATACAGTATATGTGTTAGTTAAATCACCATCTGAGCGTTTAATCTTTTGCACTGAAACTAAAGCTTAAAGTAGTAGATTTAGGAATAGATTTAGAAGTAGTAGTAGTAATAGTTTTTGGACTATATGCATGCCCAAATAAAGGTTATGGGATTAAAATAAATTAAGAATAATAATGGAAAACTAATGCAAATATTTTGTCATTTGAAAAGCAAGATGAGTCTGGAACACTTTTTTTCAGGCTTAATACAATGCTTAGTTTCGCAGATTGTTTGAATGTTCTTGAAATAGCAAATTCCCTTGAATCCTCCCCCTAGTTTCTCATTGGTTGTGTGTATGTCCAGTTGCATTTAGGAGTAGCGAAATCTGCATCAATTTGTCCCAGTCTCTTATAATCAATTAAAATAGACAGTGACAAAAATTATTTTTTTTTTTAGAAAAACAAATTGGGAAGGCTTGCCATGTTACAACAAAGATGTACTTTACACCAGCTACAATAAGCTAGAGTACTGTTTGTACTGAATTAGTTTAGAAAAGGTTTATATTTCACATAGAACATAATTAAATGATATTGTTGTATTGTATGTGTATTTCCAGGGTTTAAAAGCAGTAGATAGCACCATAAAGAAGGAAAGTGATCTGCCTGCTGCTGACCCTAACACACCCATTCCTCTAAAATATGAAGACAGAAGTTCAACTGGAGCCTGTTCTGCTGAAAACGGCATCTCACTTCTTCTTGAAAGAGGTTAGTGTAGCCTGTAGTGTATCACTCTCTTGCATAACAAACCATTATAGGCTTGTAGTTATAATTAACATTTGATGAGTGAAAATAACTAAGTATAATTTGCATTTTCAGCTGGGATTGTGCAGGAGGACCAGAAGCACCCCACTCGCTCAGGGATGATCCCTGGCTCGTGGCAACATCGAATGAAAATGCAGCTTTTTCTCAAAGCCTCCAAAGCCTACTACGTTCTGTCTGACGCTGCCACAAACCTGCTGAAGTACGGACGAGCGCTGCGCTACATCAAACTGTCTCTGCAGTGCTACGGTATGAGTAATTTTTAAATGCTGTATTAAATTAAATCTGAATTTGTTGTATGTCTATCATTAGAATGGCTGAACAAGCTAATAATGTGTTGTTGTGTGCAAGGCAAAAAACTTCTATGATAATCTATGGAGAAGATGAGATGTGCATTCTTATAACAAAAATATGACCGCTTTAAAAGTTTGCAAATATTGTCACCAATATCGTAATAAAAAAAAAAAAAAGAAACATTACATTGTTCATTAATAATTCATTAGAGTAATTTATATTTGGTCTGTATATCTATATTATCTTCTATACTCCTATACATTTACAGTTTAAGTGTATTTAACTAGCAATCTTTAGTTTAATGAACAAGTTTATTTCAATCATAGTGAATTCTCAAATTCACTATGAATTTGAATTCTTCCTTAATATCCACAGATGCCTATTGCTGTGTGAGTGGCACGTTGCACCCCCAGGTGCTGTCTTTCCACAGTCAGTGCCTCTCTCTGTGTGGGGATATCCAACTCATGTTGGCCCAGAACTCCAACAACAGAGCAGCCTACCTGGAGGAGTACAGCTACCAGACCAGAGAGGACCAGGAGATCCTGCACAGCCTGCACCGAGAGAGCAGCTGCCAGGGTCAGTCACTCAAAACTAAACATATGAAACTTAGTACCCAACAGTGGGTCACCAAATCATTTTGATCAGTTTCAAATCTGTGGGAAAAATTGATAGAAGTTCAAAGGCATTATAAAAATAGGATAAAAAGGACAGGCGCATATTGTAATTAGTCAAAATGTCAATTGTTATTTTAAATTAATAAATTTGTGTAAATATAATAAAAACACTGAAGAGATCAAACCTATTAAAAATAAATATATGAGAAAACACCGCTAAACCAGACCAGTAAGTAGAGTCATGGTTCTTTTGGCATTAAGAAATATAGGTCCCACAAATTGACATCTTACTTTTATACATTTTAAAACTTCACTTAAAACTTCTATATCCCATTAGCGGCCCTTTAAAAAAAAATACACTCAGTGCCTTTAGTACCAAAAGTGCTCACCTCCCCAAAGGTGTCATTAAAATATTATATATGATATTTTTTTCCCCTTCAAATGACTCAATTCTCCTAACCAACCTAAATTCTTATAAAAACTAATATATTTTAATATTTTTTAAATACTTTTAACCCTCTAGGTGCCATTTTGCACACAAAATATAAAATCATTTAAACATATTAAGTCCTATGTGAAAATTTTAAAAACATATTATTAGAGTCTTGTGCATGTCATTAATTTACACCAAAAATTATTTTGATGGATTATTATTTTTTGGACAGTGGCCGTTTTTTTATTTTTATTTTATGCAACTCTTGTCTTTTAGTACCAAAAGTGTTCACATCATTAAAAGTATGTTATTGAAGACATTTTTTCGACTTTTAATCACTCAAATATTTTTGTCAACTTGAGTTCTGATCATAACAATTATATTTATAACATTTCACACATCAGTGTTTGTGTGAGAGCCTCTAAAAGTGTGTAAGTCTGACTTTGAGTCAAGGACTCAAGAGAGAGCTGTTAGAGACAGGGAGTGAGAGACAGGTGATAACCCAAAACTGTTTTTGTCTCCCTTTATACCCCCCTCCACTTCCCCTCAAACACCCACATACACCCACACCCCTCTCTTTCACCCCCAGACCAGTTTTATTGGAGTTATTTATGTTTTTGTCCTACAGTAGCGGACAAAGCAAGAGAAACTGACATAACTGTAACAGTATATCATAGAGCCGTTAGCCATAGAGTCATTTCTAGGGTATCTGATGAATAATTATGAAAAAATGTAAATTTCAGACAAGAAGCTTCTCTTGAAATGGTTGTCACCTGTAAAGTACAATTTTATTACACTACAGTTCAATCAAAAAATAATGTTTTAATGGAAGTCAATGGGACCTAAATTGTAATAACGTCCATGAGTGTAACAAGTGTTTGTACACAATGCTTTATAGACATGAACTGACACATAAGAGTACAATTTGAAACTTCCCATAAAAATAGCAGCCCTGACCAAATTTGGTAAATTTTGGACTAACACAGACAAAATTATTCAACATTTTCAATGACAAAGTACCAAAAAGGTGCCAAAGACAGCTTAATGGATATACTGCTGTAATATTTGTCTCTACTTGGATCCAGCGATCATCCTTCACAATAAATATTCATCTAATGCCAGTGTTTTTTCCCCTCTCATTAGCTTTCAACGTGGTGACAGACCTGGCCATGGACCCAGAGTACCAGCTCTTTGTCAGCAGTAAATGTTACGAGGCGGCGTACGAGCTGCTGGTCTGTGATGCTCTGAAAGACTCTGCTGCAGATCAGTTGACCCAGGAGCTCAAAAGACTGGGAAACATCCGAAATGAGATGGGCGTGTTTTATATGAACCAGGCCGCAGCCTTGCAGACCGAAAAAGACGGTACGACATCAACACTTTTGTATAGTAAATAGATTTGCTGTATTCTTTAATTGTTTTATTATGATTTATTTGCTATAGTGAAAAAGTCAGTGTCCGTAGCAGAGCAGGAGATTTGGAAGAAGAGCTTTGCCTGCTTTGAGAAAGGCATGAAGGACTTTGAAGCCATTGGAGACAACACCAACACGGCACTGCTGTTGTGTAACACTGGCAGACTGATGAGGATCTGTGCTCAGGCTCACTGTCCTGTGTTTGACGACCAGAGCAGAGGGGAGTTCTCACCTGAAGAGACCTTATATTATAACAAGGTACTCTTTACAAGGTTCTGCTCAGTCCTAAAAAAAGTGGAAAATGGAGACAAATGTCTAAATTGACTTGATTTCACCGCATTGACAACAAAGCATCATTTTATAAAAGAAAAAGTTCAGTAGTTTTTTTTTTTTGCCACATGACTGCTTTTCATTTGGTTAATCATTTATCAGTGGTTCCCAACCTTTTTGGTCTTGTGTACCCCCAGGACCTGGATTAGTTCTGGTGTGGACCTGGCTTAGTCCTGGTTTAGACCCGACTTTGTCATTGCATGGTCTTAGTTTCGTTCTAGTTTTAGACATAGTTTAATCCTGGTTTAGTCTTAGTTTAGTCCTGGTTTTAGACATGGTTTAGTCCTGTTTTGACTAGATTTAGGTCAAACCTAAATTGACCTAGTTTTTCCCTGGTATAGTTTTGGTTTTAGACCTGTTTTTTCCTGGTTTAGTTCAAGTTTAGTCCATGTTTTTTCCTTCTTTGGTGGTTCATTTTTCTGTTAATCTCAGTTTTATCCCTCAGCATAATCCCGGGTTAGTCCAGAATTAGATTCATTATACTCTTTGACAGCCAAATATTTTCTGAAAGGTTACTCTAAATGATCACGTAACGCCATGTACCCCCTGCAGTGTGCTCGCCTACAGCTAGGGCTCCTTGTACCCTTGGTTGGGAAACACTCATTTATACAACCCCACTCTCCAGTACAGGAACTTCAGTGTGGTCTTCCAAAATTGGTGTATTTGGTTTAGACTCTGTGATGTTGCTCCTGTTCATTTCTTTAACTGGGAGTGTGCTGACTACTATCTATTGTTGGGAAATAACTTAGATACTTAAATGCAATGAATTAAAGCATACAGAATACTCAACTAAGCCTTTAAATGATGTTTGAGAACTTAGTTTCTTAATATTTTATTTGCATTGTCCAGGCCATAGACTATTACCTGCGCGCTATGAAAGCACTGGTCACCAGAGAGAGCCACCCAGCAGTGTGGGACAGTGTCAACTGGGAACTGTCCACCACTTACTTCACTCTGGCCACGCTCCTGCAGGACTACGCCCCCCTGTCCAGGAAGGCTCAGGAGCAGGTGGGCCCTCTGGCTATATATTGTGTTGTTTTCATAATAATAGGAAAGGAAATAATAATAATAATGGGAACAAGTTGTGTATATATATATTTTTTAATATTTTTTATTTATTTAGAAAGAACAAGTGTGCATACAGCAACAAACACCTTGTTACACATATCGTTTCATTTCTCATTTTCATCTCATCTCAGTTTTGTGGGCATCTTTAGGTCAATAATCCAAATTCAATGTATGTTCTGGCCATATATAAACTATGTACAACAAAGAGGAGCTTATATATATATACACACTACACACGTATACACACACATACTTGCATTTACAGGTCAGAAGGGAAATCTGTGTTGGAGAAGTTATAAAACCTCTGCTCTAATTGGGGTGATATAGTTTATCCACTTATTCCATAAATTATAGAATTTATCTCTTTGGATTTTCAAAGTACAAGTTATCTTTTCCATTTTAATTATTTCAAAAACAATGTCCAACCAGCCATCCAATGTGGGGGGGTGAAGGATTTAGCCATTTTCTAGTTTTTTTTTTTTTTTTTTTTTTTTTTTTATACTTGCTACCTACAGGGCCTGCAGCAGGGGAATAGGATTTTAAGCGTTACTGTAATTGTTCTGCATTTTTAGATTGAGAGAGAAGTGACTGAGGCCATGATGAAGTCTCTGAAGTACTGTGACCTGCAGACAGAGTCGGCTCGGCAGCCTCTGTACCAGTACAGAGCAGCCACCATCCACCACCGACTGGCCTCCATGTACCACAGCTGCTTCCGTAACCAGGTAAAGGCAACTCTCATATAGAGCAACAATTATATTATAGTTGTGGAAATTGAAACAGTGATCTGGCCACACATTAGCCCAGCTCAGAGAGTAATTACACCATTAACGTCTTTATACCAACTTTGTTAAAAGCATTCACTAAAGCACAGACCCCTGCCTCTGCACTGATGATGGATCTTCATTTTTGTACTTGTCAAACTCAAACTGAGCTGCCAGAGAAAAAAAAATAGAAATGCTGTCGTCTTGGCCATGCCACTGCAGGAAAAAGTGACCTATATCTAATTTTTGTCAGAATATTTGAACTAAATAACTTTTGGTTTTGGTAATGCTTTAAAACAGGGTAGATGATTACATTATATCTTTATTTACTTAAATAAATATGTTCTGAACCAGCTTACTAAACATAATTATCTTTTAATCAGTGGTGTGTAGGTTATAAGTCAGTAAAATTAATGAAAAAACATTTATGGGGGAAGAACCCTAGTTCTTTAAATGACTAATTTCCAATTTTAATAAATTAAATTGCAGCAAACGTATGTGTCTAATGTACCATGTTGGGCATTTTGAATACTATTTATTAAGGTGTAAGTTATTTTTCGTGTCTTGGAAATTTAGTCAAAAGTTTTGGAAAAAGTTATGGAAAAATCATTGAAAATTCTTGGTAAAAAATTGGATGAATCCTGTAAAGGTGAGAATGCTCAAAAGAGGCATCCCTTTAAAAAAAAAAAACTTACATATGAATATGTCCTTGTCAATAAAAATCAATCAAAAAATCTAAAAAGCCTAAATGCAAAATAAGCATTTTGACAAATTCAGGTTTTTCAGTAATAAATATATTGATTTCATATAGCATCTCTAAGTCTAAATGGTTTCTGTATTTGCATTAAAGTTTGAAAGACTTTTCTCATTTGTGTCAGTGTGTTTCTTACCTGAGTGGCAGATCATTGACTGAAGCATATTTGTCATTCCTCTCTCTCCGTGAACAGGTCGGGGATGAACACTTGAGGAAGCAGCACCGCAGTCTGGCAGAGCTGCACTACAGTAAAGCCGTGAGTCTGTTCCTCAGCCTCAAAGACGCTCCCTGTGAACTGCTCCGAACGCTGCTGGAGCGGGTGGCCTTCGCTGAGTTCACCATGGCAGGTGGGACAGCCACACCGAGACTGATACAGTACTGTCTTCTGTTTACAGTTACCCGGCTGTATTCATATTTTTGTTTTGTGCAGGTCAAAACAGCAATGCAGCCAAACTGAAGAGTCTGACCGGAGCCCTGGAGATCATGACTGAGACCCGACACGCTTTCCAGCTCATTCATAAAGAGCTGATGGAGGAGCAGATGGAGGTAAACATTTAAATAATAATTGCTATTAGCTGCTACTTTTGCTTTTGTTTTGATTTCTATTTTATATTTATCCATTTTGAAGAAGGAAGGCGATGTGGCTGAGTCAGGGGAATCTGCAGACCAGGCTACCAGCGACGGATCAGGACTCAACATCCAGGAGGTGATCAAGTTAATTGGAGTGTTTGAGCCAAGCTTCTCCTTCCTGTTGCTTCAAGTCATTAAAATCATAACCACATTAAAACGCAAACCAAGGTGAGCAAAAAAAACAAAAACGCTGTAAACTTGTGTGATGTTTTATAGACTAATATTATGAATGTGTCTTGCAGCAATAAGGACGAGGAACTGCTAAAAGCCTATAAGAATGTGTACTCCAAGCTTCTCCGTGCTGAGAAAAATGCACCTCTGCTAAATCGGGTTTTGTTCTACGTCGAGCTTCTGCAGCAGCTGAAGGCGGAAACAGACAGCGGCGACCAGAATTCATAGCTATGTCCTAAAGAACTTAGTTACAATAATACACGGATGAAGCATTACATTATGACCACCTGCCTCTTTAGGAAGGTGATTAAAACACATGACCCAGTCGTTTAGTCCAGTGTTTCCCAAACAGGGGTATGGCACATTGCAGGGGGGATGTGGAGTTATTTTATCATATTTTCAGAAAAATATTTGGGTGTCAAAGACTAAAATGAACCTAGGTATATCTGGACTAACCCAGAACTATGCAGAGGGATAAAACAGGGATTAACAGAAAAATGCAATGCTAAAAAAGGACAGAACAGGGACAAAACTTGAACTAAACCAGGTCTAAAACCAGAAATCTACAGCAAATAAACCAGGTCTGCAGTGGTCAGCGTCTCAAAAGTGACAGGTGAAGACTGGTCAGGGTAATGACGAAGGTAATGTTGGCGCTGACGGTAAATGTGTCAGAATACAGAGTGCATCATCATTTGTTTTGTATGGGGCTGCAATTTAGGCAGATGGTCATAACACAGAACATTATGACCACCAGAAAGGCAGGTGGTCGTACATAATGTGATGCCTGATCAGTGTATGATGAAGAAAGAAAGTCTCAATTTCACTTTCCCAAGAAATGACATGAGCAACAAAGCCAGCATCACCCCATGCGCCTTTTAAAATGACCAGTTTCATTTACAACAGGTATTCATTCAGTTTCGGGTAATCATTCAGTTTTTTCAGACAATCCTGTTCATCGATCTTTGGTCATCTTTGAGAATTTGTTTGAGGTTTACACTAATTACAAGATTGTAGTTGGGATTTTGATTGTTTGTGTAAGACCAAAAGAAAAAAGATCGAATCACTCCAACTAAGTGCCCATTGTGCAAATTTTGCTGCACCCACTTTCTAAAATGTTCAGTTTTGTATTTTTTTTTCTTCCATTTTCCTTAACTGCTCAAAATATGTTCCTGTTGATATTGTATTTAATCGATATTTGATTATTATTACCGCTATGTAAACTTGTGTTATAAACTGTAATCAAAGGTTTTACGTTTAGAAAAGCTTAAAGTGGAATCCCACAAACTGGTTATTTAAAATGTGGTGTTTTATTCAGTGGCACCAGCGTTACTGTAAATAAGAGACACAAATCCCTATTTGAGGCTTTCACAATATAACAAACATTGTGTACAATAGTTTGGCAACAGTCAATGCAAAGTCAAAGACTAGTGTTCTGTACAGCTCTGAGAGAAAATGGCATGTTTTGCTGTGACTTGTAAAATAAAAGTTGTATGATAGCTCTTGACAGCTATCACTTGGAATATGTTTTTATATCTACATGTATAAGTTGAATTTTTGCTTTACCTTTGCAATTGACCATCCAAATATGTAGAACCCGAAATGAGTTTATTGCATGTAAAAATTTATACTTACTCACTTCATTAAATTAAATATATTAACTGACATTTTCAAAAGGAAGCACACAAATCTAAGAATATTTAGTTTTAGCTTTGCCTTTCCTGTCTCTTTATTTGAATTGCATCATGGCAGAAAACGTGGTAGGACTCCCTCTAGTGGATAACATAAATACTGCAGATTTAAAAAGGTTTAGGGCAGCAGTAGTGTGTAGTAAATTTAAAAGCCCTGTGAAAGTCAAGGCAAGTCCAAAACACTTTAAAGTTGGAGTCAGAAGTTATGTTTTTAGGAGTTACAACATTTTACACAATAACACACTGTGGTTAAGTCCTCATAATAGACAACAATAGATCATTTATTGTGCTGCAGAATGAAATTTATTGAATTTACACGAGAAATAAGGACATCAAATATACTTATGGATACATAAAACAGATAAACAGATCTATTTAGTTGGTTTTGTGCAATGGTAATGTCAGATTATTTGCTTACTGTTCAAATAAAATGGCTACTGTGAAAAGTGAGTGACAGCTAAACTGATATAAATACAAAAACAACATATCAAACACAAACTTAATATATTATTAAAAAACAGTGCTTGTCTTAGCGCTCGGTCCTGTCCACTGTATGTGTCACTGTAGGACGCAGCGGTCGTGTGTCTGCTCCTCCTGGGGTTCAGGCTGTGGGACCCCTGGCTTCTCTTTGGGACACCGAGACATGCCCCGGTCCAGGATCTTCTGAAGGATGTCTTTGCTCTCACTCGAAGGGAGATTGTAGAAGAAATACTGTGGTGCCATCTCAATGAACCTGGAGAACAAAAACATACTGTGATATTGTTAAGGGAGGGAATGTTAGACCCATTTCACTGGGCAAAATGAATGGGTTTGGATGATCAGGCTACTAACACAGCAAAAGCATGCACTATTTGTGTAATGAGTGGTACAATAGGATTTCTAGTAAGTGGCAATTGTTGTGAAAGAAAGGGATTTCAGACCCACTTCTCTTGGCAAAATGAATGACTTCAAACCTTGGTTACAAATCTTGCATGAAGCCCTTCCAATTTCTGTTATGACAGGATTTAAAATATTTCTTTTGAGCCATTTAACTTTGCAAAATGTCCAGGCCAGTGTTTCCTAACCTGGGGTACGAGGACCCCTAGGGGTACGTGAGCACATTGCAGGGGGTACAAAGAGTTATTTGAGCATTTATAGGGATTTTATATATTTGGTTTTCAAAGACCATAATACACCTAAATCAGGACTAACACAGGACTTTAGAGAGGGATGGGACACTAAAGAAGGACAAAACAGGGACTAAACCAGGACTAAACCATGAGGTATAAAAGAGGGATTAGCAGAAAAATGCAATACTAAAGAAAAAAAAAAACCACGTTCTAAACTTAAAAAAAAACAGGACTAAACCAAGGAAAAAACAGGTCAAAAAACAGAACTAAACCAGGTCTAAAACCAGAACTAAACCAGATCTATACCAGGAATAAACCGGGTCTAATCCAGAAATAAACAAGGTCTAAACCAGGTCACACCAGGACTACACTAAGACTAAACCAGGACTACGCCGAGTCCTAACCAGGACTAATCCAGGTCCTTGGGGCACACCAGACTAAAAAGGTTGGGAACAATTGGTCTAAGCTACAGCTATGAATTTAACTAAAATCCTAGATGCATAGAAAAACGTCTTGTAAACATGTCTTGTTGAATACATAAATACAGAGTAAGCTTTTATTTGAGTGAATGCGATTAATTCAAGGGCTGCACCATTTGAGGAGACGCCTTTCCAAAGTCTTCCGTGCTTTCTCTTCCATCATTAAGCCTCAGATCCACATTCCCAGACATGTGTGCGCTCTGTAATCCTCTGCCGGACCAGCTGATACAGTGGACAGGGATTATCATACCTCCTGTACTCCCAGCATGATAACTCTCTACTACAACACACTGGGACTTTCCCTTTAAAATCCAAATGTCCCTCTGATTACTTTTAAGCCTCTTCAGAAGTTAAGCAATAACTAAAAGGCTCCTCTACAGTGCAGGAGGCATCACTCTCTTTTATTTAGAGATGAAGGACGTACTCGTGTGGTTTGATTTGTGTGACTGTGCGGAGGCAGTTGTCCTCAGAGAAGGAGTGCTCATGGAAGAGGACCCACTCGGGCAGGCCCAGTTTGGGGCTTTTGGGACCGTAGCAGGACGAGGGATGGATCTGAGCGACGTGTTTGTGAGTGAGGATCAAGTAGTTTCCAGAGCCATCCACGTCCCGAGCCACCTGGAGAAAAAAACACACAGGCAGTGAGATTAAGTACAGATAAATAAATGTGAAGTGTGAAAGTGTTTTGACAGTAACGTATCTACTTAGGATTACAGTCAAAATATACTTGATGTTATTAAATTTGTTTATTTATAGACAATTTTATCCATTCTATTCTGAAAAATCTGCAAAAAGACCTTTTTAAGACCACTGCTGAAGAAAACAAAGACCAATTTCATAAATCGCAGGAAACAAAAAGCTGAGTCCTAAACGTGGCTGCGTTGTTTAATTGTGACTATTGACAACAGTGGGTGCCGCAAAGCATTTTGTTTTTGGTTAGAAAAAATCTGAGCTCTCGTATCAGCGACAGTAACACATCTTTGAGAATTTAAATGGGCATTTTAGAATAAGCTGTCAATGCAGGTAGTTACATTAAAAGTATGTGACATATTTAGGACCTAGTACTCTGCATATCGACAAATTTATGACTTTTTAAGGCCTTAAATTCAGATTTTTAAATTTAAGACTTTTTTTTTTACTTTTTAAGACCCTAGCAGAAACCATGTTTCTCTTGGATGAGATACAAAATGTTCTTTTTAATTGTATTAGTCACCAATGTCTATGAAATTCAAAATGTGTAATTTTTTTCCAAGATATAAAAAGGTAATGAATGTTCCTTTCAGTGTGTTGTTTCTTTGTAAACTGCAGCATTTTACTGACTCCTAATGCAGTCAGATCGTAAATCGTACTTTTTTAGGATATTTTTGTTATAGGACACTTACAGATCGACAGAAAGGAAATCTGGGAGAGACAGGGGAACAACATGATGGGGCAAATCCACCTGAGCTGGAAATCAAACCCGAGTCTCTCTGTTTATAAAGTACACAGGCTTCCAGACTGAGCGACCAAGGCACCCAAATATCACTTTTTAAGTTTAATGCAAACTGGAGTCACAAACGTTAGAACTCTGTGTGGAGCGTGCTTATACAAATCAATCTGGCTTTTTTCAGGTCAGTAGTTTTGATGAATGACTCAAACATGTTTTACTGTGACATGGTGATACTCAGACAGCGGCGTTATCAGTCAGACACAGTGTAATCCTAACCTGCATGAAGAAGCCTGCCAGCAGAGCTCTCTTTATGTTCATGGTGTTGTTTCTCGAACCAAATGCTGGCAGAGAAACAGGCAGCTCGATCCTCTTTAGTGTGTCTATGAGTTCAGAGCGGAGAGTTTCAGCCATCAACAGAGAGCTGTGGTTAAGGAAGTTGTTCTGACACCACTTCTCCACACTGCAATCTACAAACAGACATTTATATTTAGACCTTACTAAATAAATCTGGCAGTCGTTTTGTTTCCCTTTCTGAACTCACATGGGTCCTGCTGAGATTGGGTGAAGGCCTTGTAGATGTTGATGAGGGTGAAGTGGTCTCCTGCTGGGTGCTGAAACTTCATGTGGCACTGTGCTGCCTCTGGCTTTAGGTCCTTAGTGGGAACTAGAAAACAAGATGGTGCTGTGGAGGGAAGAAGAAGAAGTATCAAGACATAAACTGAACTGTGCTTCTGGAAAGATCAATAAATATAAATACTCAGAAAACTTGGGCAGAGATGCCAAAGATGGGCAGCCCTGTCTCTGTCAGTCTGTCTAAACAAAAAGTGTAAACTGTCATTTCTTTATCATATAGTGCACAAAAAATGCAGGTTACTTTAAGTAATTTGGCACAATAAGAGTGCCTCACAGTATTATCCAGTATGTGCTAAATATTTCGTATTACAGGGTTCATACACTTTATATACCCAAAATTTTCCATGACTTTTCCGTGACTTTTCTAATACTTTTGACTAAAATTCCATGACATGAAAAATGACTTACACATGTAAAAATAGTATTCAAAATGCCCAACATGGTGCATTAGAAACAAACTTTTGCCGCAGTTTCATTTGTGAGATTTGGAAATTAATCAGTTGAAAAAAAGGGGGAAAAAATGTGTTGGGGCTTCTTCCCCCAGAAATATATTATTCCACTTATTTTACTGACTTAGAACCTAAACATCACTGATTAAAAGATAATTATGCTACGTTATATATAAACTAATCAT
Organism: Bostrychus sinensis; assembly: GCA_020698575.1. Classification (NCBI taxonomy): domain Eukaryota; kingdom Metazoa; phylum Chordata; class Actinopteri; order Gobiiformes; family Eleotridae; genus Bostrychus; species Bostrychus sinensis. The sequence goes on along the minus strand of CM036254.1, from coordinate 13,282,169 downwards.
CTGTGCTGTTTTAAAGCATTACCAAAACCAAAAAAAAAATAAAAAATTGTTCAAATATTCTGACAAAAAATAGATATTGGTCACTTTTTCTTGCAGTGAGAACAAGAAGAGGCCAAGTAGACAGCGTTTCTACTGAACACTTATATTTACTGTGTTCTAGCTGGGCAGGTTTAACTAGGAGTGGCCCAATGTTACTCAGACTGTTTGCATTTTCAAAACCTTTCCAAAACTTTACACTAAAATATAAAATTATAAAATTCCAGGACTTTTCCAGGTTTTTCATGACTGTACAGACCCCTGGTACCTGTTAGCATGGCAGCGATGATGACCACCTCACTCACGCAGTCAAACTCACAGGAGGCCAGCAGAGTTTTGGCCAGCTGTGGCTCCAGGGGCAGCTCAGACATGATGATCCCCACCTCGGACAGGTTACCATGGTTATCCAGAGCCGCCAGGTAGTCCAGCTCCTCCAGAGCCTGCATCAGGCTGCTGGGATCTGAGAGAGAGGGGTACGTCCGTTTGTCAAAGTGATGAAGAACTCTCATGTGCTCCCTGGATAGTCATACTGTATTTGTCATATTTTAATAGGAATAATAGACTTTCTTACATAATTCAGCCTTTTCACATATATCAGCCCAGTAACACATTTTTTTAGGATCTGCATGAATGGAGATAATTGTGGGATGGTACTAATCTCCCAAACTCAGTGTTAGAAGTTTAAGATTCTAAAAATCTAAAATCATGTATTACTATATTGTACAGTAATTTAGCAAGTTAATTTAGTTTTGCTCATTTAAATGACAGAAAGGCCTGTGATGTTGTTGGGTTTGGAGAGATGGCAAAAGCTGTTTATATGAATTTAAACATCTACCATAAATACAATATGAATAACATTTTTACATGAATGATAAATGAAATATGCAGATAAACACATTTCAAATAGCACAACATTGCAACTATGAAGTCAGTGTTAAAAATATATACATTAATGTAGCATTAATCAACATAGAGAACATAATTGTAGGCTTTAGATTTTAGGGACTGAGATTAATTACAGGATATAATGTGGGATTTTGGGATTGTATATTTTTAATGCTATAATCCAAATATCTGACCCACTGAGGCCTCCCCTGCAAAAAGACATCTACACACAGTATTTTTATAATCCCCACCAACATCTGCCATGTATCACTATGCTAAATTAAAACTCTTTCATCTCACAAACAAGATTTTTTTTTGCAACAAATATGTTTTTTTCTAACAAAATCCTCCCTCCTCCTCCTCACCAGTGCCATCTCCTCTCATCAACTAATGGGACTCTATCTCTGCGTGTTTGTCTTTTGTTTTGGTGGGGGTGAATAAATCCAGGAAACAAAGCTCACGGAAGCAGGTCAGCTCTAAAAGGATGCTCTCAGAACAGGAGCTGTCAGTTCAGCTGAGCCATGCTTCACTGCTCAATAATAACAAAAGTTCTGTTCTGCTTAAACAACGCAGATGAGACAAAGTGAAACCAAAAAGAAAAATGTTCCAAAAGTTAGGGAGCAAGCCACACAGACAAAGCCATCGGACCGGTTTCTAAAATTCAGATTTATCGTAATATTATGAGCTTCTATTTGAAAGACTTCAACACTTATCTTTGTAAAATACTCTTAAATCAAAGAGTGGTGCAATAAAATTAAAATTTTTGAATTCTTGGAAAGTTTTCAAGGTTTTGTTGTCACTAAAGCAGCTTTGTTTTTGCTAAACTTTTCAGTAAAGGCCAGTAATAGGCCAAGTAACAAATAAGTTATTGTGTAGATGCAGAACTGGTCTGGATTCTTTACCATGATAAGGCCTAGACTAGAGTTTTTGTTCCTGAAGTAGAAGACTTCATTTTTCATTTATTTGTTTCAATCACGTTCAGAATAGTTTGTGTTTCAAGATAAACTACATTTCCATCCTTTTGTTACATAACTGCAAAGGAGCAGAAGGAAGATAAATCTTTTAATACCTGCTCCTTTCTCCAAATCAAGCAAAAACACAGGATGGTCTTAAAATACTCAAAAAAAGTTCTTATAATATCACATGGTTACATACTTACAACAAACCCATTACAATAACAGAATCATTTTACCACACGGTTAATTATTTAGACCATTGCAAGATAGAGCCAATGTCTTTAAATTTAGTTGTAATGTGACTATTTCTTTCATTTTTATTAATTGTTTTTTAGGCTCTGATTTCTTTTCCTTATTGTACTGATTGCATTAGTTCATGTTTGTTGTGAGATGCCATACATATAAAGAATACATATACTGGGGCGGATCTAGAGGGGTGGCACAGTGGGGCAGCTGCCACCTCTAAAAGAGTCCATGCCACCCCAGATGCCACCCTACCTGGTAAAGGTAGACACGAAAATACTAATATTGTGATGGGTCAGACATTTATATTTAAAGATAAACTTCATGCAAGAAAAGTACTTCAGTGACTAAGAACAGTGATAAACCTGCTGCTCTGTGGGAATTTACGCAGTTTGTGGGCAGACATCAGGATGTGTTGAATGACTTGTTCAAAATGCAAAATAGCAGTTGTATTACCATTGAGTAATGCAAGTTTTTAATCTCTAGACTTACAGTGTTAAATTATTTATACACCATTACAAAGTTTGTCTTTACCTAATATTGAATATAAATGTAGTAAAGCTTTAGCTCTGGGTGTTTGGGAGATGTTTTGCTGAATAACATGTTAATAATTGCATCAGCTGTAATGGACAAAGCTCCCATTTTAAACACTGGCACTTTTAACATTGTAGAAAGACGAAGTTAATTAAATGAATGTATCCTATGCTCTGTTTTATAAGCGTGCCTTTTTCAACTATCCTACTTTGTTCAAACGTTGGCAGTAGATATGAGTTAATCTGTTTGCCACTCCTCAATTATCCATTATCCTCCTTGCCACCCTGTCATTTTTTTCTTTAGATCCGCCCCTGCATATACTGAACATATAACTGAATCTTTGTTTAGTTTTGACTTACCCCAAGAGCCTTGTGTTTCTCTATTTTTGAATTTATGTGACTTTATCTTTGAAACCTTTTCTCTAAACAATGCAATATTGCAGTTTATAGCGTTATCACAATACTTGACAGACCTAATGTTATACAAGTGTTATACTCTAGCAGCTATTAAACCCTGATCTGCCTAACACACAAGAGGCTTATTTCTTTTTCTAAGTATGTTAAAACGTGTCACAGATTTCCTTGACTGTAATTTGTTTTCCTTTCTGAATCTCACCGGGCCGGTCGATGAAGTCACAGTGGCCCAGTCCGGCGATTTCCATCCTCTTTAAGAAAAGCACAGTGGAGGTGATGTTGGCCTCTACAATAAGAGGCCGAGTCTCCACAGGAAGCTGCCTCTCCTCCGGGTACAGACAGAAACACTTGCCTGTGGAAGGAAAGCTCTCATTTAGAACGGATATTTATGGTTATTTTTAAGTGTTTTGTTTACCGGCAGCACCTGTAGGTCCTGCCAGCTGCTGTCGGCTCATGGCTTGGCCGCTGCTGATTGGCTGAATGAGGACCGAGTTTGTTCTGATCCTGGGGTTGTGCACCTGCAACAAATAATATGATAATGCTCATATTGATTACATTAAGAAAAAAATTGTAAAAGCATTGGTAGCCTCCACAATCTTAAATATGTTTTAGATGAGGCCGCTTTAAATCTTTTATAACCCTACAGCAAAACTAACTGTCTGTGTCTGTTTCTAAAGAAAGCTAAGAATCATAAATCACAAAGGTCTGAAAGAACAGAATCTTGTTTGTTTAAAGATTTTGTTAATTTTGTGGATAGTTTGTAAAATGTACCACAGCAAATTTACAATACATTTACATTAATCACAGACAGAGTGAGCGGAAGGTAAGTGAACCTTCTTGTGCTGTTTTCACAAACTTGGAATTCACTACATAATGTAATAAAATGTAATACTGTAATACTATTATCAAAATTAAGAAATTATTAAAGAAGAAGGGTTTGGAAAGTTATAGAAATCAGTAAATGAATTATAAATGAGGATGATGTGATTATGAAAGAAAATGGCTGTGGTTAGTTTACAGTTTTTAGGATTTCACTTGTGTTATTTCATTTGTGCCTGGATTTGCTGTAAGTTGTAAGGAAGAGGATACTGGCTCTGTTTAGTCTGTTCTTTTGTCTTGTTAAAAGGGGCATGCAATACAATACACTGACATTGTCTTCCTCATGCTCCTGTTCACCCATGATGTTACTCTGTGTGTGAAATACAGTATAAAGATAAATGTAATGGATATGGATGAATAAAAAATGAAATTAAATGAAATAAATTGAATACATTACTTAAATACAAAGGCCACACTTTTATAAATCTGAGGATGACACCTAAAATAGCTCTTATTGGCCTGTTTGATAAAATGTTGTTTATATACAAATGAATCACATGCAGGACGTCCAGCATGTGTGTACCCCACCTCTGGCTCAAAGTAAAAGAAAGTGGAAGAAGATAGATATTTAAATAGCTTTGAATAAATTTATTAAAGGAAAACAGCATGTCCCACTAGGGCTTTGTGCTAAATCTGCAGTTTTATGACAATATTGTATGAACTTACACAATTATTGTCTCAACCAATTGAACTAATAAATGAAATAAAATGAAAATGGGCTAATGGGCTGTATGCAATTTAAGCTTAACTTAGTCCTAAATGAACTTACATATCTCCTCTCAAGTCCTGTATCTATGACAAATCTTATGGATTTAACAGCCCAGAAGAAGTCCTCGTTGGGGCTGGAGGTGAGGAACACTCTCCTCCTCCTCCTGCTCTGATCTTCAGCAGAGTCCTGGAGGGCCCCTGTGGTCCCAGGATGTAATGTGACGGGCAGCAGCTCTCCCAGACCAGAGGGTAAACTGTCTGCCTCGTGACTTAGGATCTCATGTGCAAGGTCGATCTCCTGAAAGAAAGCAACAGATATAATCACTATCAGTGTTAAACAGTACATAAATGCATTCACTCTTACAATTATTGTGACTAAGTGCAAAGACTGGTTACATTTGCAGACTGAGTAAATGTTTAAGCAGGAAAAAGTACACAAAAGTCACACAGACCACCATAGATATTAATTAAAAAAAACGTACAAAAACAGACAATTGGCTAAAAATAGCTTGTAATATTTTTAAATAAGTAGGCTATTTAGTTGTAGTTCATTTTAAACACAGTTTTGACTTTGGGAACCCCTGTAATAAACAAATGCTGTTCAGTAGTGTAAACTTTTGTCAGCTGTATAAGACTGATAATTTATTGCAGTAAGGTTTTACACTTGTTGAGTAAAAATAGCCATATCAAAAAGTCACTAGATAAGATTAACAAAAAGCCATAACATAGCATGAAAACCCTCTTGAAACACTTTTAACCACTTGGGAGTAACAATAATTAAAATTTCGTTCATATTAAAAATAAAGTTTATGCTGTGTCTGTCTTATTCCCTTTTCGACTTTACCTGTGTTGTGACCAGGAACACCACCACATCCCCGTCCTCCTCAGACTGATGGATCTCCAGGACCAGTCTCAGTGCAGAGCAGAAGTAGCTCTCCTCTTTACAACTGTACACCACCTCGCCCACGTCCTGCTTCTCCAGCCGGATGTGTGGCACTGTGGATGAGGAGACATGGGCCAACTGCTTAGAGCCTGGTTCTGTGGCTGTGAGGACAACCACTCGCAGCTCTGGTCTTTGTAGAGATATGTCCTTCAGCAGCCCGAGCAGCACGTCTGTGGACACTGTCCTCTGATGGGCCTGGTCCACTACCACCACAGCGTAGTGCTCCAGGAGAGGGTCCGACATCATTTCTCTCAACAAGGTGTCATCAGTGCAGTACCTACAGAAACAAAAAAGACGACTCAGACTGTTTGGCGTGAGCACAAAAATTATGAGTTTTTATAAAGCAGTGCTCGAGAGTCTAATCAGATACGGCATGGTTTGGTTTGGGTCACTTACTGTCCAGTGCAAAACCAAAATTAAGAAACTCCCTACCCTTCCTTACAAGCAGTTTTTGAAATTTCTGTACTGAGACAGGCAAAACAAATCATCAGTGAACCTTCCCACTTACTGCATGGTGAATATGAGATCAGGACGGTGCTATCGAGCAATCAAACATAAATCGATATAAATGATCTTTTATCCCAACCTTTGTTGCTCTGCTGAACAAACAGAGGAACACTGGAGTCATTCTTTTATTTTCTTAACTGTTGGATTTATCTTTTAATTGTGTATTTATTTTAAATTGGGACAAGGCTTTTATCCTTTCTTGTGATTTTATTCTTTGGATCTCTTTTATTTGTGCAGTTACAAGACCTTCTTGTCACCTTATATTTATTCAGATGTGTACTGTACTGATCGGTACTGTACTGAGGGAGTGCAGTATTGTTATGGCACAGCCATATTTCGGTGTATGTAGAAGTGCATTTGAGCTGACTGACTGTTGTTCTGTTGTTGAATGTGATGTGTGTAATGTGCAGCTGCAGGCAGCACTGTGAGCCTAAGAGCAATTTCCCTCTGGGACAATAAAGAGTTGAATTAAGAATTAATTAAAAAGACAACCATCCATCAGAGTTGAGTTATTTCGCAAAATGTACATAATGTTTTGGAAATTAATAAAATCCCAACATTAAGTATTTTCTTATTGATAAACCAGTGTTGATGTAATTGTATCATAGCATGACATGTTTCAGCTGCTGTCTTTCTGCAGTCTTCTTCGTGGTCACGCGATGTTGCAACAAATCCTTAACGTCAGGATTAGTCAAAGACCAAATGAACTTTTTTGGACTATGTAATAAAATCCCTTTTTCTTTTTCAGCTGTTCTCTAATGGGTTGCCCAGTGAATCAATGGCACAGTGCTTCGGCACAATTTTACTCCAGATGCCCTTCCTGTTGCAAGCAGCCCCATACTGTGACTGGAGAAGGAAACCGTGTGTGAGGACACAACAACTGTATGCACACTTTTGTGAAAATGAATTTAAAATAAAGTTACATACATTAAAAATGTTAAGTGACAATAAAGATGTTTTGTTGCATCTGTCAGCCAATCAGAGAAGAGTGTAGTAACTTTTGGCATTTCGAGGTATAACATAAAAGCATTTACTTGGGAGAACAATATCATAATGAAAGTCACTCCAGCTCTGGCCCTATAAGTGTAATTTACTCAGATAATTAGTCTGAGAGTGGTTTCTGTGGCTGCCTGTTTGTCTTATCGCCCCTCCTCAGTGCGCTGAGCTCTTTTGTTCCCAGGCTGACTTATGGGGAACCCGCATGAGAGAGTGTGACATATGGGTGGACACTGGGCAGCTGTGGGGAGCGGCCCGCTGAAAAGAGGGGGCCCTGAGTCTTTTGTTGTCTCAAATAGTGAAAGGTCGAGGAGATTTAGCATGTGACTGTGCAATCTTTGGGTTTCTCAGCAGCACAGAGGAAACACTCGGAGATATGTTGTGAATTTTGTGGTTAAACATTTTTCTCCTGACCTCAGAACTGTGTCGTTGGCGCAGCACGTTTCCATGGGAATGCTGTATCCGACTTCATGCCCGATGTTGACGTCCATCTCGTCTGCCACTCTTAAAGCCAAGTCCACCGCCTGCTGCGCGTGTATCTGCGTGCACACCACCATGCCGTGATGGTACTGCACTGACAGGCAGAACTCGGCGCACCACTGGGGGATCTGAAAAAGCCAATACAATAACATCATGACGTCTGCTATAGTGGGATGAAATAATCTAGATTTTTACACTTACTTGAGAACTCCTTCCAGTCCTGGCGCAACCACTCACCACTACAAACTGCTCCTTAGCCAAAACATCCATAAATTCACTTTTAGCCTTCCACACTGGTAACTCTTTCCTTTCTTCAAGCAGCTTATAAAACCTGGAAGAATACGGCAGCCCGTCAAACTGATTAAGCTCCAAAATGTCATTGTACTCTTTGTCCCCTTGACCCAGGGATTCGGAGTCCAAATAAAAGTCCTCTTCTGTCTCTTGGTCCATTATTATTTAGATCCAGGATTCAACAGTTGTGGCGACATTGGCAGGAACAGCTTGGTGAAGTTTGGAAACGTCCAGCTCGCAGTAAACTGTTGGGACGCTAGCTGCAAGTGAAGCCAAATGAATAGGGCACAGCAGGCGGCCAGCCCAGTGTTGTCATGTGGTCAGTAATCCCAGAAAAGAGCGCTTGTCAGCAGATGACACACACACACACACACACACACACAGAGCACTGGCTCCCATGCACAGGCTGGTAACATGAAGTGGGGAGCATTAAGTTAATAACATTAACACTAACTAATGTCAGGTTTTAAGTATTAATGTTGTACAAAGTTGAATTTAGCTTGCTTGTTTAAGACCTCATCTTGTAAATCGACTCAAGCATGATTCTACTAAGGTTAGGAAAATTTATAATACTGTTTATCAAAAAAGGTCTCCCATCCCATTAATGCTCTTATGTTCTTTAGTGTCACTCTTTTTGTGGGTGCTTTGTAGTTTTTGGTAACATCTGGTAGTGAAATAGAAAATCACAATTCTCTACCCTCTTTGCTCCTGTGGCAGTGCTGCTGAGACACGTTTGTTATTTTTTTGCAAGCACAGGAAAAAAACTAACAAATCTACTACTACAGGATTTTAGAAATACTGATGTCCATCATGTTGACGGCAAGCTTAGTCCTTGTTTAGTGCTGGTTTAGTCTTTGTTTAGACCTCATTTAGCCCTGGTTTAGTCTTTATTTTGTCCTGGTTTGGTCCTTGTTTAGACATGGTTTAGTTCTGGTTTAGTTCTTGTTTAGTCCTGATTTAGTCTTTGTTTAGACCTCATTTAGTCCTGGTTTAATCCTTGTTTAGTCCCAGTTTGGTCCTCATTTAGACCTGGTTTAGTCCTTGTTTAGACTTGGTTTCATCTTGATTTAGTCTTGTCTTTTTTCTAAATAAGGCCTGGTTTAGAGTATTTTTTTCTGGTTTAATCCTGGTTTAGTCCTAGTTTAGTCCTGATTTAGACCTGGTTTAGTCCTGAGTTAGACATGGTTGGGTCTTTGTTTAGATCTGGTTTAGTCTAGCAATAGAAAAATACTGATGTCCGGAACTACTACTTTCTCCAAACCTGGCTTGAACTCATGATCTTCTCATTGCAAAGGAAGCAGCCCACCCACTCTGCCACTGAGGTAAAAAACAGTTTGATCATATTTGATGTAACATTTGTCTCTCAGTAATGTACTTAAGAAAATACATTTCAGCCAAACCAGTGGTTGTAATGACCAGGGCTTTTCTATAGGTGGCAGAGTTGTACAACTAAAACTAGAGTTGATTCTCCCGTTAATGCCAGTAAAGCTAGTACAGAAAGACGAGGCATCAGAAATTGTATTTTGGGGTACTTACTCTTGATGCTGTCCCTAAAGGTAGACATGTAAAAAATTAATCAAACTTTGTCTAGTCTTTACTCGCCTTACAGCTGTGTTTTTAGTTTGTGCACTTGTAAATAAAGGAAAAAGACAGACTTACTTTAAATATGAAGAATTTACAATGGCTTTTTGATCATGTTACAGTTACACATTTGGGATCTACAAATGACACTGATCAACACGGATACAGCAAGAGTCTCACCACAATGTGTACACAGAGAGGTAAAAACAGTCCCTCCTCCAACACAAAAAGTCACAAGCAAATGTCACAGAAATGTTGACGTGAAAAAAAAAAAACTGCATCCACGTGGAGAGTCGTACTGAAGGCAGAGAGATCAGGGAGAGCGTGGACAGCTTACGGCACTTAAGTCATCCTCCTTGGCTCACAGAGTGGACGAATAAGTGAGAGACGTTTAACACAGACAGTGAAGAGAGATTATTTGGTGTTGCTGTAATTGTCTGGAACTCAAATCCGTCCATCGTACATGCTCAGGCCAAAAGTATCTGCCAATGTCCAATAAAACCTGGAACAGTACTTTTATGTCCACACCTCACTGCAAAAACGAACTTGGAGAGGACTAGAAAGGGTGAAAATGGTTAGGCCCTAGCAATGTAGTCAAATGCAGTTCAAGGCTTTGAAATAAGTGACTCTCAGTGCTGCAGACAACAAATTCAGAAACAGTTTCATGTGATTAACATTTTACAATTGCATGAACTATGACAGCACACATAGGGAAACCACATGAAAAAACAATTATATGAAAGAAAGCCAGATTCTCTCACTGTAATACAAAGTTGTTCAATAGGTCAGATTTTTGGTTTAGTACCTCAGAAAACTGAATTAGAGATCAAACTGTCAACCTTTGGTAAGCCTCTATACTGTCTAAGTCCTTGTTGCCCCGCTACTGTTTGCAAAAACCAGTGGTATAAGAATTTGCTATGAATGCTGTATTATTTTATTCACGAAACACTGGAAATACAGAAGTGTTTGCTAATAAAGGCTAACTTTTTACATTATTAAAACCTTACAGCATTCTTTGATCATGGAATATGACAGAAAAAAAAAATCATTTGAGAACACATTGCATTTTTGTCTTTTTCACCAGGCTGCAGAGATCACCTTCACCTTTCAGTAACTGTGCCACAGATAAAAACTGAAAGAGGTTATGAAAGTAACAAAGGGGACACTTTACACCACTTTCTACAATGGCCTTAACTGTAAAAGCGAATCATACTGACCCAAATGTTGCACTCTGGTGGAAAATGTGCAGTTATTTTCTTCTTTCAAAAAAATGCATTAGAAATTTAACTAAGCCTTGCAATATTTCAATAAAATATTTTTCATCACAGTTGCAGAATCTGGCCTCCGTGAATCAGTGAATGCAAAAATTCAGATGAAGGTTTCTTGAATTGTGCTGCATTTCCCTTTTTGTCAACAACCTTTTCATTAAGCATCATTGCCTATAAAACATTTTTAACAGTGTCTCTAAGAAAAAAGTATAAAAACACCAATACTTAAAACAAAAGTACAACACTGAAGTTAAATAATAAATAGTTAAATAGTTCATTGGTACCTGAGTGAGGACAACAGAGCGCCGTACAGAGGCGTCTAGCACCAGTATTTGACGGTAAGTCCCCTTTTTGTCGCTTTCAACATGAAAGCTCTCGTCTTTAGTGTCTATAGTGCAAATGGTAAAGTCTCTGTGTTGAAATCAAGTCGTCAGTAAAGGTTCAGGAGTCTGTGTTCTTTGGTGGTCTGTAGGGCAGCGCTGGAACAGGCCTGAAAACAACACAGACAAAATTAATTCACAGAAAATTTGAAATATCCCTTGTGTGACTTTATATTGTGCTGCATTTAAATGACTTAGCAAGGATTATAGGAAATTTCTTGGTTATATTTGCTTTTTTCTATTTGATGGACAATATTTCCCCAAGTACTCCTCAACAACAGTACAACCAGTATTGTAATTCCAAAATCTGATGGAAAAACAAAATTGAGAGTGTGCCTTGAGGAAAAAAAAAAAGTTTTCAAAGGATGACCCACCCCTGTGAAAAGATAAAATAGCTGTTTTCTGCAGTAGAAAACACTTACCTGCTGGGTAAAGGGATGCTGGGGGGAGGTCTGGGTACAGTCGGTATCGGGATGGGCCGTGGACCAGCACCATGGATCCTGCTCCCTCCTTCAGACAGACTATTATATCTGCGGGACGTCCTCACCAGAGGGTCAGCAGGAAGGGGCTTCTGAGGAGGACTGGGCTTCTCACAGTCCTACAGAGAGGAATACAAGACAAGACAAGATTATCTACCCACTTCTTGTATTTGTATTTGAGTTTATTTGTTAAACTGGTTAAGGTTAGGAATGGGGTTAGGATTAGTTTATTTTATGTTATTACTACAAGTATGTGGCAGGAAAATATTATTTGTCACAATTTTTCCTCTTATTCTTTGCTGACAACACAGCAATAAACCAACCCTAGCCTTATCCCTTTATCTGTAACCAAGTAAACTAAGACGTTAAGCCCCGCCCCCGAGCCAAATGCCTGTTTTACCTATGCCATGATATTGATGTTTTAGTTTCCTGCATATTGCTAAACATAGGCATATAACCATTTTAATACTGTGTTAACAATGTATGCACCTAGCTTTCATTCATTCATCTTCTTACACTTATTCTCATTAGGGGCCACAGGTTTTTTAATGCCATTTAGAATTTAGTTTAATGCCAACATTGTCAACAACCAAACAATAATTAAATGTAGAATATAGGCTTAGATGAAATAACTCCAGTGCTGCATTAAAAAAAAAAAATCATAAAATTTTACTGAATCACACATTGATGATTAGATTAGATTAGAATCTTTTATACATACAGCTCCAAAAAGATAACACTGTTCAGAACACCGCCACTTGTTACAGAAAATACAGCATTTTTCTTCTTAAGCTTTTATTTGACAGGGTCAGCCAGAACAATAAGCACATGTTGAATTCATTTTAATAACAAATTAACATCCATCATAAATGTAATTTTATACTGTCAGAGTTTCCAGTTGTTTTTCAAAGATAACAGTGGATTAGAGTGGATAAACTGAAAACCGCTCTTTTTATATGTGGTCTTATGCATGCTAATGTAATAATATAACACAGCTCCAAATGTGGCGCACATTGTTTTCCCTCTGACACTAATTTAAAACACACCGTACGTCCTAACACATTAATCTTACCTTTAAAAATTGTATGCAAAGTAAATCCATAAAACTAGAATAATGAGCCATGTCACCTTCATGACTCCTTTTTAATATGGATTAGATGTAAAGGAGCTGTGGAGGTGAGGCGTGCAGCGCTAGAGGGCACTGTGTTATCGGCATTGGCCTTTCCTGTAGAGGGGAGCTGGTGCCAGGAGAGCGTGGCGTGGTGTTAATCTACAGCGAGCAGGTGAGGCTCTGATAAACATCTGTGAGCTGCAGCCTGTCCACCATCACACAGAGCCGCAATAATTAATGCCAAGTACATTTTCTATTTCTGTGAATACTTCATTTGTTTTATTTTATGACACAAAGTCTTTTTGTGCCACACAGGTATAGCTGAAAATGTAATTCATATATTATACAGGTTTAGTAGAATATATTTACTTACTGCTAATGTTTTTTATCAATAATGTCAATAGTGGGCCGAACAAAATGTGTAAATAGTGTGGATTCGGAAAGATATAGCACCCAGACCTGGTCTTGAACTGGCGATCTTCTAGTTCAGGGGTAAATGCGTTATTCACTGAGTCACAAAGCTTTTGTTTCCCACAATGGTAAAAACCTTCTTGGTCTGCTCCCTCTGTACCTGAGAGTGTCTCTGCAGCAGAAGTCTGATGAATCTTATGCACTACGTTCTCAGGACGTCCAAACTCTGACTGTCCCCAGTGTCAGGACAGAGAGCAGAAAAATGTCTTTTCAGTATCATACTCCTAGAGACTGGAACAGTTTACAGAGGACTTTAAAAGTCCAAAATCTTGTCCCTTTGGATGATTTTGAGTCTATTTTGAAGGACCTGAAGATGCAGTCACTAACCTGCCACTGCTTCTAAATGTGTTTTTCTAAATAGTTTTATCTCCTTGTCTTAAACTCCTATTTCTCTTTGTTTTATTGTTTTGTATGAAATTTGGGATGTGTTGTTGACATTTCTTGGCCAGGACTATCTTGAAAAGGAGATTTGTGAATCTCATTGAAACTTTCCTGGTTAAAGAATGGTTAAATAAAAAAAAAAGCCAAACTAATCACTTATGGTTAAGGTTCTGTTCTCTGCATTTGACCCATCCTTCAATGCTACTGGGGCAACCTGTCAGGAGCAGTGCAGCGCCCCGGGAGCCTGGGTCTTGGTCAGGAGTACCTAACAGTCTTTTGAGGTTGATGGGAGAAGCCAGAGTCCACGGAAAAAACCCCCCAAAAAAACAAAAAAAAAACAATCAGTCACAGGGAGAACAGGCAAACTCCCTACAGAAAGGCTTCATATGGTCTGGGGGTCAAACCTGGGACCTTCTTGCTGTGAGGCATGAGTGCTAACCACTTTGCTACGGTGTCTTTGCTCTTTTACTGACCCCTTGTTGTTACTATTACCTACTATTACCTTTGGAGTTATCTTGCTAATAGACAAACCGACAAACCAATGTTGGAGGAGGTAATAACATGTACTTTGCTTTTTTTATTCATTTTCATGTCATCATCGTTCTTCCATTATGCCATTTGTACAGCAGTGGACCATTCAAGAGTTTAACATTTCCATTTGAATAGACCCAGCACAGCAAAGTGACCTTTGATGCTACCTTACCTTGAACACATCATTTATATTGTGTCAATATGTATGTGTTTCACCGAGCATACGCGGCATATAACCAAAGCTAGTAGCTTGAAACACAAAAAGATGTCAAAATAGCACTTAGCACTTGAGTGCTATTAGTGCCATTATTTTAAATATTCATTGGCCAAAGTGCTCAGTAAAAGCCTCTTAACTCAAAGATGTCTTCAAATACTATAAACAGGCGTAATTTACAGCCTTTGTACACAACAGGAGAAAAACACGAAATGCCCCACAGAGCTAGTTTGGTTAACAGCACAATAAGTTCAGGCTCCAAATCCCATTAGGATATTGTTTGTGGGTCTGGGGTGATGCGCTCAGGCAGCAGAGGGATCCTACTGATCATATAACTGCTATAAAATGAACATTAATTGAAACTGACACTAATAACTTTCACATACAGTCTACAAACCACTGTTGCATAAAAATACTTGTCTCTGTAGAAATCTGCTCACAGAGGGCTGAGGCGCGAGTCTGTTTACATTTATGTCAACATCCAAAAGTTTTAGGAATCAAAGACAAGAGATGCTACTGGGCTTCAGACATCATTAGTTTCTTATGTAGACCTGGAGATAAACATGCTGGCCCCTTTTTAAAACAACACTGACAGTAAAACTACTATTGCTTATTTATGCTAGGTGTTATACAGTTCCACGATGGCTACACCTCACATTTATCGCTTTAGTTAATAAGAGCAAGAAAGAGTAACAACAAACTGCAAATGAACTGAAGAAGTAATATTACTTTTCAGCTGTTTTTTTTTTAGTGTCCACTGTTTGAGTCCATTGCTTGTAGACATTGTATACAGTGTCAGTGTTTTCTCTTCTTCTTATATCCACAAGCTATTAGATATTTTCACTTTTATTTATATGATGATCAAATGTCAAATAGGATTTCACATAGGTTTCTTGTGTAATAAAAAAAATGAATAAGTGATTTTCTAAGTAACTTGTGTGTTGTGATCTGTGACATTACTGTGAATAAAGAAACTAATTATTTCATAATGTTATAGTCACGCAACAGAACATGTGCTGTATTGTGATATTGAGCAAATGACAGAAAAATCCCAGCCATGTTCGTGTAAGTAGAGAATAAATCTTTATCCGGGAATACAAGTGGCAGACAAAGATGTAAACCAACAGATGCGTCCACTCGAGCGCGCCACAGATCCAGGAACCATGTATATTGTAATGCCTTTGTTGGCTGAGACCACTGCGTTGTTGTGAAACATTTGGTGTTGTTCACATAACTTAATTCAAAATGAAAGATTGCACTGTCCTCTGTGACTGCAGAGAGATCTATGAGCCTTGGGCTTATAAGCACCTTTCAAAAAGCCACAGGAGAAACTGAAAAATGCACACTTGCTTGGCCAAAAGCAAAGCCATTTTTCTGAGTTCCGGTAAAGATGACATTTTTGGAGAGGTATAGTTCTCAGTTTTCCAAGCGTGTGATGCAGCCCAAACCTAGAGCCAGCTTCTAACGGCACATTAGCCTCACATATATCTACTCCACAGGTATCTGAAACATACGCATCCTGCTGAAAAAATAATCAACAGGTGTCATGCTGCCTGCTTTCATATACTGACTTAATGTAATGCACCATAGGGTTTTCTTCTCAACATTAATGTGATGTGAATTTAAATACATTCGCCTGCATAAAAAAATAACATCTAATTTTGAATTTCATTTAGCAACACATCTCAAAAACTTTTGGCCAAAGCAATGTACTCAGCTAAACAGCTAGAACAGCTTTTCTTTCCGAGACAGATTTATGAGATTTATGTTTTTAATGCAGTGCTGCTTTAGTGCCTGAAGAATACATCTAATACTAATAATATAACTCAGCCTTTCTAAAATGCTCCTTTCAAACCCAGTCATCTTTCTGAAATGTTGCTTATTAAACTAACTTGTAAAACCTAACTTGTAAAATGCTCTGTTTTTAAATTAGTTACAACACCTGGTGTGTTACGTTCAATTATGGATCAAATATGGTTTTGTAAGACTGGCAGAGACACTATCTCTTTTTGGAAATAAGTTTGTACTCCAACACAATGTTACATCTTTCCTGTACATCTTTTTTGGCATGGCCTCTTATTAATTTTTTAAATCTGATCCACTGAAGCAAACTGAGTAGGCAGATACTAACCATAGCATTGTTTTGGCAAGCCACTGATATTTATAAAGCAAACACTGGCCTTTCAGCTAAAGTGCATTTGGGGTTGGCACGCTCTCTCAGTTGTAAATGTTGATTCCCTGCAGTGACAGAAGATGTGGACAGAAGAGTGCTCGTCTGAATAATTAATCACTAATATAAAAAACAAGAGGAATAAGATGTCACTATTACTACATAACAAAGTGTCATATCATCTTGTCAAGCATCTGCCAATTTCTTTGGGCTGTAAGGACGTCCCAAATTAAAACAAGTCTATAGCAAGAATTTGGGCCCAGTGGAAGAGCAGACGGATTTACTATCTCTCCAGCCGACTCAGCAGAAACCTTACGCAGGAGTCTGGAACCATTGGATTTTGCTGTCAGTGTTTTAGGGCTGAACACAGCGCAGAGTTACAGGGAGATGCTGGGTCTAACACTCTGTAACCAAGTTTGGATGGCCATACCTATAGCTATTTTAAACCTTTAAACTCCAATTTACATATATTTCTCATTATTATAAATCATGTTTAAAGCATACGCTGGGTTATGAGATGGATTGCCGAGCTCAAAGTTCTGTGCCACTGGGTTCACTTAATTTTAGTGTGGTATAAAATTAAGGGCTTAGGTGGGTGATGGATCACATTTCATAAGCATTTGTCCTTCTAGTTGCCCAAGTTATAAGTACATATTGTAAAGATGATGTATATGGTATTACTCTTTTTCCCAAAGTAAACATGCACCTGTGTGAAATGACATTATTCATACTGATACTTGATTAGGCTTCATTCCAAGCCACAGAATCCTTTTATATGTAATCAGACAGCTATTCAATCAGAAACAGAAACACCATCTATAATCCAAACTTTCCAAAGCTAAAAAACACATTATTAATATTCATACCTTTTCAACCAGTTTGTACTGGTGTCAATACCTGCACTTAATTAAAAAAATACTCTTTTACTAAACCTCTCAAAATTGCTGTGCTTGTAGTCATGTTTCCTTGTTCTGCTTTAAGAATTGTTACCAAAATCACAAGCCAAAAGGTAAGAAAAAAACCCCACACATTTCACTGTAAGCTAAGATGACAAAAGCAGAGCAAAACAGTAGGAATTGAGTCAGGAGCCACAAAAAAAAACAAAACACTTCAGGTAGCTCCAGGTATTTTCTTGTGAAATTTAAGACCTTTTTAAGATTTTTTAATGCCACTCAGAATAAAATTTAATGCCAAGATTGTCAGCAGAAGAACAATAATCTGTATACATTTTACACAAATAAAATATAATTATTACTCTCTGAAACTTATTGGTTTTATTTTAAAAATCTACTACAGGTGAAATAACTCCAGTTCTGCATTAAAAATCTTAAAAAGGATAATAAATTTCAGTGGTAACAGCATTTACTGCACTGTGAGGATGTTTTTTACAACAGATATGCCTGAAACATTACACAGCTTATAAACAGCAGACTTCGCTTTCAAACACTAAATAAAGAAAGGCACTTTCGAGCAGGTGACTTGAAGATATTCATAAAACCACTATTAATAGAGCTTTTTGCTACATTCATATCCAACTCACAAAAAAGACAGATTCTCTGTTGCTACTCACAAAGTATTGGTCTAAAATATGTTTTTGATAAGCACAACAACGAAGAACTTGTCTTTGATGTCCCAATTTTACAATTTAAAACCTAGATGAACTAAATTTAACACCTGCCCATACAATTTAATACTTTTAAGGCCCTGATTTTGGCAACATCAAATTTAATACCTTTTTAATACTTGTAAGACCTTGGGGCTACCCAGGACTTTTCCTAAGCAAGTAAATAAATTTGTTTACGTCCCTCAACTTGGTATCGACAAACATTCATCTCCTACCACTTTTTCCTGTTACGGGTTTAAAGGGGGCTTAAGCCTAGCCCAGCAACTTTGAGCCTAAAGTGGTTACACCCTGAAGAGTAGGTCACAGGGGAAAACTTAGAGGCTTACACAGACAGCCATTCACTCTCACATTCATTCAGTATGGGCAATTTAGAGAAAGCAGAAATAAACCAGAGCAGCCTGTATGACTTCACAAACACTTACCTGGTCCACCGTGTAGGAAGACGGCTGGCGTGGCAGGCTGTGAAACGGTGGCACTCTGGATGGGGAGAGGGTGGAGGCGTGGACGGGCAGCAGGTGGTGGTGGGCCGGCAGAGAGGGCAGAGAGGGCTGTCCCACGCTCAGAGACACGGGCATGGGCTGGCTGATGTGCAGCGGCTGGTACAGGGGCAGTCTGCGCAGGCTGTGAGAGTGGAAGTGATGAGGAGGGAGGAGAGGCTCCGCACTCAGAAAGGACGGCTGGAAAACAGAGTAAAAGAGTATTTGTTTAGTGTTTAATTATCAGTTGATGCTACTAATTAAACTGCCATTAAGTCTGTTTGTTCTGTTTGCTCCAAATCCTTCTCCGTGCCACTTGTAATTGAAAACCCCTTTGGTATTTAACAAAAGCAACAGATAAGAGGTTTAATTAAATTCCTCTAGAAAGATTTAGCTACACCTTTTGGTAGAAATAATCCATTATGATAAATTTAGTATTTTCAGAGTATAATTACTAAGAAAAAGAAATGTATCTACAAATGGAGCAGGTTTTCATTTCGTATTCTAACTAATATTGTGCAGCCATAGGCGAGCCTTGGCCTACTTTTTTTCCTGTCCTTCCTTTTTAGTAAAATCTATTTAGAGGTCCAATCAGTTTACATAATATTATGCAAATTGACGTGTTCAAAAAAAAAAAGATAAGCTTTTAAGTTTGACCTCACTGGGCAGCTGTAGTAACAAATATAGTACCACTGAAACGTTCACTGGATTCTAGGGAGATTTTTATTTTTCCAAGAATGACCACACTTTACAAATGAATACATATTTTTGACAAATGTGCTCTCTCTGTAACAGTGCTTCTCTTCTGGGCTGATTGTAAGACCCACTGTGACTAGACATTTAGAAAATATTTAATAAGTTGTTTTTCAAAATGATTTTACGATCACCGTTATCATCTGCAAATCTGTTTTACCACTTCATAAAATTAAAAGTTTAGCTCTCAAATAAGCTGAACATTGACATTATTTTCAACCTCTACGTGACCTGCCACTTGAGAACCAAAACTTTCGTCTCTCTATAGAAATACATTTTACACAGAGCGTCCAAGTGAGTTTGCATGTTTTAGTTTAAATGAAACAACTCCTAAATTATTCCCGGGACGTTATGATGTCAGACCTAGCAATAAAACTACAAAATGACTTTATTAAAAATGACATGAGGAAAGCGTAGGAGCCAGAGTCTGACCACATGTCCCGAGCAGCTGTTAGCCCTCGGCACCACACGCCAGTGACGCCCAAAACGGCTGCAGGTCAACACACAATGGTGGACACTGAAATGATACTGACTGACATCTGGACAACTGCATAACAATGGACAGGTCATCATACTGTTATTATAGGCATATTGGACACTAATGGATATTTGTATATGCAAGGAGTGCTATTACTAAATTGCATATAGCTGTAAATGTGTATAAACACATTTCACATTATGTAGATATACTTGTATGGGAGGCAATAACGTCAATAATAACAAAGCTATTTTCTAGTGATGTCTCAAGCAATCTCTGATGAAACCCTCTATCACAAATAAACATCATGAGGGGCTATAATTGCAATATCTAGGGCCTGGCTATTGCATTTTAATGGAACAATCTCTCATTCATGAGTCCACTGCCAGCTGTCCACAATAGGCCTCATAATTAATATTTCGAGAGATAGAATTGCTCAAAGCAGCGTGCCATCACCTTGTTTTTGTCAACAAGCCAGACCTGAGCAGGAGAATGGCAACAGCTTAGTAAACGTTATAATTTGCCTGTGACTGACGTGCAGCGTGGTGTGACAGCAATGAGATGTGCGTATAATGTGGGGGAATATAAACGTACGGGGGCTTTAGTGTAGAATTGGCACAGCATAAGCGTAGAGGGACAACACAGAGAGACGTACCTTGTAAATGTTGACCGTGGAAGGTTTCGGGGGAGGTTTGCGATGTGGAGTTGGTCGGTACAAGGACTGGGATCTGATGGGGCTGGTTGGTCTGCCCGTCTCCATAGATCTAGAGAAAAAGAAATGTGATTTTTGTTGTTGTTAAAAAAGAAAGTGAGGGTAAAATAGAAAAACAGATTTAGTTTGATGTCCTAACTTTATATTATGTATAAACTATCTAATACCACTTTTTTCCCAGAATGAATAGGAATAGGATTACACAACATTAGAGAAATGTGCACTATGTGATAACTATTTACAGAAAGGATGCAATACAAATACAAATGCAAATAAGAGGCTAAGGCTAAATCAATGCTTAAACCAAGGCAAAACAGAATCAAACAAGGGCTAAATGCAACACTAAATGGGAACTAAAATAGGACTTTTTCTGCACACAACACACTTTGATTTACCATTAATGGCATAAAAGTAGTAGTTCGATAAAGATACTGCAATTTGTGATTCTAGGATGCAGATTTATGATATATTATGTAGCCCTAATAAATACTTGACTACTTAGTGCCACAGAGCACAGATATGATTAACTATAATTTATAACCCATAGATTTTATAGCCATGTTTTGACATTTTGAACGACACTTATGTGATAATTATTTATAGTTTCAACTTAAATCATCTTCATTAACTTAAGTGCTCAGATGGCAGTATAAGGACAAAAGGCTAATACAGTAGGGGTATTAGAAGCAGACAACCAAGGTATTGTTATGTAGTTCTGTACAATTATGTTTTAGGTCTAAAAGCTGAGCTATAGGACAATTTTTACAATGTGAGCTTTTATTTTCGGACATTTTATTCAGTTAGCAATGACTTCTGTTCAACCAGGTATATTTTTTCTTTGCAGAAGTAACCCTTATCTGGAAAACTGACAGAAGCAAACATCATAGTCATCATTTTTTCACCTGAGTTTCTCCAAGGTGCTCTTCTTGTTGGCAAAGAGGAGTCGCAGCAGAGGCTTCCTCTTGACGAAAACCAGTCCGGTTATAAGCATAAGGCTGAGCAGGGTGACCAGGACAGCCACAGTAATGACCACACTGTCGGCTGATGCCACATATGACAACACGCACATTAATACACACACACGCACATCTACAGCACAAGAGTGACAGGACACACACACTGTTATAGTTTGGCCATATAGTGTTTCTCTACTGTATTGTAATGTACTGCTGGGTGGAAAATGAGGAAGGTGGATTAAACCAAAGATTATTATGGAGTTGGAACAGTTGGAGCATTTCCATGTTCACATTTACTGGAAAAAACTGTGAGTGTGATGATGATGTCAATAATGAGAGTAGTTATGTAGATGTCTGAAACAATAAAAATAATCTCATGAAGAAGTTGATGACTAAAAAATACTGATTAACTTCTAAGCCCCACCCTTGAAAGCTATGAGCTAATGACATTTCTCGCTGCTTCTCAGTGAACAATACACTAAGCTTTAACTTTTTAGCTCTTTTATTATCCACAAATTTTCGTTAATAAACAGCTTAACATCAAAATATGTATTATTTACTAAACCAATAATAGATCAGCTTGAGATGTAATTTAATTCCATTTTGGTTGGCCCATCCTGAATCAGTATTATTGTACTTTAATGTAGGATAAGAAAAGGGCCTTCATTTGGTCTCACCAGATAATTTTAAAATATGTGTATGAATTATAAAACAAGAATTGATGAACTTAAGATGCAACATGTCTAAAAATGGCATTTGTGGTATAATTTGAGAGAGAAGTTGACCACAGTACCTGCCAGTCTCATTGGTCCACTGTCAATGCTCCCTCCAAAGCCGGTCTTTTCACAGAATGGAGGGGCCCATTGGGCTTCACAGTGGCAGTTCTTCTTATTGTTGCACACCTGTAAATAGAAAAGATAAAGATTACATGATTATTCTTAAACTTTCATTACCCAATTACATTAGTACATCTTATGTACACAAAAAATCACAATATTACTGTAATACAAGCACTTCCTTACAATATGGATATTGGGCTTGGTCATATGCCAATAACAAATACATTTGCCATATAATGTGCAGGCCTAGCAGTAATAAATAAAACATGTGTTTGGAAAAGTCCATCCCTTTAAAGCTTTGAATTTCCAGAGCCAGAGTCTGATCCAAGAGGATTCCCAGGCGAGGTGAGGCAGTCCAGCTGTCAGTAGAGGAGCAGTGGTGGGGGATTTGTACATTTAACTCCAGAGGAACAGTGGAGTGCCTTCCCCGCCTCTGGGCCCGGGGCACTCCTTCATACTGGGGTTAAGAGGCACTTGGGGGATCACAGAGAGGTTTGATTTAGGAGGAACTCTATCTGTATTTATGTGTGGTGGAATCTAGCACTAGCACGACACCTCACTGTGATAGTAACATGAAATATACAAGAAAAGGGAGTTATGTAAGGAGATCTTTGACATGGACCGAGCAGAAACATCTGGCTTTTATCATCTACACTTCAGCTATAGCTTTATCTGAAGCTATAGGAAAAACTCAGTCTTTCTTTTTTATGTAGAATAATGTCCAGGATCAAGAAACTATTTGTAATGCTCAAATGCTAAAGATGAACAGGCAACTAAATCTTTAGACAGTATCCCAGCTGCTTAGGGTGCGAGGTAAGCTACAAGGTGAGGTGGAAAAAGAGCTAACAATCTGTACTGAGGTAAAGGTACAGTTACTTCAAAATAATATCAAGTAGAAGTAAAACTATTTAAGAAAATGGCTACTGCAGCTGCTAATACTTAATGCCAAAACCTGGGATTGAACTCAGGGCCTTCTGGTTGCAAAGCAAGTAGGCAAATGTACTTCCCGCTTTGCTGCCAAAGTAAAAAAACAAAAAAACAAACAAAATTAATTTATATGATTTACTTTAGTAAAAGTTTTTTTTCCCCAAGAATGTATAATGTTTTACATAATGTGCATAATGATTTCTTTTAAAAGTACAGTTACTTTCCACCACAAAATATATATTAGGAATACATGTAATATGTAATATGCTTTACTGAAAACTGTGTTACACAATGACTTGCAATATTTGACTGTAAGCTTTGGCAGAGTAGCAGTGCAATTAGAATATACAAAGAAAAAATACTTCTACATGAAATAATGGTTAAATAATGCACATTTTTAATGGTATTTTGCCTTTCACACATACAGGAGGTGAGGTAAGACTATTGTGCCCAAGAACATACTGTTTTCTATAAAAATTGCCCAGCACCTTGAGCAACGCTTTATCAAATCTTGCAGAATGTGACAATGGCAGAATCATGATGCATCCAAAATATCATATTCTGCCTACCACACATTCAGTGGTTTGTGGTATGAAACATATGACAAAACATTTCACACATTTAGTCTCCTAGTTTGTTCTTTCCATTTGTTTTTGAACAGCTTTTGCACACTTCACTTTGATTTTGACTTACTATTATAGTGCTGTTTGTTGGCCTTTGATTGTAATGGGCCCTAAATGAGCAGCACTTTTTAGATTACCACACAGTTTGTTTGTGCAGCGTTGATCAGTTTCAAGAGAGGTCAAAGTAACAGGTATTTATTTCTATTATTATACCCACACAAAATGCTAAAATAGACGATGACACATCAGAAGCAAATGCAAACTAATTTAGCTCCTAATTTAAAGTAGTTCTTACAGGATGAAAGCAAGAAACAACTAGAAACAAAACATTACAACTGAATAATTGATAAGGGAAAAGGTGAATTAGAGGGAGTATTTTCTGCTGCGTGTCTTGTATCACAGTTTAAACAAAAGATGATGGACAACCCTTGAAGTCGACCATAAATGACATCCATTAACGCAATGGACTTAACCTCAGCGGGCTAATGAAGACGGATTGTGTGAAAGAGGAGCAGCTGCCGTAACTCAAGAGACCGCATTGTAAATACGCTGTTGTGGTTAGAGGCCACAGACCGACGATATTTTTAAGTGACTATGGAGAAACGCGTTGAATTCACAAGCTTGTTTAACAGTTTGACAGGCTGTAGTGAGTAATTAACACCAAACATGGAGCTGTGACGGCTACTCTGCACTCACCCCACGTCCGTTGCACTTCCCGGAGCATTCGTGCACGCCAAACACACTCACGTTCTGGCACTGGCGGTTCAGGCACACCTATAAAAGACAACATCATTAAGGCTTTTTGAGTAGAAATGGCTTCAAATACAAAAAAAAGAGCTGTATTACTTCTAAAGTTTATAGGACTTCCATGGCTAAAAGTAAATGTCAGGAAAGATTGAGAGCTTTCTTCACAAAATGCCAGGAGTGATGCTTACTTACTAAAGGATTTCACAAGTAGAGCAGTAAAGTTAACATTGGCTGGTAAAAGCACTTACTAATGTCAGCCCTGGTGTGGTTTATAGGAGAAGCTGACATTGAGTTTTAAAAGTGAAATGCTGTTTTGTGGGTTTGGAAACCCATTTGAAGACCATAAAAGCAGTGTGTTATAGAAAGACACATAGGACCACACTTAAAGTTGTATCCAGAAACAAATGCATTTTAAAATGGTGTTGTACAATGATCACAATCACCATTAGCATAACAGCATTACTCCTTGAAAGCTTCTGAATATTAGGTTATTTTCTTCCTTTACTGACCCCTTACGACTGGAGTTAGTATCACAGCAGGAAGTGTATATTGGTACTGGGGCAGACGCTATACTGGTCTCTAACAATACTGGTCAAACTACATACAGAAAGTCATTTTGGCCCTGTCTCACAATAGACCAAAATCCTTTAGTACCTTTCCAGAATCCAAATGGTGTTTGGGTTCTACACCAAAACCAAAAAAGACAGTATAAATACAGTATAAGGCTTGGACTTGCATTAAAATGTCAAACAAATGATAAAAGATCAGGATTTTCAAAGTCTTGGTATGGATTTCTGGAAGTATAGATATCACCAATATTAATGGTTGTAACTTATGTTTGTATTTCCAATCACTCTTCCTAAACAAGATGGTGCTACTGTGAACACTGTACAAAAGTAAAGTCTATTAAGAATAATGTTTTGAAATGTGCCAGAGTACTTCAAAACAAAAGAATAAAACCTATAAAAGAACCACAGTAAAAAAGGAAATATAAAACAAAAGTTTTGTATTAATTTTTCTGACACTGAAGTGATGCAATTTTGTGCAATTGTGTGGTATGTTATCACAGGTACTGAACTGTGTTGCAGTCTGCTGAAAAAAAAGATATTCACCTTTCACTTATACATTTATATTTTATACTTATACATTATGCGTATACACAGTACATACAGCATATGGTATTTCATGTATTCATCTTTGATAGTGTGTAGGTCTGTAGTCTGAGAAAAGCATGACCCGATTGGCAAGGAAATTAAACAACCTTTTTGAAAAGAACAAAAGCCTATAACAAAGAGGCACCTCAGGCCATCAGAATCCAGCGTGGATTATTTGGCTCGTGGATAATGTGTAACTCTTGCTCATGCTTAGCTGAGACAACAGCCAGGCGACAAGCTGACCTGGCACACACAGCCCAGAGGGGCACAGGGGGCGTTTGGCACCAAGAGTCAGGAGCCAACGCCAAAGCTTTATGAGCACTTCCAGGAGTCTATGAGTCCACAGTTCTGCCTCTGACTCCAGCCAAGATTCCATCACATGAGGTGGGATCATGGATGCACTGGGATCCATCAAGTCCTGGGCAGTATTGGCAGTTAGAGGTGGGGTAAGTAATGTTGGCATAAGTCAACATCCAGTACATAACTAAATCATTAGAGTTTCTAAAAACTCCACCCAAATACAGAGTATAAGAGGGGGAGAGAATTATGTCAGGAGCATGAGACAAAATGCATCATTAATTTAAGTAACTGTATCGCTTTACAGTACAGATATTAATGATATGATCAGAATATTGGTGCATATGACAACATGGTTACTTGGGAGGGTATAAGACAAAGTTTCCACATGTGACAAAATAATGACAAAAATATATCAGCTGCTTAAATTTCCCATTACAGACCTCTCCTAAAAGTTTTATATGATCATTACTTTTTCTGTTATCTTGCCAACAGTCTACCCACCGATCAACCAACAGTGGTAAAACATCTGCTTGGTGACAGTATCCTTTCTGAATGCTACCTTTTAAAAATCTGGTCATTTACAGTGTAGTGTATGTCTGTAGAGGTTCTCAGTCATTCTCATTTCTCATTCTCAGTCATTATTAAAAGGATTAAAAGAAAGCGCCTGGACATATATGATACTGTCTTTTAAATCAAGTCAGTGATTACAGTCATCCCATAGGCAGTAAGTAATATTGGTTTGAAATACAGGACTATTGTAGACTTTTATAAAGCTTTTTGTTAGGTTAACTAACAAGGATGTGTGGAGAATATAGCCCTGTGTGTAATACTTACCATGCCATCTCCACACTTGGTTCCAGCCAGAACCAGTCCAGGGTCTGGCATATCATCACCAAGGTACACATGTGTCCCTCGACACAAAATACGCCCCCCTTCCTGCAGTGGTATGTTGGTTTCAATGGACACTGCATTTGTCCCAATCACAGGTCGGTTGGCTCCTCCCTGACACTGAATTTTCCCACACTTTGCATCTCTGCAAATAACACACAAGAACCAAGACATAAAAAATACTTCATTAATCAAGTGTCTGTAAAAGCATGTAACTAAAATGTTACCAAAACTCTAAAAAAAAAAAAAAAAAAAAAAGCACAAAAGGACCAAGGACAAGGATAAAATAAATGTGTAGATCTTAAAAGCAGTCAGTCACAAACAAAACTAGTAACTGCAAGCCTTGAGGGCTGAACTGCTTCAAATCTCTGGGGTTTCATTAGTTTCCCTACTTCACTAATCAGCCCTGAGAAATCACACACAAAAAAATCATAAATAATTAAACGCCTATCTCTTGTAAGCATGTACACACACGTTTCCAAATCGCATATTTGATACCAAAAGCAGCGATGATTACTAATGACAGCTTTTAAACCAGTATGTTTTTCAATGCAGTAATTTCTCCATACCTCCAGAGCAGCTGCACACCGCCTTACCTCGCCTCACATTTGGCAAAGGAGCCTTTGGAATCCTTCCCACAGTTCCCATAAGGGTCTCCTGCAGAGTTGACTCTCTCAAAGCAGATCCCCGGAGCAGGCTTGGCTCCTACACAGAGACATGAAGAGATAAAGTAGGAGTTCAGACATTATAAGAATAAGTGTGGGAGTGGTGTCTTTAGTTACCAGGTCCCCACAGAGTGATACACTGCTGCTCGTGGGTCTGACAGATGCCGTTGTAGCAGTAGCCCTCCACGTCGTGGCACGAGTGTCCATCATGGAGGTAAACATTAGCGGGGCAGTGCGGGCTGGCTCCGGTACAGAACTCAGGCAGGTCACAGGAGTTACTGGACTCTCGGCATAGGGTGCCAGCTGGTTTAAGCTGGAAAAGATATTCAGCATTACAAAGCCTCTATTCATTTTTCAGTTGCCAAGATTTGCCATAAAAAGCTAGGTATATAATACTTTTTTGGATGGCAAACTAATATCACAGGAACAAGAAGCTTTGCCTTGCACAGCGGCGGGATTCTCGTGACATTTGTGAGTTTACAAAATCACTGAAATCCATGCATTGCTCTGAGCAGGATGGTCTAGTGTCTGTTACAGTCATGTGTAAGGTTTGACGTTGTTTTGTCATTACTAATGGTCTGATTGGATAAATTAGTCCTAAGTGGTTCATTCATTTAGCTGCTATGCAATCATCTAAAGGCTCTGCCCTTTCCAAATACTTTCTCTGGAATACAGTCTGTAAGTCAGGTTTGTATGCACTGAGTTGAAACTGCATCAAAATATTATTCTAGCCTTATGAGATACTTAAAAACCACCGTACAAAGGTTTTTTTCAATGTTTTTGGAAAAATAAGACACATTTACAATTTCCTAGCACTGCTTAACTGAATTCCTGACAGCATTTCAAATAAATGTTTTTTATTTTTCAGGATGAATCTGAAGTTCAGATTCATCCATCTATATATAAAGGATAACATGCAAGTAATGTATAGCATTCATCTAATATAAGTAAGAAGGACTTTAGTGCAAGAGATAACCTCTTTTTCCTTTAAGTGCAAATCCACTCTGGAATAGGTTTAGGGACAGAATGAACAACCTAAGTGCACTTAATCATCTTTTACAAAAGTTCACTGTCGGACATCTGCGCTCCTTGGAGAAAGGTTTTCCATGTCAAAGAAAAAATGCACTCCTTATTAAAAAGAAGTGAACTGTGTGCATATGAGCTTGGACCTAGTAAGATAGAGCAAGATAGAAAAACCTGACGTTGCAGCAGCACATTTAATTACATCTGAGGACATGCTATTATAAATCTTTACAAACCTACCAGTTACAATTAAGAAAGTTTCTGTAAGTTTGGTGAATTAGTTTGACTTAAAAAGCTCCCATCTCTCAAAAACTTGCTTGAAAAATTGCTATAATTTCTTACCATGCAGTCCTCACAGCACTGACCATGGGCACAGACTGCGTCTCCCTTCAGAGTACACGTCGTGGCGTTGCAGCAAGGATTCATACATTCCTGAAAGTAGAGATAAATGACAGATTAGTTAATATGCAAATGTCGTCACTGTCTTGACACATATTCCCGCGCGGCGCTGCATGATGGAGGCTTCTCTAGGTCAACAGAGCACACTTCCTGTCTGGAGAGTCTTTTCTTCCTCCGCTTGACCTAGTGACCTTTGGGTTGAGCTATAGAAAGCATACAGGAAATGCTATGTATACAAAAAGTAAGTGCTCCCCAATGCTGCAGTGACTATGGGGATTGTTCTGGCCTTTTTAGACAATGCATTTGGCCCAAATGCCAACAGAGAGACCAACAGAAAAAAGGCACTAACTTTTGCTGCAATTTTCATCCACACTAATCAGCCCAGATAAATCACCCAAAAAATATTCAGGATTAATTAGGCCTTACCTCTCGTAAACATGTGCACTTATTTTCAAATCATATTTATGACAGCAGCAGTGGTGATGATTACTAATGACTGCTTTTAAACCAATTTTTCCAGTTTTTCTGCACAGTAACTTCTGAAGGTAAAATATAAATGACTAGGGGACAAACTAAAATATATAAATAGATCAAATATACTTATATATATACCTTTAAATGAAATATAAATGCAATATGTATTTATACAAATGTATATAACTAAGTTGAGTAGTACACACTATAAAGCATTAAGTATTGGTTAAGGATTAGTAAGCTATGTATTATTTACAAAGAATACTTCAACACTGATTGACATCATTGACTGACAGTGTGACATTAGAGGTAATTCAGTCTGTAAACAGTTTTTTTCCATAAAGATATTGTTTGTTCAAAATCAAAATGGTTTAAAAATAAGTCATCTAAGTTTTCAAGTTGAAGATGTTCCACCTCTCATCCAAGAGGCTTTGTCAATATATTTCAGAAAAGCCTCTTGGATGATTCAAGCAAGCCTGGATGACTATGAGTCTTCAGAGACATATTGTTTATTACATATTTAATAATACTTTATCACTGCTCTCACCAAACTTTAGAAATTAGAATAGCTAAAGTAACTTCTGCAGCTTGTGACTAACTGGACACCTTTGGCTCAAACTGACTTGGATAGGCTTCAGCCACCCACCACCCCACCCACCAATGGGAACAAGCAAAGGAAAATAGAAGAATAAGTAACTTTTATTTTTGGTCCCAAGGCGATCTAGATGAAGTACAATAAAATACATTGGTCATTAACCTCAGTTGTTACAGATAGAAAATTAAATACTTTTCTATATATTGGAATATTATAGGACAATGTTTCACAGTCTGGGGTATGGGGACCCCTAGGGGTACGCAAGCACATTGCAGGGGGTATGTGGAGTTATATGATCATTTATAGTACCTTTATAGTGTATTTGGTTTTCAAAGACTAAAATAAACCTAAATCAGGACTAACCCAGGAATATAGGGAGGGATGGGACACTAAAGAAGAAAACAGAGACAAAACCAGATCTAAACCAACTAAGACTAAATCAGGACTAATCCAGGAACCGGGCTAAACCAGAACAAAACTAAGACTAAACCAGGTCTAAAACCAGAACTTAACCAGGACTAAATCATGCCTTAAACCAAACTAAAACTAAGAATAAATCAGCACTAAACCAGGACTAAACAAGCAACAAACCAAGTCTTAACTAGAACTAAACTAAATCTAAACCAGGTCTAAACCAGGACTAAAACCAGAAATAAACAAAGACTAAGCTGAGTCTAAAACCAGGACTAAATGTAGAGTAAAGTTGAGCTAAGCTGGCTGGGCCCAAACCAGGACTAAATCAGGTCCTGGGGGTTCACAAAACCAAAAGGTTTAGGAACCACTGTTACAGGCATTACAAAAAAAAATCTGAATAATATTTTTTAGCACTAAGCTAATATGCAGTTCATATACATTAGCTGCTACATTTAATACGGCGTTGATAGACCTGCTACTGTTTTCCAAAGACGCTCTGACATTATACAGTTCTAGTAAACGATTGGTTGTCAGTTGTCAAGCTCATCTTAAGTCCTCCATAGAAAATGTATTGTGTTTGACTAAGCTTTTGGCACTTTTTTTTTCTTTCAAACACAGCATTATTGTTAACAAACATTAAACAGCTCTGTAGCAGTGAAAGTTGAAAGCTCTATAGAAGCAAAAATTACAAAAATGAGAGTATAATATGGCTGCTGGGAGAAAACAAACAAGATGAGAGAAGATTCACAGGTTACAGCTCAAAGAGGAAGAACGCCAGTGCAGAAGACTTCAGAGAGCCTGCTGCAATGTTTATCTTCTATTAAACGCCAAAGCATATAAAGTGTGTTAGTGGAGCAGTGTGACAAGCGGCACTATTATCATTTATGCTCCTCTAATGTGTGGGTTTTTGCCGCACTGAGCTAATGAAAACACATGTTGATGACTGAGCGCAGTTGCATTGTTGGATGTGTATTTTTTGGCTAATGCGTGTTTTTATGAGTTTGGCTGTTTGTCTTTCAGCACTGATGTAAGTGTGTTGTTTGAAATGGCTGCTTTTATTTCTTTGACTAATGCGCTGGCAAATCATCCAGACTTTCTTTATGTGGTGACATCATGGAGGTTGGGAAGGTTAGGCTGGCAGAAATAGTGCTGGACAACGTACAGGGGGTGGATGATTGGGTTTTTAGTTTTGTATTGTCTTTGTCCAAAAATGGTAAACTGCATTTTTTTATATGAGACCAATCAAAAAAGAAAGAGATCCCAAAAAAGGCAAAATGGATTTCTTTTGAACATTTATTTGCAGAGACATAATGTTTATAAGCCTGGCCTGCCATACATATTCACATTTATAAGGGTATGTAATACTTTCCTATCACAAAAAACTAAAATAGACATTTAAACATATTTTCTAAAAAGATTATGCTTTGTATATATAATTTTTTTTAGATGATCTAGAAGCACTTGAAGAGCACAGATCTAGTTCAGGAGTAAATGCTCTATCAATTATATACATCAATTATATATATTATAAACCACTTATATTAGGGGTGGGCAATAAAGCAGATGTTTTCACCAATCCAATACCAATCCAGTACCAGGTCAGTATCACGATGCTGATACTTTATACAGTACACGCAACTTATGGGCTTATGGGTAAGAACTAGCAGATGTTAAATCTGAATACCTTTGCAGACCACTAAATAGGTTTGTTTTTGTTGCTTTCCACTGTTAAGAACTGATTTTAAGGAAAAGGAAAGTTAGAAAAATATATAAAATCTGCATGAAATAAAAAAATCAAATTCTTCCTTCACAGTTTACAGATGTTTTGCAGGGTGGGGGAGGGAGGGCAGCAGAATCAGTCTCATCATGTGAGTATCAATCTGATACCGATACTAATGTTGGTATTGATACTATCAATATTTGGATTTATCTGCCCACTCCTACCTTATATCTCACAAAGGTGAAAACTTTACTAAAAATACCTGAATCCAGTCCACCAAAAAGTAATCATTTGTTCCATTACTGACCTCTTGTGGATGGAGTTAGTATCTTACTGTAATCCTGTTCCAGGCCCACATCAAAAACTAATTATTTCTTCCTTGGCTCATAACTGACCTTTCCTGAAAATGTCATCAAACCCAACCATTACATCTAAACTAGAACATATTAACAATAAAACAAATAGTAAGCTTTGGGGGGGTATCCCATTTTACAGAGAGCTGAAAACCATTATCCTGTGATATATTCATTGTGAAATCCTGTTCTTGTTTTACACCTTTGTTTTCTACCAGAGACACAGCTGCTTGGCTGTGTCTGAGAGCGACCTGCTTCCCACATGTGATTCGCACTTGGCTTCCTCAGGCGTCCTGTGGAGTGTGAGAATGAGAGATGAAGCGTGTTGGGGCAGGTAGCACGCACCACTGTGCCGTGCACCACTGTGCTGTGCCCAGCCAAACAAAGCATCATTTCGCTCTGAACAATCACACGTCTGTTTGCTTTCTGGTACTCAAACGGACGCTGGTTTGATTAATGGCTCTTCAGTGAGAGAGTGACATCACCACAGCGGCCTGTCAAATGCCTTTGGGAGAACGCATGACATAAATAAAACACTTTGGAAGACTTTATTAGGAGTAACTTTCATTATACCTAGGTAGGACTGCACAAAAGATGATGGTATTCTGTGTAGTTGAGCTCAACCTATCATTTGGCCTAATTTATTATTATTTCATTATCACAATATTCAACTTAACTAATATGTTTTAAAATAAGAGAACATTTTTATTGCCTGCATCAAAATATTAGCAAGAAAACCTAAAAAGGTAATGGTCAGATTTTGTTAAAATTTCCATAAATGTTCAGCAATGTTTTCAGTGAATGTTTTGTAGTGGATTCTTTACTATTGCGAAATATCAAAGATGTGTGGCTCAATGACTAGAGCAGTTACTCCTGAGGTAGAAGATCCCCAGTTCAAGTCCAGGTCTGGGCTTGAACTGTTTTTTTCCAGCATTTCTTGTTTTTCCAGCATTTTTTCTCAAAATCATAAGAATTGTTGTTGTTCTTACAATCTGGGTGTGCTTTTACAAGTAAAGTTGTCCAGTCTTGTTTGTATCATCTAAGAAATATAAGCAGAATACACCCCATGCTCAGTTTTAACAACATTGAAACTGTCAAACATGCTTCTATCTCCCCCAGACTGGACTACTGCAATGTGCTTTTAATCAAAAATCAATCAACCGCCTACAACTTGTTCAGAATGCGGCAGTCAGACTTTTAACCAGAACGAAAAAGAGGGAGCATATCACCCCGATTTTAATGGACGTGCTCTGGCTGCTTTTAAGATTGATTTTAAAATTTTACTTGTTACTTCTAAAGGCCTTCATGGTCTAGGCCCCTGGGTACATAGCAAAACTACTGTCCCCATATGAACCAGTGCGCAGCCTGAGGTCCTCAGGCAAAAACCTCCTGACTGTTCCCAGGTTTAGACTCAAGACCAGGGGAGACCGGGTGTTCTCTATTTGGGCTCCAGGCTGTAGAACGACCTGTCCGAGGAACTCAGGCTGGCTAACTCAGTAGCATTGTTTAAATCCCTTTTAAAAGACTTATTTTTATAGAAAAGCCTTTTTATAATGCTGTTTTGTTGTTGGTACTTTTTAAGTTTTATCTGGCCCTTGACTATGCTGCACTTGAGTCTGATTTTAAGTTTGTTTTATCATCTTGTGTGATTTTAATCGAATTGTCTTTGTATTTATTGAGGATGTGTTAGTGTATCCTCTTTTCTTAAGGGATTGGGTAAAGCACTTTCTGACTCTGTTTTGAAAAGTGCTATATAAATAAATATATTAATATTATTCCTATTACTATGGCAATATTCAACAGTGGATATCATATGGTACTAATATTGTACAAATCTAAATTAAAGGTAAATGATTTTGTTACTATCAGGAGTTCTTCTGTTTTGTATTGGCGCTGTTGTCAACAATCTCTTTAGTTTTGAATGAATGCTTAAATTATTGCAGTTTGTCTTTTCTGTTTTAGACATGGTGTTTCTGAAGGGAAATGTTTAAGCCTTAAACACTCTTTCATGTCAACAACATACTACAACACTGAGAGCGTCCCAGAATAATGTCCTAATTCCCTTCAGTGGAGCATGTGAGCACCAGACTGCTGTACGCACCTCCGGCTCTCCACAGTCACACTCTTCTCCCTCCTCCACGTAGCCGTTCCCACACTTCTGTCCGCCGTAGAGCACCTTGACCTCAGGCATGTTGTAAAGACACATCCCCACACCTTT
The DNA here is from genome assembly GCA_020698575.1 of Bostrychus sinensis. NCBI lineage: Eukaryota > Metazoa > Chordata > Actinopteri > Gobiiformes > Eleotridae > Bostrychus > Bostrychus sinensis. The sequence continues at coordinate 13,247,374 of CM036254.1, read as the reverse complement.
CTCCAAACTGGCTGCCAGGTCCTTCTTACTGCACTGTGCTGAACACAGTCGGGAACGGATACCTGCGGACGAGAAGATTACAGACATGTTAGTAAGCAAGCTTCAAGCACCACATCAGAGCATCCTGTGAGTGAGAGTCCTAAACAGCGTCAGTGTCTCTCCAGGCGCACTGAATGATATTAAAATTCTCCTAAGTGTCCCAAGACTCACATTGCCACCTACATCATAGCAGCGGTTCATGATGTTCCTACCTGAAGAAAACTAAAGAGGCCCGTTTAACACATGCCAACAGATGTTTAGATCTGAGTTCAGTTTTTTACATGTATCTTAAGAGTTGTGTCTCAGTATTATACTAACATCAAGAAAAGTTTATCTTACGGCGACCAGATGTCTCTATTTAATGGGGACAGTCCCAGTTTTAGGCTCCTTGTCCCATGTCCCAACACATATCTGTAAAAACACTAATATGTCCCAGTTTTCAAACAAACCATATCCCAATTACCTCAACAGAAAAGCACAGAAAACTTTCATTTTGTCTCTAAATGTTTTTACCATGTCATTATTTTATAAAAAAATGTCCATCGTATTAAAATGTAAGCCATAGCTTCATGTACTTTGAATTACAAGACAGAAAATTCCATGGAGTTCAAATGAACCGTAATTTGTGAGAAAATATGTGTCCCACTTTTTGGGTCTAGAAACCTGGTAACCCTAGTTTATCTGGATGAACACCAATCAGAATACAACTATTAAGATAAAAGTCATCTGCAAAAACACATTGTTCAGTGTCCCATTCTGAGATTTATAATAAAACAATGGAGGTAAATCCTTATTAAAACAGGTAATAATTAATTCAACATTTGTTTTGCTCATCCAGGAATTTCTTAAACAATGATTTAAGAGCAAATATTTGTTCCCTCACCCATTTATACACACTTTCCTTTGAGCCTGACTAAATTTGTTTTTAGCTTAAAAATAAGTTGATGCTGTTGCAAATGCTAAGGAGTGCAGTATATTTCATGCAAGCAACAGCCAGCCATCTTTAGCCTATGTTAGCCAATGTTATTTAAGCTGGAGTCTGTCCATAGCAAAAGGTATATTATATTACAGGCTTTAATAACTATGCTAAATTGCTAGTTTTTACTGAGTAATCTTATCTTGCTAGAAAACAATATGTATCCTGTGAGAAGAAATGATATGACGGGAATCAGGAACACATTTTATAGGTTTGTTATGCAGATTTACTGTATTTTATATTGAGTACAAGATAAACTAATATGCTAATACTATCTTACAGCTAGCTGTGGCTATACAATACATTCACTATCCAGTCATTCACAGAAGTATATGTATGTGCAGAATAGGAGGGATATCCAATATGTGAAGATTAATTTTACGTTAATGAAATTCCTGTCATTGCTGTATGCAAAATGAAGCTTATTCACATCAACAAAAGGTCTTTCTTGCTGAGTAAACCAAATTCATAGACAGTCGCTCTCATTCACGGAAATGTAATGGTCTACCGCCAGTGTATGAGATTCCCTTCAATAGATGTCACAATTGAAAACTGGAAACTCGGGCAGCTGGACTGTCAGGGAGGTACAGCCCGGCAAAATGTGGGACAATTTAAACTGGTGACTGCAGGGAAGATTATATTGAGGCGGTGTGTGTTCTACGTCTGTGATAAAAGAGCAAGCCTGGATCCACATCCCGCCTTAATTTCACTCTGTGGTGGAGGTGCACTACCTGAAGTGCTGACTAATGTCTAATTTAGCGCGCAACGGGATTGAATTTGAAAATGTTATGAGTTTTTGAAGATGAAACCGTGTGATATGCCAATAACAGCTGCAAGGCTCAGGGGAATTGTCTTGCTTCCAGACTCAGTATTTGGTACGGCTCCACTGAAAATAAAGAACAGTGAAAAACAAAAATATACTGAGGCTGAATTAGAGTTGCTTTCAAGATAACAGCAAAAACCTACAATGCAGCCTCCAAATGCATCAGGCAATTATTTAATGACTTAAGCAGCGCAATAAAATAGTTTAAAATAACATATCCACGCCTTAATCTGTACCTAATTCTACTGAAAGGGAATGAAAAGTATTATACAAAAATGGAGGCTTCTAGTCCCACTTCAGCTTAGAATATAGACTCCATAAAACTGACAACCAAAATGATACAAAAACATCAAAAGAGAAACTGTATTTTTGGGGGGGCTTTTAGCCTTTGGGTGAGAAAGAGAGAGGAATGACATAAAGCAAAGAGGGTTGGGCTGGGAATTGAACCTGCATGTGTTTGACCAGGGGAGCAACAGCAATCGTCCTCAGGTCATTTGTGTGTTTTATTTAATCTAACACGTATTGTGTAATGTTAATAGTTTGTTAGGGAGTGAACACAACCCAAAATGAACAACATATGATACGGAATAAGAGAATAGTGGGTGCTTGGTTGAATGTGAGGCAGTTTGGGGATTCTTGGGGATGATGAGCTCTTGGGCATCGAACGTGGTTAACCCTCCTGTACTCAACAGGCAGAGTGAAGAATAGCAAAGAAGAGGCGAGGGGTGGGAGGGTGGGGCACGTAAACAAGAAGAACGATGACTCAGACTGGATGTTATTTATTGGTGTGAGACAGGAAGAGGTGGGTTTCATGTGTAGTCCTCCCTAACTTTATATAAACTTATCTCCATTGAAATAAAAATAAAATCAAACGTGTCCATTAAGGCAGCACAGGTCCAGTGATAATCTGCAAATAACTTTGAGTCCATGTCTAGTGTTTAGCATTCTCCACAGATATAACAGTCCTAATCATCCAATTAAATTCCATTTCTAAAAACATGCATATTGCTAGTGTTATTTACCAAAGAAAAATTGTCTATTAAACATACGGCATCAAATGTTTTTATGCAGACACTGTTTACCACTGATGTGACCCTCCTTCTTGATGCCAGAGAACCAAGCAAGAGACACCTCACAAAGGACTGCCACTGAGAAAAGCTGGCTTTGGGGTGTAAAGTGAGTCTCCTCCAGCTTTCACAGCCACAGTGGGGTGTTGTCTAACTTTAGAGAGCACTGACTGGCAGTTACTGAGCGAGGCGGCTGATGAGGAACACTTGAAAAGGCTTGGCATCAGACGGAAACATGTCATACTTATGCAGCGATAAACTGACCGGGGTCTTCAAGCGCACCGGGGCATAGAGAAAGCCTGTCTGCCACAGCTCCGGGCTTGACGGGGGGAAGATTTGTGTAAAATTCAACATTACACTGAATATATTTGAAAAGGCTGGCGTTGGGATAAGTATGGGGGAGGGGGTTGGGGTGGGTTTTGCTTGCGCCTGAGGGGATTTGGCTGATTCCGAATGCATGGATATTTCACCGCCGTTAGTTGACTATAGTGGAGCTCTTCCTAAGGGGGATGTAGATAATGGTGAAGGCATTCAATGGGAAAAGAGAAAACAGGGTGTTTTTTGTGCCAAACAACACAGATTTCCCCAAGAACATAAAAGACCGGAAAAACATCCACTTCTAACAGACGGCCTTGGGTGAAACCACCGCGTCCACTTTACTCTCGCTGCCCACCTTTTGAGTGTAAGCTTTCATTCAGTCGATTTCTCCATTCTACCTGCCTGCCCTGGTCTGCTCCCTTAATCCACTTCAGCTTTTTTTTTTTTTTTTTTTTACACCACTGCGCTATCAGTAAAAAGAGATTTACTGTGTAGAGCGTGGGGACCAAGGCTTTAAATCAAGGACAGACAGCCTATGCAGATCAAACTGGTGCAAAGCAAGCCAAGCCTCTTGTACAGAGCATGGACCGCCGCTGATAACACAGCACAGACATGTTTTAGGTCTGAGCTAATAAAATCACTGTGCATCATGAATAAAATGGGTTAAGAACTGTCTGTTTCTACTACAACTCTGGCTGAAAGACAAATGGCCCTTATTAAATCACATAGAAACAGAAGAAAGAAGCAATATATACAGATTGAAAATAGAATTTGAGCTTTTGCAGATTGCCGTTTCATCAAAAATAAAGTCACAGATAGCATATACGGTAAGTCAAATACACAGGATTTAGTACCAACATGTGTGTGACTGTTTAATGAACAACACAAGCTGAAAAAACAATATAACTACAGCAAAAAACAAAATATGACCAGTATAACTAAGTCTTAGCTCAGCATTCAGACTTTGTGTATGGGGTTTAAATCTTAGTTGGCGCAAAGATAATAAATCCAGCCAAAAGAGGACATAACCCAGTGTACCCTTTGGTAGTGGCTCAGATGGCAGAGCTGTTCGTCCACTAACCAGAAATTTGCTGGTACAAACCCAGCTCCCACTGTTGCATACTGTCGCTGTGTTCTTGGGCAAGAGACTGAACCCTCCTAGCCCCCTGTCTCTGCGTACACTGGTGTATGAATGTGTGTGTGTTTGTAAGAGTGAACGGGTGAATGAATCCTTGATGTAGAGTGCTTTGAGTGCCCATAGAGGTAGAAAAGTGCTATGTAAATGTCCTTGTGGTGGTCACATAGCCGGATAAATGAAGAGGGTTGCAACAGGAAGAGCATCTTGTGCAAAATTGCCAAATTAAATATGCAAATAAGATGATTAGCAATGGTGACACCTAAAGGAAGAGGAAAGGAAGGTTGTTTTTTTAAATCATGGCACTGGTAGAAAGCTAAAAAGGTTTGGAGTGATCAGGAAGGACGGAGCTTGGTTTGACTCAGTAGGTTTGACATAGTCTAGTGGCAAAATTAAAAAAGGCTCTAGAAATCACTTTAGTAGGGACGGAATGTTAGCAGCTGTCACCCATGTTTTTATGTTAATATAGAGTATATCTAACATATCTGGGGTGGATGACACTGGACTTACGCTTTTGTTTGTTTTTTTATAGAGTAAACAAGAAGGTCGCCTTTACAGAAATTTTATCAGATATTTTCAGTAAAATTCTTGACCTTGACCCTGCAGTTACCTGTAGTGCACTTATATAGGCACATTATCCAACTGTTCACAGCTGAAATCCACTCACATTTGTTGTTTTGGTCATGTGGATGCCCAGCCCTGGTTACTGTGCGCCAGAAACTAGGTCACTGAGAAAAGTTCTGTGTTGTCATATACAAGTGCGATTAATTGCGTTCACTTTTTTAACGCATTAATTCACCTATAATTAATTCATCTTGATTAAGGCATTAAAGTCCCAGCCCTAATATTAACATAAAAACATGGATGACAGCTGCTAACATTCCATCCCTGCTTATGTGATTTTTCAGATTTTACCACTAGTCTTGTAAGTTTAGCTAGCCTTGCTCTAGCTGACCAGGCTGATGTCATTGACTTTTCTGCAGTGGACAACAAAGAAAATAGATTAGTTGTCCAATAGACTCCAACGGTAGAGCAGAGAAGTGTTTTGAAACTTTGGATGGCACTTGCTGAATCATCTCCTGACATCTTTCTAAGCTCCAAATGTCAGTGGCAGTAGTCATAGTAGTAGAAACATGGACATATACTTGAATGCCAAATGTGTATTAATGTTTTAAATAACCTAAGTTATTTAATATCATTTAAAATACATTGTTATATTGCACTTCTGCAGTGAGGAAATGGCTAATTAGTATTTAAATTAGTCTTTTAATTAGTTTTCATTTATTTCACAGTTATGAAGAAGCTGAGTATTCAGTTTGTCAGGCTTTTACAATGATAAACAATGCTGTGATCCCTGAGATTTGCTGGGTCAGTTTCCTCTAACTCAGATGTACAGTAATAGCTTTAATAGTCTATCCACTGCTTTTTTTGTTGAATGAGGGGCGCTGATGCCAGTAACACTCAGCCAAACTTAGGTTATTACGAGTCCCAAAATAAAAGGACAGCAGTATTAGACTTTAAAAGACTGAAATGACATTTAAAGCCATTTTAGGAGCGCTATCCACAAGTGAGCAATGAAGTTAGGCTCTGTCGTTTAGATGGCTCAAAGTCACTTTTAACAGACACACCAGAAGCCAAGAAACTCTTGGCAAAATGACCCAAGTTTTACTGGTCGGTGACACCGCTGAAGTTTGTGTGAGCTGACAATGCTAAATGAGTAGTGCTAATTTGCCGAGCAGGTGGCCTTTCCATTATGTAGCCAAAACAGAAGTAGTCACAGGGAAGCTAAGATAACACTTAATAATATGTGAGAGAGCGCATGTCATACATGACTTTAGCTTATGTTTTGTTTTTGTAGTTTAGATAATAGCTTTTTTAAATACATTTTACAGCTGAGTTGTTAATACCTGTTCTTTGCAGATTCTTGTTTAAGGGTCTCCTAAACGAAATCTAAAAGGATATCGCCTTAAAGTCATTGGTACGGTTTGATGACAGGAAATACTGTAGATGGTATAAACAGTTTCTGCGGCTAAGGGACTGCACTATGTAAGTTAAGCAACTATCCGAGTGAGAAATTATGTACAACAAACAAAATTATGTTATGAGGGATGCCACTTTACAGTAGTGGCTCAGTTGTGGGCTTTTTTGTGCTATTTTTGGCACACAAAAAATAGAAACAATAGTGAAAAAAAGTAATTTTCTGGCACCACTTTTACAAAATTATATTTCAAAAATGTACTTTTTATCTTGGTCACCGCTAGTGCAGCAGAGTGCAGAGCACTTTTTTGAAGAGAATAGAGATTATGGGTTAAGGTTAGGGTTGGTTGTTGATTGGTCAGTGCTTCCTGAAGCGGGCGGAAGTTTGTAGGAGAGGCTTGTTGAACCGAGCGTTTTGAGACCTCAGAAACCTAGTGCCAGAGAATCCAGGAGTACTTAAACAGATGTGAATGAAACAAAACACAACTGCAGTATGTTTATCATGAGGGAACAACATTATAACGTGGTAGAAAGCTAAAAAAAAGTTGATTTTGCATATTATAGCACCTTTAACATTTACAGGGCGACCAAAGAATTGCCACATTCAATTGTAAAAGAAATGAAAATTGTTATTTCTACATAGGGGCATCTGATGTCACATTGCTTACACTATTATTGTAGAAAACTAATATGAAAGGCTGAAATATTTGTTTGTCTTGCATTTACAAAATTGATGTTTTTAGCTCAAGGCTTACAAAAGAAATTCCTGAGTTGATCATCCATAACGTTCACAATTTTTCAATTATGCTTTACATTATCTGCACTGGGTTTTGTGTTTCACTGTGCAGATGGAATATGTAAATCTCTAAGTAGAACTTTTGGCAAATACTAGGAAAGACTTATCTGTGGGATGTGAGAATAAATAGCATCCAAAACAGGCCAAGACTCCTGAGGGCATCAAAGGCAGAAACGCACCTGCCTGAACCAAGACTATTCTGAAGACAATTGTCAACCAAAATGTATTATAATTACAGTTAAAATGTTTGTTTTATTTAATTAACCAAGTTTTTTCTTGGATTTGAGTCTTTTAGCATATTATAATGGAAATTATCAGTAAAAAAACAAGATTTAAGGGTTTCATATTGGCTTCATTCTCAAACATTTTTAAGAATGAGAATATTTTGTTTATACTTATATCACTACTGACCCCTTGTGCCTGGAGTTAGTATACAACATCCTGCAAACTCCTTGATCCAGACTGATAAATCTAAATCCATCTTTTTGAGCTATCTTGCAATTACACAAACAAACCAACCAATGCTCAAAGTTAAAGGCAATCTACAAAGTTTGTATAGTCATCTTTTGCAGTAAGCAATTGGTTCAGTTTATCTTTTTAATAACATAAAAACAGGCCATTCACTATATTTCCAGACCTTTTGTAAGTATCCCTTTAACAGAAATAGAGCCATGTTAAAAAGTTGTCTTCTCACAGCTGAGCCCACACCACTGCCCAGAAAATTATCCAAGCACGTACGATAAGTTTCCCCGGATAATCACCGCTCTCCAGGTGCACTTTGCTCTTGTGGAACTAATTTGGCCGCGCACAACACTTACCCCAAACCTAATTAGCCGTCCAGCCAGCCTCCTCCCTTCTTCTCCGGCTACACTATGGGCCAGATAAATGTCTTTGTAACTTCTGTGAAAGGCACCTGCGCCGTTTCAGATCATAACCTCATTACTGCCATACAGCCTTGGTATCCAACTGACAAAGGAGAACGTGTGTTGTTATCTCACAAAGTAGCTACTGTAGCCGCCGTATCACACAGCGCCAACAAAAGAGCAGTATTCTCCGCCTCAGTCTTTTGTTACCAATCTGAGAAGGATCTTATAGAACATTTAAACGCTATACAATTTCATTCATTCGCCTTTCAAAGGGAACTATTCTTCCATCGCTGAATGGTGATTGGGAAAAATGGTTTGCTTCCATCTCCATTAATCTCCATTTTACCACATTTATCATCCCTACATACAACAATCCAAAAGCCTATATATAAAAGAAGAAATTAATAGCATAACCCTAGACTAAATTAAACAATATAATCAGCGAGACACCTTCTACACTAATGTTTTGTATTTATTCTGATATTCAAGATTCAAGATTGCTTTATTTGTCCCCAAGGAATTTTGTCTTGGACACAAGCACTGCCACAAAAATAGCACACATTAGGGCTGTGCAGTTAATTGAATTTTAATCATGATTATAATTTTGGCTCCCAACAATTACAAAATCTATATCATCAAGAAAAAATTATTAATTAAAGTTGACTCTGAATTACTCGGATGCTCTTTATATCCATATCTAGGGACACTTGTCTTGTACAAGGCTTTATGAATCAATTAACACAAATAAATGATAAAACCTCTCTTCCTGTACCAGTTATTATTTTGGCAGTACATAAAAAAATGTTTTAAATAATTGTGATTCTAATTATGACCTAAATAATCATGATTATGAATTTTTCATTATCAGCCCTAGTATACATTTAACATTACACAAAAACATACATGGCATAGACAAATACATCTAAGTACAAGACATGAACTCCACAAAAACATCAATGGCGCTGAAACATGGTACATTAAAGGTGTTTTGAGCAGTATATATTTTTCATATTTCATAAAAATTACCCACGTGTCCCAAGATATGAGGTGAACATGTTTAAATCAAATATTAGTTTTACTGATAACAATAGCAAAGACTGGCAACACAAAGACCACTGTTTTGATTTAGACTGCAGTAGCTTTTAAAATGGCTACTTAGAGAAGAATTTTTAAATTTAAAGACGGTCTATGCAACTTTTTTACCTTATTTAAAACAGCTTCAGAGTCAGTTTCAGAGGTGAATTAATTGTTGCACTGCACCTCCTCCTGGCATATCTTGACAAAACCAGCCTTGCAAGAATGGTATCAATGACCTGGAGTCCCTGAAGTCTTGGGTCTTGTGAGAAATAGCTACTTTGTCTGTATTATCTTATTACCTATCATTCACTGTTGTCAAGGTGTATACCAACAAATTAAATGTTGTATGACTTGCATTAAGTACTAGAAAAAAATCATATATTTTAAGTACCACTTTAAGAAATATTTCAAATAGAGGACTACAGAGGAATTGAAGACAGGACACTGACTCTGTGTTACACAATAAAAATATTCAGCAGCTTTACTTTAATGTTCGTTATATTTAACAGTGAATGTCTTTTCCTGGATATAGAGCCATGTGACTGTTTGGCAGATAAATCCTGTCAACACACAAAAAAAAAAAAAAAAAAAAAAAAAAAAATTCTGCGGGCATGGATTAGAAGGAAACATCATTGCACACAAGCAAACTGTGTGCAGTGATGGTCTGTTGATGGCTGTATACTGTATGCTCCTTCTATTTGTAGACTCTTTTTTCAATGACATGGAGCTGTCGGAACAAGTCTCCAAGACGCACTGCGGTGGGATGCACATTTAGTCTGTGCTAAGCTTGAGAGACACATCTGACCTTTCTGCAAATGCTAGCAGTGCAACATTGGCCTATAAAAGATTCAATATGTGGAAAAAACACTTGAGTTAAATGGACAGCTTTCTACTACATTTGTTGCCCAAGTTGCAGAACCACTTTAAGATAATGGCAGTTAGTTCCTCTTCACATCACTTGTCCTAATTTGCTTTTTGTTTCACCTTTTGGCCTTTCCACACAGCTATCAAGTGCAGCAGTGCATTCTAAGCCTTATTTCTTCTGAATGAATACAATATGGGTAGGGGCGTGCTTTTGGAAGTGTTTCTATTTGCAGGACCCTAAATCTTAGATTTATAACAGGAGACAGGTATAGAACTCATGACTCATGTGAACTATATTCTAAACTTAGATGGTCATCACTGGATGTAAGGCGAGAACAGCATTGCCTTTTGTTTATATAAAGCACTTCTTGGCAGGTTGCCCCATTATTTAACCGGTATCTTAAACTTCAAGTTAAGTTCTTATCAACTCCGGTCACAGGGCCTTTTAATTCTTCAATCTTATAACTTTAAAAGTGAAATTGGTAAAAAAGCTTTTAGTTATTATGCTCCTCATTATTGGAGTAAGGCACAGAAATCACTGCATCTGGACAGACTTTTGTCTTTTAAACATTTTAAGGCTCTTGTGAAAGACTATCCACAATGCCACTGTTCCTGTTTTAAATAACTGTGTGTGTATGTGTGTACTTTATGTGTGATGACTTATGTCGATATTTTATATCATTCATTCATTTTCTACCGCTTATTCCTGTTAGGGGTCGCGGGTGACTGGAGCCTATCCCAGTAACTTTGGGCCGTAGGCGGGGTACACCCTGGACAGGGGTGACACAGAGACAAACATTCACTCTTGCATTCATTCACTAGGGTCAATTTAGAGTCACCAATTCACCTAACACATGCATGTCTTTGGACCCACGGTAACATGGGGAGGACATGCAAACTCCACCCAGAGAGTTCGTGTGATGGTGTGCTCCTTGCTCTGCCACCGTGCACCCCATTTTATATCATGATTTGGCAAATTTTGTTTTATCCACTCTATGTTTATGTGTCAAACAGGGCACTCATGAAAAAGAGAGAAGCACTCTCTCATTGAGTTTTCCCTGTATAAATAAAGTTTAATAATAAATACTGTGCCACTTTGATAACTCCTTCACTTTTGTTTTAACTGGAAGACACTAGTAAGGATACTTGATTTTTAAATTCATACTTATATAGGCATTGAATGATTTATTAATGTTGGTTTTAGATAAAGTTGAGACTCACTTCCGCTATGAAAATGATGCACTCTGCTGCAAGTCTTGTGTGTGCATCTGTGACATTGCAACCCAACTGTTCACATACTTGGCTGTGTAAGTTACTGCTGACTGCTAATTCCTTTTATACTAAGGTGGTGCCATGCGCTTAAACAGTAGAATTATTTGTGATGTAAAATTGTGGGCTCTAGTCCTTAAAAGTTACCAACACCACAGTGTGCCAAACCAAACATGTACTGTCCCACTGACTGGAAACACTCTTGGGTTAAAAAAAAAAAAAAAAGTCCTCTAGCCCTATGCCTTTGACTGTTCCCTGTAGTGTTTCTATGATGCAACTCTTAGCTCACCTACTCAAAGCCTTCCCCGTTTCAAAACATTTGAGAACTGCCCCAAAGTCCCGCCAATCTCCACTCATTGTTCTGGCATACAAATCACACAGACAGACATGTTACTTAATAATTCCTTCACTGTCATTTATTTTACTGCTGTCTCACCTCAGATGCTCCTAGTCTTTTATGTAGTTTGGACACTAGAGGAGATAAAAAAAAAGTAAAAAACTACTGGGTCATAACGTAGCCTGTCAATCTGGGCATAAAGCACCTCTGTGGAGCTCCCTCTTGGTGCACTCGGGCTCTGATTGCAGCTGGCAGCGTCACTGATAATCATGTCATTTAGATGCAGCCTGCCCCGCGCGGCCATTAGCAAGTCTAAGCTCCCAAATACATACTGTAGTCAAACAGCGAGGCTACGCAAAGTGGGCTTTTACAATCTACATGCGTCAGAACAGAGGCCTAATGGCTGGCATTATAATAAAGGAATCAGAAATGCAGAGGGGGAAAGAAGGTCTAGCCGTCTGGGTTAGTCAGGTTAAATCTATGTGAGTTCATACTGGATTAATTAAGGTAGGTTCATTCATAAGTGGATTTCTTCTTGAGGAAAGCTGTTTAAATACTTTAAAGCATCATAAGAGGTTTATTATCAAGGATTTTATTAGATGTTGATGTTCAGGGCGTAGGAAATGCTTTGTTCACTTCCATAAAGGAAAAGTTCTCGAGTCAGGGACAGTCCCATTGGCTGTTGGGTTACCTCACTTCTCAACAATAAACTGATAATAAAGAAAAGTAGGTATCCTGGTGCTGCATATACAGAGAAATAATGCAAATATAAAAAAATAAAAAAAAACAGAGAAAAGCTAAGTGAAATGTGAATAAATATTAGCAATGCATTCATATAATGCTTAACGAGAAGGTTAAAAATCTTATTAAACATTGGTCTGCCCCTTAACACACACCTGAAAATTTAGTTTGACAGTGTGTTTATAATGTGTATTGTTTAGTTTAAAATTGGTGAACAAACAGGAGAAGTCAATGTGAATAGACCAAAGGACAGTTAGCAATTTGCAAAATGAAACTAGTGATTTTGGTTGAGATATGACTGTGATATGAAGACACACTGACTTTTACCATTCGCTTCATTGTTTCATTTTGTCATGTACATATGCACTCTTTCATTCATTATATCAATATATACATTTTAATTACTACAAGTTACTATTTTGCAGCTTATGTAATTAAAAAAAAAGAAGCTCTGTTAAGTTTATTACTAGAAAATGGAACCTGCTTTTGGATTCCCGATTGATCAATAAAACTGTCAACCATACTTTGCAGAGCCCTGGAAAAATGTACTGATGTAGCAATTCTGCTCTAGGTCAGCTCATCTAGAATACAAGAAAAACACTGCTTGTATCGACACTGTCACTTATTAAATTATAAAACAAAAGCTGTAGGTCACTCACATTGAAGACTTTGGATTTAGTTTAGGTTTGGGAATGCACTGAATGCTTGCGCTAATATCTGTGAAGTGAATGTAACGTATTATCCATGTATTCAGTCAATATTTAATTAACATATGAATGGAGTAGAAATATTGATATCTACGTCCCTCTGTGTTGGGAAAAGGTCATAATAAGCATTTTAAAGACTTGTCACCTGCTCTTTAGGGAGTGAAAATAACCATCTCTGCCATACATTAAAAATGTCGATGTATATATGCTGCATTATGTATGGATGCATGAATCTGAAGTATGCATCATGCTTAGTTAAGATAAATGTTTAAAGAGGGACACAGTTTGCTGCTACTGCCACAGCAGAACCTGTTTTGGTCAGTGCTTCTTTGTACTCCACTGTTGGTTTTGGAAAAGGTCACTTAAAGTAAGACAGTCCTGGCAGCCAGCCTGTTAAAATATTTATATGCTCTACAATGAAACTCAGTTGTATGCGATACGTCAGTGGATAGCCATAGTTTCCTTACAGACTTTGTTATATGTAATAAATCAACAAGGACACATATTGACAGCATATTGCAAAAGGCATCATCTGTGAAACACTTTGAGGGTGCAGACCTCTGTACAAACTGACCAGACCTAGACCTGAAACAGGGATCTTCTAGTTCAGAGGAAAGGCTCTATCCTTTGAGGCCCAAAGCCCTTCAGTGGACAATGGTAAACATTTTGTGACCTAGATCCACACCAAAATGTACTAATTTGTTCCTATATTGGCCTCATGTGGCTGGAGTTAGTTAAATTATGGGAACTTAAAAATAGTACAGAATCCTTGCAATGGTTCTGAAGAAAAAAAATTATAATTAGTCCATTGCTGACCTTTCCTAAAAATTTCATTTGTATCCATTGTCTACTTTTTGAGTTACATTGCTAAAATATGAGCAAACACACCGAGCAACAAACTAATGCTGGTGAGAACCTCCTTGGTGGAAGTAAAAATTGTACCATTACACATCATCAAGGCTTCATACCAAAAGCTTTACCAATCAAATTTGCTACACAGAGAAATCCCAAATAAGGGCACTGCCTTTGGTTTGTTGATCTAGACCAGTGGTTCTCAACTGGTCTGGCTTCGGGAACCACCATCTCCCTCAAAGGACAAGTTGTGACAAAAATAAAAGAGATATTTCAACTGATCAGAGGTATTGAACCTGACACAGAATAATGTCAGAATATTACAGTATGCCAACACAAAAAGACAACAAGCAAGAGGTGATGCAAGAGAGGGATCTATTCCCTTCTACATTCTGTTAGATGCAGTTTAATTTAAAACAAAAATACATGAAATAAAAAGTACCTTTCAAAAGGATTCAAATATACAAAATGTACTTTCTTCTGAAGACATTTTCAGAGGTAAATACTGAAAGACTTTGTGCTTTGATGAGAATTGAGCAGCACTCACTTTAACCTTAGGTGTAACAGTAACACAACTTTTTTATTCATCTTTTTTTGTGCAAAGACCCGCGATCCACTGAAAATGGTTCCGTGACCCACCAGTAGAGAATCACTGATCTAGACTACAACACTGAACAAATGGTTACTGATAATACTGAGAAAGTCATGTATCTCTTGCAGTAAAAAAAGAAAAAAAAATCTGAAAACAGAAAACATTCTCACTGCCTTTCCGAATGTTTAACAAGATAAAGATAATTGCAGTACCAACAATCAAATGCTGAACTCTGCATGTATTTTGTGCTAGACAATTCATCCCTTTTACAGTTTTAATAAAAAAGCAAGAAACGAATGCATGTATGTTGTTTTGTGGGTTGAGAATGGAAGCAACTTTTGGATAAAGCAGGTTTAATGTTTGTTGTCTATCCTATTCTACAAAAGTATTTATCTGTGTCTTCCTGGGTTTGTAAATCTGTCCTCAGTGCATCCATTTCTGTTGGCGGGACAATCTGAACTGGCATTGGTTCATAGTGGACGTGCGAGTGAGATCCGGTCCTGATGCACTGTGGGTGACTCTTATCTGCTCAGTGTTTACAAATAGCACCATCAGTATCTGCGACAGTGTTATCAGTGTGACCCAGCCAACTGCAGCAGAATTCAAGACCAGCTGTTTTGGTCCTGAGACAGTGTCATTGTGTTTTTCCATTTAGTTTTCATAACAGAAGCAACCTGTAATAATGGCCCACCTTAACCATGCAATAATAATTCAAAACTAATTCAGTTTTTACAAATAGTCTTCATCGTCAGGGTTCCTTTTTTTTTTTTTTTAGGAAATAATTAATGAGGAAACGTCTATGACTGTGTTTTGACAGTTCAGCAGCCTTTTCCTATTAATCTTTTTAGTGTTTTATAAAATACAAAAGTCAATTATACTGACTAGATTCTCTACAAACTATCATCCAGTTTAAACTTTATTTAAAAAAATTACAGCATCCTCAGAGAATCAAATCACGAATGTATAATTTCCATCTTTTACTCCACAATGTTTTACTACAAAAAGTTTATTATGCAGCCACTGGGAACTATTCTGAATGTTCCAGTTTAAACTTCACAAATTATGGCAGCCTTAGAGGGTCAAATCTTACAATTATAATTTCCAGCATGCCATGAAATGTTTATGTGAAGACCTACTGAAGAACTATCATTTCTTTCTGCATCAGTTTAAACTCTATAAATCATTCTCATTCATATAAGTCATTCTCAAACTTGTCACAGTCTCACCTGTGAAAAATTATATTAAAATAAAAAATATATTATATTATTATATATATATTATATATATATAATAAAATTATATTATATTTGGCTTTCCAAAATGCCACTAAAATGAACCTAAACCAGGACCAAACTAGGTCTAAACCAAGTCTAAATCAGGACTTAACTAGAAGCATGCGGAGAGCGCAGACCTCCACCAAGCCATAGGTCACTCACCTGAGAAAAACCCCTAAAGGCCCAGATCTAACTCAGTAAGTATTAAAGATACATCAAATCTGTGAACATATTACTGAAAGAGCCTCACTTTTCATTTGGCGTTATTTGCAAGTGTGTAGCTACATTTGATACTGTGCAGTATACAATTTCATATGTACCCCCTATATTTAGAGCCCTCTGGATCACCAGAACCAGAGTATCAACATGATCCGGGTCAACCTATGTCAGATGATAACATCTACCATGATGTCATCTTGTAATTATTTGCCAACGATTCTGGGCATTATTTATTGAGTTAGAAGCTCTAATGGCAAAATAAGCCCCATCCCCCATTCATTCATTTTCTACCGCTTAATTCCCATTAGGGGTCGCGGGTGACTGGAGCCTATCCCAGTAACTTTTTGGGCCGTAGGCAGGGTACACCCTGGACAGGGGCCAGCTTGTCGCAGGGCTGACACAGAGACGAACATGGACAGACAACCATTCACTCACGTCAATTTAGAGTCACCAATTCACCTAACACATGCATGTCTTCGGACGGTGGGAGGAAGCCGGAGAACCCGGAGAGAACCCACGGTAACACGGGGAGGACATGCAGACTCCACCCAGAGAGTTCGTGTGATGGTGTGTATTGGTCCGCCTGGGGCTCGAACCCACGACCTCCTTGCTGGGAGGCGAGAACGCTAACCGCTCTGCCACCGTGCATCCCCCAATAATAAAGAATTGTTTAAAAGATTCTTGGATCCAGATCACTCCCAAAATGTAATCACTTTTCCTTATTCCATTTCTGACATTTCCTGAAAATTTCATCCAAAACATACAGGAAGTAATAATAATAATAACTATGCCTAAATCAGAACAAAACCAGGACTAAACAGATCTAAACCAGAACAAAAGCAGGTCTAAACCAGAACTGGCTCTAATCTAAACCAAATGAGTACCACCAAAAGAAGCCTGCATACCACCAGTGGTACCTGTACTACAGTTTGGGAACCTCTGTCATAAACTACTGCAACCAAATTTTCCATTATTACAAAAGAGCATAAATGTTGTGTCATTTATCTAAAGCCAGGCGAGATTCTAATTTTACTGACAAAAAAATGCAACAATGTAAGAGCTTTTTTTCCGATGGTCATTTTTTACAGAATTCCCAGATTTTCAAGGACATGGATTAAAAGTAAAACATGTTTTTGTTAAACAAAGCTTAGGACTTTAATATTTCAAGATAGACAGGCAGAATGAAGATGATTTCAAAGCTATCTTTAGCCACACTTAAAATATAGAAATGGGCTGAGACACGTCATTTAATTTGAATTTAACAGGATGTTACCACCATTTTCTCAACTCAGAAGGGTCCATGAGCATTAAAGATACAATTGCTTGTGGTATTGTTACCAAAAGTCACTGTTTTGTAGTTATGAAAATAAAAAAACTATTAGTGTGGATAGGATCAGTTCTCACCCTGTGGACGGGGTCATGATGCAGCCCCCTCGGTCCACGGTCATCCTGCAGCCACAGCCCCGCTCCGGAGTGTCGTGGTTCATGCCAAAGTTGTGTCCAAGCTCATGAGCCAAAGTAACAGCAGCACCCAGAGGGTTCTCAGAGTGATCCTGCAACAAGGAAAATACAAACATTACCCAAATATATTTAATAGACCGCCTTCATTTGTATGCAAGGGTGAAGTGCAAGTCAGCTCTGTACACCAACAAGATAAAGAAAAATACTGAAAGGCGGGCATTTTTATTAGCAGAATCCACAATATTTGACTATGGTTTCTTTTCATCAAGAAGTCTGACTTTGTGAGGCATTGCATTACTCCTTGAAATGAATTTCCTCTCTAAAGTCTATAATATGTCACTTTTTCCTCATAACAAAGAGTAGAGACGAGACAATGTGAAGTAAAATGAGAGGTAATGTCAGGTAAGTAATACTGCAGCATTAGTATGGAGGAGAGAAATGGTTGCTCCTAGATTATTTATCATTAAGTTCAGCCACTTGCACAGTGCAGATTTTATTCTACATTGCTTCATTTCAAATTGAGTTGAACATAAATGCATAAAACACATAATTTTGTTTCAGTTATATTTCATTGCACCTGTTTCTGATACTTATGGTGCACTAATTCATCTTCTACAATCATAAAAACAAAATATTGAATAAAAGACAAATTTTGGAAGAATTCTTTGCTGTAGATTCAAACCAGTAGTTTGTATGACTTTTTTCTGTGTTATTTATTAGATTCATACATGCAAAAAACATTAAAGGTCTCACTAGGTCAGGGGTCTGCAACCTTCTGGATCCAAATTAACGCCAACAAAATTTAATTTATCTGTAAAGAGCTGCAACAGATTTTAATGCACATGTCGCTTAGCCTATAACTGAAGTACAGCCTATGGATGATCATTACTTACTGCAAACTAACAACGAACTGCACTGATGATCTTTTAATAGGTTGCTAAACAACAGTGTAATACAGGAGCCACACACACTCAGAGAACTGGAGTTACATCCAGTTCTCTGAGGTTTATTTATGTGTTGTACCTCAAATCGGCTCATACAAACAGTAGCTGTCTTATAAGTCCATAGCTGAAAAACATTTTTAATAGACAGGATTTATATACATCAATGGTTCCCAAAGTGGGGTCCGGGGCCCCCTGGGGGTCCGCGAAAGTACTGCAGGGGGGCCCCCAGAGGCTGTCTAAGTTAAGTACATAAAAATAAATTGAGTTTGAAATGAATTACTTGCTTAATTAGTTATATACTTGTTTAAAAATAAGAGTTTAAAACATTTTTTAGCCAACAGTCAGTGCTTTTTGTGAGGTTTTTATAGAAATCTATGGACAAAAACATGGCTTAGTCTTTTGAAGAGAAGGAAGTTTTACAGGCGGGGCTCTGTGTGGGATTTTTAGAAGTTTAAGGGGGCTGCGACAGACTTGACTTTGGGAATGGCTGATATACATTATTATATACGTCTACTTTTTCTTTTATTAACTTTACATAATCAGATGTCAGATGCCCAAAGAGCCACCAGAGCAGGGCTAAAGAGCCACATGTGGCTCTAAAACCATAGGTTGCAGATGTCTGCAGAAGGTGTTGAAACTTTTCTTTCGATACCACAAAGGTATTGTTTAACGGTACCCAGCCCTAGGCAGAAGTGGCTCAGTAGGTAGTAGAGACACTGCACCCACCTTGCCTGTATGAAAGTGTTAGTGTGGTTGGTGAAGGGCAGCCACCGACCACCAACGAGTGCTTTGAGAAGCTTGAGAGGCTTATTATTATTAGTATTACTTATTAGTATTATTATTATAAACCATTTTCCTCAAAAGCAAAAAAGAAAAAAGAACCGTAAAACCCCTTTAAGCATACATTATTAGGATTCCACTTGTATAGTATCTACATGCATAATGAGAAAATTGAAAAGTCGACCATACCGTAACATAAAAAGAGCTGACCCACAAACGCTGCCTTGTGAATTCCTTGTACTGTACATGGGAAAAATCACACACTTCCTTTAAACGGGGGGCATGTGTCAAAGATGAGAGTCTGATTACAGAGCAGCATCAGAGGGAGCTGCACCCTGCCTTTCAACAGGAAGGATGGGAAAACTTTTTCTCATCTCTGTCCTGTTTACAAAATTCACAGCCCAATGGCCCCCCACAAAAAAACCTTAATATCGGAGTCAGCGCAATAAAATCAAAACTCATGAAAGCCGCTGTCATTACTTTGTAGAAACCATGACCCGTAACTGCGAAATTGTGTCGCTTGTAACGGAGAAATGCTTTGATGGTTCCCCCGGATATCATTTTTGAGGCCATAAGGGGGAGAAAACCTCATCTTCAAGACAAAACCGCTATATAAAACTAGATATTGTCAGAACCTACAATTCTCACAAAAGGACCCACATGAGTTTAGTTATGACCAAAAACACATTACGCGGGTACAAGCTGTGAAAATGAAAAGCGCATGTGGACCAAATAAAAGGTCTTGTGGCTCTGGTGAAAGCAGATGAAAAATGGCTGCCCTCCTAACTGGTTGCACGGCTCTTCTAATCTCCGTCCAAACCATCTGCCATCTGTAAGTAATGGGGAAGACAAACATCTGGAGATGCCTTGAAACTGCCAGGCCCAGCAGAAAATACATCCACTAATGTGAAATGCACACATCCCTAACCGGGGTCGTGATGGCTTAGGGATCATCTCCGCTTTTGTGATTTTGGCACAAAGCCTCCAGAGTGCGTGTGTGTGTGTGTGTGTGTGTGGGTGTGTGTGTGTGGGGGGGGGGGGGGGGCTAACAAGAAGCTAATTTACTGTATGCTATTATTTAATGTGCCAGAGGTGATGTGAGCTTGTCGCTGTGATTCAAAATGCACTGCGAGGCTTTTGAATAAACAATTTGGGATGAGATGTGAAAATAAAATTGTGGTATTATTTTAACTGTGTGCCCTTGGAGTTACCCGTCTTTAGATACTGTATGTCCGGAGAAAAATCTGTGCAGCAGCGTGAAATTGAATGACTTTACAAGGGCATCTGAAATACAACCCCTTCCTTTTTTATACTTCCTATTATTTCTTATTTAACAAAAGAAAAAAAAAACACATTACATAAACAATGCAAGCATGTAATAGCGGATACAGCTCTTTAAAATTGTCATAATACAGTATGTAGGATTTTGTTAACAAGCCAGCCATCCTAATTTTCTACGTCTGTTCCCTGTCAATCTGAATTGATTTCCAAGGAGTGGAACAAATGAACACAGATAGTACTACCATTGCATCCAACTCGACAGACATACAGCCAATCCAAAAAAGGAGGCATATGAAGAAAAAATATACAAATCATGGAAAAATACGCAATATATAGCCTGTATCACAAGATTGCTTAGTTAAAAATGGGAGGGATTTTAGCTCTACTTCATTTTACAGAGAAAGTGAATGGGTCTGGCTGGTCAGGCTATCCAAATTTTAGTGTCCTCCTTCTCTGGGCATTCAACTGCCAACAATAGCATAATAGCAGCTAATATTTATAGAGTCTATGTATAAATATATAAAACCTTTATTTAACCAGGAAAGCCCTACTAAAATTATCAATCTCTTTTTTGGGGTGAGACCTGACCATAAAGTGGATGAATTGTACACATTTTTTAAGCTAAAAAGCAAACTTGTGTCCACACAGAGAGAACACACAAACTAAACACATTTTTTAGATTTTTTCGAGCCCAGGACCCTGCTGCTGTGTAGCAGAGTTCTTGCTTTTTTGCAAATGCATGCTGCCCAAATTGGGGAATGATTTTGTGTATATTGTGGGTGTTTGATGCCTTTGTGTCCACACTTCAATATTGTTGCAGACCCCCTAACTTACCTTTTAATAATAATAAAAAAAAATACTTTTCCACCTGGTTCTAGTCGAAGTGCTGTTTCCTATGCACATACCACTCTCTGGCAATTCAATACTTAATTTTGCTTTTGTAGGCTCCTACAGAAAGCATAATTTAACATATACTGAGTGCACTTATAGTCATGATTGAGGACACTGATGTTTTGGGAGTGCCAGCATAAACAGAATTTTGTTTAAAAGCTTGATTTCCTGCCAGAAATGTTGGTAAATGTCCTTCCCCCAAACAGCGAACACCTAATGCTGTCTGGATAAATGTGGACAATGTGTACGCTGATATAATCATACAGTGTGGAGGAAGAGGAGGGAGGAGGCACGCTGGGAGCAGGACGAAGGCTGTGTACTCACCATCACAATACCTCCGGACTGCTCCACGGTGCACATGCTCATGATGGGGGCCATGCCGATGGTAGTGCCCTGGAAGTACACCCCACTGCAAAAGGACAAAGGTCACAAAATAATAGGGTGGACAATAACACAGCAAGTTTTTGGTTATAATCCTCCAGGTTCTGGTTTCAGCTGCTGAAAAATGTAGTCCTTGTACCAGATCAGTCATGTGTTTCTCAGGAGAGAAAGCGGTATTTCAAAACTCATAGTGGCCTTAACTAAATACTGTGAAACTGTGATTACACACGTCTGCGCTGTGTCTAGTAATATGACAGATCCACCAACTGTGAAATTTTAGACGTGGTTTTCAGTAACGCCACTATTAATCATAAATGCATTCAACATGACATTTTCTTATACTGAGTTTGAATGTTTAGAAATATAGAAAATAATATAATTTCATGTTTAGTATGGTCACAGATGTTACCTTATTGTGAAGGTAACATTGGTTGTTACTGCCCGAAAACAACATTATTTTGTGTTAAAGTTTGGTATATGGAAGTCCATGTTGTCCTGTGAGAATGTTGATCTAATGCAACATTTACAGAGTACAATAAAGAACAATACAAGGACAAAGTGGGCTGTGGTAATAAGTGCAAAGCTCTAGGGCCTGTGCTGTTGCCCTCTACAATACACTCTCAATACTTTATTGTGCTTGCCTTTTCAAAAGCTATATGCTACGGATGCATTTCCTATAATACAGTTATTTCAGTGCAATAACCTCAGCTGTCACTTAAAAGTCCTATATTATGCTTTTTTCTTTTGGCTTTTAAAAATAGTTTTTGACACCTTTGCATTAGTATTTCAAGTTTTATAACATTAAATAATGTACGGAAAATATCGTCTTTTGGGGAGCTGTTACTTTTAATTTGCAGAGAACGCTTAAATTAGGTGTCTGTCGCCCCCTGCTGGCTATGGTATTAGCAACATTAGGCTAGCGCTGAAATGATGAGAATGAGCCTGATGACTGTGGATAGGTTTTAGAAACACGCAGGAGCACTTCCTGGTTTCATGTGTCTACGCAGAGCTCTGAGACCGAGCATTTCCAGCTCTTGAGGAGGAACGGCCTAAGCAAACAGATTTCCTCAAAAAAGCATGAATGAAACAAAATACTACTTCAGCTGGGTTCATATACTTTTTTTTTACCAAGGATTTTCCATAACTTTCCCAAAACTTTTGACTAAATATCCAATACAAAAAAATTACTCAAATAGTATTCCAAATGCCTGACAGGGTAGGCAAGCAGTTGGGTTCTTCCCCCAAAATATGTTATCCCATTAATTTTACTGACTTATGCCTACACACCACTGACTAATTAAAAGATAATTATGCTTGGTAAGTTGGTTCAAAACATATTTTTTTAATAAGTAAACAAAGATATAAAGTCATTTTCTATCCGGTTTTAAAGCATTACCAAAACCAAAAGTGATTTAGTTCAAGAATTCTGACAAAAATTGGATATAGGTCACTTTTTCCTGCAGTGAGAACATGACCAAGAAGAAAGCATTTCTAGTTTCTTTTTCTCTGGCAGCTCAGTTTGAGTTTGACAAGTACAAAAATTAAGATCCATCATCAGTGCAGAGGC
Organism: Bostrychus sinensis; assembly: GCA_020698575.1. NCBI lineage: Eukaryota > Metazoa > Chordata > Actinopteri > Gobiiformes > Eleotridae > Bostrychus > Bostrychus sinensis. The sequence goes on along the minus strand of CM036254.1, from coordinate 13,224,140 downwards.
AGGGGTCTGTCTAGCGAATGCTTTTAACAAAGTTGGTATAAAGACGTTAATGGTGTAATTACTCTCTGAGCTGGGCTAATGTGTGGCCAGATCACTGTTTCAATTTCCAAAAGCTTTTCAAAATTTTACACCAAAATATAAAATTCCAAAACTTTTCCAGGGGTTGGAAAGTGCATTTTAAAATTCCATGACTTTTCAGGGTTTTCCATGACTGTATGAACCCTGCTCCAGGTACTGTATGTTTTTGAGGTGGAAACATCAATATAACATACTAACATACTAAAAGTCAGTTTAACCTAACAGGGGATCCTTTAAATGTAAAAGCCTGTTCATGGATTTAGGTACTTTTTTTAATATATAAATTTAGTAAAATACAAGTTAGTTTTAAATACTTTTAAGGCTTTTAAGGTAATTCATATCCATAATTACAGTATAGGTTATTGTGAAATGGGTAGAGAAAGTTTTTTGTAAAATAGGTTGTATTGGCTACTCACAGTGTTGACAACTGAGGACAATTATAGACGTGTTACCTATCCTTATCCTAAATATATCTTACAAACCCTTTTTTATATAGTACCATACTGTCCCTTTAATATGGATACTTGTTAGTTGCAGTTATATATCACAAAGCCTGCCACTGCTTCTGTCTGCTTCTCCAAACTGGGACTGTGCGAATTAATTACACAGTTTTGTTTATACTATGTAGACTGTCTCTTTTAGATCTAAGTCATGCAAGGAACAAATATTTCAAAGTCAAAACAAAGGCATTTTAAGGCATACACTTTGCACATACATAAAAAAAATGTCTGAAACCCAGGTGAAGTGCAGTTTCTCTCCTACCTGATGAGCTGAGCGTTGTCGTGGGGCTTCTGAGGCAGCAGCTTGACTTTCCTCCAGTCCAGGAACTCGTGCAGGGTGGTGAAGGGATCCTGGGTGACGGGACATTTATCAGTGTCGCTCCACACTTCCAGACCCACCAGGGCCACTCGGATGTTCAGAGCCCGGTAGAACTGATGGTGACAGGCAGAGAGAATCAAGAAACACTATACTCCGAGAGGCAAACATCATCTGGCAGAAATCACGCTTTTTTTTAATTAAGCAGTACTCATGTCAACCTTAGGTATAACGGTAATGTTATAGAACTGAATTTTTTGCTTTGGTTAAGTTTTTTTATATTATTCTATTATCTATGTACTGCACTGCCACCTATTGTTAAGGAGTGTAAACTGATGATTTATTTAAAAAAAATTAAACCCACTGAAAACAGTTCTGCAACCCACTTTTGGGTTCCGACCCACCAGTTGAGAACCACAGATCTACACAACCCCCAGAAAATGTATCCTTCCCAGTGCGTGTCCTATACTTCCATGCCTTTTTTTTATTTTATAGCAAGTAAAACTGGACCATATCACCAATGCAAAATATTACTATATGACATTTAACTTAAGTTTAGAGCTTACCATAAAGTTTTAGCTCAAAGTTTGACAGACAAAGCATCCTACAATTTTGTTGGTTAAACATTGCATATATACAGTCATAAAAGTTTGGGCTCCAATAATGAGAAAAGGTATTTAAGGTGGTAATCAGGAAATGAAGGACACAGGCAAAGTTGATGTTAAGGCCAGATGTGGCAGGCCAAGAAAAATTCCAGAGACATAGGCAAGGAACGGTGAGAATGGTTAAAGACAACCCACAGATCACCTCCAAAGACCTACAACATCATCCCACTGCAGGTGTTTCTGTACATGGGTCAAAAGTTGAGCACAGTTTGCACAAAGAACAGCTGTATGGGAGGGCCACAAACAGAGTTGTTTGAGGCAGGCAAAAGCTCATTTAGACAAGCCAGATTCATTTTGGAATAACGTGGTGTGGACTGACAAACCTTAAGCGACTGTTGTGGTGTGGCTTCACCGTCCCATACAGCTATCCTTTGTGCAAAGTGCACTGAATTGTTGAACGATGTACAAGTTTTGTGTGGCAAGTAGTCCATTTTGAGAAGTTACATTCATTCAAATCAGCAAAATTATAAGGGTGCGCACACTTTTGCACACACAATTTTTTCATATTTGATTTAATTTCACACACCTAAATACTGCGACACTAAAAATGGTAGAAAAGCGTGGGTTTTGAATTTTCCACAAATTGTCCCTATTATAATATGCTACAAGGTCAGTGGTTCCCAAAAGATGGACCAGGAGCTAAAAGTGGGTCATGCAGTGATTGCATATAATAAACCACTTGAGAATGACTGTATTAGATGATTTAACAGGTCCCCACCTTCCAACTTTATGAAAAAAAAGGAATACTTTTCCTTCAAGGCTGAGCTTTAACTCAATTTTCCACTGGTTGCACTGGTGTTACTGGTCAATTCATTTGGTTACATCAGCTGATTTAATTAAAATTTTATTGCATTCATGGTTGAAGAGTTATGTTCCAGGAGAAAAAAATGTTCACTTGCTATGAAATGAGATGTTACAATATTATTCTTAATATCATAGTGTACTTGCATAATATTTCACCTCAGAAGCCCTTCTCTGTTAAACCCCAGTTCCCTCTTGCTCCTGCTAGTTACTTGTCCACACTGGGATTGCTTTTGCTCGGCCTAAAAGCAGCTGTTTTAGTGGGACATTAATCCATCACACAGTCGTGCCATTAATCTCAGCTGGCAGCCATATTTCTATTTTAAAAAAGTGATTTATCCCTCCTGCGTGATGGGAAGAGGGTGTTTTACCTTGTCCACATAATTTGCTATCTCCACCAGTCTTTGCTTCACTTTCTCCATGTCCTTTCCTTGCTTCTGGAACTGAAAAGAAAAAAAAAAGTTTTAGCCCAATCAGAGATATCAATCAACTGCAACTACAAAATGGCTGCATCATCATTGTTTTATATGAAAATGTTTACAGCCGGTGAATTTTGTGAGTGCGTTTGGCCAGACTGTCAAGCTGTGACCATCTGGACGTGGACAAATCTCCCGGCGTTAGAGTGACGAATGGCAGGGCCGCAGGGAGCGAGTGTATTGGCAGAGCAGGCAGCTGGGAAAAGCTTTGGATATAAACTGAAGCAAATTGTTGACCTTCTGTTTGCACCCCGCTGTGAGTTCACCCAAAATGCATGTTTTAGGTGGACCTCGTGTCGCTATTGATCGGAATAACTAGTATAGCTGTGTTTTTGCTTTCACTGAAGTGTTGTGCATTTGGCTGGAGAGGGTTTATGGCGTCATTCAAGCAAGGATCAATTCTCAGTGTTTCTACAGAAGTGGTTAGACTGCTCTTTTCTGCATCAATTGAAACTACACACCACAAACTACTGCAGCCTCAGAGGATCAGGCGTCAAACTGCAACTCCCCATTTGGTTTACAGAGCAGCACAAAGTTAAGTCATGTACTTTTTTGTTGTTTTCTTAGCAGAATTTTACACTGCAAAATAATTTACCTCAATAATTTGTATAGAAGTAAAGTTTACCATTTGTATAGAGAGGATTTATAGCATTATTGAAGCAAAGAGACATTTGAATGTTTACAGTTTAAAAAGTAGATTTTTTGTGGCTTTCCAGGATTTCAAGAAAGCATCAGAACCAGAATTTTAAACTTTTCTAAGCATCTTTAAGTTGCAGTGAATATTATTTAGTTTACATTGTTACATATTATTTACATAATAGATTTAAAAACAAAACAAATTAATATTTTTGATTATTTGATGAGTTTAACTTTTTACCTTTACCTCTGGGACTCGCTATTCCAGAGTCCCTGAGGTAAAGGCAAAAAGTTAACATCCCCTTATTTTTTTAATCAAAAATATAAATATGCATTGTTGACAGTATATACAGTGTCTACAGAAAGACTAAGCCACTTGTGAGCTTCTTGACAGCCCTACTCATCTTTCTCCAAATGTCCAAGTGTTTGTCTTTTCTATTTCTTTATCAATTGTGAATTCTAAAACACACTATTATCAAGTAAATCCATCTTTGTAAGAACAGTACTCAAATGTAATGTGTTCACCCCAAAATGTTATTAAAGATTAGCAGTGTCTACCCACTTCTCATCTCTATAAAACTGTACTGCTTCTTGCTTTCGTCTTCAAAGCATCACTATGGGACATTTGGACAGTATGTGCTCAATAAAGACCTGCACACACATATGGAATTGCAACGTCTCAATATGTAGCTGTTTTTTTATGAAAGATGTGAAATACTGAGTTGATCTGGCAACATCTGTGTTCTCAATTATGGTAGCGCAGCCCATCACTCAAACTTTCATAGTGTAATAGATAGTGAGCCGAGTGCATTTGTCTTTCAGATAGGATTATTCTTCCTTTTTCATGTCAGAGATCCATCAAAATGACTTTAAGGACATATTTTAATCATTTTGAAGCTTTATTTTCTAGTAAAAAGTTTTTTTTGTTTGCTTTTATTAACATTAGTTTTATAAGCCAGATATTTTGGACACAGTTAAATAGAAAGAACCATTTTAAATAAATTTGACTATAGCTCTGAGATTTCCAATACAGGAAAAATTAAAGTAAAATTCAAACATTGTCAAGTTTTCCAGCACCAGAGGGAACACTGTATAGTGCCTAAGTGTTCATATGGCAGACTTCTCTCTATCCACCCGGCTGTTTCCTGTTTCCTGAATGCGGAGCTGGGAGAATCATTGCGAGCACTTCCTGTCTGTGCCATCGGACCACACCGCCGTTCGCACACTGACCTATTTCTCCAAGTCCTCGGGGAGCTGCTCTGTGTTACTGCAGCTTACCCAGAGACTTCCCTCACACTAACAAACCTCTCTGTGTGTTGTTGCTGCTACTTCACACAGAGGCCACACACAAGCTTTACCTCTCTGTTGTCGGCCACGATGATCAGCTCCACATACTTGGTGGTTTTCTGGGTGTGTCGTTTGTGCTGGGGGGGACACAGGGGAGAGGTAAGTTTAATGAGGAGAAACGCAACAAGAAAGCCATAGGAAATTGGAAAAACAGTGGCAACAGTACACTGCAAAAACAGCCCTACTAGAAATAAGCCAACTTTTCTTATATCAAGCAAAAAATCTACCAATGAGTCCTAAAACAAGAAGTTCAACTTTTAAGCAGGACTATTCTTATTACAAGACTAAAGTAAAATGTTTGAATTTATGACTAGATTTAAGTAAAATTTCCTCACTACGTGGTAAAATTTAGGCAAAATGTTCTTGAATGAATAGATTTAGGTAAATTTGACTAGATTTAAGCAATACGTTGTTCTAGTTTTAAGAATAGTGTGCTTATTTATTAGGAATTTTGTGCTCATAACATTGCTAGGTTTTCTAATGTTATGTGTATTTTCAAGTACAAATACAACAAAAAATAAAAAATAAAAATAAGACCACATCAACAAAGGGTTTCCTCTAGGATTTTTTTAAACAAGAAAGAAAGAAAGAATTAAAAATTAAAATTAAATAAGAAATGACTAGAAAACACTCTTAAAATAAGAAGTTGCAAGACGAGATATTTTTCATTTTAAAAACAAATAAATATTTTTTTACTTGAAATAAAACTTTGTTTTACTTTCTTGAAATTTATTTTTTGCAGTGTACAAGAAACAAAAACAAAAAAAAAATCCCAAAAAACTTAGAAGAATAACTTGTATCTTCTTTAATGTGCAAGTAACCACACTACATACACGCTTCATTTTGCATGACATAAATCCAAAATGTGAACAGTTGAAAGGTCAACAAAAGGTTTCACAAGTCAAATGATGAAACCAAATATGACACAAATATGACAAATATGAGACAAATATGACATATGACAGGCACTGTGATGAAGGATATCTTTGCCTCTGCATTTATTTTAGTAAATGGAAAGCCTTACAGCCTTATATGCAAGCATAAATTACTCTTGTCTATGTTAGCAACAACCACAAATATAAACTTGTATTACTGAAGTGTGAATTATTATTATAGTTTCGGTTATCAAAAAAATATATTAACTGATTACCAGTCATAAGTGATTTTGAATCTAAAAAAACAGATACGTGAACAGTTCTGTTGATTTGTTCTGATTATCTGCTTTTATTAATTACCATTTATTAATTACCATTTCTTAATTGTGTCTTACTTTTTGACAAAATTGAGATACTAACATATCTTTAGAAACCTAAAAAGTACTTCTGCTGCAATTTCATTTGTTAAATTTGAAAATAAGTCAGTTGAAAAAAAAAAAAAAAAAACTATCGGGGCTTCTTCTCCCAGAAATATATTAGACTGTGGATAATTTACTGACTTATGGCCTGTACACCAGTGATTACAAGATGATAATGCTATATTAGACAAACTAATCATCTATGATGTTTTAAAGCATTACTGAAACCAAAAAAGCCAAAGACCAGCAAAAAAATGATTTAGTTCTCAAATATTCTGCCGAAAAAAAAAGAGAAAGAAATATAGGTCACTTTTTTTCTGCTGTGAGAACATTTACTATATTTTAGCTGGCGCAGGTTTAACTTGTAGTGGCCCAATGTTACTTAAACTTTTTAAATTTCCAAAACTTTTCCAAAACTTTTCCAAAACAATACACCAAAATATACAATTTCAGGGCCTGGAAATTGCATTTTAATTTTAATTTTATGACTTTTCCAGGTTTTCCATGACATGTACAAACCCTGATCTTAAAGATATTAGGGAGAATTTTTTTTGACTGCTGAGAAACCAGCGACTGTTTGTCCTTTTTTGAATAACGCGCATGCATCAGGCCTCCCCCGCCCTTCACTGTTCCTTTCCAAGGAACTCCTCCACAGCGACGTGCACGAGCGTTGGAACACGAGTGTTTGTTTACAGCCGGCATCAGCAGAGATTCGCCTAAACCTAGACCTGCATTGTTTGTTTGCGCGACCTTTGACCTAGTTCCCCACACAGCCCCAGTCACATGCACAGTCCCTAAATGTGAGCAAAAATATATCCTCCTGCTATTGGTAGCATTAGCAAACTGACGTTGCTGTACAGTTAAAAGGTTCAACAGATAAAGAAAAAAGGCATTTTTAATAGATAAGATAAACGTACCTGTCCAGCAGAAACTTGGCGACCAATGCTGAAGCCCTTTCTGTTCCTACAGCGCACGCCGTCCTTTGAAGGAATCACCAATAACTACAAGGGTTTTATTCTGCTCTTCTACAGTTTTTCTCCTCCTCCTCTGGTACACTTCAAAAACAGTTTTCCTTTTGTGACCGCCCGGTTCACGGTTTTCCTCAGCCATTGTGCTCTTAGAAGTCAGGGGTCTGTCCACGCTACGATGTTAACACCGCTAACGCGGCGCTAATGCCGGACTACATAAACATAGTGTATACGCATGCGCAGGCACAAGAACGCGCACTATCGCCGAAACTAGGAAGTCGAAATGATTGACAAGTCCATGGAACAATGGTTAACGTACTCATGACAAAAACGATTGGATGAGGTTTTTTAAGTCCCACAGAGTCCACAGATTATTAATATTATTATTATATTTTCTAATACACCAATTTATAAGCCTTATACAGGGCAATGAAGGTAGTTTTAATAAATATCGCAAAAAATGAATTTATAAAGATCCTCCCTAATACCTTTAAGTTTGGGGATTTTAGGGGTGATGTTGTAAAAGACAGCAGTCACAATGTCAGGTACAGTGACTTTTAATCTGGCTAATGTAAAATTATAATGCATGCTTTACCATAAATTATAGACAGCAGTGAAGAAGCCCTCAAAATCTATACAAGTAAAACACATGTTGCTTAAAAATAATATCAAGTAAAAAATACTAAAAAGAAAAGTACATTTTCCTTTACTTGAGTACTGCATTTAGTTTTACCTGCATATATCACATAGCGACTACTTATACAGCAGTTGTACATTTTAAGAGCTTATTAAATGTTCTGGCGTCTAATTACTAACTCCATCTGCATGTCTCCTGTAGAACATATGCACTTAATCAGATTATTCTGGCAGATATATGAACATGCCAAAGTCATACAAGGTAATGTGCTGAATTCGTCCTGTCCTCCACCGTGTCCCGTCCCCTCAGAACATAAAACTGGGAGGTCATTAAGAAGTGCACAGGCATAAGTCTTCCTACCTGACATAAATTGAGTTTTGTTAATGTTCAGTACTAGAGGCCAGATGGATGCAGCACCTGTTCCATACAAATTACTGGCCAAACCTTCTGCTTCTGCCTTCAGATTTGGGCTCAGAACAGACATAAAACCAGCCAAAGGCAACACCTTTAGGAAGTTATCCAAACCCGGGCCCCCTGCCAAGTTGCTAATCTTTAGTCAAAAGCCATTTATCTTTCATCAAATTAAGTTGAGATATACCCCAACCAAATCTAGCAATTACATACAAGGAACGAGATTAAATAGATGAATTATTTTACATTTGAATGATGCTCACTGCTGGAGGAACAATAATGATCTTACCCTGGTGTGGAAGGACTGGAAAGGGTTTATGATGTGGTCTGGGGGTTCAGAGGAGGACATATTGAAGTGGTGGCCACAGGATCCAGTGGTCAGCGTGAGCTCTTCCACTCTGTAGATGAAGTGGGCAGCGGGGTCCCAGCCTGGCGCTGGCTCCATGATAAATGTCTTGTTTTCAAGTGAGATGAAGCCTCTGTGGAGACAGAAGAGCACGTCTTAAAACAAAGCCACAAAGCACAAGCAATATCCTTCTGTCTGAAACAGAAGATGTTTCAGTGTCAAGACAAAACTACTACTACCACAAGCAATGTCTGGGTTACAATGTTGGCTTTTTATTTGTTTTAAAAGTGCACTAACCTTTTATTATCTGTCCCAATGGCAATAGCCACCCACATTACTACAATAGCATAGTTACCTTTCCTGCTTATACTTGTAAATGATACTGCAAAATATTCATGCATTACATCAACCACTACTAGCATCAGCGCTTAGCTTAGCTTAACACCTGCAGTTATTTGCTTAGCTATTAAATAAACCCAATTACTCCTCAAAGGTTGGAACAATGCAGACATGCAGAATGCCCCTGCTGTTTTAGCACTACTTTTGATGCCCCATATTTTTTGTAGCATTGTTTCAAAATTGGTTATTATGAGTCATTTTCATGAAATGGCAAGATCACCATTGTTAATTTTACTATAAATAAAATTAGTTTTTATGAGATTTTCAAACCACTGGATTCTGTTTTTTCTCCATTTTTATCCTCTGTCTTGAATTAGCTGAATTAGCTTTCTCTGTATTACTAGTAGCTATAAATTCTATGTTGACAAGTGATGTAGGTTACAGAAATGCTCTTATTATGTAAAGAAAATTGTTGAAAAATATAGTTTTGATATATTAAGTGTGACTTTAATTAGGTTATGATGAGGTTAAGCTGCACAGAAAAAAAAAAAAATTATGAAATATGTCAAAAGTGGTTCCCAATAAAATTATTAAAGAAAAATTTGGATCCCAAGATAACACAAGTTGTGACTCGTTGGTTTAGATATAATATTAAGGTAAATTTTTTCATACTATCAAAATATGGTTACATGTAATTTTTTTTCCAAAGTGCAAAAACAAATTCTAAAAGAAAAAAAAATCTGTTTTTCGCTTGTGTAACTCCACATCTTTCGAAAAGGGCTGGTTAATTAAGCATGGTCAGAAACTGTGTCCAGAAATTCCACATCTTTCAATGTTTCTGGTCATTAGCACCATCTCGATGCCAATTACTTCCACAAGAGGAGCACAGATATTTGCTGGATCCCTCTATGGACAGCGACAATGAGGTGTGACATTTTGCTTGGTTCCTGTGGGCGGCCCGTGGCACATACTAACTATCTGATGACACTCTTAAAGGCTCTTAAGAGGGACGGGGCGCTGTGCCGAATGATTTAAGTAAATATAAACAGTGGAGTGGCAAACAGCAGTTAAAGGCCAGTGTTGAGATGTGGCTTGAATACCAACAGTTCATTATGAGCCTCACCGAAGACCAGAGCAGGCGCTGAGGGTGACGTCTGAGTGCAGCTGCCCTTGGACCACCCCGTGATAGTAGCAGTTGTTCTGCAACAAGACATGAAATTACATATACACACAGTGTATAAAGGCTTTTAGTAGACATCATAAGTTGGCATCAATCAAAACATGAACAGATGATCTCTAATAAAATTTCACTAAATTATCATGACCCAATCTCTAAAATGTATTTATTTTGGTTGTTCAAACGTAAGGTCACCACTCAATAAAATATCATCAGCTATAATAAGTGCTATTTCCATATTTAAAAACAAGTCATTCAGAAACAACAAATTTAACACAACATACATTTTTTTGCTTACTAGCCTTTAAAGGGGATATATTGTATTATGCTTTTATTCATATTTGTTCTTCTTGGTCACCTTGAGAACAGCATACCACATTTTCCACTTTTAAAAACATTATCTAACTAAAGAAACAATGGTTTTAATAAGTACTGTACTGGTGCCATAAAGAATCAGGAGTAGAGACCAGCAGGGGGCGGCAGAGTGCAGACTGTTGCAGCCTTTTGAACATAATTTAAAGAATAAAAAGAACTTGTGTATGATGCCAGTTTACTACAAAATGAAACATAGCCATGTTCAATCAGAGGAAACAGAGCTGTACACAGATTTTTGGATAAAGGAATGAGAGCAGATTGGATGTAGAGGGGTTTCGGGTGTTTCTAGGAGAGGCGGAGGTTTCGTGCAACCGAGCGTTTTAAAAGGACTCACAATGGCCATGCCAGAAAATACAGTATTACTTAAATGTGTGAAAGAAGCAAAACACAAGTCCAGGTATGTTTTTGATGAAGGAACAACATTATAACATGATAGAAAGCTCAGAAAAGTTGATTTTTCATAATATAGCCCCTTTAAATATCCCATTGTCCCAGTAAACCTCTGTTGTTCTGAATACTAGTGTGTGAGAATTTTTTTTTTTTTTAGGTCTTACATGATGGTAGCATTTCGTATTTTTAATAATGCCTTTTCCAAAGAACACCACTACCTAACTACTTGTTTGGGAGCCTAGGTGCACTGATTCATCTTTTTGTCGTTGGAACAGTGACTAAAGTAAATGCATCCTACAGAGTGAAAACGTCACCCAAATAGGAAGTGACAGTAATATGGTAATTGTTTTTTTGCCTTCATTATTCCAGCAGAACGCTCTGGTTGCAAACGAAATGAGGACATCTAGGGCAACTCTTCTGTGAGCGCACAAGAGGAAGCGTGGTATTAAGAGCTTCACTTAATGTCGAGTACCACTCCAAAGCTCTTACCGCACGGTTGGAAAAATAACAAGGCATAATACCTGATAAAAAAAGGTGGGCAGGATGTAGGTTGCTGGGCTCGGCTTGACCTAAATTACCCAAAAGGGGAAAGTGACGTTAATCGTGTCATTTCTGTGCCTTAATGGTTGTACAATAAAATATTTAGAAGTTCGGAAATTGCCTTGAGGTCCAAACAGAACAGCAAAGATAAAAGGCATCAGGGTTAACTGTGCTCAAGGGGTTGGAATTGGAGATATTCAAAGTTGTGAGCGGCAAATCTTAACAGTGTTTCTCAGAGTGAGGACAAAAGACGTGGCTGATTAAGGAGAGCCCTGGAGATTCTGCAGGTGTATATGCTGTCTTTAAAGGAGATTACACAATGAGACAGTGTGAGGCAAGGGCTGAGGGATTTTGACATGTTAAAGACAAGTGAGAGAATCTGCAGTCTTATGTTGTAATCCTTGCTGAATAATACTGTCAAAATGAATTCAAATGACACTGGTGCAAGAGAGAAAACCAATAGTCAGCAATTTGAAGACACAAGATGAGTATCCACTTGCTAAAGTGTTTGCCCGCTATTGGATTTCTTTTATTTTTGAATATTAGGGCAATTAGGTAGTCATTTTGGTAGTTCAACCACTCCTGGGAAGGGTCATCATTGTTCCAAGTCTTCTCTATTTGTGGATAATGGCTCTCACCATGGTTTGCTGGAGTCCCAACGCCTTAGAAATGGGTGTGGAACTCATTTTCCTTTGCTCTGTGGTTAATCACAAATATCACATTAATTTAACAAGGTGGGGAGTTACTTTTTCACATTCTCCCAGGTAGGTTTGGTCAAACTGAATTGTATTTACTCTGGTTATCTTCGTCTCATAATAAAGTGTTTGATGATCTGCAACATTTAATATCGTTAGTGCAAAAAAACACTTGTATCACAAGATTATAGAGTAGATATACTCTAAGGCTGTCAAAATAATTGTCTAAGCAAAGACTTATATTAAACTGTGTCTAAATAAAATCCTGCTTTAGACCTTGTACATTCTTACATTTTAATTGCAGTGTGGACATGTTTAGTCCAGATTGACTTGGTCTTTATATGTGCTGGATGTGTTCTAGCTATAGTTAGGACGCTACAATAATAAAATAACTTGCAATATGTGGAATATGCGGTATAGCTCATTTGGTTAAGCTGCAGCACATATACAGGGCAACTATAACCTGCCTCTGCGTCGTGAGTCTGCATTCTGACAACTTGCTGAATGTCTCTCCCTGCTCTTTCCCTGATTTCCTATCATTACTCAGCTGTCTTATCAAAAGTCAAAAAGAAAAATGCACATTTGGTTAATTCCCTCTAATCTATGAATGAATGGCTTGGTAGTCTTTCATTCATTTCAATCATTATGTTTTATAAATAACAGCTCTCTATTAAATTGAAAGTTATGAACCATAATAAAAAAAGTTCACTTTTTCACTGTGGCTTGAATATTGCTTTAATTTTATGTTTAATTTGCCCTAATTCTACATTGGTACTGTACCTATACTCCCCTGTACACCATAACAAGTAATTGTTAGTATTTATTTCAATTCGATTATGGCCATAATGTTGATTAACCAATTACCCGATTTACCACAAACCCCCTCAGTGCAATGTAATCTCCGTGTGACTTCTATTAAAATCGATGAATCTTGATAGAATTCACACAGAGATTAGTGTTTTGGGACACAAAAGTAGCTTGATTCATTTTTATTTGGGTGACTAAAAAAAATCAGGCAATAATCATCAAGATGAATCATCAAAAGGACACTAATATAAACCATGAATTAGTCATTTACTTTATTATTCTCCTCAGTTCATAAAGTAGGAGTAAATGTAGAGTGTGCATATGTTAGAAGAAAGCTCACGTGTGGGTGAGCTGTCAAGAGTGGATTCCAAATTTTAAATCCTGATAATCATGTTGTATGTAAAGAGCTGCTTATCAACAAGTAGGTCACAGGCTCCATGCCATATGAGAGCTTTCTGAATTTACACAGGGATATTCCAACTAGTCAAAAATATCAGGCATAAACCATAATGTTCGATATGTTCAAATGTTATAAATGAAATAAAAAAGTTGCTCCTCCTTGGACCATTTCTTAACGTGTCAGTTTTTACAGCGTGCCTGCCCAAGCACCACTGTAGGTCAAGCCGCCCATAAATGTCAAAAGCACTTGAGTTGCCACCGTACCGTAAAGTTGTGAGCACCCGTGACTGCGCTTCCGTCCTCACGGTAATGTGTCTCTGTGTAATGGCTCGCGAAAAGTCCCCTAAGAAGAGAAAAGAGAAAAAAACAAAATACATGAAACACAATATCGTGATCCAAATCTTAGGTTTACTTTTTAAGTAGATCCAGAGAGGATTTTTGGAGGGATAATGCAGTATTTGGCATTCGAGACTAGATTTTGTGTGAATTTATTAGGTGATTTGTGTCCTTGAATCCCCTGGCATTCAGATAGATGGAGCAGAATCCCCCGTTGAGGCAATTATTTTGGGCATGTGTGCAGAGGTATATTTGAGACGGTGTGTGCACGTTTTGCTCCTCGGGCCGTGAGCAGATGGACACAGTGAGCCCCACCCTGAGCGTTGGCAGAGGAGCAGCAGGAACACCCATCTTTTGCGGCTGCATAATCATTTTGACATCGGGCGGGATGATCTCAGAGCGTGTGCAGGACAGAGAGAGAGAGGAGAGAGGACTGACAACACATGTGAACAGCACTAGGAACATATTTCCAGCTCTGCATGAGGTGTTATTAATGATGAGTTATGTCAATAAGACACAGGGAAATGTCTCCAAAAGGCAAACTTCAGAAGTGCTATGATGTTAAACGATGTTAACTAAATTATTGTGTGTGGATATCTGAGTAAAAAGGCAAAGCAAAATGTCTTTATATACTAAAAGTGTGTCATGTGTAGCCTGGACAGCAAACTGAGATAGGTCAAGAACTACCATTCATCCCTATATCCCCTGAAATCAATTGTTCCTGATCTTTTAACTATAATGGGGCAGGCTTAATGAAATGTTTTGTGTCTCTGACTGGTTGTCCATCTATCCAGTTGCAGTCAATTTGCAATCTGGAGTCAAGTTAATCATTTAGTCACTGAGTTACTACCTTTGGTCCTATCTTCCAGTAGTACAGAAACCTATAAAAAAATCCTGGAGTGCCTTGATCTTCAGCTGCTCTATTTATAGAAGCATTAGGGCTACACCAGGTAAAGGTCAAAGGTTCTCACTAATAGGACTTTGTTATGCATAGACATACACAGTACACCAAAAACACAATATGGAATGAGGAAGAAGTATTTTGTGTATTGTTTTAGTCCTTGTGTTTTTATGCAAATCTACCATCCAAGTTTAGCATATACACTGCTAAAGGCACAACACCAACCTGAGGTAAAATCTGCATATCATGCGCTGCAAAGTGGATGACATATGGGTTTTGGGATTCATAACTAGAGCTCTGATCCCAGGTAGTGACAAATGAATTTCCAAAATCAAAATGAAAACAAAACAGGCAACATGGCTGATTTAGTAAACAACATCTTGGCTTCACTTTTCAATAGCAGCAGAAAATAATACATGTGTTTTACTAATTCAACATTGCATACACATTAAAACCAGATCAAGCAAAGAGAGCACTGCTGAAGGAGTGAACTCTTTGCTCCTAAACAACAGCCTGTCCCTTTAGGGCTACCACAGGTTGTGTGTGGAATTGTAATTTTTAACTTCCCCACCAACCTTGCTGAAAACGACATGCTTGACCTTTAACTAACATTTCTATGACCTATTTAAAAAGGGATCAGTCCTCAGTCAGTCCTCTGAGCATATCTGTACTCTATCTGCCTTCATTAAAGACATATTATTGGTTTAATGTGCTTTATCATGCCATTAGTGAGGACTAAACTAAATCAGATAAGGACGCAGCCAGTAATCACTTTAGCTCAGCACGTTGCATTTAAATGGCACTACAGTTACACAGATTTTGAAACAATTTCTGCATTTTGGAAGAGCTGGCTTATAGGACACTATTTCTATGACATAGAGGACACTCCAGCTTTGGGTTTTACATGATAGAGTCAGCCTGTAATCAACTGTTTGGCTCGGGTACACACACACTTTACAAGGCCATGAATATTTACTGTGTATTTGGACAGACTTTCCCCCTGCCCTCACTAGTTAGGTTTCTACTGCGCTGTATTGGACTGGAAGTCTTTTCTGCATCTCAAAGTGACCCTGTTGGTGATCTGATGCTCAGTGTTTTCATTTCCTTTCTCTTCTAATGTCTCCCACCGTGAAGAAAAATGGCATGAAAAACACAGCCGAGGCTTTCATTTTGCCTTTTCTTATAAGCATGTTTTCTATTCACAAAGAGATGAATTGGACATTTTCATCACTCAGCCCTGGATACTTTAGTCATGCCATTTCTCTGGAATATGTGATTATGTTCTTTTTCTTAGAAGCAGCTAAAAACCTCTCCTTTATTCCTATTTTTGTTGAAAATAACCTGAAGCCAATCAAATGCAATTTCCACTTCAATGAGCCTGAAAATTGTGTGAGATCACTAAAATAGGAGCAGTAGTACTAGTTTAAATAGGTCTTGTTATTAAGGTCACCTTGTTGTTTTCAAAATGGACAAAGGCTTGATTTTAAATAATTTTTGCTGATATTTGGACAAGCCAAAGACAGATCTTTAAAAATTTGTTAATTCCTTTGGCGCACATGCATTGCCATTAAAGATATACTACCCAAAATGATCCTTAGTTCAGACCCATACCCACTGCAAACACTAACAACAACATAGCCACCCCATTAAAGAATTATGTTATGCTTTAAACGCCCTGTGTTCAGGGTTACATGATAGTTTTTGTATATTTATCTCCACCTAATTTACAATTGAATTACAGTTGAATTAGGGCTGCACAATATATCGCAAAATTATCGTTATCGCAATATCAGCAAACGCAATATCTGTATCGCAAGAATCTAAATATATCGCTATAATGCTGCGGTCTTCCATCTGACAGAGATTTACACTGAAGAATCATTTTCCACCAGAGCCTTAAAAGAACATGTGTTGTGACTAAATAAAAATGTTTAAAAAGTCTAGTTTTAGTGGTGATTTAATACATTTAGTCACAGCTTAGCTTTGTTTTATTCCTGGTTTAGTCTGTGTTAAGTTTTGATTTTGTCGCTGTTTTGACTTGTAAATACAGGAACTTACATTTTTGTGAAATGTATTGAATTTAACATACTATGTTCGAAAAGTAGGCTCTATTTTCAAATAATGCAATAATATCGTTATCGCAATTTTCAACATAGTTATCGAATATCGCGCAGCCCTAAATTGAATGAATGCATTCTTATATGCATTTATGTGTCTTCTTTATCTCTATACTTACATTTTTGATGCACTGAAATATACAGTTTACTTTTGCCTTTATTATCTGCAACTATTAATTTAATGTTGACGAGTGGTGTAGACCAACAGCCAGCAGATAAACATGATTGGCTGAACAATTCTTATTGCTTTTTTCTGTAAAATAGTTATTGACTGCATCCCTTTATTGTTACAGGTACTGCTCATGGTTTTTGTTTTTAATTCATCAAGCAAGACCCAGGGCTAATTCAAAGTATAATCAGCAGTGTTGAGCTCCACTTGTTAGAAAGTACCACACTGTTGGAACCAAAAGCCAAGGGTTTGCCAGACTGAACACTTTGTACCCAATGGACAATGGAGAAAGGTCTACAAGTAGATTTTAAAGTAGTATTGCAAATTGGATGTCTTGGTCTTGTCTTGTTCAGGGTACACGCTGGTCAAGTACATGAATTGGTTTGGTTTATTGTGGTCTTGACAGCCACTCTCCAACTCAGTGTGAGCACTATGTAAGAAAACTGTGGCAACATTTTGAAGCAAAAATAACTTCATAAACCGACAATTATAATGGGATACTTCCTGACAAAAAGCCTTTCCTTTTCAAGACGTGGCGCAAATCTCTCCCAATTGCTTTTTGAGTCAATAAACATCGACTGGAGGCTGCTAAATGTGTGTTGCGAATCATTAGCCACAATCTAACATCTAATTAAAGATTCACTAATAGCCGGCCAGGTTAATAGTGATGAATGAGCGGCTTTATAATGGCTCTTTGGGGAGGAAGAGGATACAGTTATTCTCGAAAAATATATTTCCCTTTACTTCTATCTTCCTTTTTCTTCTATCATTTTACAACTCTGCTTTAAATGATTATTTTTTTCACTTTATATACTTTTTAAAGCACACAGCCCAGTAGGTATAGACTGACTGTATAGTTGAACATACCAGCTTTTCAATGACCTCTCAACTTTGCTCCCAGAATGTCTGTTCATTTTTACAACCCTTAATTGGATTTCTGATAAATATCGTATGTGGTCAATAAAAAGCAGCCTAGGTATGTGGTACACAATACAGAGACACATACGGACAAGGACACAGCTCAGAAGTCATTACAAGGTTTCTTAGACTCAAAAGAACATACTAGGTACGATTTTCTGTTGAACCAATATACATCAATATCTCTATGAAGCGTGCAAAACACATTTCAGAATCTTGAAATGGGGTCAGGAATAAACATGTTTTTATTGGCTGCAAGATTCATACAATGTGGTTGGACAGCAAATGCGTAACAATAAATAGTGACTCGTTTACATATTTTTCTCAAAAGCAGACTGAAAAGGGATAGTCTACCCTCAAAAGTGCAAAAAATAATAAAAGATTTAAGGAATATGGCTGTGCTTTAAACTTGGAAAGGGCAAGGGAGTAGACTGTCAACATCCTTCATTCATCTACATCAGACATGTCAAACTCAAGGCCGCCGAGCCAAATCAGGCCATTTGGAAGTTAGTTTATTAAGCCTGCAAAAAAAATATGAGCTGCTGTCAGATTTTGGCCCTTGAAAATACAGAACAATAAACTAATATAGCCTATACAAAAAGCTTAGGGAATTCAAGGATACGTTCAGCTACACAGGATTGATGTGAAGTCAATTACACAAAGTACAGAAGCCTAAGAGGGTCAAAACTCAACATTAGGTTTCCCAGAGAGTTTAATTTTGCTTGTTATCTTAATTCTTATCTACAACATGAAACCAAACAGCTTTAAAAGTAATGTAGTGGCATTTGTCGAGTCCAACATCAAATATGCCCCACTTAGACAGAAAATAAAGAATAAAGTCTATACCTAAACACACCAAGAGAGCGCAGATGTCTGGTGAAGTGTTTTTTATTCCTGAACCAGAAGATCCCCAGGTGTTGTCCAGGCTTGGGCACTAAATCTCTTTGCAAGATAGCCCTATCTTTCAAAAATAAAGATTTAGTGGACTACAAATGGGCATCTTCTGGTTCAGGACTAAATACTCCAATTGGAATTATTATGTGGCTCTCTATTGCAAAGGTTTCCTTTGCCTTTTATTAAACTTTTTAGGGAATTACATTAAAATACAACCGTTACTTTTTGAGCTATCTTGCTATAAACTAAGAAAAAACAAACAAAAACATAGAGAAAACAGGATGTCATTTTTCAGTGACATTTGTGATAAATCGGCTTTTATTTAAATTTGACTCCCTACAAGCACACTACAGATAAAGCAGACACAGTTTTAAACCATGTGATGCTCGCCTGCATCCAGAAACCACTATGTCCTATATGCAAATTTCACACACGGCGCCTCATTTCCATATATTTGACTCTATGCTTCTTGTAATAACTTACCATTACACAAAGCCCCCTGAGCACCAAACCATTTGAAAGAAACGATGCTTCATGCAGTCGCGGCACTTCCTTTGAAGACTGCTAACTTGGTAATTTCCCTTTAATCCTCCTCTTCCCCATGAGCCTGACCCTAAGCCTTCCTATAGCTGCAGCGTATTTTACAGTATTTAAAAAAAAAAAAAAAAAAAAAAAAAAAAAGGCAAATGTGGACGACAGATGAGGGACTGGGGACTAAAGAGGTGTGGCTGACATGTCTAATTCTATTTCCACATATGGCTGCTTTCTAAATTGATTTACATACAGCTCAGTGTCCCTCTGGCTTATATAGGCTTGGCTCTGGTTAGCGTGCTGAAGCATACAAAGCCAAAAAACACAAGAGGAGAGAGCAGTGGAGGGGAGTGAAATAGCAAACTCCCTGGACTGCAGAATTAAAGGGAGTGCCTCCACTTCACACACTCTCTATCTCTCTGGCTTTGACACAGTAATCATTCTGGCAGCAGTCTTCCCCACACGGCGCATTGTGAGTAAAGTGTGTCCAAACAAGTTATCTGACACAGTTCAAAGACATGCAGACTACAGCCAATAGGAGAGATAAATGTTAATTCAACCATAACAATCCCGGGTGAACAATTGCTAACATTCAGTGTTTAGCGGCAACCCCTGTTGGCTGTTGTTGGTAGCAATGCTGGGGGCTAGTTGCGGTGGCTAGTTAGCATGGGATAGTTCACTGAGAGAGACAACAAAATGGTAGGTAATGGTGACCAGATTTTAACATCCAAAAACTGGGACACATACTTTTTTCACTTATCACGGTGCATTTGAACTCACTACTTGATGCTAGGACGTACATTTTGAATTTTAATGGCCATATATTTATAAAAAATAATAAAATTGCAAATAATTTTTGTGACAAAAGTGTGTTATTTGTTTCAGTTGGTTAAAATAGGGACAATTGGGAGAGGATTTGTTGAAAACTGTGACATATGAGTGTTTTTTAGAGATATGTGTTTGGACATGAGACAGAGAGCCTGAAACTGGGACTGTCCCGGTTAAATAGGGACATCTGGTCACCCTAATAATTACATATTTTAATTCATTGTCCTTACACTCTCAGTGGTCATCTGCTCTAATACCTTTACAAATACACACATACAGTGGATCTGGATAAAAGTACAGATCACTGCAATATAAATAATGTTTTTTTTTTTTTTTTTGTATTTTAGTGAAAAATATACTTAGAGACATAGAGACTGCCAGACTTTTTACGACTTCAAAAATATAACAGTTTCTCAATTTCCAACATTTATTTTTTTGAATTTACGTCATTGTTTTTACATTACTTACCATTAGAATTAGCCTCATCCTACAGTCACAAGATGGCCGCCAGAATTGCCACTGAAGCGGTTGCCATGGCCACTCTAGTATTCTATTTGTATCTATAGATCCTTCTTGTGTTTGTAAACAGAATCTTCCAGAGTCTGCATTCCAAAGACTGGTACCAGAAGTTAGAAAAGAAAATAATACATTTTTAATGGAGCAATTAGCGCTAGCCACCAAACATTGCAAATTAGTAAGAATCAAGACAAGCAAGAGGTTTGGCAACTGACAGCCACTCGATCTCATATGAGTAATATCAGAGCATAGTTTAAAAACATTAGCAAAAGTGTGAATGTTCAGCCATTTAATGTAATGTTGCAATTAGTGTCTATAATTAGCATATAAGCTAAAGGCTACATAATTTACATTTCTTAATTTCCACAAATCCTACTTTTATCAGTTAACTTTATGCATTCCATAGATTACTGTACACTTGAGTGTAAAGTAATCCATGGAAGTAAAAACGGATATATTATGATTTTATCTATCTTTTTAAACCAATTTTGGTCACCTACAGAACAGCACTGCACATTTTAAAACCTTTCAAAAAATTATGTGATTAAAAGAAACTTTCTGTTGATTACTTAAAGCAGAACTCAATAACTTTTTTACCTTATATAAACCGTTTTGCAGCCCGTGTGATGGTTAAATGAGTTGTTGTGGGGTAAATGAAGCGTGCAGCATCTCCCCCTGGTGTCTCTGGGCAAGTGACACACCCAGAGTCACAGAAGTCTCGGGTCTCGCGAGAAAGTGGCACATCCCGGTTAGCAAAACAACAAGCTAGCGGTGGCTTTATTTCTCAATTTTTGGCATGCCAGAGCGGCCAAATGGAAGAAAAATCTTTGTACAAATAGGCAGAGGGGAAAACAAAAGTAAAGACGAGCGAGAGGTCACACAGAAGTCAACTGGGCTTATGAGTATTTATGATAGTGCTTTACTCCAAAATGTAGGCGGAGCTTTATAGAGGAAAATAAGGCAAAAAGAGCGAAGAAACGAGCAGCGTTACTGAGTTCCGCTTTAATAATTACTTACTTACTACTGACAAAAAAAACAAAAAAAAAACAAAAAAAAAAACAGGCAAGAGACCAGCAGATTCTCATTAAAAGAGTGCAGTGTTACATTCTTTTAATCAGAAACTTGATGCCATTTTACTATAAAGTAAAAAATAGCTGTGAGGAATCAGTGGAAACAGAGCTCTACACTGTTTTTTGGGCAGAGAGAGCTGACTGGATGTAGATAATGTACATGTTGATTGGTCAATGCTTCCTGGGGTGAGCCTGGGTTTGTGGGTGTTTTATGGCGCTGAGCGTCCTGAGGCCTCAGAAAGGCCATGCCAGAAAATACAGGATTACTTAAACAGGCGTGAAGGAAGCAAAACACAACTCTAGGTGTGTTTTTGATGAGGAGACAACATTAAATGGTAGAAGTCTCAGAGAAGTCGACTTTCTATAATAGAGCCCCTTTAATATTAAATACTGAATAATACACTCAATATAGAATTAATATAGAATAGAGTATAGAATAAAATCTTGTCTTAGACTCTATATCGATATTAGACATGGTAATTATTTAATCTTTACTTTTGGGTTTTCCCTTCTATGGTCACCACAACAAATCATCTGCCTCCTAGTGAGCAGTGATTTGCATAATGATCTGTTTTTCATTGTTTTGTTTTTTTTAATGTTGGATGTCCTTCCGGGGACAGCCTTCACAATTTATCCTGGTTTGAAGACAAGGCGTACACTGGCTTGTGACCCCTTGTGACTGGATTGCCAATACAGTATTTAATAACCGCAACATTTACAAATTGCTTTGCAATAAACACTTTGTTGACAGTAACAAATGTCAACAGCACTATATGAAGAACAGAAAAAAAAAGTAATTTATCCTGCAGTGCCCTAATATGATAGGTCAAACTGGGGGTGAAATAAGCACAAACTAGTGATTCTGATGTCAAGTAACAAAAAGTGGTATTGGTGTCTAGACAAACCATTAGATAAAACATTACTGCAAAATATTTATACAGAGTCTCATCTTTGTCATTATTTAAACTGATTTTGTATGATTCAACAATTTAGCAGCAAGTTTTCTCTTTCAAACATGAGGTTTAACTAAAGAGTCAAAGTCACGTCGGATTGGGTGCAGACAACGACTTTCCAATTTACACAGTCCGGCGGGCTGCAGACCGATATCAAACAAGCAGCTGATGGGCCAAAACTATTTAAATATTGACTGACCAAAGCAAAGATAGCGCTCTAATGAGTCCAAAACCAGGAGCTGAATTCACAAAGCCGCCTGTCCACTTTTCAAACCGAGTTCACAGAGCACAGGCAATTTTCCTCAATGACCTTGTAGCCGTGAGGATATGAAAGAAAAATAAAATATAGGGCTAGACAGCATCAAGTTATTCCGACACATTGTTTTGAGATAGAGGAAGACCCCAGATGGCCCTTAAGACGAATCCATTTCAAGTGGGAAGACAAGCTCCGATGATGAGTGCCGGCTTTGTAACTTTAGTCCATTTTAATGCTGACATTTTGTTTCTGATCCGCAGACCGTGTGCCTTTGAAGTGTTCAATCAGCGAGGGAGTGGTGGCTGGATGCGTCTGTGTTTTCCTCTGCCTCTCACCTCGGGCACTGCACATTTACGTGTGATGTGTTGCCCAAGGCCAGCGGAGTCATCGCATCAGTAAAACATACCACAGAGGCAAAAAGGAGAAGCCAGCTCTCTGCAAAGGTAGATGATGAATCTCCGAACAGAGGTAGAAAGTCACCACACTCCTTTATTGTGTCTCTGAATGAACAAAAGTAATTTTACCTCAATGACAAGGTGCACAGCAGACTCATCTCGCAAACAAGAGGTCCATGGTTCGATTCCCTGTTTGGCTAAAATGGTAAAGTACTAGTGATAGTACTAGGAGGAATGGTATTGATGATAGTAGCAGCAGCAGCACCAGTAGTAGTAGTTGTTGTAGTGGTAGTAGTAAGGGTTGTACTATTGATAGTTATAGTAGCAGTAGTAGATGCTGTAGTAGTATTGGTAGTGTAATTATGGTGGTAGCATTAGGTGTAGTGGTAGTACTGTGTGTTGTAGTGGTAGTAGTAGTAGCAGCAGTAGAAGTAGCAATAGTAGTAGTAGTAAGGGTAGTGCTAGTGGTAGTTATAGTAGCAGTAGTAGATGTTGTAGTATTATTGGTAGTGTAATTATGGTGGTAGCATTAGGTGTAGTGGTAGTACTGTGTGTTGTAGTGGTAGTAGTAGTAGTAGTGGTAGTAGTAAGGGCTATGCTAGTGGTAGTTATGGTAGCAGTAGTAGATATTGTAGCAGTATTGGTAGTGTACTTATAGAGGTAGCAGTTGGAGTAGTATTGTGTATTGTGGTAGTAGTAATAAAAGTGGCAGCAGTAGAAGTACTAGTGGCAGTAATAATTGTACTTTGTAGTAGTAATGGTAGTGTAAGTGCTAGTAGTGCTAGTAATTGTAGTAGCATTGATCAATTTTTTCTGCAATTACAAAAAATACCCAAGTAAACTTTATATTCCACTTACGTTTGATCATTTTGTTGAGTACATTTACTTCTGCCTGAGTAATATTAAGTAACAGTACTTTAACTTGAATACACATTTTAAGTATTTCTTCCACTTCTAGCTGTACAGTCCTAACAAAGGAATGCTAGGGGAGAACACTTATATTTCAACTAGATTTTTCTCTGGTGAAATAAATGACTGGTCACATATGAACAATGCTTTCATCGTTAAAGGTGATGTATAGTGTTGGAGTAAAGTTATAGGTTGGTAAATGACACGGAATGGGGATTTTCTCCTTGGAGAACAAGAGGCAGGTGATGATTTGTGTTGGGAAATGGAAAGCACCTCTCCGACAGGACACACTGGGTGATAAGTGGAGGAGGTACATATGTCGGAGTGAACACTCGGCTGATCACTTTACGGCAGGTGAACAGAGCGCACTAAAACCAGATGCATTACTGTGGAAGATAAATGTACGTGGAGGGAAAGAATCACTCCACCTGCTGATATATCTCCTTTAAATTCACTTCTGTCACCATTTCTGTTGCTTGTGATTTGGCAGCCACTTATAGCAGCTCCCGCACATATCTGTGTCCTATAGGTGTTACACTCAAGTAAAAGTACTTTTACTTAGGGCTGGGCGATATGGCTAAAAAATAAACCTTAACTTTTTTTTTTTCAATTCTTAGCTGATTTATAATTTTAATATATTTTTCTCTTGTTGGCTGATGTAAAAAGCTATTTAAATGTAAGTTAATTGCTTTTAAATAAGCTTATTGCATTTTTTTTAAATTTTAGCTAGGCCTATATATTCTAAATGTCTGTATAAAAAAAGCAGCCGGAGCAAAGTGCATTGCTCTCACAGTGACAGTGAAGACACTGTCTTTTAGTTTTAAACCTATCTGCTTCTAAAGACCAGGTCTATTACAATTTTTTACAACATACGAGGTCAGTGAAAAGACGACAAGCTCCATAGCATGTGGCTAATCTGCAAACAAAAACAAAGTATGCAAGTTAGGACTGCCACTGCACATCACACTACACTGCATATTTTTGCCAAAGCAAAGCATAAGCATAAGCTACAACACGAGGAGAAGTGTGGCACTTGGAGGTCGCTATTTCTGCTTCATTAGATTTTTGTTGTGACTATTTTTGACATCGTCCAAAATTTAAAACACAAATTATTTTCATTTATTGCCCAGCCCTGCTCTTACATTAAAATAACTAGAAATAGAAACATGTTATACTCAACAAAGAGAGCACTTATAAGTTGTGAAGTAAATCTTTTTCAGCGTGTTGTACAAGGTACCATCGCTTTGTTTCTTTTTGTGATTTTGCTGGAAATACAGTATTATGAACAAGAATATAATATACTTTCCAAAATTACCTTTTAAAATTCTATAAAAGTCTAAAGGATTGAGTATAAAAGCAGTAGTATGCATGTATGGGCCACATAACTCATGAATCCAAAATTGTAGGGGCCATGTACACCTATGCACAACTCATATCGATCTCTGTTTTTTAAAAAACTTCTAGAGTACTAGCTGGCAGAATATGAGTGCAGCTTTGTGCTGTTGATGAGGCTAACTGCTGATATTTTCCATAACTTTGTCATACGACTCAGCACAAGAAATAGGCGAGTTATTTCCCAACGCACTGCAGTGATTAGATTCTTGTTCATTTGTGTCTACTGCAATGATTTATTTTGTAACCACTTAACTTTTCATTCACTGTTTGCATAGTATTAAGTCTGAATGTTCAGAGTTTTCTGCAGCAAGAATCTTACCACAAATCAAGCACAAATCTGATTATGTGGTTCATTAAAAACTGCACATCTGTTTTGATGTAAAATAAAAAACTTTATGCTATGTCACTGTGACTGTATTCTCAGATCTTTCTTCAAAATGAATGGTTTCATTGCTGCTGGCCGTCACCACTGGAACATTTTACACCAGATATTATTCCCACACTAAACATACATTTTTGTAAAACTGTACAAAGACCATGATCTCATATTCCCTCTGCATCCTTTAAAGGAAATAAGTTTGTGAAATCAGTGGGAGTGAAATGGGTCGAGGCCAAACCCTTAACATCACTCTAGGTTTGGGCCGCTCGTGTAAAATTACCTTCTGGCATTGCTATCTCCAAATATTGCACCACTGAGGATTGTTAGTTGGAATAAATGCCTTAAACTTGAATGCAAAACAGCACGGAGGTAAAATGTGTGGCTAAAATACAGTCTGCATTACCTCAACAAAAGAGAACTTTATAATTGTGAAAATATGACGCTCAAGGCTACATCATCACTGCTAATAGCAGGCACTCAACCATAAACTTTTTTAATTGCATTCTCTTAATTGCATTTCTGATCAATATGCAGCAGTTAAATTTACTACTATCTTAAAACTTGTTAATGGATCTTTTATTTGTTAATTGTACCCGTATAAAGGTTATGCACAGTTCTAAAGATCTTTAAATAATATGTTTTATTGCAAGTAATTAGTAATTCAACACTTAATTCGAACATCAACTTCATTTCAGATTACTGTAGAATCCTTTAATGCACTTGTGGCTTCTGGTGGTTCCATTTTGAATATTATATTTTGATGTACCATCTGATAAGGATCGGGCATACAGTCACCTACAATATATATGTAACTAATCTTAACAAACTAGACATTTTATGACTTGTTTTGGAGGACATGGAGGTGATTGGGTGAACCACCTGCAAGTACCGGCCTCAATAAAAGACAATTATATCAAATTATGTTGTTACTGTGTGATGTTGCAAGAGCAATAACAAGAGTTTCTGTGGCGTCAAACATGCCCATAACTTCCTGAATTGGCACAACATTGGTTCATACCAGCTGTGGTCTGGTGGTAATCACCGAAAGCTTTAAGGGAGGTAAGGCTGTACAAAGTTAACAGCATTTTTTACAGATTGCTTAACTTCATGACTGTGTTGATTTGTTTTTGTTATGATTAGATGTACAATACATTTTCGAGTTGCATTGTTCCCAGTTCTATTGAATATATTCTGTCTACTGAGATATGAACTGTATTCTCTGATATTGTTTTAGGTGATTAAGTTGTCATTGATTCATTCTTTGGAAAAAGGTATAGATACAGGTATAAAAAGAGCTCTGGCAACCAATTTGTTTCCCATTATGCTGTAATGCCCTGATGAAAGCCCTGAGAGCATGAAACAAATTGCAGTTTTTTCACTAAATATTATCCATGAAATAATAGTTATACATATTTTACAAATTTATATTTTATAAAACCCCATTGAGTGCCTCTGTCTGTATATTTTGTGGATTTTAGTGCTGCCCCAGGTTATCTGATCGGCTAAATGTTTGTCCAATTGGATTTAATCTGCATCCATTTGCTCTGCTCCCTGGAAATCAGAGAAAAAGACAAGAGACTAGAATAAATTAAATCTTTTCCTACTACTATTTTTGCATGATAAATAAAACTTTGCCGTGAATAGTTGGTAAGTTGACCTTGCACAGCACAGCAGCTGGACTCTTGTGAGATTTGTGAAATGACAAAATGACTAAAATCCATCTGGTCCTGCTCAAAACAATGCATTTGTATCTGACCTGCAAAAAGGTTTGGACCAGTGATGTGGTAGTTCTGACAATTAGGGGCACCTTTTCTTTTTCACTAATGTTTCATGGTCTGCTGCATGATAGACTCAAAGTAATGACTACAATAAATAAATAAACACAATTTCTTTGTACTTACTTTTGCTGACATAAAACATTGTTTCTTAATTTCTTTGTTTTCCAGAATTGTTCTTTTTGGGTCTTTAAGTCTGCACTAAGCTTGTTTTTTTTTTTTGCTGTGGTCATGACGTATTGTGTTTCTTCTTCTTCTTTGTTTTTTTTTTCTTGTTCTTAGAGGGAGAATTCACCAAACAGATGAGCTTGTAGATTAGCAGGTAAATCATCCGTGGAACAAAATAGTTGTTTGTCCTGCAATATTATATAGCCTATATGTCATAAAGCCATGAATCCCACTGACATTATTTTGCATCTAAAGCTGATATATGGCTAACAAGTCTGATCTCCAAACCTTCATTAAAAGTTTGGGAAGACAGAAGTCGGCTAAAGTGCCTCTACTTTATGTACGCCTTCCCAGTGTAAAAATGAACTGCTTTTCTTGCTTCCTGCTTCAATATTCCCATCCATAACTGGCCCCACACCGGAACTAATGAGTGACTGGGGATCTTCAAGGGAGGTGGTCTATTATTATTCATTGAAAAAGAGTAAACAAATGCATAAATGTTAATGTCAGAGGGTTCCTATCTGTCCAATTAATCTATGGCTGCTCCCCTGGGCGGCCTCATTGTTCAGCCATACTTTTAACGTCTTGGAGGGATTTTTGCAATTAAAAAGCAAGCAGAAAAAATACTGAAGATATTTCTGCCTTTTGCACTTGTTTTGTTTTTCCTTTTCGGTGTCTTTGATTTTTCTCACAGAAAGCATTTTTTTAATTTTTATAATCAGCACATCAACTCCCGCACCTTCGCCAATCTGCCTCGCTCTTTGGAATTCAAAAATAAGAAGCTTATGCCAGAACCGGTTTAATACACCCTGTCACTCCATTGACTGCTCCCATCCCGGACCATCAGGAACCCACACCCCCTCCCGTGCTCTTAAAAAATGCCTCGCATCATTAAACTCACACTTTGCACTTTTTGTGGATGCTGTCGCCGATTCCCCAATAAGATAATAGCATCCGATCTGTCATTCTCCGGGCCATTAGCTCGCAAACATGCAGGAGAAGGAAACGTTCACTCGCTGCTGATGTATCATTTTAAAATAAGGATCGGGGTGAGCGATCTTTCAGCGTCCCTGATGTAGTGTAACACGAGTCGTCACGGAAGCTGGCTATATTAGACGGACTATGGGTGGCAAAAACATAATGTTAGGTAAATCAGTGCACTGAGTTTTGAAGTGTCATATTTTTGACATTTTTCTGATTGTTTTAACCTGTGAGTGGTCCCACAGTAACACAGGGAGGACATGTGGTCAGGGTTAGTCAGCTGGCCCGAGGACCAAACCCCTAAAATGACTAGGACTAAGATTACAAAGCTCTACACCAGCTTCCACTTTGATCACTTGCTGGTTAAACTGCTTTCACCAACTGTTTTCTAGTCAACTAATCATGCTACAGTGCAATTTAAAGCTTCAACTAGTGAAATGTTATTGCGATATAAGCAGTTATTTAAGAAACCATGGATATGAATATGCTGTGCAGGCCGAAATGCAGCTCCTTGTAATAATGGTAAAAAATTCTCCCACTAATATCAAATCCAATTACCCAGACTTATGTGCCCCATTCATGCTCCGCTAGTGTAAGCCAAAAGGTGAACCAAAGAGTCCACTTTTAGGCTCAGTGCTGGCCGTATATACCCCAGCAACTTGTGATGTATTATACGACACACAGTTTGTTTTTTCACACTTTGGACAAAAAACAATAAACAATGCTTTGTTGTTTTTCCTTGGCACAGAGGAGTCCCATTGAGCTTTCCCAATGTGTCTTACCTCTGATATAGTGAGGACATGTTAAGACATAAGAAAACCAACAATATCCCCAAAAGTCACTATAGGCCAGTTGTCTATCAATGGAGAGAAAGTACAATATTATGCATACTGTTATGACACAGACAGAAATGCCATTGATTTGCTGTTTATTTTAGATTGTTTATTATTTGTTGATCAAACAGGTAAAATAACTTGGCTACTCCCAGATGGTAGCATGTTGTGGATTTGGTGGGGATATCATGAAGATTTTCCAAACCAGTTGCCAAAGTTTTATTTGATATAGCATGCTCACTTCATGCAGTGGAACTTATCAAAATGCCATCCGTCCATCCATCTTCTTCCGCTTTATCCGGGGCTGGGTCGCGGAGGCAGCAGTCTAAGCAGGGACACCCAGACATCCCTCTCCCCGGACACTTCCTCCAGCTCCTCTGGAGGAACCCCAAGGCGTTCCCAGGCCAGCCGAGAGACATAGTCCCTCCAGCGTGTCCTAGGTCTTCCCCGGGGCCTCCTCCCGGTGGGACATGCCCATAACACCTCCCCAGGGAGGCATCCAGGAGGCATCCGAAACAGATGCCCAAGCCACCTCAGCTGGCTCCTCTCGATGTGGAGGAGCAGCGGCTCTACTCCGAGCTCGTCCCGGGTAACCGAGCTCCTCACCCTATCTCTAAGGGAGCGCCCAGCCACCCTGCGGAGGAAACTCATTTCGGCCGCTTGTATCCGGGATGTTGTCCTTTTGGTCATGACCCAAAGCTCATGACCATAGGTGAGAGTAGGAACGTAGATCGACCGGTAAATCGAGAGCTTCGCCTTTCGACACAGCTCCTTCTTTACCACAACTGACCGATACAACGACCGCATTACTGCAGAAGCTGCACCGATCCAGTCTGTCAATCTCACGTTCCATCCTTCCCTCACTCGTGAACAAGACCCTGAGATACTTAAACTCCACTTGAGGCAGGAGCTCTCCCCCGACCTGGAAAGGGCAAGCCACCCTTTTCCAGTCGAGAACCAATCAAATCAAAATGTTATATGAGAATACAAGTCCATATTTAGAGCTACAGATCCATAGTTGTGGGATGTGGAACATATTGTAGATGTATAAGGCTAATTAAATGTAGCAGAATGGTGGCTGCTCATATCGACAGGCCGCCTCAGCGTTCTTGTCAATAATCCCTTCATTTTGCCCAGTCCTTGTGAGAGATATTGCTTGCATTAACTGTATCCGATAAACACCTGTGTGAAGCAAACCAGCTGCAGAGTGCCTCCGTGTCGGGCAGAAGACTGTAGTCCTCCTGGGCCCAATACAAATGACCTATTCTCTCAGCACAACCAAGAGTGGGAGAATGAATCATGCACAAAGCCATTTTATTTCCACAGGTTGTAATTAATATTTTCTGTACTATGCTTTTATAGCAATTTGGCCTTCTTCCAACTCAGGAATTTTATATGATGACAAACTTATGGCTGGGATGATGTCATAGACAGATGTGGGCTTGCACATTATCATATCTACGAAGGTCGGGCGGGCTTTTTATTATCTTGAGAGATCTATGTATAGCGAGCGGGAACGTAATCAGTCAAGTTCACTCGTCACATTGTTTCCTGCTGATGTAGATAGATGCATCCCTAGATAAATATAGACATTATGCATCATCAACAACCCCACTCGACCATATCAAAACTCCCATTCATTTCCTGATTACTTACTTCAAGATAATAGTCCAACCTGCTCTTGACATACGTAGTAATTTAAAGATTTAAAAAAGAGCCAGAATAGATGTTGAATGGAAGGTAAACTGAAATCTCTGGAAAGAACCCAGTGGCGTACTTATGCAAGCAGAGCTCTGATTGTTCTTTACAGACAGATGGCCTAAAAAATCATAAAATGTCCAGAAAGGACAGTCCTTTGGGTGAAAATGTCTTGTTGATGGGTCAGAGTAGATTTGTCAGACAGGTCAGAGATGAGAAAGGTGCCAGTTACTCATATTACCACTGGCTGCAACCAAAGCCATTAGAAGACAATCTCTGAATGAACAACACAGCAGACGATCACAGCAGGTGCAACTTTATTAGGTACAAGATCTACCAAAAAAAGTAGGCAGTGAGTGTATTTCAAAACATTGTCATTTATTCATTTATATTCTTCCGTTAATTAGGATTGCATGTGGCTGAAGCATATTCCAGTAGCAGGGCTTACACTTTGACACATGCACTGACAGACAATCATTCACTCTCACATTCATTTACTTGTTTTTTGGAGATACTGTTTTCAGGCGGCCTAGGGATCAAACCCACAACCTCCTCGCCAATAACCTGAAGCACTAGCCACTGTGCCAATGTGCACTCATGTTGACATAAAGTCCCCCAGTTAGAGATTTTTATAACCAACACTCTTCATGAGACTATATGGACTTTTAAAGAAGACAGCTTAAGACAAAACAATTAACTGAGTGGATTATTATCAACTTGAGTGTCCTTAACCCATTAATGAGTTTTAGTTATCAATGAAATGTTTTTACTTTTAACAAAAAACCTCTAAGAATTAATTCTTGTGTGTAGACCTGTGATGAATGCATCCTTTACCTGGTTAAATACAATAATTTAATCCACTCTTCACATCCTACATATGAATTTTAAAAACTGGATTAGATGGAGAGTGGAAGGCTGATGTAAAACATTTGGATATCTCTGGAAAGGACATAGTGAAAGTGCTTATGCTAGCAGAGCTCTAATCGTTCCTGTAAGCTAGAACCTTTGACAGGTGACCCGCTCCCTGTGCACAACATGTTGAGTTAAAAGCAGTTCAAATTGGAAGATGATCCACTCAGCGTGCCTGGGCATGAATGAGAAATGATGAACATGCATGTGTGCACACTGTACATTTTATTTTCTAAGTGCTGTGGCCAAAACATCCTCCCTTCTCCTACAGAGTGCTAAAAATAGGTATAAACAAACACACAATGCCATATGGTGACATCCTGCCTATGCTGTTTCCTATGTAATGTCTCAAAGAATACACCAGCAGATACATAAGCTTTTGGCATTTCACTGAATTAAAAACTCATCCTCTCTTGACATCTTCCGATAGGCAAAAATCAATCGTTGTTGCAGGAAAAAAGAAAAGCAAACTTAGGACAGCTTCAGACTTGGCTCTGTTATTTGGCGCTCATCCCATCGGTCAAAATAGTGCCACTCTAATCTTTTCTCCGAGCAACACCTAAGACTCCCTCCTTTCCTTGTTGTCCTTCAAGAGGGGCCAACTTTTCCCCCCAAGGACACTAGCCACATTAGCCACATGCTTCTCTCCAGCCGGCTAATTAAACATGGCAGTGTGCGAAATGGGATCATTATATGGTTTAAGATTAACATTAAGTAAAATTGTTTGCAAACGTAGTCATTAGAATTACTGTGACTAAGTTGGACCAGTGCCAGTTTGACTTAAGGCTAATCGTGTATAGTCACTTCACTTTTCGAGTGCAGCAGAAAGCAAACTCAATTGTGTTAGACTGGTCTACAAATTTTTGGACCGGATCTGCTTCCACGATAGAAGTGGCTAAATCTCATTTATTTTGATAAGATGAACTGAAAATCAATTGATAACTGTGCTGGTTAGCTAATGTATTCAAGATATTTAATGATATTGTTTCACATCAAAATCGCATCTGACAATAGATTTAGGCATTTTTGCTTAAAAATAATATTTATATTTTGAAAATATTTAATTTCTCTACATGCATGCATTTTGTCCACTTCCAAGAGAGAGATTTCTGCAAATAAAAACAAAACATTTTATGTCAAAACTCTAGACATATTAAAATTAATGTATTGGAATGTGCAGACAGGCTTTCAGATAGAACTGGTTGCTTGTAGACACACTGTACCTTCTGATAAACTACCGTTTTTGCATTATTTTGCATAAATTTCCTATTTTGACCCAATACTGTTTCTTGGAAACTATAGCCAATCTGCACTTCTGACTTACTTTTTCTTTATTAGTGACCTAATCCAAGAAAAATTTCACTACTTTTGTTCTGGAAGCATTTTGCTTGTAGACCAGTGTTATCAACCTGGACATGAAAAACAACTCCAAATAACAGAATAAACCCAAATCTATGGTCAAATGTCAGATACAAGGTAAACTGTGTCTTTGGAGGTCACAGTGGCAGAGAGGTTAGTGCTCATGCCTCCCAACAAAGAGGTCATGGGTTTGATCCTCAGGCCGGCCAACACACACTAAGCTAATGGTAATGGACCAAGGACTATAGCTCAAAACATTTAAATAACGCACACAAATATAGGACATATAGGTCATTTTCTTATACGTTAATAAGAACAGAAATGTCATGCAACCTTTACCACTACTACTACTGTTAATACTAATACTACTACTTATAGTACTACTATTAATACTACCACTACTAGTACTAATACTACCAATAGTACTGCCACTGCTGCTACTGCTACTACTGCTACTACTACTGCTACTACTACTACTACTACTACTGCTGCTACTATTACTACTACTACAACTACTGCTGCTACTATTACTACTACTACTGCTGCTACTACTGATACTACTACTATTACTACTACAACTACTGCTAGTACTACTACTATTAATACTACTAATACTAATAATCCTACTTATACTACTACAACTACTGCTGCTACTACTACTACTGTTACTACTACTATAAGTACTACAACTACTGCTATTACTACTACTACTACTACTATTTTTTCAGTGACGCAACCACTTATTCTAGTTATAATTTGCAGCAGGTCTACCTTTTATTATAATTACTTTACTTTTAAAAGGAAAGATTGCTAATACAGAATAAGCAACACTGAGGAATATAAATGTCCTCCTTGCTTAATGCAACATACGACTTTGAACATTAAAGTTTAGCCAAGAACAAACAGGATACCTCACTTTAGAACTGCAGTATTTGACCGAATCTAATCTTCCCATTTGCTCTTGTAAAGCCTCAGATGATGTGACTGTATAGACTTTTAAAGATAAAACAAATGTTTACCCTCGCACAGATTGACTTCAGACATAAACAATTAAGTGACTGGATTAATTTCACTTGAACAAATGCAGTGACATCTTAAATACATCACCGTGCTCTCTTTCTCAAACAGATGTTAATACCTGTAACAAACAACTGTGAAGCAGCTAAGAGCTAATCCCTTTGCTTGTAGCTGACTTGTATTTAACCTTGTAATAATTGCTGAATAGATTGCGTTGGGCTGAACAAAACGCCTTGGCACAGGAAGTGAACACACACACACTGGGACTTGGCACCTTGGCTCAGGTACACACATGTTGGCACACATGCCTGTGGTTCGATGTTCCCCACTGGTGGCTTTGACAAGGTCTCAGGCTGCACGGCGACAGAAGAGCAACATCGAGAAAACACCGGGCTGTATAAATGTGGAGGCGTGGGAGGTTAGACAAGAGACGAAACGAGACAGCGAGGTGAAAACTGGATGTAGACAGACAGAAACCCGGGAGATATGTCAATGGGAGACGGCATCGGCACAACCGCCAGCACAAACAGGGAGGGACAAGAAGAAAGTGCCAATGTGTCTCTATACAGGCTTACTGCAGCCAAACCTATTGCAAAGTTCTTATTCAAACAAATGAGAATTTAAAAAAGTGTTATGTGTAATCAAGTAATGTGCGATACTTGATAACACTAGCCTAATAAGTGCTAACTTTTGTGATAGATCAAAATAATGTTTTTAAAGTGATTTAGTAATTTCTTCCACCAGCTGCAATGTGGCTCTTTCTATAATAGGGAAATGTGTTTTGAAGTTTTTTGTTCAACTCTGTACTATGTTAGACAATGATGAGACTTTTATGTGAGTTGAAGAAGCCACAAATTAAAAGTTTGTTTTAAAGTTTGTGTGCTACTTCTATCCAGTTCCAGGTTGTTGGTTCCATCACATGGTTCCTTCTACTGCAACAAAAACTATTAGCTGCTTTTTTTAAAAACATACTGGACCCCCCTGTTAACCCTGGTTTGAACAAAGTTGAGAAGGCAAACAAACAAGTACTTTTCTACTTCCTGAAACATTTCAAAACTAACACACACCGCTGCTGCCTACTATTACACTTCACGTACTATTGGCAAACCCAATTAAAGTGAAAAGAAAATGAAAAGAAAACCCCTGTCTGGCCTGAGTCTCTTTGTTGAGTGGACAGCTAATATTATACCTCCACTGTGGCATCAAGCATTGAGAGGGATCCTGGCATTGTCAGTTGTGTTATTGAAATGGAGTGCATCTCCTTTCCCACAGAAAACATGGGAGGATGTTGCTATGGGGATTTTTGTCCCAAACATAATGATTTTGTTTGAATGTGGCCGTGTGTTTCAAAAGGCTTTTTCCTCCTTTCTTTCCTGCCTTGGAAGAATGAAAGGAAGTGTTCTCATTGGGAAACACATGGTCTTCAGCTGAGAGCTAATCTGGGCAGCTAATTAGTGACGCTTTATGTTGGAGGTGAACGGCACAGAAATGGCATTTTTCATTTCTAAAGATTGGTTGAATGGAACTGGGTTGAATCACAGTGATCAACTGATGTGGTGAAGGTAAATTCATAAGTAAACCAGAAAGACACTTGAGCTTATTTCAGCCATGGCCTCAGTAACAATAAGACAATAGAGATTACCTAAACATGCAGAAAAATTCAATGAGCTACCACATGGCCTTTTGACCTTTCTGGTGCAAAACTAAGAGACATAGTAAGTATCACTGCACACTGTACAATGACTAAGGTCTGAATGACTCACTTGATACTCCAAAAATGGACGAGGACAACTTCTCCAAGACCTAGACGCTCACATAGAGGCAGTGCCGTTCCCCCAGACAGTCCCATTGAAGTCTTTAATTAAGACTAATGTGGTATGTCCCATACAGCAGTCATTAATCATTTGAACCTGGGCAACAGAGCCATTGATCAATGCTATACATCAGAGCTGGAGGTGCTGGCTGCTGGCACAGGTCTGAGGCTGAGCGCACTGTACGACCAGTCAAGAAATACTGTATGTGACATGGCGTTCCCAGTGCTCTATAAAAAACTGGAAACACAAATGGCTGAAGGAAAACATTTTGCAACAGAATTACATTTTTGTACCAAATAAACTGGACTGGACTGAAGTGAAATGCAGACGCAATTCAAATTAAGTAATACGTTTACACGTGCACATGATATTTTCTTCCTCCATAAAAAAAAACAAATCTCTAATCAAATTCTTTTGGCACAAGATAATTGTAAAAACTATACTAGTGTACTCCTTGTGCCAGTCCCCAGCCCAAACTAAATGAAAAGGACAACAGCAGAAAACGCTTACTACATTAAAACAAACAATTCATTACCACCATGTAACCAGTAATCAAATGATCACAACACAATTGCGTATGTTTGCTCAAAACTTTAAATCTATATTGCTCAGGTTTAGTTCCTTCAGTTATTAAATGCCCAAGGCCCCCTAACTGTTCTCCTCACTTTCTTGGATGGAGGTTTTATTTTGGCA
The DNA here is from genome assembly GCA_020698575.1 of Bostrychus sinensis. Lineage (NCBI taxonomy): Eukaryota > Metazoa > Chordata > Actinopteri > Gobiiformes > Eleotridae > Bostrychus > Bostrychus sinensis. The sequence goes on along the minus strand of CM036254.1, from coordinate 13,187,129 downwards.
CGGGACAGAGCCAAGTTGCTAACAAACAGCAGTTTATTAATTGGATCTGGTAGCTTGTTTATACTGGTGAAGAGAGCAATCATTTCACACAGGCTTTGGAACAGGTGGGGTCTAAAGTGGTGCCAAGTGAAGCAAGTGCATAGTCTCAGCAATATCGGCGTCCATGGGACGAGTACAAACTTTTCAGTCACACTTTGTATATTGAATAAAACAGTAAGTTAATCGTCACAAAAAGGTATAGCGATGTGATGCTGTAATTAACAGTAAAAGAAGAACTTTGTTACTGATTGAGCTTGACCTAACCCGATTTACATTGTGAATAAATTTTTTGCTCTTGTTGGCAAAAAAAGCAATTCAGATGTAGGTTTATTACTTTTAAAAGAGATTATTGCATAATATTTTTTATTTTATTTTAGCTAGGCTATTTATTCCAACTGTCTGTACAAAAAACAGCAAGGCAGCAGCAAAGTGCATTACTCTAACAGTGACTTGAATGTCTTTTAGTTTTAGCCCTCTCTGCTTCTAAAGATCAGGTCTATTATACACCATTATATGCAGCCTGTGATTAATTAGCATAATTAGCATACCTAATTAGCATACATAAACAAAGACAGTAAGTTAGCGCCGCTGCTGCACGCCTCACTACTGTGTTCTTTTTGGCCAAACAGCTGCCCCATCCAAACGAGGACATTACACAGGTAAAAGGACTCATTTCTCTGCCATTATTAGTGTTTTTAGAGTCTGCAGAGTCTCCTCTGAGATTATTTCAGCTGCTCTGGAGCTAGCAGCACAATTAGCCACAACACAGGAAACAGTGCGGTGCTTGGAAGACACTAATTTCCGCTAAGTTTGATTTAATTATTTGGCTATTTTTGACATTGTCTGAAATAAAGATGCAAATTAATCAAATTAATTCAATTTATCACCCAGCCCAAAAATCGGCCCAATATATTGACTGACCGATATATCTGGGACAATTTTTGCCTTTTTTAGTCAATCAGCCAATTCTTGCCCTTTAACACCAACTTTTGGTCAGGCACATGTCCGGGCAATCATGTGACTGAAGGACCCCACCTTCCCCACCCATATGGTAGCAGTTTGGACTCTTACACTACAGTTCATTTTAAATATCCAAAAACACTTTATTTCAGCCTGAAAAGCTCAAAACGGCAATAAAAAGATTTTGCACATATCTCTGACTAAGAATCACGTAGAACATTTAAAAATCATTTTATAGCTCTCCCCAAGTTCTCACTGTTCAATTCTAACACATTTGTTTTGCATTTGAATAATGTATTAAGATAAATAGCTGTATAATTTTAAATTCTTTCATAAAATTAAGAAAAATCTGCCCTACATATGAGTCCCAAAAAATCAGCATGGTTTATTGGCCTCAGCTGCTCTGAATTTTAAAAATCGGCATCAGCCATAGAAAAACCCATATTGGTTGACCTCTGTGTGCTTCTATGTAATTTTGTGATATGCAAAAGAACCATATTCCTCTAGAAGAAGCACTAATTATAATTTATAAAATGCTTCAGTGTGCAGGACATCTTTGTTTACCAAAACAAAAAAATAAGCTATTAAAATCTGCATCTGAAGTACCAGATTTTCTTCTCTCAATGGGATAAGGACATCTGTCATATTATTAAATGAAATAGGACTGAGGGATTTATAGCAGCTCAGAACTGGCATTTGATTCAAGTCTCCTAATCATTTTCCTTCATGCGTACTTCCCTGTCCTTCTGTGACAAATGGGTCACGGACCAAACAATGCCGGGCCACGAAAGGGGTCAGAGACCACCTGTTCAGCAGCACTCAGGCGATATCGGAGGACACATCTGCGCTGACAGGGAACAGGCCGGATGGGAATGGCAGCACGTTGCCAGCCCTGAGGCCGCTGACGAATGGCCCACAGCTGATGCTGTGGTCACCTCAGACCAAGAGCAGAAATACCAAAGTGAGGGTTCACTCAGGACAAAAGAGTGTCTAAGGAAGTTTGGATTTCTAAGGAGGATGAATTGTTTAGAGACTGGTGAATTTTAAGACAGTAAAAGAAGTTTGTTTTTTTTAAGTTCTCTCTTTAAAATATCAAATCTGCTCTTTGGTATATACTTATATATAGGTATCCTGGTCAATATCGACTGGAGATTGATTTCCAAAGTACAAGACAAATGGACACAGTTTAAAATGCTATGGATGGACATTTAAGAAAACATACACAGAATAAATAACCCACTGCAATTTGCAAAGTATGACACAATTCAGAGAAGCAAAGCTTAAACAGTATGAATGGTTTTGGGCATGTGGTGCCTTGAAACGGTTTTGAAAGCAAGCATGTACAATATCATGTACATATTTTGTCTATCCTCAATTAACTAAACAATAGAATAATTGAAATGTCCTTCCTGCCCAGGTACCCATGCTGAAATAGATCACTTCTCTGCATTAAAAGCAATCAATGAGGAGCTTCCATTAAACAGTTATTCTCAAATAAAAAATACTGCACTTTAAATAATCTGGGTAATCCCCAAACTCCAAATCCAATTCCCCAATTTTTCCACTAATTTCCAAATGTCAATTTTTGCAGCTGTCAATTTATTGTAAGTACATACACAACACCAACCCTATATTCAAGACAATACTAACTATTATCAGTAATTAATGTTCAGTTGACTTGCTTGTATGTAATGTAAAAGAATTTGCACACAGTCCCAACCATAAAAATAAGTCTTAAAGCTGACATGGACGCAGTCTGAGAATCTCACCCCAGAGGTCGAAGTGTGTTTGTTCCAGTGTTACTGGTACTGGCAGTCCATCTAGTAGCGGGCCAGATCCATCAAGCCACTGTCAATATCTGTATCCCAAAGCAGCAGGATAAAATATTACATCTCCACTCCCACTGAATAAGAAACACTGGCTGGAACAAGACCTGAATCAGCAATGCCATCATTCAATTGCGCTCGGAAGTTGGAGTTGGTTTACTCTCAAGTGTAGTTATGCTGTAGATTTATATGTACAGTATGTGTGTGTACTACTTTGTATATGGCATGGATCAATAGCAGATTGTAACACTACTATACTATTATAATACGTTAGTATATTTATAATACCACAGAAAAAACGGGCAACATCCTGCACATTATATTGTTGTACTTGATTGTGTTTTTTTTTCCTACTCACATGTTGCCATTAAGCAGCAGCCTGTTAGCAAGCACTTGTGTGAAATGCCACGAGTGCCATCTGACCTTTTTACAGCAATAAACAATGCTGCATATGCATTTTCATAATGAAAATTAAGTGGACTGTTATACACTCTCAATAGATAAAAGGCCAATTAAAAATGAAAAGAAAATAAGCAACAGGATTTTACCAAAAGGGCAACCAACTGTTTGTGCTGTTGCTGAGCGGATAGAGAAAATTAGCAAGTGCTAGCAAGACATACAGCTACAGGCCACAGAATTACGATATGTATAGACTTGTGGTAGAAGAATATTGTTTTGTTATAAATTACATACATAACCCTTATTGAAGGATATACAGTAGAGTGACCACCTGTCCCACTTTTGTTTTTACTGCACAACCATTTAGGCACTTGTCCCTCTGTCCCACTGATTAAGATAATGTCCCACTTTTTCATTGGTGCTCAGAGGATCTTATAAAATGAGAGATTCAAGTTCGGAACAACAAGGTAAGGTCAATGCTCCTTGTGTAAAATGTAGAATAAATATGTGTGTGTTGAATATATGGGTGGTGTGTTGCTGCCCGTGTTTCAGGAATAGCCTCTTCATGGATTGTGAGCTGGATTGTTTTGAGAATACAGGCTGAGAACTTTGATCTTTTATTCCAATGAAGCAGTAGTAGGGAAAATAAGACATATGTATCTGTAATTCCAGACCTAACCATGGTTCATCTTTATATACCATCTATAAATACTCTTGCTAAACCCAAAGGTCAAATGAGACAGAATCAGGACTTCTCACTACCACTCTCTCCTTGCTAAATTGTGTATCACAAAATGTCATACAAGTTAAACTACTTCCTTCTCCCTCTCCGGCACTATCTATCTCCATATTTATGAACTCCACATGATCTCTGGGGCTCGTTTCACAGTTCAGTGTTCGGATTGGAAGGGTGTGATGAGAGAGCAACACAAGGCTACGGGGAGGATAAGCATGTTCTTGCAGCACTTTTGAGTATTTTTCTAGCAGCTTTCATCTCTAGGCCCTACACACAGACTCCACTATAAAAGGACCCTAATCACTAATGCACTTCATCATAGCCTAGACACATACAACTTCTCCTCCCCTTGCAAACATAACTCAGGCAGCCACATTGTGAAGTGATGCTTATTCATTGTGTCTGTGTGATTAACTGTATTCTCTTTGGGCTGTTCACACTGACTATCAAGCAGGAAAACTCACTCATTTTTTTCCAGCGACAGGATCAGCTGTTCTCCTTCCGCCCACACCAGCAGCTGCAGTGACAAAGGGTAGCCCTGAAACACAAAACATGGCATGAGCTTTAGAGCTGGAGAGCGGATCTGAGCCATCCGGACTGTGGGGCAGAGTCTGTGTGAAGTTTCACCTTATTCTGACAAAACAGAGCAGGATGTGGAGAGGTACAATAGTGTGCACGGAACAGGAGGAGACAGGCTGCTTCCTACTGCTGCAAACTCTGGACAGGACAAGTCTAGATAGCAAGTGTTTAGAAAGTGATTTGGGAAATAGTTTGTGATGAATAAAAAGGAGGTGAGCTCAACTGATTTGTAGAGTTTCAAAACATCAGAACATTAACCTTTTACTACAGAAGCTTTTCAGGGCTGGTTCAAAGCTCATGGCAAATTTATGTTCAATTAACTTTTCAATAGCAACATTGCAAATGTCTACAGAAGGAAAAAAACAAAACAAAACAAAAAACACACAGACTGTAGGGGGAAGGGAAGGGAATGGTATTTATATAGCGCTTTTAACTATGACACAAGTCACCCAAAGCGCTTTACACGCAGTAGGGAAGGGGTATTTCATTCACTCCATACTCGGTGATGGTGAGCTACGTTTTGTAGCCACAGTTTCCCCTGGGGTAGACTGACAGAAGCGCGGATGCACACACCTGCGCCTGCACACATCTGCGCCAACGGACCCTCCGACCACCACCAACCACTCACTCACATTCACACCAGCTTCCTGGTGTTCCCCAGCGGTCTCCCATCCAGGTACTGACCAGGCCCTACCCTGCTTAGCGCCCGAGGTCTGACGGGATCGGGCATCCACAAGGTGGTATGGCTATATAAGACAAGAGTTACTGTAGAAACTCTTGTCTTATAAAAAACTGGGTATAGTACACCCTTACAGAGCAAGTGGCATGAAGCTAATGCACCATGCATCTTTTACCTACCTGTAATAAGTGAGTTGAAACAACTGTAGATGTTAAACATTTTCCAGTCTCTTTTACTCTTTTAGTTTTTTTGGTCAAATATATGTTTTTTTTTTTTTTTTATGTAATTGTTTTTATTTGGATTTTCGCTTTTAGAAAAAGCACTGTCTAAATTCTAAAAATCGTCATAAAATGACTATTTAAAGATATTAGGGAGGATTTTTTTCGACTGCTGAGAAACCAACGACTGTTTGTTCTTTTTTGAATAATGCACATGCGTCAGGCCGCGCCCTTCACTGTTCCTTTAAAAGCAACTCCTCCACAGCGACGTGCACGAGCGTTGGAACACGAGTGTTTGTTTACAGCTGGCATCAGCAGAGATTCGCCTAAACCTAGACCTGCATTGTTTGTTTGCGCGACCTTTGACCTAGTTCCCCACACACACCCAGTCACATGCACAGTCCCTAAATGTGAGCAAAAATATATACTCCTGCTATTGGTAGCATTAGCAAACTGACGTTGCTGTACAGTTGAAACGGTTCAACAGATAAAGAAAAAAGGCATTTTTTTCAAACGATAAGATAAACGTACCTGTCCTGCAGAAACTTGGCGACCAATGCATCGTCTGAAGACCCTTCTGTTCCTACAGCGCACGCCGTCCTTTGAAGGAATCGCCAATAACTACACGGGTTTTATTCTGCTCTTCTACAGTTTTTCTCCTCCTCCTCTGGTACACTTCAAAAACAGTTTTCCTTTTGTGACCGCCCGGTTCACGGTTTTCCTCAGCCATTGTGCTCTTAGAAGTCAGGTCTGTCCACGCTACGATGTTAACACCGCTAACGCGGCGCTAATGCCGGACTACATAAACATAGTGTATACGCATGCGCAGGCACAAGAACGCGCACTATCGCCGAAACTAGGAAGTCAGAATGATTGGCAAATCCGTGGAACAATGGTTAACGTACTCATGATGAAAATGATTGGATGAGGTTTTTTAAGTCCCACAGAGTCCACAGTTTATTAATATTATTATTATATTTTCTAATACACCAATTTATAAGCCTTATACAGGGCAATGAAGGTAGTTTTAATAAATATTGCAAAAAATGAATTTATAAAGATCCTCCCTAATACCTTTAACTATGCAGCCGTACAAAGGTAAAACGCAGTAACTGCATATTTTGTCAAAATTGAGTTAAGAGTGAAAACAAGCTTCATATCATCTGTTTTACTTAGGGACAAAGTTTTATGGCTCAAATGTGTCCTATTTTAGAGAAATCCTGTTGTTAAATTTGCAGTAACTACTAATTTCACAGTAAAACAAAGGAAAAGTGCAGTAACTGTGCTTGGATTCGTCAGTTAGAACTTTCTGAGCTGCAGTTACTGCACTTTACCTTTGTTTCACTGAGAAATCTGTGCAGTTACTACAAAATGTTGAAACATTTTTTGTTAAAACTCTGAAATGGGACACAACTCAGGCACAAAACTTTGACACTTCCTTTGTTAATACACATGCTAATATACTTTATGATTTTGACTGTCAAAGTGCTCAATAAATATGATTTTCAGGACACCCCGTATAAAGTACTTTAATTACACATTTAGGAGGTCAAAGGTCAAATCAGTGGTGATGGTTGTCATTGATAAAAATGACAAGGTATTACATTAATACACTACCATGAATGTACCTGTGACAAACTCCAAGGGGCAACATCCAAACTTTAAAGCCATTTTTCTCAGTTTCATTGTTACCGCAGATACTGCACTTTTCCTTTGTAGGGCAGTATGGTATTGTGCAGTGATAGTGTGAGTAACAGTTTCCTCACAGCAAGAATGTTTAGTTTAAGACCAGATTAAAACAGATTTGTAATCACAGTTGCTGTTTAAACAAAAGTCAAATAAATACTTATTTCATGTGTTCTCTCTGTATATTGTGCAGCTCTGGTACAGGAAGTGCATACATGGACTGTGAGATTGACTGATTCTCTTGCCTGTGGTCCACCGGAGCATTCAGAGAGCACACACATACAGTATGAGAAATAAATATAGGACTTCATTCTATCTTGTCTAGCTAAAGGTAATAGAAAGAACAAAATGTCAGACATGTTCACTGATATAGATTTATGTTGCAATGATTTATATTCAGAGAAGCTGCACCATCCTTCCTGTGTGACACCTCTGTGGTCTGCAGGCCAGCTTGGACTTTATTGAATGGACCCTATCTGAGGGTCAGCATCGGCAGTCTGTGTGTGTGGAAGTAATAACTCGGAGACACTTTACAGCGGCTTGATAACCTTCTATTTGGGCGAGACTGGAGAAATCTGTTATCTGGAGAGCCTTAACCCTTACTGCACTGGCCGATAAGACAATCACAAGCGCTCCAGTGGTGAGTTTAATTTAGGGAGGCTACTCTGCAGATAGCCTTATGTAAAAACCTGGCAAACCGTCAAGAAAAATACCCAAAGTCAGCATTAGCAGCCAGTTAAGCCCTATATCTGATGTAAGCTATATTGCTAAATAAGATAGATGAACCTTTTTCCCTAATGCATACAAATGTGACATTTTTCTTTAGTTGGCAGAAAAGGGCGGTTCTAATTAACATCACTGCCCTTCCCTGGCTGACTTTGACAGAGAAGTAGAAAGCTGGAAAAACTGAACTTACAGATGGTGACTTCTCCGCACCAGGAAAAAATGTTTGATTGCTTGGGGAGTTCTCTTACACCAACGCACTTCCCTCCTCTGGAAAAGTTTCCTCGAGTTGTGGTGGAGGTGATGCCCAACTTCAAACGTTTTGTTTGAAGCGTTACTAGGTCAGGCTTGTTGGTTTTTCCGGCTTAGAGTCTAGAGAAGATTCAGTGACTGCATATGTCCTATACATGCACATAAGATTTTATCTACAACCTCAATAGCAGGAAAAATAGGTAACATGCAGAAAAAGAAGCCAGTTTGCATTTTAATTTTGATTGAAGCAACAAATCTTGATAAAGTTAGGACACAGACCACAAAAAGCTAGAAAGAAGAATCCATATGTGAAAATGATCAAAATCACAGCCTAAAACTCTTGCCAAAAGCTCAGTAGCAAAATTAAAATCTGAAAAATAACTGGCCCAGGAAGATGGCAGCTTGTCTGGATCATGTTCACGTAGGCTTCTTCCTTGCCTGATACAACTTTAACTTGCATTTGGGCAAAGTTTCATTTTATGCATTCAGATTATTAATCTTAACTAGAGCAATTTTCACTACATTTGATTTATCTACTTAATAGGTAACTTATTTCTAGATTATTTGACTTTTTTTTCAAGTTATTTCTTCCCTCTTTCAAGCTATTTTTACTTATTTCAAGCAAAATTATCTGTCTGTGGGTTAAGTGGAATTTTCCTACCCAATGGACAGCTAATTTTGCTTGGTTTTGCTAAATTCAATGATTTTAACTAATGTAGATTTTGATTTTTTCCAGCGTACAGCTGTAGTTTAGACCTCTACAGTCATGAAGTGAAGGGCATGTGATTTCTTGTATTAATTCAGCAGTGAATCTTTCAGTCTTCTCTCAAGTGTTATTGCTCCATCACATGCTGAAAATGATTACTGTGAAGTGAACATTGATTTTACAAAACATATCACAAATCTAATCGCAGCCGCAATATCTCCCAGAAAAATCACAATTAAATATTTATTCAAAATCATTCAAGTACAATATGATGAGCATCCAATACATCCGACACTATCAATGCTATCAACTCTTTCCAGTCATGTTGATGACCTCTTGCGAATTAACCAAATTAGTTGCAAAGTGCTCCACTAGCTGTTTTTATTATCAGTGCCAGTTTTTTTTCCCCAACACTTTTGTTGTCTTGGTTACAACTTTCTTGAGATATGTAGCTGCCATCAAATTCAACACCTGAAATGTTGTTTATGTTCCATTGTGAATAAAATATGGTTTTATGAGATCCACGCAGAAAATGATAAGGTGTCACCAGGTTGTTTTTCACTGCTGTAGGTTTGCTGTGACTGATGAAAGGCTGACGAGGTTCACAAATTGTTCACAGCATGTAACCGCCTACGGGCCTAACTTGTACTCAATAAACAAAGGCGGATGCATACAAAGCAATAAGAAGGAGAGGAACCACAACAGTGAAACAGGGAAGGGTATACAAAGTGAAAAGGGGATTTCTACTGTTGTAGCAGCAGGCAACTAGGGAGGGGAAGTGTGTATACTGTGGTCACATCAAGCCAAATCCAAACACGTGTACTTGGCAGGGCTTTTGGAAGTGGGCTGGTTCACTGAGTCATGGCTGAGTTTGGTGCTGCTGCCAAAAAGGTTATGATTTCATTATTGTTGCTGTGTTGGTTGGGTGGTTTGTCTACATAGGGGGACACTGTACAATCTGTCGTAAAACTTGATGGAAGGGAAGGGCACGGACCAAAGGGCACATAAAATGTCAAGTACATTTTGCAAAGCGGTGCATATAGAGTTGAGCTGTTTCAAGGTATACAGAGTATAACAATCTTTCATTCATCTTCTTCATCATCTTATCCTATCCATTATCATCCATTAGGGGTCGGGGTGCTGAAGCCTATCCCAGCAACTATGGGCCTAAGCCGGGATACACCCTGGACTATGGCCAGTTAAACGCAGCGCTTACATATTTGTTGGTGTTTGGACTTTAATTGGATGAAGATACCAGTTATTAACTTGAAGATTGATGGCTGTCCTGATTTATTTTTTACTCATTCTAGATCAAGTAACTGCACCTTAAAAAAAAAAAGTTTAAGTAAACAAAGTGTCAACATATCAATTTATTTATTACAAACTATCTTGTTTTCAATTATTGGCAAGAAGCTTAAAGTGGCTATATCATTCTTTTATTTATGTCAGTGGCTGTTAATGGCTACTGAGTGGGTGGGGCTTTGTGGGGTCTGAAGCCACATTTTTGATGAGGGAACAACATTATAACATAGTAAAAAGTTCAAAAAAGTCAATTTTGCATAACATAGCAACTTTAACCTAGTAATTTGTAAGACTAACACTGATACAGACATATAGTTTTCACAGACTGTTAAATCTACTACAAATACACTCTCCCATTTGTTCACTATGGGCAATTTAGATTCAACAATTCACTCATGCACAACTGCCTAAACCCTTCTAACAATATTTACCATTTGCAATGCATGACTTACTAATCTATGAAAATGATTGAAGTGCTAGAAGCCAAACAAGGATTTGCCAGCTTATTAGCATTACACTAATATCTGCATGTTGTGTTCAGTGAGTATTTACCATGGTTGTAAGCTGGCTCAGAGGTCTCCGCTCTTTTCCCTTCAGAAGTAGAGGTACAGTGGTCTCAAAGCGCTGAGGTTTGGATGGGGTCCCTGTTTGTGTTCTCTTCTCATCCGGACCACTTCCTGTAAACAAATTAAAAAAAAACAGTACATTGTAAGACGGTTGATTAAAATCAACAGTTGCTGAGACGATTGCACCACCATGGGTTTACTGAAACAGGCATCTAGACAAAAGGGTCAGCAATCGGGTCAATATTGTTTGTTCACATTTTAAATAATTCATGCCGGCCAATCATGTTTTATTCTAAAAAACACAACCAAGAATAACAGTGAAGCCTCAGAGAAACACACCACAAGAGAATGCATATTTAAAACTGTGGAGCACTGTGTAAAGATGGTAAAAAGCTGGAGATGTGCAGTATCCCAAAGGCCCATCGCAATAAGATGGCAGCCATAGACTTGGTATCAATAATAAATGCTTTACACAGTTTGAAAGAAGTTAGTCTTTTGCTATAAAGACAGGAAGACACATAGTATAGTTCGCTTACTTCATATTGTAGGTCAGAAAGCAGCATGATGGCTTACATATTCATCCTTTTCTCCTTAAACATTTAATCTACTGCTTTAAGTGTGTACAGAGGAGAAATTATTCAAACAAGAAGCCAATTATGAATTATGAATACCGACCGAAATGTTCATATTACAGTGGTTACATTTTATTCTATACGGCCATGTTATAAACAACCAAAATCACCATAAATGATTAATGAAGGTGGCTAATGCTATTCATTAAACCACTAAGCTTTTATACTGTATCTCAAAATGGTAAAGAATACACAAAAATAATCACTTCTTTTCTTTTACTGATCCTTGGTCCAATCTTGCAATGCTACAGTAAAAATTCCTGGGGCACCTAGGTGGTTCACCTGTTAAAGCACATACCACTTGCTTGAGCGACCTGGGCCCCAACCTTGAGATGTTCCCCAACAAATCCCCCCGTTTCTTGTCATTCTGTACAATCAATCAAATAAAGGCTAAAATAAGCTAAAATATATTTTAAAAAATCCTGGATCCACATAAAAAACTATTATTACTGCTAACCTGTACTGAAAATGTAATAAAAATCTGAGCACTTTCTGAGTTACTAACCAGCTAACAAAGCATAACATCCTAGTGGAAGTAAAAATAGAAAAAGGCGCTAAGACATAAATGGCTTCGGGCAGAATATGAGACTTCATTTCCCAGACATCCCATGACAGTGTAGCCTCTATATCAGTCCACAGACAACTGGGACTAGACCTAATGCTGCCACAATGTCACTGAGCACGTCGGTCTTAGCAGCCCTTAAGCTTCACGTGGAGTCCAATAGACCGGTGCAGACCCATGCAGAGACTGCAGACTTAGTGGCAGAAGGCAGAGCAGAGCCCAAGAGGTTGTTTGAGCTTTCACACCCCCCACTATCACTAAAAGAACATAGAGAAGACTGGTGTTTACCAAGTACTGGATAATCCCCTGAGACGCTATCGTAAAGCATGTTTGTATCTGTGAGCGTATGTGCATGTCAGGCGGGGTACAAGAGGAGTTTAGTGGAGCACTGTGGAGGGATTCTGTCTGACATTTTATTTACTTTTGTCCCTCGGCTACAGTGTCATCTCTTTTAACCTCACTGTCTCCTAAATGCCTTATGTTGCTTGACTTTGGAAATTAAATTCTGTGGCTACATTCACATTGCAGGGAAAATGGCTTAGCAGATCAGTTTGTATTTGTTTTGTCTGAGCTTTTGGTTGCTTGTATTAATCTAAATTCTACTGTGGGGTAAGCAGTTAAATACAAATATAAATATAACAATTCATCCAATTCATTCAACAATTTATCCAGTTCTGTATAATGTGGCCTGTTGTACGCTTCCATGTAACTACAGTTACATGCAGAGGAATTAAAATCTTTGTTATGCCTGGTATACACAGCAGGATTTCAGCTGTCTCACATGAAAGATTCCTGATCATGGGGAAAATCGTAGCTCAAAAACAGGTCATACGAGTTATAGTGAGACAGGGACAAAAATCCAAGACAGAGCAATCTTATGACCAAAGACAAACTGCGTCAGATATCAGGCAGTGTCAGATATTTTGGAAGATTTGTCGCTGAGTGTGTCTGTCTTCTGCTGCACCTACAATCTCTGTCAGACGTGTGACCAATAGAAAAATAATTAGCGCATCCTCATAATAACAACAATGCCTTTTCCAGCCATGAGCATGACCACATTTTTTTCCCCCTTTGATTTATTTTCTTTTCCCCACACACAAACACCACTATAGCAAGAATCACCGGCGGTACAATGATGTAAACATACTGCATCCAGAGCCTGAAATTTGCTTCGGCTGACTTTCGTTGTAGCCACAATTCAACGTTTGAACCATTATGCAACGTAAATAACGTTTAGTTTACAATTTTACACATTCCACATCGTGCAGTGTGACTTCAACAAATCTTTTAAGACAAAGCAAAGTCCTCACAAAGACCTCTGTGCATGTTTCTTGTATATTCAACAGAGCCGTGCAACCGTGGCATAAGCAGAGCAAAAGAAGCAAGCCGTGAAGAGATGAGGGTTGCATACAGTGACCCCAGGTAATTTATGCAAATAAGTTGCGGTCCAATGTGTGTGATGCCTCAATAGATCTTCCATGACATAAATGTTTTAAACAAAACATCATCTTTGTCTGCTTTCTATTTCAGAAATCCACAGAGTAACTCAGTGATTAGCCAGTTAAAATGATTTTCCTCCAAACAAGGCTGACCAAATATGACTAAAACCACATAAATGCTGGCATAGCTTGAGCATTCAAAAGTCTGCCTCCCTCATTAGACTTGAACAAGAACAGTGATCCAGTTAAACAGTCTAATTCAGCTAGTGTATAGCTTAAACTAAGCTCAGCAATTTAACATGGTTTAGACGTCCAAAATATACTCCTTGAATGTAATGAAGTATGTGAACATGTCCTGAAAGGAATCTGTTGGTTTTAGTGGCAAGTAAAACTAGAGAAAAACAGAGATGTGTAACCATGGGAGCACAGGCTGTGGTTTGCGTTTTACTATTAAAAAAATACTAAAAATGGAACATGAGGCAGACATGTTGTAAATAAAAGACTTCTCCTCTTCCCACTGATATTAATTAGAGTGTCTCTAGAGCTACATAACACATGTGTTAATTCAATAAAACATTTGAAGAAAATTTTTCTTTTACAAAACAATACAAAGATTAATGTCAAATACAAACTGCAAATGCAAATATTAAATTGCTTTCTCGTTTTTTTTCTGGAAATCAAACTCGCCAAATTTGGGTTAGTACTATATGTTTTCTGGAATAGCTTTTGATCTCTAAGTCAGCAATACTTGTATCTCATTAATAGACATTTGCAGGGTCAAAAGAAAAAAAATATATCTCTTTGGCAGACCAGAGCAAACTCACTCCCTCTATTTAGCTCTTTACAAACTTTATCTGTGTAAAAGCCAAACTCAGTGATTTAAGGACACTACATTTTTGAAAGTGGTTCAAAGTGGGACCATGTTGGTAATTAACTGCAGGGTAATGTGAATTAAAGCAGTGGCAAGAGTCCACCTTGATCAGTGGGGATACAGAAGAGCCAACAACATAAACAAATGAAGACAATCACTTGGAGACACTGCAATGTTTGAACGCCAGTTTTTGTCAGTGAGATAAAAACTGATGTTAAAAGTTACATTTTCTTGAATCAATTACTTACAAACCTGAACTTTTGACTTAAAACAATGTCTAATTGTAGAAGAGAAAAAGTTATTGTGGATTCAGCTGTATCAATCAACTTTCATATAATTTAACACAAATCCTGTAGTCAGTTCATTTCCCAAGTGGTCTGCTATGGTTAAAAAATTAGGTATCTATTAGCATATAGTCTTTACCTCATGTAGCGCTAAGTGCTTCTAAATACAGTAACTAAAGCTAGCTGCAGAGGTGCAGTCGACCAAAGAAATAGTTGGCTGAGTAAAGTCATGTCCAGCAAACCTATCATTCTGTCTGGCTCAATCTGTTCTGTTCAACTTGTTCAACACAGCCACGTACCACAGCGCAGCAGGTGGACACACAGTGACTTGAATGGCTTCTATTTGTTATGGTGGTAGGAACAGAAACAAACCGCACAAGCAACACATTATGCATAAATTAGGTATATTTGGCAGTTAGCATTCAATTTTAGGCATTGGCAGGGAACGCTTAGATTAGGTGTCTGTCCCCTACTACTGGAAACAGGTGGGAAACGGACAGTGTTTTCAGCTCTTGAGAAAAGGACCTGGTTAGCAAACAGGATTACTCAAACAAGCGTCAATGAAACAAAATACTACTCCAGGTATGTTTTTGTAAACATACCTGAAGTAGTAAACCTGCAAACATTAGAACATGGTTAAAAGTTAAAAAGCACAATACAGGACCTTTAAACTAAGGAAGTTAAACAGAGATTTAAAATGTGTCAGTGTGTCAGTGCAAGTGTGTGGTCCGGTATCATTTAATTCACTTCCGCAACACTGTTACAATGGCAGAGAGGTATAAGCATGGAAAAATAAATAGCCAATGGCATAATGAAAGGAAGGTCAAATACTGGGGTTGTAGGACAGATCAGGCTAAAGGCAGAGAGCAAAATGGTTAACATACCTTGACAAGAAGAATAAGCAATGAACAAAATCCTACCATGCTGTATAAATAATATGACTGCTGCATAACATTGTTACAAAATCACTGAGAAGGAAAAAATGTGCTAGGTTTCGTAATGTTTTTTCTTCTTTTAGAGGAATAACAATGTTTCCCAAATAAAAGTTGAACATGCGCCAAAGCAGTTCACATTGTTTGAATAAAAAAATGTAATATTTGCAGATTAATTTGACAAGTCACACATCCTGCATCTTCACAAAATTAACAACAGTGATGTGCCATTTGCAGGTGCCTCACTCTGAACAGCCAAATTGGCAGTGATTGCCCATTTACAATAAAGTGTGCAGTTTGGGGAAATTGGCTGAGTTTGTGGTGAACTAGTTTAATTATTGCTGCTTAATTTTTGTGACAATGAACAAACCTTTCAGCATACTGTTTGGTAAGAAGAAAATTGGTTGCATGTTGTCTTTTTCAGTCTTTAGGCAAGAACATTTATTAGGACTTCATAAAGTGGAATATGGCTGTTTTAACAAAATGCTGCAGTGTAGCATCATAACAAACCTTAAAAGCTGCCCTGACCAAAATGACAGCAGAAAGCAACATTAGAAAAATGCTTTTACGGTTTCATTTATTTTATAAAGTACCTTTGGGAAACACTGAACACTGAAATTTCCCAAAATATTAGAGCATAGGACTAAATGATAGATCCGTATAAGAGGAGCTTGGGTAAAGGTGAGATGTGCAAGCTAGCAATAAAGCATCATTTTACGCCAAATGGTGCACTATACAGTTAAATAGTTCGCAAAAATAGTCACAAATATAAGAACCATGTTTTAAAATAGTAACTCAATGGCAGACAAACTGAGCACTGTTGAAAGAGAGCTGCTGTGTTCACAAGGTCAACAAAAAAGCTGATGTATGGAATCGTAATCTTCAATTTTGCAACTAGATTCAGTCAAAAGTACACACTTCACCTTTAAGTCACGTCATCCATTTATGTATGTATGATAAAAAATATTTTACATCATATGCCAATATTGTCCTAACACCTAGGTTATCCCGACATGACCTGGAGTCTCATAAAGATTAAAAATGAGTTCAACTTTAATATTAATAGCCACTCTTTTTCATGTCGCCAACTGGCAACAAATCTGTCATTTTAATTCCCCAGAGACTCATTGCAGCAACTTTCGATTCAGCTGAAATATTAAAGTATGGAGACAAAAGTAGCCCCTTGAGACATGACTTTTTCCAGGTCTTTCTAACGCAGTGAGGGCTCCTCTTGTGAACGGCTCCTTAATAACAGTGGGCTGGGGGAGTAAGAGGTCTGATTATGGATTTGATAATAGTGAAGATTTAATGTTCAATATCTGCACTGCAGCGGCCACAAAACTAGATCCATTTACAACGTCCCAGGCCCCATTCAAACTCTGGCTGTGCATTTGCCTGCTGAAGACAAATGGTACACTGCAGTGAATTACAGGAGGAGCTTCAAAAACAAAAATGAGAAATGAACCATTAGCACAGAGATATAACAGGACACAAGGTGCATTGCTAACACACAACACACATATATAGTAGATGGTCGGTTTTGATCCCTGTGAAGCCATGACACTTTCATAAAAGGCTATGTTACTGATGTCCTCAGTCCTGTAATTTCTGAAGACAAAATGCAATGAATAAAGATGCATAAAAGTGCTTTATCTATCGGATCAGAGGAGAACAAAGGCACTGTACAAACACTAAAGTGTAACATTCTGTAGGAATCCAATTACACATTCTCTATGAAAATACCACTGACCTAAATACAGCCGCTGCACCTACCTACTGCCCACGGTAATAAAAGGAATGGAGGATGAAGCTGCTTTGAATCTCTGAAGACTCGATTAATAGAGATGACTCTGGAAATCTACATGGCTACATCAATGAGACTTTGTAGTTTTGAACAATATTCAAAATTCATCAATACATTTACTGATAGAAAAATCTTAATTTATAATTTAAAAGAAGACGCTAAAACTGATGCCACTACTACAGAATTAAGCTTTCCAGCAATACTGTCAGACATTAGATGGGTACACTCAATGGCCATTATTAGGTACATCTGTTTGATAATGCAAATAGCCAATTAGCCTACATCTAGGTTTGTAGACATATTTAAGGCAAATCTGCTGAAGTTCAAATAACAAATAATAATGTGGTAGAAAGACGATTTGTTGTGACAAGAACATGCTGTAGTCTTTGAACAAAGCTTTCACGGGCAAATGTCTTTTTTTTTCCTATCTTTCGGCTGCTCCCATTTTCATTTGGGATCACCACAGCAAACTAGTCACGCAGTGATTTGGCAGGTTTTTATGCAGGATGCCCTTTCCGCAAGTTGCAAGTAGGTAATGTGAGCGTCTTGTCCAGGGACACAACGACTCTATGCGTTTCGAGAGCGGTTGGTCGGCAAACGCTTAACCCACTGTGCCACTGTCACCCCAGGTCCAATGTTAGCCTGACCTGCCAGAGAAACTCTTTTCCTATTCTATACAGAGAAGTTAGTCTGGTACCTCTTCGGTAACATTTTGTTTCTGAGGCTGGAACTAATGACAGGCGGAGTAACCAATCAGAGGTGGGACATAAGCTGTGCACTGCTGACCCAAACAAACATGGATTCCTGCTGTTTTTTGTTTTTTTTGTTTTTCATAAAACACCAGAATACGTATTACGAGCAGCTCTGTACTTATTTCTGAACGGGGACAGCAACAGAAGCCAGTTGTACAAAGATTTGTTGAAAAAGTCTTTTTTTTTTTTTTTATGCATTCGTTACATCACATGTCAATGAGACTTAACTGTTGTTAAAATGGCAACAAGACGACAAAAAAAAATCCCACAGAGGACTGGACAATAACGAGGACTTCAGCAGAACCAACCACTGATGAAGAAAAGCACTAAATGGCGATAATCAGATCAGAGAAGTTATTAAATTAGCTCGGTAGTTAGTGCTACCTTAGTTAGGTCTTCTGCTTTTTGTAAGAGGCGCTGCAGATAAACAGCTGTGATTGGCCATTTCCAAATTGAATCGGAGAAATGCACTGCCCTGAGAGGGGAACCAGACTGTCCTGCTTGTGAAAAGCAACATTCGGTAAATTGCTGAACTCTGGCCACAAACCCACAACACTGAGGTTAGCTGTGTATATGCGCCACATGTTCTATCAACTGAGCTATACCATGGCACTCTTTCTTTTTTTTTTCTTTTATTATAAACTATTAAAAACATTTTGACTGATGTTCTCCAAAAAGTTCAGCTATAAACACTAATGTAGCCATCTGCTGTCCATCATAAAAAGAGCCAGCCAGGTCAACATGCTATAATTTTCTGTCTCAAAACTCAAAACAATAGTGTTACCTTTGTCCAGAAGCTGTAGGGACTTCATTATGACCTGTTCATGCTCAGGTCTGGTCAGACTGGCCTTTGAGGAAATGAGACATGAAAAATATAGTGTTGTTGTTGACGAAGAGAGTATTACCTTTACAGGTTTAAAATGTCAAAAGTGTTTTCACATCATAACATCTGCCCCCTGTAAACAATGTCAGGGTGGTTTTCTTCATTCTTATTACATGTCTTTTAAATGTCACTTACTTTCTACCCACCCCACTATCCCCACCCCACCCTCAAAAGCAGTTCTCAAAAGCAGTGTACTATGGGGCAGCAAGACATCTCTGTATATTTGCATTAAACTCAGGTTAAGCCAAGAGCTTTTCTCTTAGGTGGAGACTGCAGGTGTAAAATGTCTGTGGAGTAATTTGCAACGTCACAAAATCTGCAACTTCCACTGTGCCATTTTACTAAAACCTTTATGAGAGAGATGCTCCACCAGATTGGACCTTTGGACTTTGTTACTGGATCATTTCTCACAAGATTGTGATAAATCCATCTCTGATATTAATTTCTCAATGGCTGTACTTTAATTTGAATCAGTGCAGTAAAAAGGAGGCACATGGCATTAAATAGAAAAAGCTCTAAACAAGAGACTCCCAGAGCCCCACTCAGAACGTGAGAGTGTTTTCACTGCCTCTTTTCAACAACTGCCTCTTGTATAAACTCCCTCATTACTGACTTTCCAGTGATGACACACTGAGGTAATTAGAGCAGACTTTGAGGAGGTGTTAATCCTGGATGTGGGACCCCCTGGTTCTTCTCTACACAGACAGGATAGCCCATTAAAGCAATGATAGGGAAACCTTCAGAGCTCTCTCTGAAATAATAGTAACATGAGAGGGCTTGGGTGGGATAGTGGGATTTGCCTGTGTCACTTTCCCATCCTGTGGGAGCCACAGTGGAAACGCTGGTCCCCATCCTGTTCACAACCGATTTGGGAATTATTTCCCAGAGCTATGGGGATTTCTGAGCAGGGGATTTGGGGATTAAAGATGGAGTAAAAGATTCTAATCCAATACACTTTTGTGGGATTCACTGACGATTTCCTCCTCACAGTTCAGTCCAGTATGTATCACTGAGAAATCTAGTGTTTACACACCACATGCTGCGTTGATGGGGAAAAGTGGTGTGCTAGCTTATCCACACAGCACAATTTCAGCCAATCAACACGAGTGATGACAAAGCAAGGAGCAAAACATCTGTCAATCTTCTTCTAAAATTATATATTGCACCTGTAAAAGTGTTGTGTGAAAAAGGAGTTAAAAGAACAAAAATGAGCTAAACCTGTAGTTCCCAACAGATTGTTAGGATGGGTTTTTCAAGCAAAAGTTATCTTTGTTTTTAGCTGGGTGCAGTTCAACAAATATGTGGCCACTTTCTTCTCACAAAAGCCCCCGTGATCACATTGAAACAAATATCGTACTATAGAGGATAAAATCCAAGCATCCCACAGTAACCTTTGTCAGTGGTCATTTTAATATTGATCTTTACAAGTCATTGTAAAGCCACTTCATCATCTTGGGGCACTGAAGGTTACAACATACAGTATGTAATGGTACAGGTGGAAATATGGATCATGTCACAATTCACCACATCTTCTGTTTTTAAGGTTATGCTTTCATGATTCATTTCTCAATTTCTAAAAAGATTTGCAAGCTTGCAAGATGTTTGTGTTGTCTTTTTGTTGCTTAAATCCTTGCTTAAATTCATGTTTTTTCTCTGTACCTGATGATTTAAAATGCCAGGACACACACAAACCTTTCACACATCTTAAATCTTGAATCTGGTTCCCGGTTCAAGATAGTCATTTTTCTTTCTACTTTTGACTTTGCTAGTTTGTGTTTAGAGACTATAAGCATTTGGCTATGCATTCAGCTACATCATTTTTAATTTGTAAGAGTGAGATAAATGTTGCAGTTGCTTTATGTGCTTCTACCTGTTTTGAACTGCTTTTTGCAAGTAGGGTGTGAATGGATCATTGCCACCCTTACTTTGTCCATGTTCCAAAGAAGAGTACAGCAACATTCACAACATATATACCTTGGAAATGCTTTACAGCATATAGCATGTGCACCCTATTCTTTCCTCGATTTATCCACAACTATATCTAAATGGCTTGTGTTTGTGGCTCCACTCAAAAACACCAGTTCACATAAGCTCCCACTGTAAACCCAGGGTCAAGGCTGACTCATAACTGCCATTCACAGCACCTGCCCTAGGTTTCTCCATCACCTGCACTGACCCACCTAGAGGTCAAAAACCCACTGGACACAGCTCAACCGCCACCTCAAAAGGTCTTTGACTACAAAAGCCAACTGACCTTATATAAAATTCTTTTAGTCTCCAAACCGCTTCCGTAACCACGATCAAAAGCTTTGGCAATAAAAAAAAGGCAGACGGTTTGAAAGAATGGCTGAACTGCAATCTTCAGCAGCTGACAGTTAATACTCCAACACAGAGCCGTGATGACCTTACTGTTGTGAAATTATTGATGTAAGGCGACCTGGTGGTTTGGTCCGCAGCTCTGAAATCCTCACTGTGAAAACCTGTTGTTGCATCAGACCACTTTGGTGTTCTGTCCTTACTTCCATCAAAGCCAAACTTTCTTGAGAATAGAACTTCTTCTTCAAAGCAAAAAGACACACGCAGCAAACTACTGTTCAAAGAATTCACTTTTACACCGTTTTCTGAAACCCAAACTATTCACGTATTTTTCTTATTCATTTTTAATGGCAACTGCACCTTGCCGGTATCTGTCACCCTTCTGCTTGGAAGAGTAAATATAATGGCGGCGTGTTAGGCAGGTGGTGACACTCGTGATTCTGAGCTTTGTCGCTACTTTGTATGCCTTCAGACCCGTGCTTTCTTATCCCATTTGCACTACAAAAAGGGTATTTGCTTTTCAAAACACAAATATTATCTGTAAATAGAAAAACCTGTACAAAAAGAATGGCACATTCAAAGTAAATAGGGACAACTGCTTTTAAATATCTCCTTTCTTAAAGCAAATGAAAATGATACATACAATACATAATAAAATGCTCTAAATCAGAGTGTCTGAAATGTATCCTCTGCAACTCATTTCCTTTCCATTTCTTCCTTTACTGGAAGATAAAGCTGTAATGTCCCCCATATACTGAAAAGCCACACTGTTAGAAGCAGATGACAGCAGACTTGGTTTATAGAGCAAAGCAAGATAGAGCCATATTTGCAAGGTCAAAGACAGGGCAGTCTCAAAGTTGGTTGTGACTGTACACTGCCAAGTGAAAAGCTGTGCTTGCACAGCAGCTGGATTCTGATGAGATTTTTGAGTTAAGTTATGTCTAGGGCTGTAGTCAAATTGTTAGTCAAACAAAGTTATGCATAATACAGCAATTAATCGACTGAAATTGACCAAATGATATGTGGGAGACTTTCAAGTGACTTTACATTAATTAAGTGATAAAACATTCATAAAAGATTGCTGTAAGATATACTGTTATTGAAAAATCATCTATGCTATCTTAAATGAAATGAAAATCAAAGTTATTAAGTCATTATAAATAAATTAGACCAGCTTTACTGATGCAAATAGTTAATGCAATTAATAAAACCATTACACTTTTAGTCAACCAAGACCTCACTGACCGATAAATCGATTTATGTCCATCATTTGTTTAGGTCAATGACATGGCAGTATACCAGTATTTTAGGTTTGAGGACAAGGTGATTAAGGTAAAGGTAAACTTCTCCAGATCTTGAGCCAGGATCCTGGTCAGGAGTGCCTATTGTACATTTTTTAATATTTAAAGCAAAAACATTTGAATGCTCACTGTAAAAGTGGTTTAGTAGCACTTTTTCCCCTTTTTGGTTTTCCCCAAAAGCTGCTATGATTTGCAGACAAAGATGTAGTAATCAAAGCAAATTACTTCCAGGCTGTTTTATTCTGAAGAGGTATAACTGACTATTACTTAAATTAAGTATCATTTGTGCTGCCACTCTAAGGCTCTCTGTTAGTGAAGTAGTTAAGGTAAGAAGTTTGATTCAACGGCATGGAAACAAAAACTCCAACTGCAATTTGTGCCGCTCCTAAACCCATATTATTTAAGAGGGTTGCATAAAGATGGGCATCTAGCATAAAAAGCTAGGCCCAATTACCTGTGCAAAGGAGGAGTAGCAAAATGGGACTTTATATTTGTGCTGCCACACTTGGAAAGATTATCCTCAATGTCAAATGGTTATTCGTAATTAATCAATGTCTGCCATGCTTCTTGGATCCAGCATGAACTTATTTTTTCTTACTTTGGTCCATTATTTTACTATACATGCCCTCAAGTCTTTGAGTTTTGACATCTGGAAATGCTTTACAGCATATAGCATGTGCACCCTATACTTTCCTCGATTTATCCACAATTATATCTATATGGCTTGTGTTTGTGGCTTCACTCAAAAACACCAGCATCTATTACCTCTGTGATCCCATCCTCCTCGGGCAGCGTGGTGCGTGGTGAGGAGGAGGAAGAGGCTAAATCACCCTGATGGCTATAATGACCAATGATGCCTAACAGGAGGAGACGTCTCTAACTGTGTCCGTGACTCCCTTGTGGCGAACAAATCAATGCCAGCTTGTCCTCAAAATGTCAACTGACAGCGACTCCTAGGCTTTAAAAGACAGACTGGGTAGGTTATTTTTTAAATGGCTTTACCAGAGAGCTTTTTGTAGCGGTGCTCCGAGTCACGCCGGACGATAGGTGTGAGTTACATCCCCAGGAAACTGCACTGAAAGATAGGCTGCACTGCTCCACAGCTGAAGGCAAAGGGAGTAAATTTAGACATTTTAAAGTGAGTCAAGGTTTCTGAAGTAGAGTTGTAGTTGTATATGGCTTATATAATGTGTAGGTAGATTTCAAGGGAAGTGGCAAGGGAAAGGCAGTCTAGCAGCTCAGTGTGTATGGTCTTGGTCTCAACAAACAAACTGGTTAATTACCTAAAATCATTCTGTAAAAAGAATAATATAAACCTGGAAACTTAATTTAAGTTTTATTATAAAGGAATTTAATAGAGTAGTATATTAATTATGTTTATTATGTATGTTTATTATGACAGCAAATTTTGGCCAGTCTTGTGCTCACAAAGGGGGACTGGTCTCATTCCGATATCATGGCATCTTGGCAACAGTTATTGTTGTACATGCCTTGTCAACAGTAAAAAAAAAAAAAAAATCCTACTGTCCAACTTCTTACACAGCAAAAAGTGCCACACAAAAAAGAGGAAAAGACAAACATGAGTTTCATAAATTGCTCTAAATTTCTATTTTACATTTTTTCCCTTTCTTGTTACTACAGTAAAAGCAGAGAGCTTGCTATGGCATTTGGAGTGGAGCATTTGGTGCATGTGTGGCTAATTACAGCTTCTGAGCAACTTATACAGTAGATTGGCACCAAAGCAACACAAGTGGGAAAGGTCAAAAAGTAGCAAGTGAAAACTTGGATCCAGTGACTATAGCAATGAGAAGTGGACTGAACCTTCCACCTCCAGTCAGTGACTTAAATGTGGGCTGACAAAGAAATGTGACCTCATTAAGCATAAATAAGCAATTTAGTTAGGTGGAAGCACATGACGTCAACACACAGCATCCAAAACTATTAAGTAAAGCAACATCATGTCACTTTTTACTGTCACATTTTGATGGTTTCCTGGAATGAAAAAGTATGAAAGACCCCTCTCAGCAGACAGTACTATGTAGCTCAGAGTCACAGAGCATGCTCCCATAATGCAAGCATACTTATCTCTCCAGATGAACACAGTTTTCCATACATTGAACCCTACATCAAAAGCGTCTGGAATATCACTTGAAGGCCACTTGGTTCCTTCTTATTATCTTCTCAAGTTTGTTTAGACAACACAGACAATCTAATCTTTCTAATTAATTCTGTCTGATGCTGCGGCCTGACCAGATGATATCCTCCCCATCTAATCCAGGTCATTCGGTGCCCCTCTAATTATTTATTGAGTTTCTCCTTGCCTAGAAAATAGACTCGGAAAAACTGGTTGATATGCAGAGGAGAGACAAAGAAGGATAGGCCATGAACGCAGAGATTCATCAAACATTTGTAAACACTGGCCGCTCAATCCCGCTCCTTTTGGGACTTCTTTTATTTTTGGTGTAATAGTTCACAAGGTAAATTAACTCAGAGGAGAAATAAGGCTTCATTTAAGAACATACGCATGGGTTTTCAATGTAATTAACAGTCTAGTCTGAAAATAAACAACTTTTAAAAAGACTGACACGCATAGACAGGAATCTGCTAATTACCCAACTTTGGAGATCTTCACTTATTTTGGGTTTAGAGTGGAAATGGCTGTACTGAAAAAAAAAAAACTGTCAAGCCATCAGTCAACCTGAGCCATTTCTAAAACAGATCAGACAAAAAAGCATATTTGAGACACACAGTATACCTGTGTCTACATTCTGCTAAAACATCTTTATTCATGCTACCGCCCCTATTTTGGGATCTATTTACAATAAGACACTTTCAATCCATCCCGGAGTGCCATTATTACTTAATGCACCACTTACCCTATGGTAACTGCTAACACAACACTATTAGAGAGGCTGATCACAGTGAAGTCTTGGCACTCCACTATGACCGTTTTTGGCACAAGTGGATGTCAGATCATTTTTGTGGGGGTGGGCACGTTCTGGTTTACGAATTCACATCATCCTCCACAGCAGCACAAAGGCAAGCTTTGAGCCATGTCAGCAAGGCATTATCCAAATTTGGCTCATTTTTTTGTGGAATAGTGATCGTAAATCTGGCGGTAGTCCGGCAACCGGATTTAGGCCACCATTCGACCGTGCCATTTGGCTACCTACGCGCTACTTCATACTTCAGGTCCATCTGGACTCAAACACCATAATATCACATCCATTATGAACTCTGCTGATGAGATCTTGGTTTTCTTCACTCAGCACAACTAATCTCTACTAATGTAGGGAGATCCTGCAACAAGCATTACAGAGAGCTACTGCAGTCAATATCCTGCAACATCAAAGACTACTACTGCCCCAATTAAATGCACACACTAACCTTCAGACTATTTTTACTCTCACATGAGCTAACCCTCTGCTGAGAGCTCTAATGACCCAAAATTGCACTGATATGTGGTAAACATCTCCAAAACTTACTTTCCAAGGAAAATATTATTTTTCTAGCACTATGATGCAGCACTGAATTTGATATAATTTAGCAGTTCATAATCAAAACTTGAAAAACAAAAACAAAAAATCTAAACAAAAAGCGTTTAAAGGAGAGCTTACTATTGCAAGCCTTTTCTGTTTATATACACCTTATAAACACCATATACACCTATAACACATTTTCTGAAAGAACTACTGATATACAGCTCTTTCAGCAGCAACTAAAGGTGGTCTTTGACTCTTTGCCTAAATTTACTGTAATGCAGCAATTCATTCATTCTTTCTTTTTTTTTTTTTTGCACCAGTGTTGTGGACATTCCCTTGCATTAATTCAGTAGGTGTAATTTAGACATGCATGTCTTTGTACAATAGTGGGAAGCCAGAGTACCTGGAGTGAATGTACAGTACCACTGAGGACAGAGGAAGCTGAGAGAGATTAGCACTAACCACTCTGCCACCTATCTTACAGTTCATTGATTATTCATTCAGTGTTTTATGATCACTTTTGTTTTGTGCTCTATTGTAAAGGCACTGTACAGAAATACTGTGTATTTTTTCTATGATAAAATGATCACTGGCTAATGATCAAAATGTTAACAGAAGGTGACAGAAATTTTCCTTTGACAAGGCTCCACACTAACTAATGCTATACACAAGACTACCCACCACCTATATAAGCATTAATAAACACTAAAATTTAACCCACAACTTAATTTTATACAGATCACTTTCCCATGTAGAACACCCCCTTACAGCATTTAGGTACAGTTCACATTCAATATCAAGACAAATAAATGTTAGTCAAACCAAGACAATAGTCATACATATACAGTGTTCTTTCTGTATACAAACAATCATAAAATAGTATCTTAGCCTAAGCCCTGTCCCATAAATACACTACCTCCATATGATGGCTTATTAATTCAGTGGATTATATTTAGCTGCTGCACAAGTTTAAAAAACATCCTGTTGGATATGTTTACAGCAGTGAGGATGAGGCAGTATCCTTGTGGATGATAAACTCATCAGTCCATCAGGCAGCAGACACACTTCCCCTTATTGTATGACCTGAGCACCAAGACTATTCTCCAGGAAGTGCTTTGTCTTGTGGCCACAAATAAAAATAACATCACAATATCACTGAGAGAACTACCAAATAGTACTGCATAAAATGTGGAAGAAGACAAATTTTAATTTGATAAACAAGATCATACATTGGAACTATTTTCTGTAGAGAATGTGCATTAAATGTTTAAACTAATTTCCATGTTTATCTGCAGCCTTATCACTAAACCTCACTACATGCGCGTATACAGTAAACTAAATTAACTGAACCCTCGTGGTTTCCAAACACTAAAAATAGCATGCTTATTTAACTTACCTTTCCGTGTGTTGTTTTTAGTCGTATCAGCATTTCCTGCAGCTGTGGACAGGCACAAGAGAAGACCGAAGACCCCACAAGCGAAGTTCTTCCGCCGGCGCCACGCTCTCATGATGCCAGCCCGGGTTAGGTGAGGTGAAACCGGCTAGGGCTCTCCGCTCACACTGCCTGATGCTAGCAGCAACACCGGGTGACACAGCTCGAAAACACGAGGCAAAAGTGCTAACAGGTGCCAAAAAAAAAAAAAAAAAAAAAAAAAAGGATAGGAAAATAAAGCAAAAGATTCCAAACGAGATGCAAGGATTGTCACTCCAATTCAGAAGATGTCAAAAAGTTTTCAGTAGCTGTTTGAATGTTAAGTAAAAGAGGAGGTGAACATAAAGCTGACACGTGTTGTTGACTGGAGGTGTTTTGAGAAGAGGTGTTGAGTAAAGTGATAGAAGTTACAGGGAGCGGAGGGAAGCAGAGAGTGAGAGATGTGGGAGCAGAGTGGAGTGAAGCTGACTCGCTCCGGAGCAGCGCCTCTCTGCCATGTGCGCGCCGAGCTCCGCGGGGTCCTAGCACCGACGAGTCCCTGTCCCGAGCCCAGAACCAATCAGCTGCTGGCAAAGGTAATCATATGTAATGTAATATTTTATCTCATAGTAATAGTTCGTGTATTGTTTGCCAAATTGCCTTCCCTTAAAATGTGAAAAAAACTAGGGGGGTGTAACAATACAGTAACTATTGGCTATGATGTATTGATTTTTTAATTCGTATGATACAACTAGCTATATGGATACGCATTACCTTGTATCAAATGGTATCATTTTCTAGGTGGTGTGTATCAATATACATGGAAAAAATCTAATCTAAAATCTATAACATTGGAAATATTGATATTAGAAATGTGCATGTTACAATAAAGCCTCATATGTCTTTTTGGATCTCATTTTTGTGTTTTTAATTAAATAAAATGTCATATTCAACTTTTCTTCGCTCTCTGTCTGTAATCAACCTTGGCTGCGATGCTGCATTTGAGAGTAAACTTTTATGTTTTTTGGCAAGAAGTTCCTGTAATAATTTTATCCATATGAGGGTGAATTGTATCGAATTGTTGTTGAATCATATCAAAACAATTCTAATCGATATGTATCACTGCAAAAGCGTATTGTTACAACCCTAGAAAAAAACAAATGTGTTTGTCATACTTTTCACACAAGCAGCATCACCCATGGAACTGGTTCTCCAAGTAGCCTAAGTACCATATTAAATCTGGAAGGCAAGGGCTATCTAACTACATTTGCTTTTTTTCACTTCCAGCATACGACCAGTAGTAGTTGTGCCACAATTTAAGAACCCCTAGCCTAATACTTTTACTTTACTTTTTGCACAGTACTTATGGACTTAAAATATTTGTATTTAACACCAACCTCAAATTCTAAAATTCCATTCCGCTATTACCTTTTTTGAGCTTCTGACCATTTTAATAAGTTTGCATCTCAAAAACATACCTGAAGCAGTTTTTTGTTTCATTCACGCTCATTTGAGTAATCCTTTATGCTGAGCCCTTTTTGAGCCCACTCTTTGTTGACACGTGAAACCAATAAGTGCTCCTGTTCTTTTCAACAGCCCATACATTGTCCCTGGTCTCATTCTTTCAGCGCTAAAATTTCTGTGACTAACTTGCTCACTGCTTACGAAGCCAGCTCATTTATCTATCTGTTAGCATCATGTTGCTAATAGCCATGCTAAATAGCCATTTTATGCTCTGTCCTTTCCCCACCGTTGCCAGCAGGGAGCAACAGACACCTAATCCAAAAGTCAAAGCCAGAGTAACCATAAGAAGACGTTTTCCATACATATACATTATTTTAGGTTATAAAATGTGACATACTAATGCAAAAGGTGTTTCAGAAAGCCCCAAAAAGTATATTATAGGACCTTTTGTAGATAACATTGATTAATATTGGATGTAATGGCATGCAAAACATCAAATATAATCTCTGAGATGAAGTGGCTTGAAGCTATCCATCTTATAACATGGAAATGAATACTCAGCAATTAATATGACAAGCCATCTCTCATGCTGCATTACCTGTGGGCTGAGATAGCCCAGTCTGGCTACACACTCATAGACACATATGAACCAGTTTCACTCTGGCCCCATCTGTGTATTGTGCAGAATACCTGGTCGGGTTTGGACTAATCTTTTTAGTGTGCTTATGCTGTAGGCACAGAGCCACAGATGTATTTGCAAGAGTCGGCTCACTGAACTAAAGCTAGACAAACTGTGAAAAAATACTGTCACTTTGTGGTATAAGGCTTCCTCGATTTCTCTTTTCTCTTTGTCTTCTAAGCATATAAATACAATGGCTTTCCAGCTACCAGCTTTTGTTGCATAGATATGTATAAACAATTCATAATAAACAGTAAAATGCAGTGCAAACTTGTAATATGTGACAGATTTTTTAACCTATTTCATCACTGACAAGATCTGGAAGACAATGAAACAGTTTAAAGATTGTTGGCAGCTTATTTTGGAGTTCACAGTACATACATTGGAATTATTTGTTATAATATGATTAAGTATGTCTTATGCATACTATACATACGATTTAAATTAATAGCTGGGTCTTTAGGGGGTACAGAGTGGTTAGTGCTCCTGCCTCTCAGCAAGGAGGACCTGGGTTTGGTACTTGGGCTGGCTGACACGTAATTTAATGAATTTTGTACGTGTGCCTTGTGTTACATTTGCCTGTCAGGAGAATTTGTAACTCTAAATTTCCCCAAGTGAATGGTGTGCCTTTGTGTTAGCCATGCAATTACGTAACTGGCCATTGTCCAGGGTGTACCACATCTGAAGCCCATAGTTGCTAACCTCTAATGATAATAAGCAAAAGAATTGTATAAACTGTTTCAGGCATTCAAGTCTTTGCTGTCAACGTACTTGAGGTATCAGAAATAATGTAGAAGTTAGTAATTTTAAGTTAAGATTTGTGATATTGGTTGTTTTCCTTACATGGAAATAGATTAAAGCAGCTAGACTATTTTAACATGGTTGCCAGTCAAATGACTAATGATTTTAATCACCAGTTCAGTTCAGATGCTCACAATTAGCCTCGGTAGGCTTTGCTAGAGTGTCTTTTGTAAGTCTTTTCTAAGCCAGACATATTGGTTTTCCCCTCCAGGCATCTGAATCAGTCATGGCCACGTGTGGCGCCGCCCCAGGACCCTCAGCTCACACACAGTCCACATTATGCGGAGATAGCAATGTGACATGCAGACACATGATGGCTGGAAGACTGACAGGAGCCCTTCTCCACGTATACGTCTCGCTGTCAGTTCCTGCTCAGCCTCTGGAACCAGCCCCCATGGCAGAATAACAAACCTCCCATGTGAATTACTCTCATGAAGGGCCTTGGTAGGAACAAGTGTCAACGGCAGGTCAGCAAATTTGAATACATGTACTTTTTAGATGGTACACCTTGCTATAGGCTATAATCAATCATCTGGAAAAGTCAGTAATTTAAAGAGACAGTATACAGCTTTGTTTCTTCCATTTGAGAAAAACTTTTAATCAACCACAAGCATGTTGTAATAGAAACTATGTATAAAAAACAACTATTTAAGGCATCAGTATTAATTTATTTATTTATTAATAAATAATTTACTTACTTTGAGCTGTTACATTTTCAATTATAAATTTAGGTTTGCTTGTCGGCTTCAACATTAGAACAAGAGACACTCCCAATGGCTGAAGCAATGGAGGTCAATATGAAAAGTGTATCCTAGTGTTGACTACATATGTTTACACAGAGAAACAGCCAGGTGGTATTACTGAATTACCCATGTAAAAGTACTGTTGATGTAAATGATGCTGGGTATTGTTCAAATTTTTTTTGATGTAATATATTAACCATACATGGTTTTTTGATACCAATACCTAAACAATACTTTTTTTGATGCTTATGCTATTTTATTTCATCTTCTGTAACCATACATTTTACAAAACAAAAGGCGCAGTCAGGTCTGTCTTTCACAACACACAGCCATGCATTCACTTTTTGCTTTGCATTACCCTAGCTCCGTAATTGTTTGAGTAGGCTTACAAAAAAAAACATACTTGTCGTGTGGATGTTCATGTACATATTTACATCTAAATGTGAGCTAGATGTGACGCGGCTGCTGTGTAGCTTTCTATAGCGCTGTTTCAGGACCTGCCAGGCATCAGAACTTGGTGTAGATTTTTTTTTTCTTTTTCTTTTGATACAACTATTTACCAGAGCTTTTTAGTCGGTACCACAAAGGTATCATTGTTCGATACCCACCCCTACTCAAGTAGAAATATTCAACAAACTTACTTTCCTAACCTGGCCTTGACCCCAGGACCTTCTGGTTGTGAAAAGAATTGTACTACCCACACTGAGGCAGTTGTAATGTACTTGACTAAATGAACAACTGTGTATTTTTTCCCTTCTATGGAAAAAGAAAAATTTATAATTTTTTCCAATGCATTTACAGGGTGATTATTAGGATTTTTAAGAAGTGTGGAATTGCAATGGTTTAATCCTGAGCTAGAACTTAAAGTTAAGCTCTGAAGTTCAGTTTGTCATGGACATGGTTTTATTGTATTCCAGTGGCAGTAGTGGGAGAAAATAACAAGTTTATGGGTAATGGACCTTTAGTCTAATCATAGTTGTTGTTTTAATTTGGCATCTTTACTGTCTAAATTTGTACATCTTCTACAATTTTCCATGTATGCCCTTCTTGTTTGCTTTCCTCCTCCCATAAGACTTTATTTAAATGTCAAACCAATGTCAGTCACCCTTTCGGTCTCTATATGTGGACCGCAGTCCCAAGCTGTGCACAGAAGTCTCCTCTCTTATTACAATGTCATCTCTGGTTTAGAGCTGGGTGACAAAGGCTCCTTTCAATGCGAGATGTGTCTCCTGAGTTCGATTAGCTTGGAATTCCTCTGTTCCGGATGGGAGGGTCCAGGGGCCTCGAGGCGGACATGGTTTCAATGACGAAACGCTGTCCCCACCTCCCCTCCCACCGACCTTACATTATATTTATAAACACCTACTATACCAATGATGTGGTCAAGGTGCTTAGCTCTGAGCAATCACATTCAGTAACCTGGAGAATGAGGCATGCATGTGTACACAGTGTCCTTGGAAAACCATTGGTCTCTTTATTAGAGGCAACTGACAATATTACAGGGATGATCAAGTCTTTAAACAAGAAAAATCCTTCATAGTCCTTCATATCCTTAGAATTCAAATTATGTTAGACCTTAAGATATCTTTTCAAATGTCAATCATGTAATTGTGTTTTTATGATGTCCGCCACAAAACTTACATTTTTCCTAAATGTACAAGTTTTTTAAGGAAAGGTCAGTGGTGGACCAAGGAAGAAACTATTAGTTATTGATGTGGAGTATTCCGGAAATTTTTTGAGAGAATTCAGCACCATTGCATAATAGGATTATCCCAGCTACAGTGAGTCACTGAAACTGTGCATCTTGGTCACTGTCTGGGTCCACATAGTTTTGGGTAGATTCTTTATCCTTACATAAATACAGATATAAGAGCTTTGAGAATTAATAATAGCATAGTATTATTGATCCTCAGTTCAAGTCCAGGTCTGGGCACTATATTATTACCATTGCGAGAGGGCAGGAGGTCTGAGCTTTCCGAGTGCCTCTAGTTTTTGTGTAATGTCACATAAATTTATCCAAGAAATGCACTAATCCTCATTTCACAATCAACTTCTGTCACTCATTTTCATATTTAGAATCAGACTACTTTTTTTTTGCATTTATAAATCACAAAAACTTAAACATATTTTTCTATAGCACTAGGCTTTGCTATTTACAACAGTCTGTTAGCAATGTCTGCAAGGTAGATTTCATTATCTCCCAAACATTAGCGCTGCAAATAACAACATAAATTGAATTCAGAGTCCAATTTAGATGCCAATCTGCAAATGATGTGAATGTCCTCTGTCCTCTTGTGTTTATCTTTGTAGAACTTGATCCAGAAGTTTCTGCAAAAAAGAGGAAAAAGCAAAAATAGCACATTGTTTTTCCAAGAAGGCTCGTCTTCAAACCTCCTCTTCCCTCTGCGTCCTGAATCTCTTAAGAACAGCTGTGCGTCACAATGGCAAAACTCCTGCTGCTAAATTGGCTTCCACTTCCATCAGCCGCGCCCCTGAGGTGACCAAACCCAGGTAGGGGGAATAATTCTAGCTTACTATCTGACCGAACACCCCACTATGCAATCACACCGCCTCATACGGCCTGCGCAAACAGTTGGATCTCATTTTTCAGCCTTTTCAGCTTTAAGCCACCCAGTGCAATCACAAAACCCCATTGTGAGAATTGTTGAAGACTTTGACAAAAAAATAAAAGCTGTAAAACACACACAGAAGTCGGTGTTTATCAGGAAAGTAGCAAAGTCGCCTTTTTTTGGGCCAATCTCGGTAAGGGTGAGTCTGGCTAATAGCTTTATTGAAGAGGTGCTGAGGTCAGGCCGGCTTCATAACTGTAATATAACGGCACCATTTCCCCAAGAAATAAAATATTTCCTTATATACCACTATTAACTGGGGCGCTATAGGAGATATCTGCTTGAGTAAGCCACACTGCAACACAGATGTACCATATCCAATCATATTTATATCACCTGGCAGTAGATACACACATCTCCTAGTGCCACATAATGTGAAGCTTCAATGATTGTGTAATTATCTGCGAGAAATTGGGGACATCTCTTCATATTTTTCACATCTCACCCAGCTGTCAGTGAATTTATTGTTGTGGTTAGGTCACCATGGGAAAGATTCACCTATGCAGACACTTGGATGGATGTGTCTTAAACAGCATGTACTGAAAGGACTGCCAATTTTGTATATGGACCACTCTTAAAAGAGACAGTAGAATTGCTCATAAATATTTAGTATGGTATTTAATATGAATACATGAATTTGAAATGTACACAATTTTGACTGACAGTGTATGACATCAAAACACATCAAGGCAAAGACTGTAAAAGACTTCATGTGTCACTCACCTCTGGCAGTAATTACAATAACATGCCTCTCACAGTCAAAGTAAAAAAAAAAAAAAAAAATCTTGTCAAAGCAATCCTTTATGTGTAATAAAAGGAGCTCCCTAAAGCAGTTAAACAGTGACCTCTGGTGGAAAGTTATAAAACCACCATATATTTTACTATGATTGCACATCACTGACACATTTACAGTATTTAAAGTCCGTAACCAGCATCATTTGTCAGTTTGTACAGTTAAAGAGTTAGTTTTTGTTTCTTAAAAAACTAGAGTTAAATGCAATTTTAAAGTATAATCCTGTACCTGTAGCATCTCTATGTTGTGTTGGCTGAGCAGCAAATGTGACTAGCAATTATACCAGAATAATTTGCATAATAGCATGTTTTTTTTAATGTAAACAAATATGCTCTTTTCAAGAATGAAGTGAAAATTAAAACATTTCATAGTTTTTAATGAGACAAACTGATCTTATGACATTATGACCACCATATAATCAGGTTGAAAATATATGACTTCATGGACTCAGGTTTAAATGGCTATAGTAAAATCACTTTGCTTGACTGTTAAACCTTCTTTGTTGTCTCAAAAATGATATAAAACTTATAGCCATCTTTTGTACATGTTAATTTCAAGTCACCATTTGATTCAGTAGAACATAATACACAGGGTTGATAGGTTTGTAAGCAAACCTACCCTTGTCCCATTTTTTTAGTGCTAGTCAGTGATTAAAGTTCTCCTATTATGAATTTTTTTGAGCTTTGAACCATGTTTTAATGTTTCTACCTCAAAACCATACCCAGAGTAGTATTATGTTTCATTCACGGGTGTTTGTGTATTCCTGTGGACTAAGCTCATCCTTTCCTGAATATCCTGAAGAAACGCCCTGTCTCCCTGCTCGACAAGTGAAACCAGGAAGTGCTCCAGCACCTTTCTAAAGCCCATACACCGTCACTGGACGTGTTCAGATAATTTCAGCCCTTACATTGCCGTCACTACAAAGCACTCAGCTCATTTATCTATCTGATAGCGTCATGTTGCTATTAGCCTTGCTAAACAGACATTTTATGCCCTGTCCAGTGCTTACCATTGCCAGCAGAAAGCGGCAAAAACCTAATCCTAAGTGTTCTCTGTAAATTGACAGCTCCCCAAAATATGTTTTTCATACATATACCTTATTTTGAGGTATAAAATGTAAAATACTAATGCAAAGGTGTCCAAACTATTTCAAAAAGCCTGAAAAAAGTGTTACATAGGACCTTTAAAAATTAGAGTTAGGCTGCTGTATTACTTGTCTTGATTGGCTGAAGGATGCACACTTAAAATGCCTTATACATATAAATATTTAAGAAATACAATCAAAGTGAATTTGTTTTTGTTTTTTTTAAGAAATAAAGTGATCTCCATAGAAGTCAGACCATTTTTAATGGATGTACTGACATTTAGCATATTTTAGCTTTAGGTGTTATTTAGCCCTATCAAAAAATTGGCAAATCTCTCGAGGTATGAAAGAACTCCTTGCTATCTGGCCCCACTTTCTAACTTTGAGGATTTAAAGGATGGTAACACATGTCAGACACAGCACAACTTCCAACAGTAAAATACTGTTTTATAACTTTTTATGGTCATAATCTTACTTTACCTTCTTATAGACTTCTGCTCTCAATCTGTTAGTTTGTGATACAGCTCGTCTCTTCTCCTCCTCCTTCCTCTTGGTCACTTCTGGGAGCTTGTTGTAAATCCTGCACATAAAGAGGCAATATAAAACAGTGAAGTGGGACTATGGCACCAGTGAGAGTGAGTGAGCTTCTGCCAACACCAGAGCTGGCATGCACAAGACGACAGTGCATTATCTAGTTCTAGTTCGACCGCAAAAACCTGGATCCACCGATAAACAGGTCTCACGCACTCCCCTCTTTCACTCCTGCAACTCCAGCCAATTTGTTAAGAGATCTCCCCAGTCAGATAGTGTCGCTTTTTAAAAAAAAATCACAATGGGCAGGCATCATCTGATCAACCGTGCTTTCCTAGATAAGGCCAAGAGGGAAAAAAAAGCAGAGATAAGGCGTACACAAGGTGGCTTATATTGTCTGTCAAGTCATTGGGACATCAGCTGTCTTTTGTGTCTTGAAAATCCAAAAAATAACAAACAAACTTGATTGAAAGGGTTGTATATGAGAGCAAAGAATGGGGTAAGAATGACTGACATGGTTGGGAAGGTGGGTTTGGTCTGGAGTACTCACCGTCTGGACCTCAGCTGCATCTCTCGGCCCGATATAGTCCTCTCTCTAGGCTTGAAAAGGTTATCTAGAACACACACAAGCATACACAAAGGAATTACAAATCAAAATTAATATGTAAATCAGGCATGGAAATGGACCGTGAGGGATGTCTTTTTTACAGGTAGCCACACATAAGGCAACACAATGAAACATTTCTCATAATTGATTGGTGAAATGTCAATCATTATTAAAGTCAGGCACATTGTGTATTTAATCCATATTCTCAATAGTATTAAAAGCTTATTCCTTTTAATTATGCGCTAAATGCAGAAGCCTTATAGCCATGGCAATGTTGGCCTATTACAGTATAGGCCCACAGACAGTATTAAAACTAAGTATTTTATAGACTATTTGCAGTATTTTACATTACGAGCACAACATAGTAGTTTTTAAGTTGTAGTCAAGCTTGCTCTAGACTGTTGCCCACTGAGGTCGGATCTCAAATTTTTAGTCTGTTTTTTTACTTCTTTATTTATTTTATGAGTCAAATAAATTGACAGCAGTCCACTTTTGGGACTCGACCCACTGTTTGAGAGCCACAGCTTTGGACACTGCTTACAAACAAAAAACACTATGTAACTATTGTAAAACAGCACAGACCTTGATGCCCTGTCATAGTTTTATTATGATTTATTAGGATTATTTTCCATTTTGATGCCATACCTATTCACAAATAACAGTTAAATAGGAGAGTGGTCTTACTGTTTAAAGCTTGACCACCACTCAATGGCATGGCCACTTGTTTACTTAGCATTAGGACTACAATTTTGTCATATAACAAGAGCATACAGTGTAACACTGGACTTTGCTGTACTTTTAAAAGAATGTGGTCAGAAATTTGCCTATAACAATATATAATTTAGCATTAGTATAATTTGCTAATATAGCATTTGCATTAAAATACTGTATGGACAATTCATTGGGGTACATTTTGTTTTCATAGATATGGATTCCTACATACTTTTTCATTGGGAATGATATTATGGGAATGGGAATTGGAAAAGTATTATAGCAATTTACCTATGACACAAGTCACCCAAAGTGCTTTACACAGAAGGGAAGGGGTATTTCATTCACTCCACAGTTGGTGTTTTATTAGATTTAGAAGTGAAGAAATGTATTGATCTTACGTCTCTATCCTGTAACCAATAATACTCATAGTAAAGTGTTGTAGTAGGGTATATGTATGTGTATCTCTGGCTGCTGAGGGTCTCTCAATTAAGCAATGTAACATAGTTTCATATATGTATTTGATTGTTAAGTTACAATATATTTTAATATCATAAAAATATAAGGCTTATTTTAAGAGCATGTGTGTTTGCCAATGTTCCATTGGGCTTGGCTCATTAATATACAGGTGGCACTTTCTTTAAAAAGTGAATTAGAATTGTGAATAGCAATTTAATGTATGGAGATGAGTCAGGAAAACAAATACCTTAAGGTAAGAAATATCAAGGCCAATTAGCAGTAGTAGTTTATGTAACAATGCAATTTTGCTTTACATAATGTAATGCATCTATTGTTGTATTTCCTGGTTTTACAATCTGAATTATTGCAAGACCTTTTTTTTTGCTGTAGATTAATATTACTAAAAGCCTATAAATTACTATAAGGAATTAACATTATTGCAGACCAGAAAAAAAGTACTTTATGACCATTTTTATATCATTATAATAACAATCTGAAAGACACTTGGAGCTGTGGACTGCTGCTTTTATGATTTCTGGGAAAGAGAGACTGTTCTACCTGACCTTGTTTAGCCCCTGAAAACCAATTGTCTTTCTGCTGATAAAGATTAATTAGGTAGAAAACGGTGGAAGCAGTGGCTATAGTCTTGTGCTTGCAGACATGACGCTGTAAAAAATACCTCAGCAGCACTCAGATCTGTAATGCAGATAGTGGCCAGCAGAGAGCAAAGTTGGATAGATGCCACTTCTGCAGAGTGAGGAAGGATGGGTTTTCTCCTGAGCAGCTGTGGATGTCAGGAGGTTTGAATTTAATGTAGATGGGGAACCAGACAGACCTCCCTGCCACTCATTCTATTTTTATTTCCCTGAATTATAAATGAATGGAGTTGTCTGATTTGGGGTAAGGAGACTTTTGAGCTCAAATTTTTATTTTAAAGCCCAGTCAGGGTAACACTTAAAAGAAAAGTATATGCTCTTGTTTAGTATGTTTTGTAATATCTTTGTGGAAAATGTTTAGTTTAATGTTTAGTACCCAATAGCATACTGTTGATCTCAAGAATGATCTGTGAGCAACCGTGACCATAAAACATCATGATGCATGGTTACCAGATAGTGGGGGCAGGATACAACATAGGTTATGGGGAGGTTAAAAATACTTTGTTAGACTTTAGTGTTCTGAAGCCTTTTTGGCAATCACATTCTTGTATGGTAAAATAAGGGATGCCCCCATAGACTATCCTCAAAATATTTACTGTATACATGAATATTCTCTAAACTTTGTAGAGAATGGCCAGTTTTACTTTATTTTTTAAGTGTTAAGTAAAGCTAAAGGAATGGTGATGTTAATGATTGTGGCATCAACATCAAAGAATGTTTGAGTACTTTTATACCTTAAAAATGTGATGTTACTCTAAGTGTAAGAATAATACAAAAAAGTGACTATTTCATCACTATGTCCTCTTGCACAGTGCACTAAAGAAAAACAGAAATGGAAAGCAAAGTGAGAACAACATCATGTAGAGAGTTCATGCAATGTTTGGGAAGGTGGAGATTACTGTGAGGGTTAAACACAGAGCTACTATAATTTTAAGGTAAGCTATGTATGTGTGGAAGTTAGTGGTGGCAAATGGCATCAGTACAGAAGACTATTTTGTTAGCTTGGCTGTTAAAAGTGCAGTGTTTAAAGCATCTGCAATCTTGTGTTTATCTCACATTGCTTGTTCAGACATGCACTTTCCTCTCTATAAAAACTCTCCTGGTGTTTCTCCAGGTTTCAGGAGGCAGAGCAGTGCAGCACAGCCATCCTTACTGCTAA
Organism: Bostrychus sinensis; assembly: GCA_020698575.1. Taxonomy (NCBI): domain Eukaryota; kingdom Metazoa; phylum Chordata; class Actinopteri; order Gobiiformes; family Eleotridae; genus Bostrychus; species Bostrychus sinensis. The sequence continues at coordinate 13,147,472 of CM036254.1, read as the reverse complement.
GTGGATCCGGTGTGGTGCAGTTCCTCTTGTGTTTGCCTCGATCTTCCCTGAGGCCATGCACCAGGTCTGGGTTAGATCCGTGCAGAGCTCTCCTTCTCCTGGCCCTCTGCTCCAGCCTCTTCACCCGGCACTGGGAACGACTGATGAAGTCAGGTCTGAACAGCTCCAGAGCCTCCTGTAAGCACACAATATACTAAAATGTTAGGGATGCACAATATATTGCATAATTGCTGCTATTGTTGTTGTAGCAATATGACCAACTGTAATATCTGTGTCGCCAAGGACCAATTTTATTGCATCATTTTGGTCCCGCTGCCTCTCATAATAACTGTCCAAAGGAAAGACTAAAAATGTTCTAGTTTAGACCTTAGTTTTTCATTTAGCCCTGGTTTAGTCCTCTTTATTCTGGTTTAGACTATACATATACTTGGATTTTTCCACCAAGGAGGTTATGTTTTTGCCAGTGCTGTTTGCCCTGTTTGCCAGGGCTTTTTGACTCAATGGACAGAAAATCTAGGTGCTATATCTTTCTTTACCATTGTGAGATAGGTCCAGTGCCTGAGCACAGGTCTCTGCTTTCTGAGTGCTTCTAGTTTAGTTCTGGTTTAGCTCTGGCTTTATCCTATATTCATCCCATATTTAGTCTTGAGTTTAGTCCATGGTTTTGGCCTTGGTGTATTCTTACTGATTTACCTCTTCCTGTTGTATGTTTCAGCTGTATTCAATGTTACTATATTAAAAAGGCCATTCACGTATAGCAGGTAATATCATTATTGTAATATCATTAATGGTTATCACTTATCACACATATATTTTATATTGTGCAGCCCTAATCCACACAAAGTATTTTAATCTACAACATATACAACGGTGGCTTTGATTGAGATCTTTGTAAATATGCCTAATGTATCTTTGTTAGCTCTTTTGAACTGCAGCTTTGTAATTGGCAAAGATGTGCTGCAGGTAATATTGCTTTGGAGGAGCTTTAGTTAAGAGTTATAGGAATACCTCAAGCCTCACAAGTGCAAGCACATTTTGGAAAACATTAAAAATTAACTAAATAAAGTATCCGAGAGGATTTTTTATTCCTGACAAACTGTGCCACAAAGTAATAACCCCTGATGTAACAGTGAAATTCAAAATCTTTAGGTGAAGAGCATATTGCACAGCAATGCAATATGCTCTGTGTACGAGGCAATATAGTTTGATATAGTTTTTACTTTTCCAGCATGTCTCTGGCTTTAAAACATTCCCTTAGTTGCAATAATATGAAGAAGCAGGAACACTGTCTGGTTCACACCAATGAATTACTATTTTCTTTGAGTGTTGGGTCGCTGTGTCCTAGCTCTGTGTGACTGCTTATAAACTCTGGCTGGAACCTTGAGAAAGCCCTTGTTTTTTATGGCTCTAGAGGCTGCAGCGGCTCCTGCTCACACTTGTGGATTTTGTATTGGGCGGACAGGATTAAGAACAGTATATACCTGACTGGCTAGACACTGCTGCGTGTGTGTGTGTGTGTGTGTAATCACGCATTTTGTTGGTCTTTCCTATTCATTCACAAGGCAGGAAATTAAACCCAGTAAATAATACATTTTTAGGGAACAAAAATGGCCGTTGTGAATATTTCACATAATGGCTCCCGGATCTGATATCAGTTTTATTGTCAAAGCTACCTTATTAAATATGATTTGCAGTCTGTGATGAATAAACCCTGTGCATACACTGACAATTGACAACAATTGTGGCCTATGCATCAGTAACTACTAAAAATAATTCAGTGACTTTTAGCATGTAGCTTTTAGCTGCTGTTGTGTCAATTGCCCCAATAAATAAAAGTGCTAAATTTAGTAGTTGCATATACAGGTAGTTGCATATGGTTGGTATTTAATATTTAATAGATATCTGTTTTCCTTTTTTTCACCTTTGGACCCATATTTATATTTTCAAATGCTAAAATAATTGTGTCCCAACGTACTGATGTGGTTTAATATTGCTTCAGTCATTTAAGTCAGTGTTATATCCTTTTTCATTCAACTGAAACTTTTCAGCAACTCCAAATAAAAAAAAGGATCTAGGATGATGACTGGGTCCTGACCCCCTGTTTGGGAACATTTCAAAAACAACTAAATCAGTCATGAAGTTGATGGAATTATATAATTATTTTCTTATATTATCATCTGCTAATAAAATATCAATCTTAAGCCCCAATTGCAAAATGTCTTTTCCTGTCATATAGCTGCAAGCCACTTACATTGTTCTCTGCTCTCTCGCTATACCCCATTGTACTATATTCTTACCACAGGCAATTATTTAAAACCTAATCATGTAAAAAGGCTTATGGCTCCCTACTTGGAGGCTGAGACTCTTGGCTGCTCCATCTGCAGCGTCGTCCTTCAGTTGGGAATGATAATAGCACGTCTTATACGTATTTGGAGATGGGATCTTTTTAGGCTTTGTGGTACAGCCGTCTTCAAGCTGCTCCTCTTTCTCGCCACTTTGCTTGTCCCATGGTCCGGCGTCCACTTGGGAGACAAATAGAGAGAGATAGCCATATAAAAAACATGAGTAGAAAAACAAAAGCTTGGGGTAGTGTGTGTTTCATGTTATTACTGTGTGTTGTATGAGAGATATAGACCTAATGGGATGGCCTGTATTCTTTCCCCACTCCAGACTGACTTATGGCACAATTTTCACAATGTTCTTGAGCGCCATCCAAGCTTTTATGATCTGGAGAAGCCAGAAAATGAACAGACCTTATACTGACCCTAACACACAGTGACACACACAGTATGGTATATGCCCGTGCAGCTCATAGACACTGAGAGAGAAGAAGAAGAAGAAGAAGACCCAGAGGGGAGACGAGTGTGGCCAATGAATAATGTAAAAGATGACAGTGCATCCATCCTGCGACATAACCTCATCCCTCTGCCGTTAGTGGAATATACATGGAGACTGAATCCCTAGCTGCTACGTGGCATGCAGGTAGAGCAACGGCACGAGCTCCTAGGAGCATACACACAACTGGTTTGACATGATGCCTTGGCCTGTAGGCATACGAATAAATGAAGCCACCCATAAGACCTGTTAAAACTGTAGTGAGGTGCAGAACTGAATATGATGCAGTAAGGAATGGGAGTATATGCAGCAATGAAAAAATGTTGCAGGGCTATTGATTTGCATGAATCAGTCTATATAAATCTGGTAACTTTATGTTTGCTTTAAGCGTGGTAAAAAGTGTATTTTAGCAGTAACAGTGTCAGGCCATGATATATCTTTGAGACAATAGAAGAATAGTGGCCATAATATAGCTTCGAGCCTATAGAAGAATAGTCAACGGTGAAATCAGTTGGTAGCTTATGCTAAAGAGTGGGCTGGGTACTGAGATATTACATATTGGTGCAGATTTGTCTCTGCTGTCTCTGCTTTTTTTTGCCAGTTCTTTGCAAACTTTGTATGTATAGGTACAGTATCTTTTGAAAGAGCATTTATTGCATTTAAGTTTACTTGAGAGTTTGTAGAGTTTATAATATTATAGGTAGAGTTGTAGTGCCCATCTTGAGACCAATTTTTTAATGGTCTCAGGGTTTCCTCCAGAAAATTCGTTAGTCAAGGTGGTAGCTGGTGCTGGGCACAATGCTCTGACCTGTGACGCAGAGGCAGGAGCGTACTGTAATAATTGTAGCACCTAAATTTAATTTATTCATATTTTTTATACATTTAATATTATTCTTTTTTTTTATTTTTATTTTTTTATTTAATTATAATTACATTGTAAAAATAAAAACCTCAGAAGCCCAGCTGTATCAAGTCCTATTTAGCCTAAAAAGGACCAAATTTTCAACACAATGGACCGGTTTGGCCCACAGGCCTTAAGTTGGAGACCGTTAGTAAACGTAGCATCATCCCTCACTGTCACACAGCGCTAAAAACAGGCTGCTGCTGTATCTACCTTATCTCTGACACTAAATGAGACATGTGCAGTTGTTTTATATTGAAAATGTTGAATACTGCTCAGCCTCTAATAAGGACGCATGCGCACGAGGGGAGAGCTTGGTAACTCCGGTCCAACACCGGACCATGCGAGCAAAGGAGTCAATAGGTGTTGGTGACTGGACTCTAAGCGCAATTTTTAATAAGGTGCGTTTCATATTGCAGTGATAGGTCATGTCCTGACACCGTGGCTCTAGGACAGGGGAGCGTGCGTTAGGGAGGTACAGACTCACTGGGTTAGTTTCACTTTCTCTGCAGAAGCCTGTGGCGCTGTCCTTGGGCAGAAATAGTGCTCACAGTGGTAAAGCGGACTTTGTCACCAACATTTTATATTTTTTGTTTCTAAAACAGTGACACTCCTTATGTAATTTTCTAGCAGCCATTGGTGATGGCATGTTCATCTCGAGTCTAAAATGGCACTTTTGGATGTCAGTTCAATCAGCTGGGACATCGTTAGTCAAGGCGGAGGTGGAGTTTTACCAAGGTGGCCGCCTTAGCTATAAAGCACTGGGGGAAACCCTGGGTCTCCTCTGGCTGTCTCTGAGATTTTTTATATACATAGAAAATACTATTCTTCATAATTTTGAAGTAATTAGTTTTCCACATAAAAGAACCAGAAAAAAGTCCTGTTCTCTATTAGTTGGTTGAGTCTGTTAAATTATAATTAAGTGTATTTGAACCACTTTTTTACTTTTTAATTTTTTTAATGTAGTTCACAGGGTTTAGGCTTGAACTGGTCTCGGTTTGCCTTGGTCTTAGTCTTGCCTCGGTCTCGGTCCTTAAATGTCTTGGTCTCAACTTGGTCTCAAACCTCAAAAGTCTCGATCTTGTCTTGATCTGTGTTCACTCTGGTCTCGGATTGGTCTTGGTCTTAATAATATGGTCTTGACCAAATCACTAATTATAGCATTAACTTACACAATGCAGTTTCTCAGCAGCCAACTTGAGGCTGACTCTGAGAGGGGGGGCTCTTAGCTAGGTTTTAAATCATGAAACTAGCCAATTGACAGTATTAGGATCACTTTTGTACAGGTTGTAACTTCAGCTATCATTAATTAATTTCAACTGTAGTACCTCTAAAGTCAGAATCCTAATAACTGAATCATCTTTGTCTGCAACTTCTAATCCTTTGAGAATTTATGGTTGATGTAACTATTCCTCGATCCACTCTGCTTCTACTGTTTGGGATCCCCCTAAAATGTAATACTTTTGACATTTATCTAAACACTGGCACCTACAGTATTTTGTCCGCATCACTTAGCAATACAACTCCACAGAAAAACATGCTTTGCCTTCTTGTATTACTTTCTGGTGTGAGGGTCTGCCACCAACATTCAAATGAGATCCCTTTCAGTGGCCTCTTCTATTTTTGACGGCAGCTTTCCTATAACCTTGATTTTTTTTTTCCTGGCACCAGGAGACTGAAGTGAAAATCATGCAAATACAATCTATGTTTAGATGTTGGCTGACGACTGCTAAAATATATTACAACATTAGGAGTCTGGAGACGTAGGAAGTGTTTGTTCTTTTTATGAAATCGCTGCTGACTGGCTCTGGACGAAATGCATTTTAAACATACAGTTTGCGAAGTGAGGTCTATTGCTGATGCATGAGATAAATCAAAGAAGTGATAGGCTGCGTGACAAATGTCGGCCCCTCCCCTTTCCACCTTGGCACTGCACCAGGAAATCTTATCTAGCATTGCTTTCAAATATATGAGAGAGGAGAATATACAGATCAATTGTACTTTTTGAGTGATGAAATTCATACCTGCGCTAGTGTTGTAAGTATGCGGCCTGTGCTTGAAATTGCTCTGGGTATCCTGCACTCTCTCATCTGCATTCCCCTTCTGCTGGGTAGCCTTTATGTTAGCGGGACTTGGCTTTCTGAATGACAATAATCCGGGAGTAGCACTATGGCTCTGCAGGTCTGAATCCACTCTGTTAGTACCGTGAGCTGGGGCTATTTGCTTGACCTTGTGGCTTCTCCGCTTTGATTGAAGGCCTCTGCAGTAAGTCAAACCACCACTCTCTCTGGACTTGGAAGCTCTCCTATGATTTGTATACTTGTATTTCTTTACTGAGGGGACGCTGAAATGGAAGGAAAAGGTGGACGTTTGCAAAGTGGGATTTGGCTTGAGTTCTTCCAGTGAAATGCAAAGCGACTTGACCAAAAAGACAACAGTGCGGACAGACCTCGAAGGGATGTCAAAATGGATGCGGGAGCAGAACGAAGTGCGAGTTGATGCTTGGTTTGGCGACCCCTCTGGATTTCTGTCCCTTTCGCTTTGCACAACTTGTTCTTTCCTCCTTCCTGGCTCCTTCACTGCCAATCTATCAGATGGTGAGTAGGTCTGTCTCAACTCATTTGGCTTCACTGCACTGGAAGTCTGTCCACAAAAGTCCGGCTGGGAGTTAGTCATTTTCATAGTGTGTTTAGATTTCGAAAACCCCCCTTTTCCGAATGGCTGTGGGGTTAAAAACCTCATTGACGATGCACACACAGCATCTAGTGCGGCGGAGGCATTTTGAGTCGCAGTAGAAGAGGAAGACGCTGGATTAGTTCCCACCACATCTGGGACACTTCTCGTCCTGAGCAGGTTTGAAGCAGTGCTGCAAGAAAAACTATATGCAGCTTGTGAGTTGGCAGCTGGTGTTACTGCTGCAAAAGAGACACTTTTCTTCTCTTTATGTCCCCGCCACACAGCCCATGACAACACATTCCTGTGCACTGATGCGGCGATATCCTTACCCGAAGCCTAGGAGACAAAAAGACACATCACTGTGACAACAACACCGACAAAAATGAAAGAAAGAGCATGATGAACTATGACTGTCTTTTAAATGAGTTATCAGCCATTGCCATTAACTTGTGTTTTTGATCTTTAGTTGTTACCATGACAATGTGATGGGCAGCACTTAAGGCCAAATTATCCTTGACATTTAAAACCTTAGATTACCCCATGAGGTGATAAAAAGTATGCCTTTTTGGCCTATTCCTATTTTTGGTTGAGTTGCTTTTTCAAATACACGAATTTAAAGTTAGCCCAGGCAGCCATACAAAAGCCATACAGTCCTCATTGCTTGCATTTACTGTGTCTTCCACCAAATACAATCTGATCCATTATAATTATTTTTCTAATATGGCGTGGGCTTCATGCAGTTTTGTTTATGTAACTGGTTGTATATTGGTTGCAAATTGAGACGTTTAATATGGGTATGTCACACTGTACTACCCCTGTTTTCTGATTAATTTAAAGTCTATTCAGTTGCATTTAGTCTGCGCCCATTTGTTTATTCTTCTGGACATCAAACTCAATGGACAGACACCATACTAATGAAGGAGGATATGTTCGGTACCATTGTGTGCTGCCCCAAAGATACTAACTCCTGTCACAAGGGGTAAGTAAAAGGGCGCAGATTCAGGGGATTCCTTACTGTGACTTTTGTAGCTTGGTGCAGAGCATTTACCCTTGAACTAGTCAATTCCTAGCTTGAGTTGACATTAAGGCATTTCATCTTTACTATTGTGAGCTAGGGCTGTGACAGGCTGGGAGATAAACACTTAAAAATATACCTCAAATCTAAACAAAGGAGTAAATTTGTGAAATACAGGGGGGCAAGTTTGTGACAATAAATCAGCCTTGTGGTGCTTTGTCACATTGCTGAATTCGTTTGTTTGGGACTAGAAATGAGAGATTGAGCTCCTTGCTTTTTATGCAAGGAATTCTGTCATTACATATCAATTTATCATAGACCAAACAGCATTTTGTTTTCATAATCATGCTTTTGTTGACAACGGTGCACTTTAAACCATATTTCAACCGAAACCAATTATTTTAAAATGTGCAGTGTTAACAAGGAGAAAATGGAAAATAATTAGATTTCTATTTCATTGTTTGCTTTTCTTTTCCCTCTGGCAAATCATTTGCATCTTTAGAGTCATGGCACACAGTAACATCTCACAAAGACAGCGCTGTATTCCTTTAGCACACATAAGATCTTGGGTAAACACATTAAAACTGTTTACCTCATTGATGTTAGCTGTGGATTCAGTTGGCAGTCTCCTGTTATAGTGAACCTCTGACATTGACCAGGTAGGTTCTTCTATTCCATCTGTAAAGCAAGAAAAGAAAAAATGAATTTACAGCCACTGCAGGTCCACTGTACTTTATTCAGAGCCGATGACATGAAAGGCCACTTCAAAGCCTTATTCTTCGATCCTACACACAATTATTAGACTTACCTACTCATCACAAAAGTGCGCTTATCTTGTCTCCAGGAAGAGCCTTTTTGCTAACACTTCAAGATCACATTATGCATTTCCCTTCATCGTTCCGTCATTTATTTCATGCTCACAGCTATGTTCATCCTTCGTCTTGCCACTTTGATGAAAGAGTGCTTTTACTTGTGCTTCACTGTGTTACTATCCTGGCCGGCCATCCTAATTCTTTTTCTGTTCTATATGAAGAATCACACTGTCTCTTGAAGTTTTGAGTTTGATCTACATGACGGCAGAACAAATGGATGCAGATTAAAATTCAATTTGACCAATAAAAAATGGGGACAGTACAAACATATAAAAAAACATAGTATCACATAAAACTTGCCCCATTTTAGATCATGGTTGATGGGATTGTGTCATTAAGAAAGTTGGGATGATCATACTGTACCAGTGATTCTCAACTTGTGGATGGGGACCCAAAAGTTTAATATAATTTCAATGCCATAAAGGGCATCATGAAATGATTTCGAAAAATAACAGTTCTGTATAAAAACTCTATCTGTTAAGAGCCACGGCTCTATTCAATCTTGTCAGCTACTCTCAAGTGTCTTACCTCAGCAATTTCTCAACAATAGCCATGTCTGTAGTCTATAATGCACAAGAATGGCCACATTTACCACTCACAATATAATTCAATTTTCCATTGCAAAGCATATTGTTGCTGTTTGCAGCCAATAACAGCAAACTGTAATAAGCAGAAGGCTCATTTTGTTTTCACAGACTAACCTCCCACTTTATTAGGTACATCTTTTCCGCTGCTCATTAGTAAATCAGCCAATCACAGGCAGTGACTCAGCTCTCAATCCAGGAAAGCACCTTTGTGAAGCATTCTTGTCAATCTGGACTAAAATCTCTGAAGAATGTTCCCTGTACATTTTTGATTCTTTGCCATGATGAACTAGAACTACGATGAGAGGGAAAAGCTCTCCCTAGGCACTGGCCCTATCTTGCAATGATATAGAGCTAGATTCTAGAACTGAACTCAAATTGGAGATCTTCTGGTTCAGGGGTAATTGCTTTATTCATTAAGCCTGTATATATCTTGCAATAATAAAGAGTAAAGTAATCATTTATTCCTTTACTGAGTGGCTGGAGTTAGTATCTTTCCTCAACCCACAATGATACACAAACCTTTGAAACACAAAATCCTGCATTTAGATGGTGAACTATCTCCTGAAAATCAAATCCAAACATGACTATAACTCTATCTTGCCAACAGACAAACCAACCAACCAATATAAAAATTTAATACACTTGGCTTGGGTAATCAGGCAACAGAGGGTCAAGCCTTGTACTAGCCAGGTGTGTGAGGATTAATGCATATTTTCACCACGATAGTAAGCAAATTAACACAATTTTGTAGTACTGCACTTCATATAGTACAAGAAAAGTAATTATGTTCACCCCCACACGCTCCACTTTGAGGTGAGTCACATGGGAGGCTACAACAACCACAGCCCAAATAGAAATTTACATGGACAATTTCAGCCCCTTTTCCTTTGATTTATTTTATGCCAAGCCAGCATGTGTAATTGGAGGAATAACAACTTTCATATTATGTTCTAAATCTATAAACAGGCATTAGCTAAGAGTTACTTTGGTGAGCAAGGGAGGAGGAGGAATAAAAGCCTAAAGGATATTTAGTTTTAGACTGGGGAATGAAGTAAAATATATTTAATGCAGGCACAATTTAAAATGGAAACTATAAGTGCAGTAGTCCAATGGATAATATAATCTAAATTAACCCTGCTGTGGTCTAAGTTATTGTCCTAGTATCTTAAACTAATCGAGCTTATTTTTCACACCATACTCTGCTAATGTACAAATGTGTCTTTGTTTGTCAGGTCGCTTTGGTTCTGTTCTGTTCCACTGCCCTCTCATAACGAACTACACAGGCAAAAATCCAAGGTCCCCTAACATCTGCAGTTTACAGTAGTGCATATGTTAAATTCACACACTGCAACTAATCATAGTGTCAGAGATAGTAGGGTCATGAATTATAGTATTGGTTTAGTCTGTAATGTGCAATATGGGCATTCTGAATATTTACATAAAGCGATAATAACTGTACCACCAAAGCTTTTCTGGGGAGAAGTGAAAAATCTCCATGCTTTAAAATTCACATTAAATTATTGAACTACTACTGTTTTATAAGTAGAAAATTGTCAGGAGCATATTAGTAATAGCTTCCCAAAATAAGACATTTTCCATAGATATAGATTATTTTAAGTTAGAAAACGAGAAATACTAATGCAAAGGTGTACAAAGTGACTTGTCGCTTGTGACACTAGATGGGTAGTATGTGATAAGGATGTATGTTAGAAAGGAGCCATTTTAAAGAAACTAACAGGTTTAAGGCTAAGTTTAATAAATTCAAGCCTGTGTATTTTATAATTACATAGTGTTGCTTCAAAATGGAAACTAATGGGCCTACGGTTGTGAATACTGCAATCAGAGTAGCAATAACGCATTTGTGATGACAGTATGAAACCAAGCTTAAATAATCATTAAAATACCAAATGGGTTGTTTGAATATGAATGAAGAAGCGCATGAGGAGTTATTGGCCATGCATTTCTTATGTATTCATGTAGCATCGCAGCCCTCCACAAGAAAAATAAGCTCAGTGACTCTTCCATTGCCAACCAAACCTCTGTCAGTGGAAATAAAAAGTCTTTGTTTGTATGCAAGCGAGCCAGGCCGAGTGACAGAGAGAGCTCACTAGGTGTGTTGAGGACTGATGCGACCATATGCTTATTGTTGTGTACGCGGAGAGCAATAATTGAGTGAACCTTTGTGCTCTTGACAGTGGCAGGAACAGAGTGTGGGACTGAGGGACCTACAGCATGGTTAGGGAGCTGTCAGGCTGTGCAGGGCTGCGGCTACACCACAGATAAACCCATCAGAAGGGACCGTTTTTCAAATGAGGCACACAAAGCGCTGCTATTCAGATGTGTCACACTGGCCGGTGTTAGCTGAGGATGTTTTAGAGTATGAGAGTCATTATGCTGGACTTTTACTTGATGTAATTTGTCTATGTCAACTTTGGTTATGTTTGCCAAGCCAGCAGTATGGCCAGTTCTGAACAAAAAGGAGCTGTGACCTTAGCCTAATACAAAACATGAAGATTTAGAGCCTAATGTTATTTGGTGTTCATCCTTACGTTTGTGGCATTCAGTTACTGCAACATATGATTTTAATAGGCTATGCACAAAACTTTACAGGTTATCTGACTGATCAGAAATAGGCTACTAAACATACATAGTATATTCAATAAAGCTGTCAATGCTAACACTTTCCTAAAGCTCTTAACACCCAAATTAAAGCTATCCTTGACAAAGTAAATATTAAATGTACTCAATTAGCCTTCTTCTAACACAACATAGACTATTGCTAACTTGCTAAGCACACTTTAATTACACAATTAGCAAGAATAGTAGCGGTAACACACAAAGCTATACAGGCTTATGTGTTAAGAACTGACAAGGCTCATAGAAAGCTTGATCTATGCCAGTGGTTCCCAAGTGATGGGCCAGGACCCAACAGTGTATCACAGGGAGGTTGAATATACATGTTGTTTCAGTTGTTTAGCTTATTGGAGGAGATGGAATCTCTATAAAAACTGGGTCACAATAAAATGATTAGGAATAAAATATGGTCCCAAAATCTGCTCCATCAACTGGCAAAAAAAAAAAAAAAAAAGAAAAAAAAAGAAAAGAAAAGAAATTAAAGTTACACTGTGTAAGATTCCCGGTCTTGCGCCTCTAGAGGCCACAGGTGCCACTGCACCGTCGCAAAATGTAAACACTAGGGCCCCTCCTCCTTCTGAAACTGTGCGAGCGTGCGTCTATTTCCATCATTGTTTCAACTTTAGTTGACCTGCTGCTACCTTTGGAAGTTTGGACTGGATCTTATATAGAGTTAGCGCTAGCATTAGCTTATCAACAAATATCGCGCAATGGAAAATAACAACGCTAAAAGTAGCTTCCTGGTTATACCTGGGCCTCAAGTCGTTCCCTGTCACGTGACTCTTCCTCAACAGCGGAGCGCTCCCGGCCAAGTTGCGAGGGTGGTTTCTCAGTACGGAAGCCCCGCTCGGAGCAACAGATTGCGCCTCAGGCCTTATAATCGCTCAAAAAATCACAAAAACAAGTCAGTATGCCCCACATATTTAGGAGAAAAGTTACACAGTGTAACTTTAAGTTATGTTCATTTACAATATTAGAAAATGGGTTTTGCACCAAAGTAAACAGGCGACCTGTCTAGTCTACTAAGCATGCTTATGCAGTAGGCGTGGCAGTCTAGATGTTGAGAGGTAACACAACGGAAAGCAACCTTCTAAAAATATGCTTGTCAAGTGTCAAAGTACATCTAACACCACAGGCCACACAAGGATAACTTGCTAATCACACAGAAATGGCAGCACTAACAGACAAGGCTTTGTAAGTATGCTGTAAATTAAGTGTTGACAGTTAGATTAACCAAATTTATGTTACACAATACAGTGAATTGCGGTGGTGGTGTCTGCAGAAGTGTTAGCTAGTTTGTAATACTTTGAAGTGGAAATTCAAACTCAGGTCAATAGTAATTTGTGCATGAGGCTTAGCAACAATGCTGTGAATTATATATGCTGTAAAAGTGAGAAGCAGTGTCCTAACAAGCATTACACATGATAACATAGCTCTTGATTCACTTTGACCACACTTGGCTCTATACAGGTTCTTTTTTATAGACATAAATAATGATTACGGGCCACAGCCTCCCATGAACATTTGTATGTGCTTCTTATTAGCTGCAAAGGCTAAGTGCTACATAGCCTGCTGGTTTCTGTATTAGAGCAATTTATCAAGTGAAGCCAAGTGTGCAGTAATATTTCTGACTGGCGGTCAGTGGAATGTGGTCACAGGGGCCTTAATCTGTTTATATTACTGCAGGAAGGCTTACTACCAGTGGTATTTTTTTTTTTTAAACTTTTTTATTTTTTACAGTTTTACAACATTTAGTCCACGCTGAGAAAGCAAGATTTTGTTCCAAAGACGAATAAGCATGGGCATGAGTTTCAGTTCTGTTACTTTAAAATTAATTTCCCCAAGGATAGATAAAAGCACTCAACTATATTACTAATACTACCATTACTTCTGCTACTGCTACTATTACAACAACACTATTAATACTTATCTTATTTTTACTGTTACAGCTGATACTACTGCAACTAGAATTACCACTACTGCCACTACTACTACCTCCGCACCTGGGCTCAAATTACTTTCCTGTTATTAGGTGAGCAGCATGCTACTCACTTTGCTACCAAGATAAAAAACAAAAACAAAACACTTTCACTCATTCGGATATAAAAGTATTTTTTTCTACAAAAGTGGATTTTCTTCAATAAATAGTCCATCTAGTTACTCTGGCTTTGGTTTAAGTGCTTACTACGCTACTGAAGGTTCTGTGTGTAAACATATCAGGCAAAACATCCTTACCTGAAAACTCAATTGCTGAAAACTGCTGCTTTCGTCTCAGAGGCCACAGGGCAAGCTGTAGCCTTTCCGGTAGATTAGTGTATTCACCAGCAGACCAGCAAGCCTCATTGGTCTTTTCCTTGGCTTTAGTGAGAAACAACAAGAGCCCCTCTCCACTGACTAGAGGCTTATAACTCACTAGCCAAGTCAACTATACAAAAGGCCTCAGGAGAACTCACTGCAAATGAAGCTAGCCAGTGATGGACTAGAAGCAGTTTCTCTTGATATTTCTCATTCCCCTCATCCACTCTTGTAGGTCCAGGTATTGCCTTCCTCCTCTCCTCCACCACCGTTCCCTAGGGCTCAGGTAGCAGAACAGGTGACCAGCTCTCGGGTTTCACAGCTTGCGTAACAGTCCCACAACTTATTAATGGAGTCAGAGGCCCCCTAAACAACTCATGCCCTCCTGATGCAGCAAAGATAGATCTAAAATAACAAGAGCTCCCACTTTTGCTCTTCACTTGTGCTTAGTCAAACTTAAGATCTTTCCCCGATACTTCTTTAAAAAGACACATATATCTTCCAGGAATAGACGGTCCTAGATGTAGACGAAAGAACACACACTTAAAGCAAAACTATAAATAAATGTCTAGATACAGATAAAAGTGCTGAATATTCTTCTTCTCTCTCGTTCCAAATGTTAAAATAGGATAACAAGAATATCCGAGTTATAATGTTAGCAATGAAAACTTCAACTTTTTGTTCTTGTTTTTAGTGCTTCCAGTGATTAATGAATGATGAATAAATGACTATGATATGATTTGTGGCCTATGAAAAATTAACTTGGAGCTACACTAACAAATGTGATCTGCCAAGCCTCTACGTGTGGAGCATAGAGGAAGAATCCACTGACTTTTAATACTTAGCCTTTAGCCTATGTAGTGTTAATTGCTCCTATAAATGATATAAATGAGATTCTGAATATCAGTGGAATTTTCCTGGTTAAATAAAGGTCAAAAATAAATGGCCATTTTATGCTCTGTCCAGTCCCCACTGTTTCCAGCAGGAGGCGTCAGACGATCCAAGCATTCTCTGTGAAGTTGAAGTAACAGCTCCCCATACATACATTATTTTATGTTAGAAAACATGAAATACTAATGCAAAGATGTTCAAAAGCTCTTTTAAAAAGCTTGAAAAAAGCACTGCAATGTCTGTATAGTTCAACATATGAACTACAAAGTCAATATGTTGCTTTTACTGCTAATAACCATTATAGAAGGATTCAGTGTTTTAGAACACATTCAGGACACAGTGAAAAGTAGATAATAGTATTTCATGTAATCACACCCATTTGCATTTGTCTATCAGGGAAAAATACACATCTAAGGCTTAAGAAGAAGGTCTTAAAAAGGAGTGAAAGTGACACCAACTATAAATGCAATCTGTAAATAATGGGGAACCTATACCATGTTTTTTATCTTTATGTCCCCTATTTTGTTTGTTTGTTTGTTTGTTTGCATTAATGACTCTTAGCAAACCTTTACTATATACACTAAAATATACTTTAAAACATATTTAGCATATTTATTAGTTTCATCAATAAAATGTCACACCAGCAGTTATATAAGTCCTTAAATGTCATTCTGAAAGATGGTTTACATAATCTTACATATAAATGATAAAAAACTTGCAAGCAATGTAATTCAACCACTCACCTAAAAATCTTGAAAATGTGTTGAAGCCATTTTTCACTTTCCCTGCTTTGAAATCACTGACTTCATGTTGTTCACGTCCAGTGGAAAGCAATGACCATCTCGTTCTGTCCAGCTTCACTGCTCAGCCAAGTTCCTAGCTCAGCTTTTTACACTTGTAACATTTCCCTCTGTAACTTTGCCATGATTTGAAAATCCCACTGAGAAACACTTTTTACCTTGAAAGAAAAACAGAACGCCTCTGTGACTGTGCCTCCAAAGAACACAAAGTATAAAAGTGTGGGGTGGACCCTGAGTTGGCTAATCCTATTAAAATTCTTGCACTGTACTGAAAGCCTACCCTTAACTCCACCAGCAATGTCACTTCTTATTTGATGGCCAGTGATTCAAGTTTCACAGGGATTTGTGCAATCAATACAGTAGTGCAGAGCCATGCTGTGTTCATTAGACAAAGACTTCACTGCCCCGCTGCAGGACCCTTCAGCTGGCATCAGAAACACCACAGGGCCACTGCAAAGTCCCCCTCAGTGCTGTTAGGCTATGTAATAATTTGGATTATGCCCATTATGTACAACTAATTTGCATACATGGCTTGCGGCAGCGGCTTGTGTGATTTCAGGAAAGCAGAAATTATTCAAGTGTTGATGTGTTGTCATATTTTAAGTTAGTTTTGTAATTTAAATCTCAAGTTGTAAAGAGTTAAATTAGGAAGTTAAAGGTATTAGGGAGGATCTTTATAAATTCATTTTTTGCAATATTAATTAAAACTACCTTCATTGCCCTGTATAAGGCTTATAAATTGGTGTATTAGAAAATATAATAATAATAATAATAAAAAACTGTGGACTCTGTGGGACTTAAAAAACCTCATCCAATCGTTTTCGTCATGAGTACGTTAACCATTGTTCCACGGACTTGCCATTCATTCGTTCATCTTCCTGGTTTCGGCGATAGTGCGCGTTCTTGTGCTTGCGCATGCGTATACACTATGTTTATGTAGTCCAGCATTAGCGCTGCATTAGCGCTGCATTAGCGCTGCGTTAGCGGCGTTAACATCGTAGTGCGGACAGCCTGACTTCGAAGAGCACAATGGCTCAGGAAAGCCGTGAACTGGGCGATCACAAAAGGAAAACTGTTTTTGAAGTGTACCAGAGGAGGAGGAGAAAAACTGTATTAGAGCAGAATAAAACCCTTGTAGTTATTGGCGATTCCTTCAAAGGACAGCGTGCGCTGTAGGAACAGAAAGGGCTTCAGACCGATGCACTGGTCGCCAAGTTTCTGCTGGACAGGTACGTTTATCTTATCGTTTGAAAAAAATGCCTTTTTTCTTTATCTGTTGAACCTTTTAACTGTACAGCAACGTCAGTTTGCTAATGCTACCAATAGCAGGAGGATATATTTTTGCTCACATTTAGGGACTGTGCATGTGACTGGGGCTGTGTGGGGAACTAGGTCAAAGGTCGCGCAAACAAACAATGCAGGTCTAGGTTTAGGCGAATCTCTGCTGATGCTGCTGTAAACAAACACGCGTGTTCCAACGCTCGTGCACGTCGCTGTGGAGGAGTTCCTTGGAAAGGAACAGTGAAGGGCGGGGGAGGACCTGACGCATGCGCATTATTCAAAAAAGGACAAACAGTCGCTGGTTTCTCAGCAGTCGAAAAAAATCCTCCCTAATATCTTTAACTTAGAGGTGCTGTGAGCAGTAGATTTTTTATATTTCATAAAAATTACCCCCAGTAACCCATGTGAACCAAGATATAATGTAAACATGTTTAAATCAAATATTAGTTTTACTGATAACAATGGCACAGTTGATGTAAGTTGTTTAGGTATGTATTTCTAATGTTCTAAGCTAGTTTCATTAGTAACTAATATATGATTCTTAGCTAATGCAGTTTTGGCTACAGCATAGGTATACAGAAGACACCCTGGAAAATTTTGCTCATTGTGTATGTATTTCACTCTTTAAAATGTTAGGTGCTGGTGCAACATTTCAGAATATTCTTGCTGTCAATTTTACCTTAAGATCCAATACTTAACTTAGAAAGGCATTTATGTACACCGTGTACAAGTTACAAGAGAGCAGTGCCAAAATGATCCCAAATCCCACTTCTTTGTCGATAAACTGACGGAAGATTAGCAAGTGTGAAGATCTCCACATCTTGATAATACTGAGTTGATTTTGTGAAAGTGAAGGGGAGCCAGCTGGATTTTAGATTAAGAGTGTTCCACAACAGTTTGCCTGCAATTATGCCACAACAAATGAAAAGGCATTGGAGCGGCGCAGTGACAGTGACACAGGTAATGTGCACACATGGAACATCTGGCCCTCTGCTCTATTGTCAGAGCCTGTCAGGAGCTGCAGAAATATATCACAACTTCACCAAGGTTGGGGTTAGCTTCCTGTTATTATTCCACTGGGATCGTTTCACTATTGTTTTACACTGTTTAACACTATGAGATGTTTACAGAGTGCTGTCAATGCATACTGCAGTGGACACCTCAACCGCAAAACATGCACAATAGGCTAATTCTCCAGTCAGATACTCCTGACCAGGATCCTTGCTCAAGATCTGGAAAAGGGTCCCCTGGTGGCTGCCCACTGCTCCTGACAGGTTGGCCCAGTGGCATTGAAGGATGGGTCAAATGCAGAGAATAAATTTTTCTACAGGGACAATAAAGTATGCCTTAACCTAACTTAACCTAGGGACGTGATAATTACACTGTCAGGAATTCCCAGCTACATAGCTTTCCAACTCATGTTTGAAATAATGGTCTTAACAAAATCACTTGTCATGGATACAGTATTTACTGACAAAAACTTCTGTGGTCTGCCATCATTATTTGACTACTTGTCCAGCACAATTTCTTGGGCTTTTAGCATGTAGCCTTTATTGTATACAGTATATCTTATTAGGGCTTATTGCTCCTATAAAAAACAGTTACATAATGAGCTACCAGTGTTTCCTACTAAGGCCCTAACATTACACACATGCAACCATTTGGTAGCCTCCTGTATTTTTTTCTACATGATTTGTAATGTTTAGTTAGTTAATGTTCCTGCAGGGTCACGGTCAGCCATCACTATGCTTTGAGCCAACCAGATTAACCAGTTCTTTCTAATGCTGTTGGTCCTGTGCCAGCGCTTCAGCATCCTTAATGGTGACTCCAAGCTGTCGGAAATCTCTCTGAACGACATCAAGCCATCTGGTGTGGGGCTTGCCTCATGGTCTTTTCCAACCTGTGGCTCTGGGGTCAAACATGAGGATGGCTTTAGTTGGGTTTTCATGACACAAGGAGGAGGACATGGCCAAACTAGTGAATGCGCCGCTGTGTAGCTAGGTGGGACACTACAGGCTGAGATGTTCGTGTTCGAAGCACTTTGTTGGAAACCTATTGGTACCACCTGATGTTCTCATAGGTTCTTAAAGCCCAGCTATCAAACCCATCAATTCTTGCTGCGAGGGTATTGTTCAATGGCCATGTCTCTGATCCGTAAAGCAGGATGGATAAAACAGACACTGGGAGGTCCCAGGCAAATGTTGACCCGCAATGTGTCAGTGCACCAGCTCCATCATCTGACTATCCTGCGGAGGGCTAAGAACCCATCCAGGAGAAACTCACTTTGTTACAAAACCAATGTTTAGTAGGTAATGCTGATTCAGTAAACAAAACAATACAACTCAGTTTAGCATGAAGTCTTTAGCTTATGTAACAGCTAATTATCAAGCCAGTCACTAATGTTCTCTAATCAAGCACTGTCATTACTCATCTGTAGTTGGTTGGTTGTTGTTTCTACCCCATTTGTATTTTTTGCTGATGAATGCAAAATCCTACTTTACAAATCGATTACTACGTCCCTAATTTCTGGCACCACAAAGGATCTGTTCTACTTGTATCATTGCACTACTTGCACATTGTTTGACACTCTGGGGAAGGCTTTAAGGTTACTTTTGATAACAAGTGGGCTGTTAGATCGCGGCCATTACACACTGCAATAAAATTCTGCAGAGGTAACCTAGGGACGTGATAATTACGTTGTCATCTCTGAACAAGAATCTCCTCTGATGACTATAGCTATATGCCAGGGGCTGAAGCAGAGAACAAACAGTACCTCAACAACAAGTTCTGTTTCTGTGGACCCTTTGCAAGAAAACATATCTTTTTTGAACTGTATGTCTAAAGATAAGGGTAGATTTGCATCACAATGTAGGATTTTTGGCAGAAGTCTGCAGGTCTCCTCATATGAACCTGCTTTTTTCAGTTTAGCCCTGAAAGTTTGTATTGATTGGAAGGTCAGGACTTTCTGATGGCTATTATAAATGTTTACTTTGTTGGCCTCAGACTATGGGGTTATTATTTTGGAAGGAAAAACTTGGAGGATGACTAAATGCATTCTGCAAGGTGTGAAACTCTTGACCTCACTTACTATTGGTTCAGTCAACACCATTTGTCTACGCTTTTCCACATATTCTCCTGTATATTTGGTCAGTTTAAGACTTCATTCACTCAGTTCTTTTCTTCCAATTATTCCAGTTACATGTCACAGGTGGCTGGAGACTATCACAGTAACTATGGGCCCGAAGTGAGGGACACCAAGGACAATGGCCAGTTAGTTGCAGAACCAGCTAGAATATTGACAGAGCATTCACTTTCATTCACTCATAATGAGAGTCACCAATTCACCTACACCCATGACAATATAACCACCTGCCTGTTCTATCAGAATCAACAACTTCTTCAGCAATCTGCGCTTCAGTAGCTTATCTGATGGATTGGACCACTCAGGCCAGCCTTTGGTCCCCGCGTGCGTCACCTGTGTTTAGAGATGCTCTGACACATTATCCACACATTAGCCACACGCAATCTGGCCCTTGTCAAACTCGCTCAAATTCTTATGCTTGCCCAATTTTGCTTCTAATAGTATATCAACTTTGAGGACAAATGTGTATGTGTATAATTGGAGGGCAGTAGCTAGGTCAGTCCTTGCTACTGGCATTGCATACTGTCATTTTGTTCTTAAGCAAGACACTTCACCCACCTTGCCTGTTGCCTGATGTGTGTGATTGTCTGTTTGGTGTGAGATCAGAGGGGCTGGGGACGCAGATTGGCAACCACACTTCTGTCAGTCTGCCCCAGGGCAGCTGTGGCTACGGTGGCTTACCACCACCGAGTGTGACTGAGGAGGGAATGAATAAAAATAATAATATTTTAGAGAGTAACTGAGGTACTGTGACCAAGTAATTTCCCTCGTGGATCAATAAAGTCTGTCTAAATCTAATGCACCAAATTGTAAAGCAACTTTGAGTGTCTAGAAAAGCACTAATGCATTATTATTATTATTATTTCACTTGCTGCTTAATCCATATACCCCCTCCCACTAGATGCCATAATAAAGAGTTTTTTTGTTTTGTTTTTTTTACATCACCTCTCAGTGGTTTTACTGTTGTCCCTGGTCGGTGTATATATGCTTTATATGTATGTCATTCGGACAATTTAAGACTTCTACAAAACAGTACCGTAAGGAAAAGATTTTAGATTGAGCTCAGTATGTATGGAGTATGGATTTACTTCAGCTTTTAAGTTACAGAAGCAGGATAAATGACAGATCAATAAGGACTTTGACAGGTCAAAGTCAAAGCCATACACTCATCACTATAAGGTCTGAAACTGCTAGGTAGGAGACATTAGTTGGCTATCACGTCAGTCTCATTATCTTTAATGGCTATGAGTGTGAGCATATATAGCTATAAGATATAGTCATTTTATCACTATGAAATGGTATGCTACTTGATTCTGTTAGATGAAATATTACTGCAAATGTGACCGCCTTAAATAGCCTTCTCTCTATGCAGTACCTACAGAAATGGTTTCAATGTGGATATGCATCGCAATTACGTGGCACTTCAACAGTGTGGGGACATATAAGGTCCATAAACAGTATTCACAGCAGGGAGCATAATGATAGATACTTTGCCATGGATATCTGTTTTTGATGTCACTTACGTCGTTGTGTTTACAGTTAACGACAGCCACCATGCTGATTTTCTCCATGACACACTGAAGTAATCTCACAGTACTTAGTAAGCCATCTGGGTATGAATTCATTATATGTACCAATGAGATATCAGACGCCAATTGGGAATCCCGCGGAGAAACAATAGTGTGTCTAAAATCATTGTTGTGTTGGAGTCTTTGTCTCCCTCAAGCAAAATATTGATCTGAACAAGAGTGTCTTAATAGTTCAGACCATCCAATTCTCCATGCGGGGGTTCATTGTGACTCCAGCTGGGGAATTTGAGTGTGTTTGAAAGTGGGCTAAAACAAAATAAAGGGATTCTCCTGAAAGCTCATACACTGCATTTCAGATACTCACCATGGGTATTTTTTGTTATATATTGAAGTTAATGTAGTCCCACCTTTCCTTGATTGTATTTGTAGCTCTGTAGAGTGACTAATGTGGCTTGCCTTATTACAGGTTGTTATGTGTTGAATTAGGGCTGCACAATAAATTTCAGCATTGACAAGGAGTGTAGACATGTAATGGGAGCATTCCTTATTTAAGAGGCTGTGAGAATGTGATTGGTGAAATGTTACGTGTGATATGTTGTGATTATTTAAAAAATAATAATAATCCAGTGGCTTACACATAGCAATATTGCCTTTCTGTCTTAATATGAGGATAAAAGTACAAAGTAAATCAGAAGGGGATATAATTTTGCATTTCAATCACAAAATTTCCAAGTGACCTAATGGAGACTGAAGAAAACACATAAATAGGTTGAAGGCTAAATAGCAGGTTGAGGGTTAGGCTCTATAATAATGCTTTATCTATGTCTTATATAACGCTTTCTAGACTCTCAAAGTTGCTTAACAAGTTGGTGCATTATTCATTCACTCCTCAGTCGCACTTGGTGGTGATGAACTACTTCTGTAGCCAGAGCTGCCCAGGGGCTGACTGAAGGAAGCGTGACTGACAATCTGCGCCTACGGCCTCTCCGACCACCACTAAACACAGTCACACTGACACTTTCATACAGGCAAGGTAAATGAAGTGTCTTGTCCGAGGACACAAAGGCAGTATGCAATATCGGTAGCGGGAATCAAACAGCCAACCCTTGGGTTAGTGGGCAACCATCCCTACAACAGGGTTTTTGCAGGGTCTTAAAAAGTCTAAAAAAGTATAATAATAAAATCTGAATTTAACGCCTTAAGAAGTCTTAAATTTGCAGAGATGGGGAGTATTAGGTCTTAAATATGTTTAAACAGGTCTTACATAGTATGTCACATACATTTGATGCAACTACCTGCCCACTGAAATTCTCATTGCTGATATGAGATCTTCTCTTACTAAGACCAAAATGCTTTTAGGCACTTATTGTCATAAATGGTGTGCTTATGAATTAGGCCTTAATTTTTCCTGGACAATGGTCCTCTAAGGGTCTAAAAAAGTCTTAAATTCAACTTGATGAACCATGCAGAAACCATGCTACAAACTGCGCTACTGCCGCCCCAGTTGCTTAACTGGTAGAGACGTCTAAGACACCTAATTTAAATCAGATATTTGGATATTCACCTCATTGCTCTGGTCTAGGCACACTACTTACTTACTTCCTTTGTTGTTACCCCTAAGCTCAACCCCCTGTACTTGAATGGCCAGTGTTTTTCTCTCAGTGTTTTCTTTTCTTTAGTCATCTGTTCCAGATATTTAAAGATGCCTGAAATTCGGCATTCACCAATGTCACTCTCATCTAGACACACTATGAGACACTATTTCCAACTACAGCACACAACACTATTGCAAGACCCTAACAAAACTTCAAAAGCTGCTTTTGGTAAATGTAGGATGAACTAACTAATCCTCTCAGTATGACGCACATATAACATAAATACTTTTCTATGACATAGCTGAAAGGAAAGTTCGATGTAGAGCTGAACATTGTGAAAAATCCATACAGGAACATTGAGGCCATTGTGATTTCCTTTTGCAGGTTGAATAAAAGAACTCAGGGGAGCTGCAAGATTAATCCCACACCATCAAGAGAAACTTATACGTTGCTTCACTTAAATACCTACATAGCGCTGGTTCTATATTTTCTCTATATCACCCTGGATATAACAGCAGGCACACTGCGGTAGAACGAATGCACTGTATGCTGGTGATTGACAGCCTAGGGAGGACGTCTGGCTTCATCCTTCACCTGACTGACAAGGCCGGCATAACGTATGGCAGAAACAAACACTCAGTAAATTAAACCGTGCAATTAATGAGAAATAAAAACATGTGTCGTACAGAGCGCTGGCTTTCACGCCTAAGAAACACTATCGACGCTACGCTGATTTCCCACCTTGGCGTGTACCGTCGGGAAAGCATCTAAATCAATAGGGTCATTGATTCAAATTAGCAACTCATGAAATATGCGTGAGCCATTGTGGAAATACATGCTCGCCATCGACTGCTGCCACTTTAGCCATTACTTATATTGGTAATGCGGTTTATTGTTGTACAGTGTTAATGCAGGTAGGGGTACAGTGTGCTGCAACCTCAACACATTGTCTATTGTGAACCGGCAGGTCATTAATTTGGGCCGATAATTGTGTTCACTCAGCAGATTAGACGTGCTATACCTCCTCTTCTGTCTGCAGATGTTCCCTGACAAACAGGGAGAAGATGCATGACATTGTGAGGCTGACAATATGTGCGGTTGCACAAGAAGGACGCACAGCAGAGACACATGTTGTATGTCTTTAAATGTGATGGATGGAAGATGCTCATGCTTCTTCACTGGTGATAGTCAGGAATGTAGCTGACAGGAGGGATCATGTTTTTTTTACACAGCTGCTACTGGTGTTGGCAGTGCAAGTGATAGTGAAGAGTTTGAAAGTGCCTATACATTTTGATGTAGATGTTTAGACTCTGCACTTTTCATTAGACAAACTTTGTCATGGGCCATCTGTTCCTTCCTTTGCTGTAGTGAATCTATCATGCAGCACATCTGCATAAACTGTTGCCTTATAAAAAGACATTTTGAAATATGAACAAATTGCTATAATAATTATGTAGTTCAAGAATGAGAAACTAAAACAGTAAAATAAACAACTTACCATTGTGTAATTTTGGTATGCATCAGACTTTGCGTGCTTTTTAAGTTGGCTAACCACAAAGCAGATGACATGGCCAACCGCCAACAGACCACACAGAACCTATTCTTATATCATTTATTTATTGATTTGTTAATTCATTTTCTAACATTTATCTTAGAACAAGACATAGGGGAGCCATATTCTGACAGAGAGCCTATCCCAATACTGCATTACAAAAAAACAAAGTTAGCCAGCAAACCAAAATTTTTGGAATATAAATGAGTGGACCTATTAGTCTTCTGTTTGGAGGACTATGGCATTAACTTGAACTATAGTAAAGTGAAGTTTCCTTAGAGTGGTTTCAATTGGCTACCTGCACAATACACTGTTAAGACTCATTGTTTTGTTTGCTTAAGAGGACATACCCTGAAATTTAGGATCAGTTTTGCTTGGTACAAGGAGGCAGTCCAGTGAATCATTAGGCACTTGGGCATAGGTTCTATTCTGTATACTCTTTCCTAACCACACACTGATCCAGGCTTGGGACCGGCATATGGTATTGCTGATTGTTCTTAAAGTTGGATTATAAGGTGTACAAGCAGTAACATGCAGCCCTTTACACTGCAATAGTACACAGAACTGTGGTAAGGTCAGTTAATTGATAAGCAAGCCTATAAGCCAACAAAAAATATCCTGTGCTCTTAGGCCATGTATTGGGACAAACATGGCTCAAACAGAGAACCCTTTGGTTGCAAGATGAGTGTACATATACTAGTTTAAAAACTTACTTGAATAAAAGTAAATCTCTTTAAAACATTCTCAACTGAAAGTACATATTGGTAACTACTTGAATAAAAGTATAAAATAAATAGGTGTCCAGACTGTAGTTACCAGAAATCTGTGAAAAATCCAAAAGAATCAAGAGCGTATCATGCTAACAACCATGCTGACAGACCAGCAGGACTGAGTGCTCAACCTCTTCAGCAGAAATAATTAGAGCAAGTGTGTTTCTGGGAGGGTAGGGAGTTCATAATCAGTGTGTCTGCCTAAATAAGCCGCCGCTCCCACTGAGAAAGAGTAATCTAGTGGAAAGAGATTTGACTGATGAACCTTCAAATGAACCGACCAGCCTGTGTATCCATCATATCATACAGTGGATAATTACAGACATCGCAGAGGTTACGCTACCTGTCTGCCATAATTTGAGCGGTTTGACAGGCTTTTGTGATGTTTATGATTCAAGCTGGAGTGCTTTGAACATTTCTGTTGACCTTTTTTTATTTATTATTATGGTAAAAAATGCAAAAGAGAAATGACTACTACTCCCACAATAAATTAGTTTAAAGGGCAGTGTGTTCCCCATACTCTTGTTTATGATGAGAGCAGACCAGTCGTAAAACGCTGCATAACAGATAGCTCTGTAATTGGTGGGAGGTGAATAACCAGACAATACTGTAATATATACCTAGAACAATGGTGATGGTGCTTCCCTGGACGGCCATAAAGCATTTAGAAAAAAAAGCACACATATTGCATTTAGAGGCACTGATGGGAATCGGCTAATCATGATCGCTTAAGAGTCATCAACAATGGCAGGTTTCACAAATGAAAAGAGAGCTGAGAGTGCAGTATGACACTGTAAACACGCAGTTAAGAGGCCATCTGCCCATATGTGTGCATATGGCCGTCCATTACATTTCTGAAGATAGGAGCGGGGATGAAGTTTATTGGGTTGTTCATTGGTCAGCATTACTAGAAATTAGTGAATTTTGGTGAGTAATCCAGCCATACAGCATTACATTAGCTAGTGTACTCTTTCTGCCAGTCATAAGCCTGGATAAATGGCGAGGGTTGCTTCAGGAAGGGCACCTGATGGTAAATGCTGTTATATATTAACATTTTCTATTACAAATTAGCAATGTGCCTTCTGGTTTTGATTTCATGTAGCACTTTTTTTTTTTTTTAGCAATTATTGTTACTTTTCCCGAATGAACCCCCACACATGCTTTTATTGCTTTAGTTTATACATGAATCTACAAGTGGTTCAGTGCTTTTACAGAATAGTGTAAAAGGGGACAGGGGCTTGACTTTTTGCTTAGTCATGCATGGAGCATAAATGGGGCATGAGGAGAGAACATATTACTAGGAGCATAAAAGAGGCCTATGGGTCATGTTTCCTAAAGCACTACCATCAATGGCCAATTGAATTTGCACACTGTCCATGTTTTTTTTTATATGAGCCCATGACATGTTTGCAGTTTATACAGTAGGTTGCTAAATAACTGTATGCAAAGAAAGAGTACATTCATAATTAATCTGCTGGGAAGCCACATTTGCTTGTTGCTATGAGCTGGGAGACTGGTTGTTTGTGGATGCCCTCTGAAGACATGAGCGTTTTGTGGATGAGGCTCATTAGAATGAATGTGTCATGTGGCAAATTGTGACAATTGTTATGCACTGGGAAGCAATGCCCCTGTCCTGGCAGAGGTACACAGAGTGGCCATCTGCAGCCCACACGACCGAGAGCGGCAGCCAACATGGTAGCACACAACTGTAGAGGGAGGAGGTCTGGAGCAAGCACCCGCGCCGTATACCTCCTCAAATCAATTTGCAAGAGCTGGACTGTGAAAACAGCCATGACCACTATTGTGTACAGACACACAGTGACATGCACAGAAAGTGGGCCCACTACCATTTATATGCCATTGCTGTATTCTGTACAGGAAAGCCTTTAGATAGATCCACGGACTGTGAATGTCTTTGAGTTATTCATGGCCTAAAGGCAGCCATCATTCTTTCACCTTTCACTGCACCATTTACTTCCATTTAACATCAGTCATGTAAGGTAATGACAAAAGTCAATATCTAAGAGAAACAGGGAAGCACAATGGAGCAGCACTGTAGAACTGTACAGTATATCTACAATAGATACAATGTGCGTATGTGTAGAGCCAGAATTGCATTCTTTATATAGGCAAGGCTATTATTCATGTTCAAACAAAAGTAAGTCATTCTCTGAATTTTATGTACATTGCAGTAAGTCAATTTTATCACAGCTTTTATAGCCAGACGAGTTAGACCCATTTATCTCCTTAAGTCGATCTGGATAGAATAATGTGAAATGACGATGTCCATCCAGTTGCATTCAGAGGTACATGACTATCCATCCATTTGTTCCCACCCCCTGGATATCAAACTGAAAATGACAGCGGCCAGACTAATTCTGTGTTTAGATATTAAAGACAGCAGGGCAAATCTTCACGTGTATTATGTTTCACTATCCACACAATCAGTTTGCTGGTTGATGCAGTGCTCGTGTTGCCTTTGCGTATTCAGAACATTGTCGAGCCCATAACAGTCCAGACTATCACAGACTGGGAGACAGACAGTGTGTCACAACTTGTGTAAGTCTCATTTGTCTGAGAATTAAAACCCAAAGACAGCTGAGGATTCAGAGACAGCAATCTATTCCTCCGACAATATGCTCCCACCACTTGTATGAGCCAAATGATTATTTACGGCCTGCTGTCAACACACAACATATGAACACATTCTGCAGGAGGCGGGAGAATAAGCAGTTTGTTCTCCCTACATGCATTTGTTTTAGTGGATTGAAAGCATGCTATAAGATCTAGGTTTTCATATGGTTTACCAGTTTACCAATTTGCACACCAAAAGCTTTTTTTTTTGGTCCATGACTCTTCCTCATTTTATCAAAATCTGACTCTTAGTTTTTGAGTTATCTTGCTAACAAAATAACAAACACACAAACCAATGCCAGCTAAAACATACTGGTCAAACACCATTCTACTAGATGGCTTATATCATTTAACACCAATAACACGTTCAAAAGTGTATCACTAACCAAAAAGAGTCACTGACATTGATAAAAGCAAAACTTTGCATTATGTAATCATCTGAAATCTTTGGCAAGTATTTAAAATGTTTAAGTGTGAAAATGACGTTTCTTTTGTTCTTGACAGACAGGAAAGAGATGGGAAGTTTTATTTCATCTTTTTTTCCCAGACTTCAAAGCTGTAACATGAAACATTGAAATTGCAGACTTTAAGTGTTTAAAATATGTACCAGACCTTCTCAATTATATTTGAGGGTAAGTTATAATTGCTAAGAAAAAATAATTAAATGCACAGGATTCTTCTTTGCAAAAAACATGAATTATTTTAAACAGGCAAAGCTACATACAGTACTAGACTATATTTATCAGTCTAAACCACAAAACAGTCTTCAACAATAATGACATAGTGCATGTAGCTAACATAATGACTGCATTTGTTATTGTTTTTGCTAAGATGTCCCCAGAAATGAGATTTTGTTGTTTTGAAACATTTGCATTCCAAGTCTTTTGTCCGGAGACAAGTTGGTTATACTTTAAAAGCTTTTTATTTACATATATTAAGATGAATGTAAGTCTTGGTTGTCAGTGATGTATGTGGTGTACGAGGAAGAGGATGTGCATTAAAAGGTACAAGAAAAAGCTTGCTGCAGCTGAGAAAGAGCAGCTGAGGCGATACCTGGTAACTGGAATTCTTTTGTAGTTGGCTGGTCAAGAGTCAGCAGGGCAAAATCTGCAATGAGGGAGAGTTTTGCACAACCCACATTTACCTTTTTCCCGTGAGCCAGGAGTAGCTGAACTGGAGGGGCGACACTAATACCATTCTCTGTGTTATTACTTTCTTCATCACACTACTTACCCCCGGACACCTCAGAGAAATGCAGATGGCCGACTGGCTGAGCAGCACCTACAGCAATGTCCTGCTGCGTTAAGTGTGTCTGACATGGAACGTCTTAAAAAACACAGAGGTAGTCTCCGAAAAGTGCAGGCTGTGTTGAAATCCCAGCCGAGCCCCCATGTCATGTTTCAAACAAAACTATTTCATTTTTTTGCCTCTTTCTAACCTGAATAGCCATTGTATGTCTGTTATAAAAAAATTTATCTGAATGATGATAGATAAATTAAACTTATAACTTCATGTTTTATTCCCCTAATTTTTCTCAATTGCATTTTCTTTTAATGCTTACCAAAAATGTGGTGTATGCAGGTGGCAAAACCCTGTTAATCGCATAATTCCACTCAAACTGTATTGCTGCAAGACGCACAGCAGCAGCCACTTATACCCACTCACTTTTACTTACTGTTGATGAATGCAGCCTCCTTGGCACTTCTGTCTGTTTAAGTGCACCTCTAGAAGGCTTCATGTCAAATGTGTCACAACAGGCTTTCAGGGGCCAAAGCTAATAATATTCATAAGTTAATACAAGAGCCCACACAACAAGTTTTTTTTAATCATTGAGCAGTTAAAATCACTTATTTTGGCGGAAGTCACAGCAAGTGGGTCACTGATCAGACACAGGTCATACGGGCAACTAAAGATGGTAATTATAATTCCATGTCATGCTGATTAGAGCAGCCATCTTAGCTGTATCTTATTATTTATGAGTGAAGCTGTTTTTGTTATAGCTTCACTGCTTTAGATACACAATACACAGTGGGCCAGATTTATCAAAGGTTTGCGTGCACGCTAACAGAATAAGATGCGCTAAAATTGGAGCAAACCCAGACGCAGTTGAGATTTGCGTGTCTTACAGGAGCAGAGCGAACGCAATGCAGATTTTGCTCCTATGACCTAATGAATATGTAAACTGAGGCGTTCTTCCCAGAGTGCGCAAAATGGAAGGCGGAGAAAATGCTAATTCATTCATTTACCGCCCGCAATATTATTTATCAAGGCTCACCATGACTTTGCGAGCGAAAATAGCGTATAAATTTAGCACGCTGGAGAAGGACGTGCTAAGCTTTTGCACAGATATGGCTGTTGTGATTCGTGTGAGACGAAGGAGAAGAAATTAAGAAATACGTAGGGTTAGAGTGTTTGCCACGCGTGCAGATCTATTTGCCATGACAGATAAAAAAATTTCAGTGAGTGAAGTTAGTATCTTTGGTCCTTATCTCAAAAAGATAACAAAACCCTTTAAAGAGGCAATTGGGATCCACTCCAAAATTAATATTCTTGTCTCTACCCCATTATTGAGCTTTCATGATTTTCTCATAACAGAAATAATAAAAATTAATTCAGTATTTATTAAAATGCATTTTTCACACCTCCCTAAAACGTTTCCATTGTATTGTATATTTAGAAGATGATAGCTTCTCCTCTCCAAGGTCACTTTCGACTTAAGCTACAATTTAGCCGAGCCAAGATATTTTTAATGCGCCCAAATTTTGTTGTTTGATGTTTACTTTATCACACCCAGCAACCATTCAATAAAATACTTTTGAGGCAAACTTATTTTTTTTCTGAGTGGATTAGAATCAGTGGCGCGCAGTAGCTTGTGGATACATTAATCATGTATTGTTAGCGCATCAGGGAGTTTATTCAAGGGCAGCTATTAACACACCCATTCGTTATCTATAACAGTCAGACCTACACTACTTTAGAAGAAATGTTTCATTGTTTTTACGTTTATGAATGTAATAACTTACAGCAGCAGTAGCCATATTTATAAATAACTACTGGGCCATACAGAGAAGAATGGGATGCCAGATGGCTTTGTTATCATATAGGCAGGAGGACAAGTTCTCTCTGGTGAATGTCCTTATATGACAAAAAGGAAAGCCATTGTGTTTGAAATTACCATAAGAATACATAATTAAACATATTGTATGGACCAAAAACACATGGTGGTGAACTCTTTCACAACTCACCAATGTCACCTAAAGCAAGTCTGGTGAGGTTCAGATCAGGATTATCTGTGTCAAGATTTCTTACTTTTCAGGATTGACACCTAGTTGAAGAACTTGCCATGCTATATCTCAGTATCTTAAATACATCTATTGTATGCTAAGCTCCACTAATCTGGTGACATGTTTTCAGCAGACAGAGTAATATCAAGTGCACCACTTACCTTGTCCACCAGCTGGATTTGCAAACTCACTAAAATTCATGCAACCGTGAAAATATGATGGGAAGCAGTAGGTGGGTACTTTGCTAGATGTATTTCAAAAGTTCAACAACAGGTGCTCTTTGGAAAATAGGGTGACTTTTTTAACTGAAATCGTGATGCTTGTTGGGTAGATTTGTTTGTTTTTTTATGTGATTGTTTCCACAGACAAAAGAATCCAAAGGGACTCTGTTGGTTTCACATTTTAAAAGCCTTTTGTTAAATTATGGTTCAAAGAGATAAAACATTGTTAAAACATTCACATCAGCAGTCAGTGCTCATAATTCATTAAAATTGCTTAGGGCAATGTGTTTGCTTCCGATCCGCAGTCGTTAAGCCCAGTGGTGTTGCAGTACATGGGCGTTATGAGCATGTTTTACATTTGACAATGAAGTAACCCTGCTGATAGTCATAGTCAGTCAACATTACAGTTACAGTATATTTCTCTGACAATTTCTGCTCATTATATATTAAAAACAATTAGTTAACACGTCAAAAAGATAGGACATATTGAACCAAGTAAAATGGCATCATACAAAAAGTTTAAGGAAGTGAAGTGCTTTTTTTTTTTAAATTATGTTCTAACTGATGGCACTACTCCACCGTCTGCTGGTCTCTTCTTCAGTTTCTTTATGACACCTGTAGAGTACATATTAAAAATGTTCTCTTGTAGTTAGATATTTCTTAAAGTTGTAAAATGTGCAGTGTTGTTCTAGAGATGACCATGAGTAAAAGCACAATATAAGCCCTTTAAAATCTGCCTTTTTGTTAGTAAAGAAATATAGCATTTCTCAGCCAAATTAAATCCTTATTAACATTTTGTGTATTGATTGCATATTTTCTTGCTACATGCTACATTATCTTAGACCTTAATAGGAAGAAGTACTGTAGACCAGCAAGTACTGTGTCACAAATATTTCTCTCCATCTAGAAATATCTTGTATCTTCCAGTATAAAAATATTTTCTAAATGGTTATTTATGTTTTTGCAGGGCTTTTATTTATTTGTCTTGCTTGTCCTACTTACCATCTAATATTATGTCAGGCATGCACTATCAGACCAACCATCACCCTAAATTCAGTTCTTTGTTTTGTATTTGACCTTTGGAGCTTAGCATATAGTTTTATTGTTATCCATACGTAGATAATTGGACCCTGTGACAAATGTGTACTAATTTGAATGTACAATGCAGCATCTTCTAATTATCTTGAGGTTGATCTTGTTGGTATTTACATAAGCCGCCATGCTGTTTGATGCTCCCCATGGTATTGGTGTGCCACTGAAGACTAAACACAGCGAAAGCCTATTCATCAAAATACGACCTAATCAAAAGTGTGGGTTGACTTTTAACAGTAGCGAGGACACTGTTTTATTTCTTTTGGTTTGGATATCCTTTATTTTATGGAGTCAAAGGCATGCGGCGTGGACAAGAGGATTACATGCTGATCTACGACAAAGGGCTGTCCAGGTTTATGCCGCATAAGCATTCTGGAAAAATAAACACGCCCTACGCTGCAAACACCGCCACTGTCATACTTAACCTTTACACCTGCGCTCGCACAAGCCCTCTGGCAATGTCAGGCTGATTAGACTTTCAAAAGTCTGTGTCCCATAGACGGGGGATTTAACCGCACAGCACGTGTAACCCATGTGTGACCCTGTCTAAGGAGGGCAAGCTTTCTGGTTTATGGGTGTATTTTTAGTTAAAACATTAAGCAAAAGCAAAATGAATGTGCCAAAGTCTTTCCTGATGTTTTATACACAGTATTTTCTCCATTTTTGTGTTTCTCTGTTGCGCTATCTGGCCAGCTGATGCATGATTTGATTCACGATTTTTTATTCACAATTACGATATTTTACGATTTTTATTAGCAGACTTAATTGCAGTATAATTATGACCAAAAGATTTTTTTTTTTTTACATAGCCTTTTTGTTTCTCCTTATCAGACTTAAATTGTTGTACATTTCTTATTAACAGAACTTGAATTTAAAGCGGAACTCAGTAACTCTGCTCATTTCTTCTGTTGTTTTTTTGCCTTATTTTCTTCTATAGAGCTCCCCCTACGTTTCGGAGTAAAGCACTATTGTAAATACTCACAAGTTGACTCCTATTGTGATCCCTCGCTTGGCTTTACTTTCGTTTTCCCCTCCACGTATCTGCACAAAGTTTTTTCTGCCATATGGCTGCTCTGCCACAATGAAATAACAAAATAAAGGCATCGCTAGCTTGTTGTTTTGCTAACAGCGATGTGCCATTTTCTCGCAAGACTTGAGACTTCTGTGCCTCCGAGTTGACGGTGAGTTCCACTGTTGCAAGTGTCACTTTCGGCCCGGAGACACCAGGGGGAGATGAAGGGTGCTTCATTTATCCCACAGCAACTCATTTAACCATCATACAGACTCCGAAACGGTTTATATAAGGTAAAAAGGTTACTGAATTCTGCCTTAAAAAGTAGATATTAAAACAATGACATTTAAAAATAATGCTCCAGGGGAGGGGCTGCTGAAACTTCATATAAACTTTAGGCTGTTGTTAGCCACGTAGCTTCCCTTTAGCTTTCTGCTAACAACAAGCTACTTTCTGAACGATGGTAAAGAGACTAAACAGGTATGTGATGATGTCAGATGTAGAAAGTGCACTCCCGAGCTGCTCTGAGTATTCAAACTTTTGTACAGCCTTTTCGCGTTCCTGACACGTTGGGCTAGTGATTTTATGAGTTCTGTAAACTAGAACTTGATATAAATTAAGGTTTCTCTTAAGTGAAATGGCCACGTAATGATGTCAAGCGCCAAACATGTGGGATGAGATTATGCACCATTATACTCTGGTGGCTTATACGCAGTTTTAAAGGGACATCGCAAGTAATTTTTTTCCCCACCGATTCAAAATTTCTCTTTTAATCTTTCTATGCATCAATTTTTCGCTGGTTTACGGAGAAATGTTAGATCCCTACCTGTCATTGATTTCCTATTAATAATAATAATAATAATGCATTTAATTTCTAGATACTCAAAGTGCTTTAGCTTGCTTATTACTACTGACAGTATGTTAGAACAACCTGCCAATATGAGCTTGTGACTTACTGTATGCTAGGATATGTTTAACATTCTGTTAAAATTCAATGAAAACAGTCTAGATGATGACTAAAGAGAAAAAAAATCACCAATATAACACAGTTTCCTCAGTTTAAAGAAAAATGTTTATTTAATCAAACCTCATGAATCATTACCATATACAGTACACATGGATATTAATTGTGTTCATAAAAATGTCTGTGTACGTATAGCCAGGCCCTGTGATTGAACAATTCCAAATGATACAAAGGTTTTCCTCAAATACGGGAAACACAAATTGAGGAGTGTCCTTTCAAAGTCAGCCTTTGTGACCTATTTTCCCTATGCTCAATGTTTCCCAGCAGACCTACCTACGTCCCTACAGGGCTGCTGTGTGGTATTGGATTGCAATGTGAACCCTGGATACATTCGTAGAAAAGTGTACTGTGCCCATATATTTGGCTTTTCTCCTGGTCTACGTTCCACATTTGTCAATATTTGTCCCCGCCAGCTGTGAGCTTTTTGTTACTGAACTACATTTCAAGCGCCAAAGTAGAGAGATGTGTTGTTTGTCTATTTCCTCATCGCCAATGCTCTTGCACAGGTCGGGACATGAGGGCGTCCCGGTGTAGTGCAGAATCCCAATCACATACCTACGACCTCCTCTAGCTTTGACTAATGGCGCACCGTAGGCTGTGTCCATTCCAGAAAGGCAGCTGTAAGCGTCTTTGGAACAAGCTAGAAGGCTTTGTTTATTGCTGGCTGCGTGTTTGTTTGTGTAACAGGCTGAATCCTCATCCGTGCAGTATGTTTTGTGCATATGTAAAATCACTAAGATAAATGGCATGAGTCCCAAAAACGTTCAGTCTTTGTTTTCCATCCTTTCCTGACATCCCCCATATGTTCAATGACCTACGGCGCAATACAATTTATGCATATTACAAAAGACAATATGCAAATTGTTTTTCTGCAAATTGTCCTACAGCACTGGGTAAGTCAAGCCCTCAGTGTTCGAGTCCGAATCTATGTCTGAGTCCTTAAAGACTGGTGCCAGGTTAGTCAGAGGTCAGTCATTAGCACTTGACATGGGAGTGAGAGTCTTAGTCCAAGTCTTCAAAAGAGATTTAAGCCGATTTGAGGTGCGAGTCTGAGTCTAAACCAAGTCAATTAAAAAACGTGGCAGGGTTGAGTCCCAGTCGAGTCCAAATGAATGAAAGTCTGAGTCAAGACAAGAAAATTAGAACAATTATGAATTGACTGGGATATTAGTTTTGTGTAAAGCTGTTTCATCACAGCGGTGGGAGTCCAAGTCACTTAAAAAAGTCCGCGTCAAGTCATTTTCAAGGCCAAGTCCAAATTGAGTGTGACTTGCAAGTGCCCGAGTCCAAATTATTGTCCACAAGTCTGATTCTAAGTCTGGGTCATTGGTCCGAGTCTAAGTCTAAGACCTTGTCATCAGTTCAAAAGTCCGAGTCGAGTCCAAGTCCCGGTCTGTGAGAAGAGACAAGTCCAAGTTGTGTCACTGAGGCTTAAGCTAAATCTCTGCTACGGCTTGAATAAAATTTCTTGGTGATAAGACAGTGAACTTATGATATGGTTTGAATTATGCAATACAGTCTTTAATGATTAATGAGTGATTTGCCTGGAGTGGTTCATTGTTTTAAAATTGGTATTTTAAAGAAGTCTAGATGCATAATTCATACAGGGCACCTTCAAACAAAAGAGGATCGAAGAGCTCCAGGATGATACTGTCTTCTATAATTTACAGGCATGTTCTTTGACTTACTGAATGGCTATTTCATATCTGTTTCTATTGTTTATGCTTCATCTTATTCAACCCGGTTCATCCCAATTTATACACATTTCACAGTGTTGTCTTTCCCACAAGAAATTCCTAAAAAGTCAAGTTCCTTAAAACTTCCCCAATTAAAGGGAAAGTTACTGGGAGGATTGCTTTGGCTACAACTTGTGTATCCATGGATTAGCTAAGACTGTGTTAATGATTGCTGCACAATAGAAGAGCTAGTGTGGAAAATGCTTAAATGTTTGGCCATGTATTGGAGAGGAAGTTGTTTTTTGTTGTGTGCTTTTAACTGAAGCATTTAAAGTGTAGGCAAGAAGTAATGGTAATTACATCTGACTCCAGTTTCTAACCTCAGTTTTTCAAGTTCTTTTAGATTGTCGGCAATGCTTTTTGTGAATCTATAATGTTGCAGTGAGAGGATGCTTTTTTGTCAAATGCAAACAATGTAATTACTTTTCTGTCAGTATTTTGAATTACGTTGAGTGTTAAGTATGTTCCCATGCATTGGGAGCATACAGCTTACAGCCTTCTGGCCTCAAACACAATGTCTCTCATTTTGAGAGAATTGATCACGTCCCATGTCTGAGACATCACAAGAGTGACATGATCAGTCCATTTTCAAAATAAAACAGTCATAGGCTTAGTTTAAAGTGCTCAGTGGATTCTGTCTCTTACCAAATTCAGAAGCGGTTTGGCCACCTCATCATCCCTGTCCTCAATCTCAAATTCCCAGAATCTAAAAGCAGACACAGATACATGGTTTTGTCTTGTGCTTTCTCAACATAAAACAGTGTTGAACAGAATGTAACTCACTGGACTCAGAGGGACTTCTTGCCCTGCTCCAGCTCAGATGCAGTGACCTCAGGAGACAGGAGGTGTTCCTGCTGCAGCCTCAGGAGCTCTAGGACCACTCTAATCTGAGGAACACAAGAAAACAAAAAATACTGTATGCAGTTTATATTTTCATAGATCATAGTAAAAATTAAACAAAGTACAGTATATGTAACTGCTATATTATTATATCATTTCATTATTAAATCATGTATTAAAGTAGTATTTATTCGTTTAATAGAGAAGTGTAGTACTTTTTGCTACTTTTAATCCACTTTTACTGCTTCATGTAACTTACCCTGATCGGTTTGTAGAGGTTTCTGGACTCTTTGAGAGCATCCATGACACTCACTACTTGACGTGCCTGTAAAAACAGAATGACCAAAGCAGCTATAAAAGGAAGTGAAAACACAAGTTTGACAACAGACTGGAAAAGCAACTCAACACGGCTGAGTTCAACTCACCAAATGAGCAGAAGTTGTTCTAAAGGTGAACTCTACAAGGTTATGGTAAAGGTATACTTTTATTGTCCCCGTAGGGAAATTCATTCTCTGCATTTGACCCATCCTTTAATGCCGCTGGGGTGAACTGTCAGGAGCGGTGGGCTGTCGCGGTGCAGCGCCTGGGGGCCCTACTGCATATCTTGAGCCAGGATCCTGGTCAGGAGTATCTAACTGGAGTATTAGCCTATTGTGCATGTTTTGAGGTTGATGGGGGAAACTCACCCAGACACAGGGAGAACATGCAAGCTCCACACAGAAAGGCTCCACACAGTCTGGGAATCTAACCTGTGACCTTCTTGCTGTGAGGCGAGAGTGGCTAACCACTAAAGCCACCGTGCCGCCTAGAACTCTGGCCTCTGACTCTGATCACCACGGTAACTGTTGCCATGAGAGATTATTTGTTTAATATCTGTAGCATTTTAGTTACCGGATCTGACATTTCTAAATTAAAATACAGAGTTTGTAAATAATTTGGCTGGTTTCTGAAAAATGGTGTTAAGAATAGAAGCATTTCTACAGAGGAATTAGCATTTGCCACCAAATGTCACAAATTAAGAAAAATCTATATGGTTTTGTCAGCTGACAACCAATTGACTTCATGTGTGTAATGTCAGAGTCTGGTTAGAAAACATTAGCAAGTGTATTGAGTTTTACCCATTTTATTTAAAGTAGTGTTTAGCATATAACATTACCACAGTATATAAGCTTAAGTCTAAATATTTTCTATGGTATGCTGGGCCAGTAACTACAGAAATGTAGCAGTGTATGCTCAGATTTTAATGCTACTGTAACTCGGGTAACGGGTAACTCAAGCAATTAAAACTGATTGTCAGATCTTGGTGCTATTAATTCAAAGTGTTTTTCAAACAAATTTATCAACAACTATTCAGTAGTATTAGCAGTAGTAATAGTCATCTGAAAAGTGTACCAGCATTAAAACTTCAAGTTCACAGTGATCTCACTGGCCTGGAATACATCCAACAATCACTGCATTTACATGACACATTGTACTCTCATTAAGGTCAATATTCAGATTAAGCTCATACTCCAAATAAGGTGTTTACATGAGCTACTGGAATTGGAATATTCCCATTTACATTACAAAGGATATTCTGATTAAGCTAGTTAGAGTTTTAAAATGTTGTGTTAATATATGAGATATAAAATATATTTGAAGCAGAAATTTTATACATTAATGCATTGTCAGTAAAACAACGAGAGTAAATCCTGGAGGTAAAGCCAGAAGCTAACACTATGGTAGACTTCCTGTTTCCTGTGTATTCCCAGCTTTCTGTGCATTATATTTTCTGCGCTGTACAGCCGTACTAACCTATTAACGATTCACAATATAACATCTCTAGTTTTACTGTTAAATTATTATTGCCTGGAAAATCCAGACTGATATGACTCTGTGTTATTCTACAGAGAAATATCAGTCTGGTCACCACGCTGTCCGCAGTGGTTTACTCAAATCCCAACCGTACCGTGCATTTTGATTGGTTTATTTAAGTCACGTGTTCTTCGTGAGCTGCATCACTCGTACGCGTCTCCTCACCGACAACAATCAAGATGGCGCACCGAGGAGCCGAGAGTTAGTTTCATTCAGCGGTATGGTACGGTAATGTTGAAATAACTCCCTCGTTCCTCCCTCGTGGCTTCACTACTCCGTTTGTTTACTTTCTCACTTTCTTGTCGCTTTGTTAACGTCACGTCCGTCATTTTCTGATTGGCTAACTCCGCTGTCCGTTAATTCAGGTTTGCTCTGCCCTAGAAATCGAATTGATTCTAAGGCGACCAGACTCATCCGCTGGTACAGCGGTGAGTCTGGAATTATAATGTTAAGAAAAATGTGATGTGTGTTTTTTGAAGCGACAACCCCACAGCGCCGTCTAAAATCAGAAACAGCTGTTGCCAATAACCGCTAGCTTGTTTTGAGAAGAATAACAGCACTTTGCACATTTTCTCTGGTATTCTAAAAGTTTTTATCAGTCACAAAGCCATGCACTGGAAACTTCAGCAAAAAAGGTGAGAACAGGCAATAATGCGAAGAAAATAAGAATTTTCAAGGTGCCTTTCATTTTTTTCTGAATATGACCTTAGTCTAATTGAGGTAATTCTAAAACAGTTTTTACATGGCAGTATCTAATGCATGGAAATGCACTTAATGTTTCTGGATGAGTAATTTTGTGTAAGGTGTTGTTGTAAAGCTCACTGATTAAGCTGGATCATATGGGCAATGTGGGAAACATAATAATTCACAATAAAGTTATAAGTTACAAGTATCACTGGGACTTAGTTGGGCTGTGTCAGTGGTTAATAAGCAAATGTGACGTCAGTGTAAAATGAACATCTGATTAATTAACCACTTGTACATGTGGCTCTAAGACTTGTTAACAGTAATACAAGGCTGAAAATAGCTCTATAACAAGTGTTACTAAGAATGTTCCCATTTACTGCCCCATAACAGTTGGCCTGTATTCTTCTGCCTCTGGACAGTGTTAAATGGAGGCGTGCAAAAATGACTTGTGAAGTGTCTGGCGGTGAACAAGGAATAGAAGCAAACAAAAAAAGATCTTGTGGAAACCGTATGTTCAACAATCCACCAGATGCTTTTCCAACAAAAGACCACTTCCCAATACCGCTGGTGCCAAGCCCTCTTCTATACATAGTGT
The DNA here is from genome assembly GCA_020698575.1 of Bostrychus sinensis. Classification (NCBI taxonomy): domain Eukaryota; kingdom Metazoa; phylum Chordata; class Actinopteri; order Gobiiformes; family Eleotridae; genus Bostrychus; species Bostrychus sinensis. Next base: position 13,107,118 of record CM036254.1, on the reverse strand, counting down.
CGTCACACAAAAGGCCCTGTAATGATTTTAGGTCACTTTTACCAATTTCCGCACCTTTCCTCCATCCTTTTGTGGCCGCTGTGTCGATGAGTTGGTAAGTGGTCTTGAAATTAATTTGAGCACCACAGCCTTTCATCTGCACTGCTATCCTGCTGGTTTTCTTCCCGCTGCTTTTGGAGGTTTTTTAAATGGTTTGAGAGATTGCTGGCAGTGGTTCTAAGCACGCTGACAATGGGAAGGGAGACAGCATTGGCCCGCGCCTGAGATGGAGGGAAGTGATTGCTCGGCTAATGTCGCCGTGATGCAGGTGCTTGACAAAGTGGCTCAGATATGGATCCAAGCTCCTGACCTGATGAAATTCCCCGTGTGTAAGCCATCACCAGCCATTGACCAGGCACAAAGATGGGCCTTTATAAAGCACAGTAGAAGTGTTTACCCTCGGATGAAAGCACAGCAGAATGTGGCCACGTGTGATAAACAAAGTACTGTTTTAAATAAATGTGGGATGATGAGGTTAGCATTAAGACACATTGTTGGGAAGTCATCATGTCATTTAATGGAAGGACTGCAACTGCAAATACCCAATAGCGTACTGTAAAAGGAATCTCATCTGTGAAAAAACAAGCTCTTAAGACGTCAATGAAGAGACTCTCCAGTTAGGGTTGTGTGTGTTTACTAAGCAAACTACAAAAAGAAACAAAGATGAAAGGGAAGACAATTGGAAGTAATTGTTGGCAGACCTATTTTTTTTTAATTCAGCTTACACATAGTATGAATTGAGAAGCAGCAGCAGCACTTTCAGGTTACTGGACTCTGAAAGTGCAGTATGCGCTTGCAAATTATGTATGTATGGCAAAACTATTTATTCATTTTCTACAGATCATCATAGGGTGTGCAACCATACAATCAACCATAGCTGTTCGGCCAACACACCAAATGACCTATACAGTACATGCATCCCTTTGGAAGAAGCCAGTGTTGCCAGAGAGAAGCCAAACTTACACATTACACATGGAGATATAACAGTTTCCACCTTATAATGTGGAATAAAAGACATTACTACAGACTTTATAGCAGGTATACTGAGCAAAATGAACTGGTACTTGAATAAACCATTTCATCAGTTTCATAATGTAAGTGCAACATGTGCAATCCTGCAATCTGACCAATGTTTTTTCAGTGCAATGGTATCTTCTTCCACAGTCTCCAGATCCAATCTCCAATCCTTCTGAGTTGGGAATCATCGACATTTGTTTGAACCTGGAGATGAAGTGTTATGTAAATCACTTGTATAGGAATGTGTGGCTCTAGTCAGAAGAGCTAATCTTTGTCATGTTAACAGTATTTCTTTAACTAAATGTTTATCTAGATTTGTATGATATTTCAGGTAGGTAGAAAGTTTAAGTCACTAGTAAAACTGTATTCTCGAGTTGCATGTTTGTTGCCATGGACTGCCTGCAACAGCTGTATAGCACCTCATATTAAGTAATGTATTAAACTATTTCAAGAGGCAGAATGAAAGAGAGAGATGAGTTTATGACGCCATTAATGAAAGATCTTTTCTTGTCAGGATTCTTTCTATATGTGATGCACGGAAACTGACATTTTTATTTCAAAGACTTTGATTCTGTGCCATATTCACCGTTACACATTTCATTTGGAAACTTAAGTGTTCCCCACTGGGCTGTGACTGTGAAGCCTCTGCAGATGTGTTTGTAGTTCATGTATTACATAGCATAACGCTTCATTTAAAGGCTATAAAATAGGAAGAATTGAGGTTGTTATAAATTCACTACAATAATTTGACATGCAATTTAAATAATGTAGTTTTGCAGAAGGAAGACATGACTTTAATATAGTAAAGTTGTGCATGTATAAAGTCACTGTAATTGCCCTGGATAGTCTCTACAGGTTTCAAATTATGACAAACTGTACATTATATTACACCTTGGCATAGAAACAATTGCCATAAGTAGCCTGTCCAGTCATCCTACTCATTTTTCTATTGTACAAAGTCTAGTCTTTGTTGTCTTGACATGGCAGAAGAAACAGCCTATTGAGTTAGGCAATATTTAAATTATTCAACCAATCAGGAAAAAAAAAAGATTCGTAAATCCTACCCTAAATAGTTGATTGGTTGGAGGGTTGAGCTTCATGGGAGAGGGACTGGCTGTAATAGAAAAGTGATTTCTTTCTGGGCGCTGCAGATTCCTGTCATTCAAATTTCATTATGTTATTTCCATATTTTTGGCGATTTCCCACAGCAGATTTTAATGTATCCTATTTTTTACAACATGGGAAAAGTGATACAAAAATGCTGTATATGGGTTGAAATTATGAATAAACAGGATATGGATATTTGCAAAATTTATCACTGCCTCAGACCTGATGCAAGTAGGTCAGACTCCAGCCCCCTGCAACCTGTAGAGGAAAATTGGAAGAAAATTAAAGGAAATGATTGGGTATTATCAAGTATAAATATGCAATTAATTTAATCATAACAAGCAGTCATAAAAGTCATGCCTCCCACAAATTATACTTGCAACAAACACGGACTCGTACCAACAACAACAGCCTGTCTCCACTCACCCCAGTCTTGCAGTGTAGACCCGCTGTTGGAGCAATTTCATGTCATAATGTCAAAACTAACATAACTGACATAATATGGTTTCTAACAATATTTTGCCACCACCACACAAATGCTGACGGGCTCCATTCCCTGCCAAATGTCACCCTAACCAGACATGTTTTCTGTTATGAGCCCTGCAACACATGACTTATAATGGTGTAGGAGGTGAACGGTGTAGACTAGTCAAAGACCTTTATGAAATTACTGTCAAGTATGATTCTGTGTATTAATTACAAAAAGGTTATGTTTTTTCTGGTGTTGGTTTGTTTGTTTGTTGGTTGCAAAATAGTAATGCAAAGAGTAGTGACTGGATTTGTATAAACTGTCCCTGAAAGGTCATGGGGCCAAGAAAGATTTCTTTAAAAAAAAAAAATTCTTACCATTGCAGGATCAAGCTACAAGGGGTCAGTAAAGGGACAGATGATTACTTTTTGGCATGGATCTGAATCTCCTTCTGGATCCAGTTATTATTTAGTCTGTCCAGCCAGCCCCTCCTACTTTCACCTCAGTCACAAGGATTTGATTCCACGCAGTTGTTTTGGGCCTGACCTATCAGAGCAAAGATGGTGGAATTTATTAACTTCTCTGAACTGATTAAGTCTGTGTTGTTGTTTGGTCCTCTGTGTGATGTTTTTCTTTGTTTTGTTGGCATTTGGACAACGTACCATTGACGTAACAACTACATTCAAATAAACCAACAAGTCTTTGTACAACTGGCTTCTGCTGCTGTCTCCGTTCAGAAAGAAGTACAGAGCTGCTCATAATACCATGCATTCTGGCAAAACCAGCAACAATCCACCATGTTTGTCAGCAGCGCACTGCTTGGTTATTCCACCTGTGATTGTTCTTCGCCCCATAAAAATAAACTCAAACCACGAGGTACCTTGCCTGGAAAATCCAGACTGATATGTCTCTGTGTTATTCTACATAGAAATATCAGTCTGATCACCACGCCGTCCGCAGTGGTTTACTCAAATCCCAACCGTACCGTGCATTTTGATTGGTTTATTTAAGTCACGTTTTCTTTGCGAGCAGCGTCACTCGTACACGTCTCCTCGCCGACAACAATCAAGATGGCGCACCGAGGAGCCAAAAGTTTGTTTCATTCAGCGGTGTGGTACGGTAATGTTGAAATAACTCTCTCGTTCCTCCCTCGTGGCTTCACTACTTTGTTTGTTTACGTTCTCACTTTCTTGTCGCTTTGTTAACGTCACATACGCCATTTTCTGATTTGCTAACTCTGCTGTCCGTTAATTCGGGTTTGCTCCGCCCTAGAAATCGAATTGATTCTAAGGCGACCAGACTCATCCGCTGGTACAGCGGTGAGTCTGGAATTTCCAGGCAACGAGGTACCAGACTAACTTCTTTGTGTAGAATAGGAAAAGAGTTAGTCTGGCTGGCCAGGCTAGATATAATTAAGAATAATAGTAACAATAATAATGCATTAGTCATATATAGCACTTTTCTAGACACTTAGACTTAAGCTGGGGACACACTACATGATTTTCTCAGTCGTTACAAATACTGAAAAGACTACGAGCACACACTAACCGACTGGTTTCAGCAGATTTAGTTCTGAAGACTGAAAGACTGGGGCTCACACACTACAAGATCTGTAACCGCAACTGACGCCAACCAAACGCAGCAAACTCGCGAGAACTGAATGGTAAACAAACATGGACGCTACCTGGGTCGCTGTTGCCGTTGTGTGCGTAGAAATCTGTTTGGAAAAAGGGAAAGAGAAAAAACGGCTATGTATCCAGTTACGCTTGGGTAGTGCTCAACTTTCTTCGGTGTTTGCCATGATTGTTTATGTTTTCTTCTTCTTCTTCCGCTTATATTTTCCCACCGCTTCCTGTTGCTTCGTCTGTGTCCTGACGCTATTTCCTGTGTCCTATCAACTGTTTTTCATTAGCCGCTGGACACCATGAATTCCCAGTTGGATCTGTAAACAGCCCACACTACAGGAGCGTGCGTCCAGAGTTGGCTTTAAAATTCAAACATGTTTGATTGCCTGCAACTGACATCAGGCTGGGTTTTTGCGATGCACACGCTTGCCGATTCGAGTCTTTGAACATCACACACTAACAAGTTTAAGGGCCGACTGGTGATTACGATTGCCTGCAACTAGTGTTGACGGGTAAAGACTCGCCGCAACTGTGAATCGTTATAAAATCGGGCAAAAAAATCGTGTAGTGTGTCCCCAGCTTTAGACAGACTTGATTGATCCACCAGGGAAATTGCATGGTCACAGTAGCTCAGTTTTTTAAAAACACAGTAAAATGCCCTATAATTATAGAATGGTTACAGCAATAATAACACCCAAAGTTTCTTTACAGTTAAGTGCCCTATTCATTCACTCCTCAGTCACTCGGTGGAGGTGAGCTATTTCTGCTCTGGGGCAGAGTGACGTGGCTGCCATTCAGTGTCTCTGGCTCTCTCCGACCACCACCAGTCACATAATCATACTAACACATTTATGGCAGTATGCAATGTTGGTAGTGGAGATCAATCCGCCAACCTGCCGGTTAGTGCGTGAATTACTACTATAATGGTTTTGTCTCTCAGCTGGTACAGCACTTATCCCTGAACTAGAAAATCTCTGATTATAAAGGTTTGAGGACTATAGACTACACCATTGTGAGACGGGGCTAACGTCTTGGTGGAAGTCCATGCTGTCCAAGTGCTTCTAATTAAAAACTCCATCCCAATATAATTTTGCTGGAAAGTTGCAAAAACAGAATGGTATTGTGTACAGATAAACATTGGCGTGAAAGCATGAAGAAAGAGGGATGACTCAATCTCATGCACAAATAAATATGCTGATCCTGCACACCTCATTGCAGAAGCTCTGTCAACAATGCAAACACGGTAGATGGGCATAAATTCAGGAGATGCTAAATTTCTGTGCAGGAAGTAAATAAATATGAAAAGTAATAGTGAAATTCTTTTTTGCATGGCAGCTAATTTGAACCATTTCATAGAGGAGTGAAGGTAAAGAGGAGTTCAGATATTAGCAGTGAGGTGAGTGCACAACCTCTGCTCCCCCTAAATGCAGAGGAAACAGCTCGACTGTGAGTGTGTGAAGAGACACTACTACTTGATCGTGTGCAGCCCCAGAATGTGTCAGGATCCCCCAAGGACGAGGAAGGGAATCTGGGTTACCACTCTCAGTTGTAATGTGAAAATAGGTAACAATAAGGTTATTGCAGACAGGGACAAAACTGTAGTCCTTTACAGATATGGCACTCAAATCCAAGCGAGTGATTAGCTCTAGCTAAAAGGAAAATGTAAACATGCTAAATGAATTGAGAGATTGGATCCGAGAATACATGTGGACGAATGTAAATGGCTGATGTGGGTACACGGAGCCAACTTGACATATTGGCTGATGAATGATCAGATATAATATGGTTATATGGGTTATAATATGGGTCTTAAAGCAAAGAGTGAATGGAGTAAATGGAGATTGCGGGCTAGTAAATGAGTGTGCATTTGGGTGTTCAGTGTTTAAAGATGATGAATTGAAGATGCAAGATGTGTACTGGACCCTTATCATTCTGAATTCAAGTTCTTTTTTACATGAATAGAAAATAGAGCAGCAATTATCGCTTTTTTTTTTTTAATTCAGCTGCCCTTATATTGTTAAAATTACATCTGTTCTAACAGTATTAGAAAATCTGAAGCCTGTTTAATAGTTTGCACTAACTTATCGATCTCCCATAACAACAAAACACAGTCAACAGTGTACCAACATAATCACATGCCTGGATTTGGATGGCTTATGAACCAGATCATGTGAAACCACAATGCACAGGCTCTGAAATGCTTACCACTTCCAGAGTAGGGGTGTTTCTCAAAGCCCAGGTACCTTGCCTTGCCTTGAAAGTGATTTCCTCCAATCCCACTTCCCTCTCTTCCAAGGCAAGTGTCCTCCCTCAGTCCAAATAAACAGCTAATTTAACAGACTTCAGAGTGACCGAGCAGTGTCATCACAGTCACACCTCCTAACTGGTTTTAATGTTATTTATTCAATTATATATGGGTAATCTTTACATGCGGATTAAATTGTGGATTAAATACAATACTTACATTTTAGCTTATAAATAATCTCAAATTTGCTAAATAAGCTTTTAAAAGTAATAAATGCACATAGCCTGCAATTTTTTTTCCAAAAAGCTGCAGTGCATTATGGGTGATTTTGGCCGATGCAAGGCAGCGAAGGATCCACTGATGTACCCTTAGAGCATTAGCCACATGTAAGCCAAATGGAGGATGCCTGCCTGAGAAGGGCATGAACATTGGAATAGGCCTTGGGCAAACAATGATGATGTGGATGCCTTCCTTGATGTAATCAAGGCAAGGTACCTGGGCTTTGAGGAACACCCAGAATTACTTTGAAAATATTAAAAGCACAAAACAAACCCAAATAGGTACCAACTTTTAAAATGGTGTATGCCTTATGACCAGAAAAATCAACAGAATCTAACTCAGAGAAGAGCAGATAAAATTGACTGTTGTAAGCTAAATGCCAAACTGCGCTTGTAAATCCCCCATAAACTTTGTCTACTTCTGCAGATTTATACAGTATATCATGCTTCTGCTATTCAGGGCATGTGAACAGCTATGGTAGCACTACTGGGACATGCTCTTCTGTGTGAACATTTCATAAATGCCACAAACCTTTATTCAAGATTGTGTGCCCATAAAGAAAGAGTGCTTCGCCACCATACATGCTCAGTTTGTAATTGTGTAAACGGAAAACAAAAAGTAATGCAATTTCAAATGTTTTTTGTGGCGCTGTAACAGTCACCGCACCAGTCATCTCAACCTAAAAGTGGGTCATTGGAAGGTTCAGTGTTCAGCTTAATCAAAGTATACTTTTAGTCACTTGAACTGGTAAGTGGACTTTAAAATACATGTGCTATTAAGGTTGTAGAATATTCTTTCGATTAGCAACTTTGGTTTTGTTAAAAGTAGGTCACCATACAGTAAAATGATCAAGGATAGAACTTTATGTGATCAGTTTAATGAAATACAGTTTCTACCAAGCAACATCTAATTAATAAAATTAGAGGTTTTCCCTATTACAAATTGACACTGGTAGTGGGTGTGGTTAAATACCTACATGACCTACATTAAATTATGGGTTGTAAATTTCCACTAATTACTGGTTTATATAACATCATAATAATGACCTTGATGAACTTTGGTGGACGTGACAAACTGAGCGTCTGCAGCAGGTGCAGGGGTTGGCACCAGTTCAGTTAGGATGGTCCAATATGTATGTTTACAATTAAATTTATTTAGCAACTGTCTAGACTAATAATAACTGGTTATTTTCAAGGACATATGAAAATTAGTGTTATCAGAAATTATAAAAGATAATGTTTGGATGAGTTTGGCGGCTTTGGTGGGGACCGGACATGAGCTCCATTTGTTGTGTCATGAAATAAACCTTTCTGCGCTGGACTCTCTCTCGTCTGCTCCTTGTTTTTGGATATATTTATGTATTTTTTTATTCAACAGAGTTACCTGAATCATGACCACACCATGCTCGAACGGGGCTTTAGGTTAAGTGAAGCCACAAACTTGCTCACTTTTAGCCCAAAACAAATTAATAATCAGACATGGCTACATACACAAATAAGATCTATAAAATGCATCTATACTTATGCACACATGCCTATGAAGCAACCAGCCAATGCCCCGAAAGACAACAACGTACCTGCACACCTTTAGGAACAATTTAGGACTAATCAAGGCCGCTCACGCAATAAGTGCATTCAAGGTTACATTAAAAGTAGAACATTGCATAACATACCATTTAAATCCTGTCCAGTTATACTAGAAAGACATGTTTGTGATACCGTATGCTCTTGTGGCGAGAAGGGTGGGAGGAACTTTGAAGGATCTTGATTTAATATTTACTGGATGAGTTTGCATCTTGTGCTGTCATTGGCTATTTGGAGCTTATTTTGGACTATAAAAAGAGGAAGTGACAGGGACAGTCAAAGCGAGTGGTGTCTGCATGAGACAGATAGGATAGTGCTTTGTTCCTGGAGTCAAATTAAGACAGATGGAGAAGAGAGGAACTCTGCAGGTAGACAGTGATGCATATGAGATTTCTGAGAGACTCGGTTTGTCCTTGAGAAACCACTGGTAAGTTTGGATTTCCTTTGAAAGTTTATTCATAGGGGGCATGTGTCGTTGATTTGAAGTGGTGAAATTTAGTACACTCTCAATAACAAAGCAGAGTTTGTCACCAAGTATGTAATGAGTTCAGCCAAAGGAAATAATTTGAAGGATTCATAAGAAGCGGAAGTATTTGAATTTTACTGCTAGAAGAGCTTTGGTGTTGTGAAGTGCATTGATCTCTGATAACTTGTCCCTATGTATTGACAGCCAACAATATGACTAGGCTTGCCTTGTATCTCTGGCATTTGTAGCACAGACATACATATAAAAAAACATATTCTCTTTATCACATTTCAGGGAGTAGAAATGCAGGATTTTTTTGGGTTAACTTTTAGCAAATTAGACCTCATAAATCAGAAGGTACCTGCTGCATGTTTTTTTGTCAAAAAGTGATGCTGAGAACCAGAAGATGTCTTTCAAATCCCGCCCAGATTTATTTGAGATCAACAGGCTCAAAAATACAGATTGACAGGAATCAAAAATATTGCATAGAGTAAAAGGGAACACTTGTTATCGTAGCTCCACCACCGGTCTCTGTATCTCACAGAGAGAGCTCCTCCGGTCTTGGGATGACACCAAGTGCTCCTGCTCAAGGTCCTCAAAGGAGAGGACAAGAATAACAAATGTATGACTAAGGTCCATTCTTGTGGTTTTGGAGCAGTAAGTCTGTTCTCACTATCAAAAGAGCGGATACCAGACACTGGCCTGATAGCATAAATCTAGTTTAGGTCAAGTCGACCCTTCTGAAGTTGGCCTAAAATGACAAAGCTTTTCTAAAGATATGTTACACATGTTGTTAAAACTCAGCATGAGCTGTCATCACTAAGGAAATTACTAAATAAGGAGAACATACAGTAACTATCTTTAAGCATAAACACTTCAGTAACATGCTATGTGAATCATAAGTACAATGACCAAAATGAATGACTAAGATGAATAAGTGGAGAGTCATAATCTAAAAAACTTTATTGGTACACACAGGGCCTAAACTATGGCAGATTATGGGCGCTATCTTGCCAACTGGCACACGTCTGATCTTGATGCAGACAGAGGTAATTTGATATTTGGTAAAAAAGGGTTCAGAAGAGCAGGGTACAATCCAGTACCACGCAAAAAAAAAAATCCCCTATGGAAAGAACGCAGAGCGAAGCCTCCGCGCCCGCGATGTAGCTGTAGACCATGTCCTGTTCATGTAGATCATTAATGAAGGCGACAGAGACGCGAGCTGGAGATGGAATACAGAGACGGAGAGAGCTAAAAAAAAAACAAAAAACTAAAAACAACAAAGTAAGTAACTGAGTGCTCCCCGTGTGGTTTCTTGTTTTATTATCCCGTTTGTAAACCAAATCCAAAAGATAAAGATAAATGTGTGCAGCTTGCATAAAATGTCTCCGCGTTTGCTCTTGTTTGGAGAAGGCCTAATGCGCAGCAGAGGCAGCTGTTTATTGTAGCTCACTATAGCAACATCAGCCAAAATGTTATTGTTAGATTTGGATTAAATATTCAGCAATGCCCAAGGAAAAAAATATGTTTTAAAGATTCTAAAAAATGTGCAAGATTTTGTGTCTATTAACAACATTAAAAGTGGATTTTCATCAAGCTTCGAAAAAAAAAAAAAAAATCTTACAAAGTGGGGGAAAAAACTAATTTTTTGTTCTCACTTATTATTGTCTGGTTGCAGTAATTAAAAAAATCAAGTTTACAGGGAGGAGCTAAACTATTTACTACTTGAAAGACTATTTTTTACAGTATATGCTAAATTAATATTTAACATGTTTAATTACATGTTATTTTATTTATTCAAGAAACAAACATTGATGCTACTGTGGATAACTCATTGTTTTTTGCTATGTAGTTTGTAAGTGTTACCCCATAATGTACTTTTTTCATAATGTGTTATGGTTACATATAAAACCCCATACCAATCTAAATCAAAGTCATATAATCAATAGTATATTTTTATTTTCAATCAGAGCGTGTCTTTAATATGCTTTAGGGAATTCTCTGTCATCATCTGGTTTAATTTACCCATGTCTTTTATCCCTCTCTCTATCTGATTGATAGCACTAATCATTCTTTGACACGCGCAGGGTCAGACACCATGATAACACGAGCTGATGATGTTACTGATTAAGCCCTACATGAAAACCCGCCATGCAAGAAATGCAATAAAAAATCAATCAATTTACTTTTTTATTATTGTCTAGACCAACCTGCCGGACCATTACCAAGTATGGATGGACCTGGCGAGCAATGTGACACATCTGATAGAGTCACGAAGGCTGCGGGAGCTGGTGCAGAAGGTGAGAATGAGCCAAGCCTTTCAAATGCAAATGAGTACGTTCAAAAGTGAGAACTCATGCAAATAAATGTGAAAACACTGTGAGCTATAAACAGATTGTTTGCCATCGTTAATTCTGTTTTCTCTGCAGATGCCGGTGTTAAGTGTGCATCACTTGAACAGTCACCGTGAGCTGAGGCTGGCCCACTTAGCGCTGGGGGTGATCGCCATGGGGTATGTGTGGCAGGAGGGACAACATGCACCAGCTCAGGTAATGGCACCTTTTATTGTTCATAATGTTGATGGGAATTTTTGTCACCAATAGCCCAAGGTATCCTGGAACCCCACCAGCTACACAGCAAAAAGTTGAAACACGGTGCATTTTAATCCAACATCCTGCCGTTGCATAAAGATGGCAACCTTCTACTTTGGATTATTATGCATATTCATTCATCTTTCACTTATTCCTGTTATAGGTTGCAGGTGTGTAGAGCCTATTCAAGCAAGGTAGACCCTGTATAATGGACAGTTAGCTGCAGAGCTGACCATTCAACAACCATTCACTCTCACATTCATTCACTCTGGGCAATTTAGAGTCACAATTTCTTCTAACATAGCCTGAGTACCCTACCCAGAGAGAACCTGCAGTAACTTGGGGAGTACATTCAGACTTCATTCAGAGACATCTTAGAGGTCTGGCCTGAAGATCAAGCCCCTGACTGCTGAGAGAAGAGAGTGCTGACCACCATGCCACTGTGCATATTGCATAAGCTAATTTTTTCATTTTTGCTAATGCCCATAAACACACAATTGCAGGATACTCAAAATGTATTAATATCATGTACTAAATGTGCAAAAACTAAGTCTCATCAATTCCTCTTAACATTGAGCTGTCCCATTTTATGATATATATAGAATTGTATCACCTATGCTACCTCTTATTTCTGAGCAAAAACAAATCTCTATGTCATTACAGCACAAATTGGAGTAAAATTAGATGAAAGAAAACCATAATTATCCCGCAACAGAAAGTGTGGAAACAGGGTTTATTTATCCACATTCAAGATGAGCCCCCATGTAGTCACACACATTACAAAACACACACAAAATTAACCACCCTCCAAATTTGTTTAAAACTTTTAAATATCAGAGACATCAGATATGTATTTAGTAAACTATGTTCTTAAAGAATGAAATAAACAAATGTATTCTATTCTAGTATTGTGTATCTTTGACAGGTCCTGCCCAAAGCTCTGGCTGTGCCTTACTGGTTGGTGTCTCAAAGGCTTGATATTCCACCCATCCTGACCTATGCAGATGCACCTTTGGCAAACTGGAAAATAACCTCATAACTCCCAGCATGACAGACGTGACTGACGAACATGGGAAAATATCCCGCCGGCGGGTTACTTGGCTGTATGAAGTTTTAAAGGATCCTAAAGGGTGAGGTACTGTAATCTGAAGAGTCCTTCAGTAGTGTGAGGGAAAATGTTCAGGTAGGCCAAGAAGTGGTTGAGTGAAAGGCTGGAGACATTCTGGATGTCTTAATGCAGGAGAAGTTTATTTACCATCAATACAGGCCTGCAGACAGCTGAACAGTTCATAATTGGAGCATTGAACATTAAAGTCTGGCTATGCTTCCAAAGTGAGGAGGTTAAGTAACCTCTGTTGTGCATCAGTAACAACAATAAGAGCATCATAAGTAAATACAAAGGCTACAGTGAGACAATGTTTTGGCTATAGCTTAAGTTGGCCAAAGAAAAATAAAAGAGTGTGCTATCTGACCAGACAGTGTGACCCAAGATTACAAAGTTAACAAGTTCCCTGACATGTGGCATTTACAGAAAATGCATCTTGATTAGCTATGTAGATTTTTTCTGTTATGTACAAAGAAGTCTGGTGCCTGTTTGTTTGCAATTGATTTCTAAGATGTAGAAAAAATAAATGTTGGACAACCACCAATCAGAAAACAGGAAGCAGACATATGGCAGACAAAGCTTACTGGAAAGACAACGTATTACCAAATGCCTGGTTTATAGATACAGTTTTAGTTGGACTATTTACAGCAATCCTGTACTTGACCATATTAACATAAATGTTTTCAGGCTACACACTAACCCCCACTTTTCATGTTTTAAACGCAAGCAAAGCAATATGTGACTGAGAATGTATTTAAAAATGTTTATTCATAAAACATATACTAGAAAAGTAGGGTTGATTACACTGATATGTTTAAACTGCCATTGGTGGTTTTGCAAGGAAAACCTCTGTGCGTTTCAAATGATAACCCCAGTTTTCTATTTTATCATTTCAGAGATATGGAAATGAGGTGAGTGGAAGAAAAAACATTGTGGTCCCTTTATATTTTCCCTAAATATACATTTGCTTGGCTTTCTCAGTCCACTACACATATAGCATCCTGCCATTTATAAAAATAGGAACCTAGAGCTGATATTTTCCTTCCCGGGAAGAGAGAGTTGCAGGGGATTTTTCATTGTCTCATTGTTGGTGGAGATGACGGCCAGCCCAGGCATAACAGTTAGCACTTCCATTCTGCCTTTCTATTCATGTTTTTTTCATTTCTCGACTCTTTGTCTAGCTGTCCACCTATCCCGATGCATCTTCCTTTCCCTCTCACAAAGGCGGTTTGAACTCATTTCAGGGGGTTCTGGAGGTGGACCGGGCTTTGAAAACCTCTGACCTCTCCAGCATAAGGAAGGGTCTCATTAAAGTTACCGCAGCTCTGAAGAAAATGAAGGAAACTTTTGAGCTCATGCATAGTAAGTTTGAATTAAATCTCAACCCAATTTCATTAAGTCTCACACTGTGTCTTAAAAAAACGAAGGCGGGCTATTGGACGGTAATTAAAACTAGCCCATTGTATGTGTCTTGCAGCACATGTGGACCCAGCTGCATTTTATGGAACAGTGAGAATTTTTTTCTCGGGGTGAGTTTTACGGCCATTACAGCCTCCTGCCTTCTCAAAGTAATTAATGCATTTAATATTTATCTCATAATCTCTTTGGGTTGTTCCACAAGGAGATATTAAAATTCTCGTTAGTTTTAAGTATTTAACAGAATAACAGCGTGAAATAAATGCTTAAGATAAAGCGCTGTAATATGTGGTACTAATGTACATTTTATGGTCAGGTGCAGTAATTGGGGGCCCGCTTGGAGTCTAATCTTGTGTTTTGGTTTAAAACAGGGGTCCTCAATATTTTTAAGGCCAAGGACCCCCACACCAATAGAGAAATGGGGCAGGGATCTCCTGTGTATTCTATAATCAACCAAAAATATTACGTTATGACCCCCTACAGTACTTCCCTGCAGAATCCCCATTGAAGACTTGGAAGTGTGCCTTGGAAAGAAGAAAATACAAACTCAGATGAATGACATAATTTAACTTTTTGAGGTCTCAATAGCGATAAACCAAATAGACATTGCAAACAATACTAAGTGCCGTGGCTCTAAGGGCTGTTGCTAAATATCCTTACTACTGTCTTAGCATGGTCAGTGGACAGTGAGACCTGTATACTCTGAGATGTTGCTCTAGAGTTTTCTGGTATCTCTGAAACAGTGCACAGTATGATCCTGAGGTGTAAAAACTAAGAAATCCAATCTTGGGAAGACTGGCAACTGAAAGGTTTTCAACATCGCATTATAACAGTGACATTTGTTTGGAAATGCTCTTATAAGCCATTTACACAAAACACAATGCTCCTGTTGCTGACTGGCCTTTTATTTACATGAGGCAGATAATCTTAGCTCACAAACACACCATATTTTGGAGCTTATTAGTCTTTAATTGACAGAGACAGTAGAAATTGGAGAGGAGGGAATAACACTTTACTACTACTACTACTAAGGTTTAGAGTTTTCCAGCAGTGCCACAGAAAACCCCAGGGTTAAGTTGCAGGAAAAGTTTCTCCACAACTATGACTTCCTGTGGTCATGACCTTGTCAGTGGGGTGCACGACGCTCCTTGCCTTAAAGCTATGACTGTTGCGTTTCCCTGACCAGCATTCTTGTGTAAACAGCCCCTTCGAGTAGCAATAGCTTCTTCAAGCCCAGTAGTCTCAACTGGTGGGACAGATGAGAGACGCTCATGCATGCTCTTAGTGGGTTGAGTGTGAGTGAGGGAATAAAGTGTTGGTTTTTTTTTTCAAAGTACACTTGAAAACCAGACAGGTGACAGATTAAGTTTAAATTGTTATGGATCAAAAGACAAATAAACTCTATAAAACTGGGTCAAAACGAAATCATCAAGGAAATATCTCTCTGCCTTAAGATCTTTGCTTATGTCATTCCCCCTTGGTAGTATTTTACTGCAGAAAACAGACAAACATGTCTAGAAATCTCAAGAACTGTTGATGTTCAGTTAGGCGTGGTGATTATTAGATAAAAACTTAGATTTGAACATGCTTTTTGCTTTTATTCTGCTAAATAATTGATGGGATGGTGACGCTGTATTTACCTCAAACCTGAATCTGCAATTCTAGATAATTCTTTGTCTTTTTTTACACAACAAGATGCAATAATGACTGCATTTTACCAGCCTATAGATAATCTCGTGTTTCAGGTGGAAAGACAACCCCATGCTTCCTAATGGACTTGTGTATGAAGGCATCAGCGATGAGCCAATTTCATTTTCAGGCGGAAGTGCCGCTCAGAGCTCAGCCATTCAGTGT
This sequence comes from Bostrychus sinensis, assembly GCA_020698575.1. NCBI lineage: Eukaryota > Metazoa > Chordata > Actinopteri > Gobiiformes > Eleotridae > Bostrychus > Bostrychus sinensis. The sequence continues at coordinate 13,091,322 of CM036254.1, read as the reverse complement.
TTCGACACTCTGCTGTGCATCCGGCATGATGATGAGAGAGGTAACGCTGCTCTCCTGATGACCTTTGACCCTCACTGTCTGCTCCCTCTGTCGATTATTTTGACAGAAAAACGTTTTGGGGGGAAACAGTTGTTATTTTCCTTCTCACAGAGCCTCTTCATTGATTTTGCACTGTCTGTCTTTCTATCTAGGGGCCTATCTGGCACGCATGAGAGACTACATGACCCCCGCTCACCGCTGGCTCATCCGGCGTCTGTCTGGCAGTCCGCCGCTGCGAGACTTCATCATGTCGTGCTCCAGCCCTGACCTCTGCCATAGCTACAACTCCTGCGTAACTGCACTTGCGGATCTTAGCAATTACCATATCAATGCGGTGGCCAAGTATGTCGTCCTGGCTGCTAACCGAGCGCAGACAAGCAGGTGTCCTCTGGGGGGTGGGGGGGTGGGGTTCACGGCGCTGGACTCCAGGGGAACAGGTGGATCTAACATTATGGGCTTCCTGAAGAGTGTTCGGAATGACACTCTAAAAGCTCTCATTCCCGAGCAGCTATGTGTGTCAGGAGAAGCTAAGATGTAATTTTCATGGTGTGTAGCAACTGTCAAACCCTAAAAGATGAAAGGCCACAGTAGTGAAACACAGGCTGGGAATAGTGGTAAGAGAATAGCTTTTATAAAGACACTATTTTTGAATGAGATATTTTATGCAGCACCATCAATCAGTTTGGTTCTAATTACTGTAATTTTATTTTATTTTGTCATTGATTTTATGGTTTCTTTTATCCTATTAACTTAATTACACAGACTGACATTTTAAAGTGATAACCCAGTATTTTCTAAAAAAAGGGCATCTAAAAGTTACTTCTAACTTTTATAATGTTGTACCTGTAGTTTGGAGAAGCAGACAGCAGGTACATGCTTTGTGTGCAAAGACTAATATGGGTTTAAATGTGTATTACATAAGTAGATAAACTTTTTCACCCACTGGCCACTGTCTTTTTCAAAAATTACACAAAAGGTTTTTACTGGCCACAGTTTAGTCAGTTGAAATGTTCATGTGTTAATTTTATATAATATCATAGATGCATAGACTATATATTTTTTATATTATTTATTTTTTTATATATACTCGATCAAAACAGAACAACAAAATAATCTCACATTTTAGTTTATTTTTATACACCTAAGGCTGCTTTTTCTATAATCATAATTAAATACTATATATTTATGGTAACACAGCATAACCACAGAAATTCAAGGCCTACATTTGTGGTAAAAAGTATGGATAAAATCTAAGCAGCCAAAGTGGCTAGTGGAAGTCATCTTGTCACTAGCCAAAATGGAAATCTACCCGCATGTTGCCAGTTGGCTAGTGTCAATGTCAAGCTCTTATTATAACCATCCATCCATTTTTTACCGATTATCTGGGGCCAGGTTGGGGCAGCAGCCTCAGCAGACACTTCCCAGTCCTCAGACACTTTCTCCAGCTCCTGCAAGGAAATACAGGGGTGTTCCCAGGCCAGCCAAGAGATGTCAGATTGTCCTGGTTCAACCCTGGGGCTCCTCCTGGCAGGACATGCCCACACCACCTTCCCATAGAAGCATTCAGAAGCCATCCAAAACCAACTCAGCTGGCTCCACTTGATGTGGAGGAGCAGCGGCTCTACTCCAAGCTCCTCCTGAGTGACCAAGCTCCTCGCCTTATTTCTAAGAGAGAGCTCCACCACCCTGCTGTGAAAAATCATCTGCAAATCCGGATTTTGTTGCGTGTACAGTATATTGATTAGCACAGCATAGCATTATATTAATTGATCTTTTCTCTATGCATCCATCTTCAGAACTTGGCACTCTTATACAGATATTACTTGAAATGAATGAAATATGAATGAAAATATGGATTATCTCTCAGCAGCGTATAATGTTGAATCATCCACTTAGGACCAATAAATTAAAAAAATCACTGCATCAGTTCACTTTTTTAAAAGTTAGGTGTTTAAAATCCATCCACAGTTGGACAGCACTTCAGGATTTGTGTCTTTCCTCCTGATTCAGTATGATGAATGTTTGTATACTGCCAACTAGGAATTTATTAGCTATCCATATGTACCCAATATGCATAACCACATTTGCTAAAATATTCAACCACTGTAACTCAAACAATTTGGGTCACATTAAACCAAAGACCAAACTTACCCTTTTAAAACTATCCAGATGTAAAACTGAGCTTTTCTCAGCTGTAAGACAGCTGCAGTACATCCAGAACACTGCTGCTCGGGTCCTGACCAAAACCAGGAAGTACGACCATATTAGTCCTGTCCTCAGGTCTCTGCACTGGCTTCCTGTTGCTCATAGAATAGACTTTAAAACATCTCTGCTTGTGTACGAGTCTCTCCATGGCATGGCACCAAAGTACATCTCTGACCTGTTGGTCCCATATGAACCATCTCGGACTCTGAGAACTTCAGGGACAGGTCTTCTGCTGGTGCCCAGAGTCAGGACTAAACTCGGTGAAGCAGCTTTTCAGTTTTATGCAGCTAAACTCTGGAACAGCCACCCTGACAATGTTAGACAGACCTCTACTCTGACTATGTTCAAGTCCAGACTTAAAACTGTTCTTTTTAGCTGTGCATATGCCAACTGAAAGTGTTTTATCTGCACTCTTCTCTTTTAATTTAATTTTAAATTGATATACTCTTTAAATTTGATTTTATTGTTTTAATTCTGTTTTGTACTTTTAAATTTGCCTTTTTTTCTGTAAAGCACTTTCAATTGCTCTGTGTATGAATTGTGTTATACAAATAAACTTGCCTTGCCTCAAGTGCAGTGACCCCTGTTTCGGATAAACATTTTGTCTTGTGAAGCTGTCAAAACTTCGAGTATTGTTTATCCTTGTAAGTGGCATTGTAGACTTTTACAGTTAAGGGGACCGGAGTGTGGTGTATATTGTTGAATGCTCTAAATATTTAGTGAATACTGAAACCTGCCTTTCAATATGCATTAGGAGAAAAATGACAGGCATAGATACAAGAAGTCTCATCTCATCATTGCAAAACAAAGCAAGCATCATTGACAACTAACAACACAAATGCAGAAATACACCATACAGAGAGGTTGTGGTGTGAGAGATTCAGAAAAAAATCCACCATTATTAGTGTGGATAAGCTGCTTAAACAGAGCACTCAGGCGGCTGTTTACCAATGGGAGCTGAGCTGATGTGGGCTGGCATCAGATCCACTGCTGCGAGTGGAGTGGGAGGGGCATAACTCTGGACAGATACAGTGATTTACTCAAGTATGCTATTTATGAAAATCCAGTGTTAATGTGGTTAATCTTGGCTTGTTTAAGATGGAGTGAAGTGGGACATGTCGGCTTGAGCAGTGCAGTTTTATGTGAGTAAAAGAGTATATATAATTCAGTTTTAACTTGCATACTGAATTGAATTTATTTATTTGACAAGCACAACAATACACTGACCTCAAAAGGGAACTATGTTTTGTGCCAGGTTTTAGAGGAGCTGCCAGTTTCCACCTGCAGTCCCTTAGTGTGTGTGTACAGGTTTGTTCTGACAATAGCCACTGTTTGGTCAGGCGTGAAAACATCTTAAAGTTTGTACATGTTATCAAAGAGAAGAGGATTTATGTCTTGGGACACTCTTCTCTGGCTGTCGACTGTATGGTTCTGGAAATACAGCTACTTCATCACCTGTTTCCTAAATAAATCTGAAACATGTTAACACCTCCATCCATCCAATGCCCAAAGAGAAAAAACAAGACTCTTTAACAATAAGATGGCAGTCCACAGGTCAATAGGTTCTCACTAAATATTTTATAAGCAGAGTCTGCAAAGCTACATGCTGAAATGTTTCAAGACAAAAATACAGAATATAAAGGCATTTCTATTAAATAATGAGAGGCAAATAAACCTTAAAGTGACCATATGATTTTAATTGATTTAGTAGCCTGGGGTGCATTGATATAACTTTTACTGGTAATTAATACTCAAGGATAGGATTAGTATAGTAATTATGTGAGTGGTAATAAATAGGAAAACAATACTTTTAATCTTTATTATGCAGCTTGCTTGAAATATAAATTATGTGCTGGTTTCAGCTCAAACAGCAAGGGTCATTTAAAATCATTTAACTGATATTTTTCATCAAATTTTGCCATTATATTTATGCCTCATAATCTATTTTGTTTCTTTCATTTGGCTGGCTGACTCATGATCACGTAATAGAGTGGACTCTATATGTCCTTCCTGCGTTAGTGTCTGCTCTCTCCAGCTTCATCCCACCATCCAAAGACATGTTTAGGTGAATTGGTGACTCTAAATTGCCCCTAGTGAATGAATGTGAGAGTGAATAGTTGTCTGTCAGTGTATGTCTCTTTATCACCAACACAAACTGGTTATTGTCCATTGAACCCCACCTTAGGCCTCTAGGGAGAGGCTTCTGCTACCCACAACCCCAAATGTGAACTAATATTACACTTCCTGGCAAAAAAAAAAGTCACACACATCATTTCAATAAGCTTCTGCAACGTCACAACATTATTTCAATCCAGCATTGCATTATTTTTTTGCCAGGATCTTGTATTAATGATAGGAGAGTCAGATAACTGTGCAAAGTCTTCTCCAGCACATCCCAAAGATTCTCTATTGGGTTAAGCTCTGGACTCTGTGGTGGCCAGTCCATGTGTGAAAATGATGTCTCATGCTCCCTGAACCACAATTTGAGCCTAAGGAATCCTGGCATTGTCATCTTGGAACATGCTTGTGCCATCATCAGGGACAAAAACAATCCACTGATGGAAGAACATGGCCATTCAGTGTATTCAGGTAGTCAGCTGATCCCATTCTTTGGGCACATAACGTTGCTGAACTCAGACCTGACCAACTGCAGCAACCCCAGATCATACAGTATTTGCTTAGTTAAATCCAGGTGATGAGCTTTTTTTTAGGCCAGGCATGAATTTATATGCTCTGTTCTCCAAAAAATAAATGTTAAATGTTTCAAAAGCTTCACTTCCACTTCATGTTGCTTCTTCTGTTGAAAAAAACTAGAGCCTTATCCTGGAGAGCCTATGTTCTTGAGAATAAAGACAGCTCATAGCATAAAACAAGCAGCCTGGAACAACTGAGAAGGCAAATGGACACTGTACAATAAATCGACAATGAGGCCAACATGAGCAGACTGAAGCAGACGTGTACAGTTGGGGGTTGCTGCGGACAGAGAGAGGGATGTAGGATCGGGCCAGTCAGTTTGATGGAGTGAAGGCCCCGGCGGCACCCTCGCGGTCTTCAGGGGTCGTGTCTCCTCCTGCTATTGACGACTAATCACATTAGAGAAGAGGAGCTCGAGTGCACCGCCGCTCTGCCCTGGTCCAGGTCCAAGTCCGCTCCACTAAAGCACAGAGGATGTAAAATGTGCCGTCTTTGACAGATAGGGTATGCAGCAGTAGCGGCTGTAGGACAGATCCTGCTGGAGAGATGAGTCTGTTCTTTTGTAGTGGAAGAATCACACAGCCCCCTACTAAGGCACCCGGTTATGATCATTTGTGGATAATCTATTCTGTGCTTGGAGAGACTGGAAAGGGTTTATGTGGTTTAAGAAACCCCCCTTTTTTCTTGAGTGTAATGCTTGCTGGCTTTCCTGGCTCAAGTGGATCAGTATGCCGTGATTAGTCATCCACTAGAGAAGCAATAGCCCAGTTATTGGCAACACTTGTTCAATATCCCCCCTTCTAAGCTTTGGTTCCTGGCATTGACCACGTAGCCCCCCAGCATAAACAGAACATTATACACCCATCAAAAAGATACATGCAAAAAACAAAACAAAATTAGACACTTGAAGAAAATTATTCTGTTGTCACATGTATGTAACACTCAGAATCTATCCTTTAGCTGTACACATACATTTGTGTGTCTATGTTCCCACTTTTCAAAGATAATTTTTTAACTTAGGTCCTATGTTCCCACAGTCCTATCCCGCATTTCAGGTTTGGGTTAGGTTAAACATGTATCATTTTCTGGAAAATAATCTTGCCCTGGAACACAGGGCTGTGGGAACATGCAAAACATGCAAAATCAACTTTTCTGAGCTTTTTATCATGTAATAATGTTGTTTCCTCAACAAAAACATACCAGGAGTTGTGTTTTGTTTCACTCACACCTTTTTGAGTAATCCTCTGTTCTTTTACATTGAGTTTGTGAGAGACTGAAACGTCTCATTTCAATGGTGTCTGCCTTTTCTACCTGACCACGCCCCTCCCCCATAATGGTCCTGTCCTGTTGAGGAAGCACTGCTACAGCTCACACCTCCCCTGCAGCAACCAAACAAACCCACCCCAGGACTGCAGCGGACAACACTCAAACACTCTGCATGTGTTGTTGTGAGGAGCGCTGAAGTGGCGTGACAGCAGCGGGACAGCGGGTAGGGAGGGCTCTTAAAGGCACAGGGACCTAATCGGAGCGTTTCTCACAAAGTGAAATGATAAGTTTCTTCAAATAAGTTTTTTTCAATAATCATTGCGTTTTCTGACCTACAAAATGTAAGATGTTGATCTACATGTGTCCTAAATTAATTTAAAAGACACAAAAAAGCATAAAATAGCCCCTTTAATATTCTGTGCTACTTTTTTTTTTGCTGCCTTTGTTTTTGGGGGTCGCCACAGCAAACTAGTCGTTTTTACTCTGGATGCCCTTCCTGTCACAACCAGCCACATACTGTGACTGGAGTAGGCATTGCTGTTGAAGTGTTTTGCCCAGGGACACAACAGTATGCTCTTAACCCAACGCACCTCTGCTGCCTCAATTTTGGTCTTGTATTAAAAAATCTGGGGGATTTTGAACAACCAGCAAGTCAAAAACCAAAACATTTTTCAAACAGAGATGGAGTGTACAACACCCGAAAACAAAGGCAGCCAGTCATTAGTCACTGTCCTCTAACACTGTAGCCCACTGAAAGCTGTGATAACAACAGCTCGATTAATGTCAAGTGGTTTATGGCGTGTCTTAGCCAGTTTTTGGCTAATTAGTCTATAAATTATTTATTTTAAAATTAATTTATTACCATATTCAGGGATACCTTGCCTCGGGCCGCTTTCCCTTCTCCATGGCCTTTACCAATACAAATTCCTCATTAATTTAAGGTTTTTGGCAGTTCACCACACCAATAATGTTTAAACCCTAGAATGGAAAAAAAACGAAAATAAAATGTTAGAATAAAATAAGTCGGAAGTAATTAAGTGGATTTTGCCTCTATCGGTCCTACTTGCATTCACATAACATGACGCTGAATTATAAAGTTTATTTCAAAATGTTTAATAGTGATGTATAAACAGTAGAAAAATGCATAATATTGCACATAGTAGTAACTAAATTGCACTTTCTCGTGGTACAGATCTTTGCATGGGAACTGCTGTCCAGAGTGGCGAGAACAATAGGGCATGGATCTTCCTGACACTTCTAAACAATATTAATAATAATCTACACAGTGTCTGCTCTTAAAACAATTTGTAGAAACCTGTAACAAGTTCAGTATCGTTGCTACATGTTGAACTTCGACCTAAGCTGGTGTCTGATGTTGTAAAACCGTGATACTATTAAGTCCCGTTTGCACTGTGAATAGCCCTTCTGCACTCACACGGTCAGTGCACAGTTGAGAGAAAAACGTTACACTTTACAAGATGGCATTTCAAAACAAATCGATAATACAAATCAACTTTCTTGCAAGTTATCTTCGAGCTACATGAAGGGACCCGTTCAAAAAATATAGGAGCTTTGCAATAACACGACAGGCAAGGCGTAATATCATCAACAGATAGAAATGTCAAAATAGCCTTTTTTACTTTGCATTGAGAATGAAAACAACAGCTTTGAAGTCGTCATAGAAAATATTCTTTGTTCAAAAACAGTACATATACAGTATTACGGATAAAAACTCACTTACCCATAACCCATTGTGGTTTTTATAGACTTCTGTTCAGTACATTACCGCGAGTTTCAAAGCATAGTCAAAACTATCTACTTTTTTATGTTGCCAAATGAGAGGATGACTCAGGAAAATGTCGCTTGGCTGGCTAGTTGGCACGTCTAGCTTAGAAACAAGAATCTAAAAGCAGACATTGAGAGGTGTATTAATTCAAAGAGCATTAAGTCAGACAGACAAACCCAAGTCGATGAGAACAGATAAGGAGGAAGAAGAGGAGGGAGTTGGCGAGAAGAGCGCTGGCATATTGTCATGTACTGCAAGTCTTTTATGCCCATTCCTTTCAGTATTCAAATGTTTGTGCTTTGCCGGAGTCAGAGCTGATGTCCATTCAAAGATTATAGCTTCGCTCGTATAAAAGGTACCTCCACATGGCGCCTCCTCTTGTTGCCAAGCAATATGGTCTAAAGGGGAAACAGACCATAAGTATATTGCACTGGAACGTATGCAGAAAAATTAAACATAAGGTGAGGTGTATTGTAGAAAATTCTTAAAAATATACACCGATCAGGCTTAACATTATGACCACCTGCTTAATATTGGTAGTCATAATGTTACGCGCTATGGCCACCTGCCTCATACGCACTGTGTATCTGACACCTTTCTAAAAGAACCAGCATTAATCTTCAGCAATGTGAGATATAGTAGCAAGCTGTTGGGTCAGACCACACGGGGCTCAGCCTCTGCTCCCCACGTCCCTCACCTGTCGCCGGGTCACCACTGTTCCTTCCCTGGACCACTTTTGACAGATACTGAGCACTGCAGACTGGGAACACCCCACAAGAGCTGCAGTTTTAGAGATGCTCTGACCCACTTGTCTTGCCATTACAATTTGGCCTTTTGTTGAAGTCACCCAAATCTGTACACTTGCCTATTTTTCCTGCTCCTAACACATCAACTTTGAGGACAAAATGTTTACTTGCTGCCTAATATATCCCAGCCACTAACAGGTGCCATGACGAAGAGATAATCTGTGTTATCTACTTGTCACAGTGTTAGTAGTCATAATGTTATGCCTAATTGGTGTATTTATTCAAAAGCTCACCAGATGCAACAGCTGTGCAGTCATCCTCTCCAGCCCGAAAAAAGATAACATTTTCCTTTAGTTTTCTGAACCCCAAATGAACTTCTCGCCACCATTATTCCTTCCCAGTGGGTTAAATTCCTATCTTTCCATTCACTCCGAGAACAACGGGTATTATGTGCCCAGTAAAATGTAGTTTCCAGAGTGTCCTTCAAAGGAACCAGAGTTTCCAGCGTGCGTGCTTCTTGGACTCGGACTTGGACTTCCTCTTTGGGGTAGATGTGAAAACTTCGTTGGAGTAAGGCAGAGCGGGACATTGCTGGCTGTCCATGGGGCAAAGTCTCTTCATCAGGGGCTGGAGTTTGTCCTCTTGCAGCTTGAAGTCCAGTTCGACACTGTAACAACAGAAAATTACAAGTGAGTTAGACATTTAATTTTTTATCTTTCTATTATTCATAAAAACGTATGGTCCTGTCCCAGTCAATTCAAATTTGATTTCCAGGGGGTGGAACAAATGAACACTGATTGAACTACCTCTGATTGCACACAGATGGACTTTAAATCAAATTAGGATTCAGAGGCAACCTTTGCAGAACTGTTTCAGGACTGATGCTACATCAGCTGACCTTACAGCTAAGGAAGTTAGGGCTGATGTTGAAGGAGTTTAAAAAAGCAGTTTAGTAAGTTTTGTTTAGACAGAGAGACAGCAGACAGATTGCAAGCACTGCTTTAGATGCTCAAAGTGGTGAAAAGCTTGGGTTAGGGGTTGTTTCAAAGTGGAACATATCAGTGTTTTTGTACATATCCAGAAGGACAACAAAGACCTAGAAAATGTGACTATTGAATTGGGACATACAATCTCAATAAAATGAAACACAGTAAAACACATCAGTGGAAGAACAGTTTTTAACATGTCTCTTTGAGTTAAGGTAGAGTTGTCCCTGTATGGAAATTTGTTCTTTGCTTTTGCCCCATCCCTCAATGCCGCTGGGGCAACCTGTCAGGAGCAGTGGGCGACTGCAGAGCGACGCTCAGGAATCCTTCTCCAGATGGTGAGCCTGGATTCTGGTCAGGCGTACCTAACTGGAGGATCAGCCTGTTGTTCATGTTTTAGGTTGATGGGAGAAACTACAACACTCAGAGAAAACCCACCCAAGCACAAAGAGAACATGCAACTCCCTAAGAAAGGCCTCTCCAAGCCTGTTCTTTATTCTACAGTGAAAAGGCTATGGTGGATGCACTTAGCCCAAAATAGACAAAGTGAGCCCTGAACCAATATATTGAAATGCAACTGAGCATTTAAAGTAGAAGTGCTTTCATGTTTCTTTTTAATCACAACTCTTTAGCAAATACAGTTATTTTGTTTTGTTCTTTACCATAATCATGAGAGCTTTCTATTGAGTTTTTCCATAAGTGGGTTTTCCCCTTAATAGGAAGTATAGATGCACACAGTCTGTAGAAAGTAACTGCAATCTGCAGTATTGCCACTAGATGCCACCCAGAACGACACACAGCACTTTAAGTGTAACACAAACAAGACATTTTGATTAGAGGTTGCAGATTTCATGATTAGTCATAAAACCAGGTTAATTCACTTGGCCTTAAGTGATTTCTGACTTATTCATCCCTATGTCTGTAATCCACTGCAGTCCAGATGGAGCGAGGAGGGAGGCGAGCAGCTCAAATCCACTGACAGACACGCCGGCAGCACTTATCTCTCGCTGCACATATCCATTTTTCAGAGACTTCCTCCGAGTAATAGAGTCCCTTTGCATCACTACGGTATTTCTTATGCATGCAGTCAAAGGGCTTTTCCTGCATAGATTATATTTATATTAAAAAGAGTCCGAATGTGGGTTGCTCCTGACATGCACGGGCTGCCAGTGTAATCCCGTGCCGGTCAGTGTCTGATGTTGCCCCTGCCACCGAAGTTGAACTCTTTTTTTTACGATTAATTCAGTCAGGCCTGGGAGAAATGTGGGGCTTAATCCCATCCAAATGAAACCATTGAGAGGCCAAGCAGACCCTGATTAACGGCATGTATTCAAGCGCAGGATAAAGGCAATATTATACATCATCTCTTTTCACTTTAGCGCTATTGATTTGCAGTACCCCCCTAAAGTATTTATTCCTGGGGTACGCAATTCATTTTCAAAGCAGCAGAGTGGAAATAAAGAGCATAAATCATCCGCTTTGGAGCTGCTAAAATTACACTAAAGATATTTCCAGGTTTTTCAACAAATGTGGTATTGAATGACATCTGCATGAGGACAGCCAGAGACAACAGTAGAGCAGGAGTATTACAGGTCTGCTTGCATTTGATTTGGTTGACACTGTTTAATACTAGAGAGAGTGGGATAAGAACTGACCCATATTTCAACCTTGATTACAATATACACCAATCAGGCAAAACATTATGACCATGTGTCTATAATTGGTGTTCATAATGTTATGTGTGATGGCCACCTGGCTAATATGCAGCCTCCAAACCTGCAAATCCTGCTTCGAACGCATTAACTTCAATGACAAAATGTTCACTGGCTGCTGATATCCCACCCACTAACAGGTGCCATGAGGAAGACCACACAGGTGACCACACTTCACCTGTGTGGTCATAATGTTATGGCTGATCAGTGAACATGTGCATCTTTTTTCGGTAGTTCACTTCATGACTATGGTTTTGATTTAGTAAAACAATATTTGTATCACGCTTGTCTAATATTATAGGTCAGAAAATTAATTTGAGGTTTTTATGAAGTGTAATCCATAATCATCAAAATGAAAGGAAATAAATGCTTGAAATATTTCACTCTGGTGTGTTCATATTTGGCATTGGTATTATGAAAAAGTGAGAAGTCTCGTAGAGCCAATTTAAAAGGAGAGTCTCAGCCTACTTCTAACTAAACAAGATGACTAAACTTTCTGAGAATAGACAAACACTGCCATGAACTAAAACAAAACATTGAGCAGTGGGGAGGTAAATTGTTTTGTTAGTGTTTTGTGAAGGCACATGCTGATTTACAGGAAAAACACAATGCCTCTGGCATCTTTTATTTTTGATTCTGTCACAAAATTAACCTCAAGTCTAATTAGTTTAGACACAAGCCCTTTACCACACACTCTCCTTTTTCAACATCCAGTGGGTCCAGGCTCAGTCTTTTGGCCCAGTGTTGAAAATGCCACAAATTGGCCCAGGAAGTTTTGCTAAAAAATGAACAAAACATTTCCTGGACTTGAAGAAGTGAACTAAAAACTTGAACATAGTTAAAAAGAAAATCATAAGCTCCTTTAGCTATCTACCCATGTGTTTATATCAAGAGGGTCACAACTAGTGTGCTCTTCGTGCTGATCCAAAGGCTGGATAAATGCAAAGGGTTGCGTCAGGAAGGGCATCTGACGTACAGCCTAAGCTAAAAACCTATATACTAATCACTACACAGTAGGAGGCAGATGATTTGCAGTCCCGACCCCGAAAAGGAAAAGCCAAAAGAAAGGAAAGATGATTCACTCCATGTTTTTTATCTTGTACATTTATACTATTGCCAGTCTGACTAATGTATTCTCTGAAATATTTAAGTTGTAAATATTGAATTAGTATTTTTTTTATAATCTGCTATATATCATAAGCATATTCATTTTAATCCAGGAAAATGATATAGCATAGCTTTGACAACAGTGTGGTGTCTTACGTCAGACCTTTTTTTTTTTTATCTTTTTAATGCGTCATGTCAAACAGCATCCACTGCACATTTTGAACAATGGCAATAGAGAATTAAAATATTACATTTCACTTCTATTCAAAATTAAAGAGAACATAAGTGCTGCACTTTTTTCTTGTTCTATCTTTCTCTGCCAAAGAATAGTGTCAAGTCTGAGAGTTGGCACAAAACTGTATGAATCATCTACTGAGAACTTGGAAGTACTGAGTGTCTGCAACTTCCTGTAAAGTGAAGGGGTCATCTCCACTACTGCCTGCAGGCTGCCCTTGATCCAGTTTAAGGACAATTAGTTTTATCTCCCCCTCTCTTTTCCTCCTCCTATCTCCAGTATCTCATTGTTTTTGAGGATATAATTTGATGTTCAACTTCTACCTTCATTTTAGACCATTTAGTATTCCTTAATTACTCTAAAAGTCTATTATTGAAAAGGCTAGTTCACAGTTCATCTTGACTTATCGTGTCTGAGGGATTAAAGCAAGTTGGGAGCACAGACGCTGCCAAAAACGCTGACATCTGACACATGAAGGTCAAACACTCCGGTCCCTTCTTGTCTGCAAGTGGACAAATAGACATTCAGGTACAAAGCCGGGCCTGATAGGCTAACAGCAGTGACGGCCAGTGTAATTAGTGGGCCGAAGGATATGCTACACTCAAAGGGACATAATGAATCTGGGGAACTGTCCTCACCCTTAAGATAAGTGTCGGCTTGGTACAGAGCTCTATTAAAGCCTCAAGGGATGGAAAGTTTGGCAGGCTAAGACTTTCAATGAATCAGAGATATTGTGTACAAAGATGCTTGAATGCCAGGGTATGGGGAATATAGATGTAATATTTTTAACAGAAGAAGTTCTTGCGGTTTCTGAATCTTTGACAGATCATGGTTTAAATATAGACCAAGTTAAGTCAAGTCTTTAAAGAAGCCTTATTTCTTCAAGTTTCACTTTGAAGATGGATTTATTGTTTTCCATCAAGGTTTCTTACAGGGACTCTGCAGTTTTTTCTTTATCCTTTCCAGTGCCAATCCCACTTCACACCAACAACAACAGCATAAGTACAGATGTTTACAATTCACTATAACAATACAATACCAATGCCAGAAAAACTCTTTTCTTTTTCTATACAAAGAAGTTAGTCTGGTACACCTTTGGTAACATTTTGTTTCTGTGGCGGAACAATGACAGGCGGAGTAACCAATCACAGAAACACAGGATGGGATGTAAGCAGTGCACTTCTGATGCAAACAAACATGGATTCTTGACATTTTTCATTGGTCAGTGCTTGGTCAGTGCTTCCTGGAGTGGGCGGCGAGAGGCAGAGGTTTGTGTTCCAAGCGTTCTGAGACAGCACCAGAGAATACAGTATTACCCAAACAAAACACAACTCTAGGTATGTTTTTGATGAGAAAACATTATAAATGGTAGAAAACATGGCAAAAAAGTCAATTTTGTGTAATATTTCCCCTTAAAGTATACCATGGTAACATCTGAAGCTGATACTTGTGTCAGTCTCAAGATACGGCTGTGTAGTAGACCATTAAACAATGGGAGTTAGTTAGCTAGATGATGTCAATTGATGATGGCAATTTTGTTTACTGATTCCTATTATAATATGAAATTAGCTCATTAAACTGTTTTAAAACCACACACACTTTCACTTCAAACAAACCTGACTCCTGCATACATAATGTAAACCTGACAGACACCCGAGTCAAGTCAATGCAGCGCCATGCACCACTGCAATTATTAAGCAATTAATCACTCGGCAGATCAGCGCAATTACCGTATAGCATGGACCAACTCCTGAGTGGCAAGCCGGCGGCAGTGTGCTATACAACGCGGGTGGCTTTGGGGAGCAGCTGCTTGAGCAAACAAAAGCCCTATATCTAAGCTCATCTGTGTACACAAACAGATGGAAGCGGCTGGAGACGGCGAGGCAAACGGCAGATTAATCATCTCTTTAGTTATGCAGTGTAAGTAGCTGTTGGTTTCCGATCAGTGGCGTGGCCTTTGCCTGTCTGCGGTCATGGTGAGCCGAGCACCGCGCAGTGATTGCCGCTCCTCAGAGGGATGCTGTTACCGCTGTGAGTGCTGTCTTTCCAGTGCAGTGATTTGTTTGTGTATACCTGTCTTTGTTCTTCCTGATACCGCCACGTTTTGGTGTAAAGCAATTTCGTCTCTTGTGATCTCCCCCCGTTTGGGCCATTCATAGTTCAAAGCGTTCGATTGACAAGAGGAGTAGCTCAGGTGCAGGCCAGCGTGACATAATCAGAAGTACGTAAGATTAAATGGGAACTCCCCAATTTTTTTCTTTCTTTTTTTGATTGGAGAAAACCTGTGCAATCATCTAATAGTATATTGTAAAAGGAATCATCTGTGAAAAAGGAGACTCTATGACTTTATATAGGCTGTATTTTTTATTTTGCTGGCACACTCCAATAAGGGAAGCTCTTATTGACTGTTGAATAATTGCTGCCAGAGGAAGATTAAGAAAGTCTCTTTTTCTGCCCTCGAGAAATGCTAAAAAGAAAAACATTTATTGAAAAAAGGGCATGCAAATTAAGTTATTGCTGTAAATAATGATTACTGGTTTGCACTAATCTAAAGCTAAACTCAGACTTTATTAGGGAATTGACTTATTTACTCTTCCTACCACATTATAATGTTGTTCCCTCATAAAAAAAACATACCTAGAGTTGGGTTTTGCTTCATTCACGCATGTTTAAGTAATCCTTTATTCTCTGGCACGGCTGTTCTGAGCCTTCAAAACGCTCGGTTGTATGGCCAATCAACAACCCCTCTACCTCCAGTCTGCTCTCATTCATTTATCAAAAAACAAAACAATGTACAGCTCTGTTTCCACTGATTCCTCACAGCTATTTTTCATTTTGTAGTAAAGTGTCACCATACAAAAAGTTTAAGGAAATAAAAAGCTTTTTTCCCTCTGTTTGGCACTCTGCTGGTCTCCTTACCAGTTTCTTTATAGTACCAGTAGAGGACATGCATTTAAAATTGTTCTTTTAGTCAGGTTATGTTTTTAAATATTGTAAAACATGCAGTGCAGTTCTAGAGGTGACACAGATTGGTTTAGAAATATTAATAAAAGTGTAATATATTCCCTTTAAAATAAGTTCCAGATTTCAGTGTGATGTCATATATGGTATTTTAAGGAGGCAAAACAGTTGAGGTTTACAAATTTCAATAAAAAAAGCAAAAAAGTAAGTATAGTGCTGTTCTTGGTGAGTGGTGGAGTTGGGACACACTGTAGGTAACATGTTTCTTTGTAACAGCACCCAGGACGGCAGTAGTAAAATCCGGTCGTTCAGCTTAAAGCACTTTCCTCTCTTGTGTTTTCCCCATTTTGGCCATTCACAGCCCAAACCCTCCATCTGACAAGAGGGGAAGCTCAGGTGCAGGCTAGTGTAACATAATCGAAAGTGCGGGGGATTAAATCACCACAGAGACAGTTATTCTTTGGCGCTGACAGGTAACAGTTGCAAAGTTTTCTATGTAAATCAGAAGCACAAAATCTCCCTCTGACGTTTGTATTAGACACAAAAGTCGTTGCCGGTTTGTTATAGCGTCCTTCTTCCCACAAAAGTGCAGCAAAGATAACCCCAATCTCATTAATGAGACAAACACAAAAGGCAATCTTGACAATTGTTCACCAAAACAACTACTGCATCTCAGCGTGGGACACAAGTGCTAATTAGGTCCCAGCTTCTTATCATATTGCACGCTGTTGCCTTTTATTGAACTTAAATGTTTTTCAAAGTCATTGTTAGGGTCCAAAAGTGGCTACAGCCGCCGTAGCGCGATTACTTTGCTTCTGCTTTTGCTTCATACTCAGCACAGCGTGATAAGAAGAAAAGCTGGCGATGCTTTGATCTGAACGCACAATTTTTTCAAGATTCCCATGCAGCACTTGGTTCGCTCTGTGGTAGGCCAGTGGTAATTTGGCAATGAAGCACTTGTAAATCTTGCTTAAAGTACTAAGAAGTGTTGGAGATGTATGCACAATTCTCCAGACTTTATCCTAACATCCTTTAAAAAAAAAAAAAGAAAAAAAAAAAGAAAGTAATTTCCTAACCCAGAGGCAGCGTTGGAGGCAAGTCACCGATTTTTGTTATTCCAGAATCCTCAGTGTTCAATCCTGGTTCGAGCACTTTCAAGTCCAAGCCACTAAAGACTTCACTTACAATATGCTTTGTTTTATCACACATAAAACCTTTTTGTCTCAAGAAATCAAAAACATCCAGGTGCATACTTCGAAGGAGCATGTCTCATTGTAAAATTGTTGAAGAATGTTTTCAATACCATCCTCATTACTTTCTGGACACATCATATACTTTTGCAATTAGATAACGGTACACAGAGCAAAACACCTCTGCACCACTATAATGAAAAAAGAAAAAACTCAAAAAACAACATCAACCAGACTCGGACTGCCTTCATTTCTTCACTCAAATGTCTTAATACCTGGATCTGTGAAAAGCACCGGGCCAGACTTTACACACCCCAACCCACTGGCACACTCACATCTCCCAACTTTATTGCATTTAATAGAAAAATAAATAGTTATGTTAAAATAGTTAAATTCCAGGCCGTGTTCATTTTACCAAGAAGGTAAGATTTTGGTCATACCTCACAGACTCTGCGCTATTTCCTGGCAAGTATAAGAGCAAAATCAATGATTGTCAAAAAGCATGTTACATACTGTATGTCTAACCTTTTTTTTATTATAGTATTCTACAGCTCATGCACTTTAGTACCTGATATAATAGTCTCATGGTCAAATAAAGTGCTTAAAAAATGTCATGTAGTGTTATACAAAGCTGCACAGAGGTTCTCACACAGATCTAATGCAGGTAATATACGAACCATATAGAAGTACCACATAAAACCTACTTCAAAAATCCTGTAGTTTTAACTTCTCTACATGCATCACTCACTAAACGGACTAAAAGACAGCGCTATAGGATTACTCCGCTGATTAATCTCCCATGCAATCGGGCTGTGTGTCCCTTTCTTATACTCTCCTGTACGTATGGCCTATTTGTTGCGGTGATGTATGAGACGAAGCTGTGGTGTACCAAGGGTGGGTGGAGAGATGGGAGCAGGGCTAAAACCCAGAGATTGACTACCTGGGCTCTGCAGCTGCTCCAGTCTGCAATTTATTGACCATACAGTATAGGGTATAAGAGCTGCCAGACTGAAGCCTTAAATTAGGTTATGTCTCAAGGCTTCAGAGCTAATCGTGCTAAAATTGCATCATTGAAGGGATAATTGTTGTGCTTTTTTGTGTCATGGTACATGCATGAAGTGTCAGTGTGTCATGTCAAAGTCTGTCCTGCAATAAGGTCATTACCGCTGCATGGACAAAATGAGCCAGGGGTCTTTTATCTAAGTACAGTGGGGAATTGTTTGTTGGATGTGGCTGTAACCAGGGATTTGGTCTGCAATTGAGCAATTTACTCAAAATCCTATGAGCGCAGCATTGGTCTCATTTTGTGGCATTTCATCACATTGTACCAGTGTTTTGTCTTGGGTTTATCTGTCCAATTAAGAGTGAAGAAAAGCAAACATGCGGGTATGCCCAATAGTCTGGATGTTTTAAAAGCATGCAAAATTTTAATAGTTATGTGAGAGAATAATCCCTGGTATGATTAGTGGAAGATGGTAAGAGATAGTGTAGTACAAAAAACATAGTTGATCAGACTAATTAACCTTTTACACTGACAAGATTTTCCAAAATTTTTACATTTTCCAACATTTAAAAACATTATGTGACTTTTAATAAAAAACAAATCAGAGAGACCAGCAGAGTGCAGTGTTGTGGTCTTTTGCACATATTCAAAGAAAAAAATCACTTCCCCTAAACTTTTTGTATGATGCCATTTTACTGCAAAATAAAAAATAGCTGTGAGGAATCAGTGGAAACAGAGCTGTACGCTATTTTTTGGACAAATGAATAAGAGCTTGGGCTTGATGATTGGTCAGTGCTTCCTGGAGTGGGCAGAGATTCATGGGAGAGGCAAAGGCTTGTGGAACCGAGTGTTTTGAGGTCTCAAAACTGCCATGCCAGAGAATAGAGAATTACTTGAACATGTGTGAGTGAACCAAAACACAACTCCAGGTATGTTGTTGATGGAGAAACAGTTGACACAAAAGTTCAGAAAAGTTGCTTTTGCAGAATATAGCCCCTTTAAAGCAAAATAGGTTAGATTTACTATGTTAGAGAGTCTGGCCACAAGCTGTCACAAGCCACTGTACTTCTTGTACAAGTCCCAAGCCCAAGTAAAAGGAAAGGATCCATATCCATATTAGTGCAAAAAGGAGGCAGAAGATTTATTGTGGTGACCCCAGAAAGAATAAGATAAAAAGAAGGAAGATACTATTAATGTTAATGATTTTTTTCCTTTACTGACCTTTTTCTGAAAATTATATTATTTTGAGTTCTGCTGCTAAGCGACAAACAAAACAGCAAAAAACATAATGTCTTTGGTGGAGGTAATCAATACAGCAAGCATTGCCTCCAATACATCCCAGCTGACCGTCCAAGACCTGTCGATGCTTTTGTTTTATTGGTCCTGGTGACACCGTTCTGGTGGTAATAAGAGTAGTCATCAGAAAATATGGTGCTGTGTGAGGTAAGGTTTTCAAATAGACATAAACAGATGTCAGCGAGGACGCTGTGACCCAATTAGGACAGACAGAATTTGATGTGTGTGTCTTAATCTACGACCTTGGTGCAGTAGCAGCTGTGCTGCTATTTACTGAGAAGTGAAAGCTGACCTGACAAAATCTTATTAGGCCCTATCCTTAAATTATCTCTGACAGTAACCACACATTTATTTTTAAACTGTAGCAAAAGGCCTATTCCCACTGTGTTTTTAGAGAAGACATAAATGGTATGTATTATAATTGTATTGAGATCCATCAGATAATAAAAGGGGCAGTGTGATTTGCTGAGACAGCGCTCCATTTTAGCTGGGTAACTTTCTAACTGAGGGGAGGGGTGTGAACAGTTTGTGTGCTGGCTGGGATAGGTCCTGTGTAACAGAGGCTGCTCTGTTTCTGTGTTGGTTTGTGTAAATGTCCTCCAAGGGCCAATGAAAGGCTGAGGTTGCCCCGATTTAGCCTCCTCAGAAAGTATAAGCGCAGGTGGGCCTTTTAAAAAATGCAGTGCCATTAAATTGAACAAAGACGACATTAAACACTCAGGCTGGGAGTATAACAGTAAAAGAAAAGGTTTATTTACAACTTTTTGATGTTTCAGTTCTGGATATTCTGTTTCCTGCATTTTAGGGACTCACTATCTCACTATGCCCTAAGTTCTGCTCATTGTATCTAATGTACACAGCAGATGCAATGTTTCTATTTCACAAAATTTTGCAGACATTTTCTATTTCTATCATCTCTGACAATGATTGTTCACCATAATGACCCATGAGGGCTTTGAGGCTCAGTGGAGAGAAAGATCAGTTACCTCTGACTTATTAAAAGATCTGCTGTATCTTTACTATTGCAACATACAACCAATGCCTTGGCAGAGGTCTGCATTCTAGTGCTTCTATTGTTTTAATGTAGAGTCCAGGTTTTGACACTTTATCTATACCATTGTGAGATAGGGCCAAAGCTTTGTCTGCGCTTTCCAAGTGATACTTTTAGGTCTAGTTTTCTTACTGTTTATTAAAAAAAAAACTAAATATTCTCTACAGACCAAACAAAAGACTGCATTTTTTCCTCCATATTTTTGAAAGTGGGCCACACTGACAGAAGGGCCAAAGGTTACCACAGTAAAATGGAAGGTTCACTTATTTGGGACACTCTGTGCAACCTTTTGACAATAGAAAGTGACTTGTACTGACCTGTCTCCCATAACGGTAGTAGCACACCTTGCTACTTTTAGTGACAGTACAGAATACTAAACTGCACCATTTCCCAAACTGAAGATATTTATGATAATTACTCTGGCAGCGGCAGATAGGACCATGACTGATTACAAGCGCGCCTGCCAACACCGGCTCTGCTAAAGTGACTGCTAAAAAACAGTCAGATGAGCTGAAATAAACAGATTTTTAACAAAACAGATGAAGTGATAATTATAATTCTCCACTTAATAGCGCTTTGCGGCGTGCGTGGCCATTTTGTTCAATAGACTGGGGACTTGTGCCATCACTGAGACTTTGTTAATTAAGCTGCGTTCCTTAAATGACATGCAGAGTTGGCAGGATCTGGATGCAGATAAGATTGTTGAAATATAACAAGAAAATCACATACAGCACTTGTTAAATCCACAGAACATGTCAGACATCTTGGTGGGAGTAATTCATGTCTTCCAGTGTACAAAATGAACTTTGAAAATGACATAAAACCAGAAGAGCAAAGTGCTTGAGTAAGGTAAAGGTGCTCCAAGCCACAAACAGCTGACAGAAATGGTTCTAGACGTTTTTCCTGAGAGATAAAAACAATAGTTTCTGAGTGCAGTGCTTACTTGGATGGTTCCTCAAAACATAAACAGATCAATTCGTCAGAGGCTGAAGGCAGCAGAGACCACCAGGACACAGAGAGAGGGCCATGTGTTTTGGACAGAGGCGGGAGAAGTAAATCTGAACTCAAAAAGTATTAAATATAATGTTTAAGTTCAAATTACTTACTGAGAATATTACTTGCAACAAAATCTACTTCTGCTCCCATTATTAAAACAACAACTACTACTACTACTACTGCTGTTACTACTACTGTTACTACTACACCTGCTATCACTACTACTAATATATACTACTACTACTACTACTTCCACATTACTACTACTTATAATATATACCACTACTACTACTACTACTACTACTACTACTTCCACTTTACTACTACTAATATATACTACTACTACTATTACTACTACTACTACTACTACTACTACTACTGTTACTACTACACCTGCTATCACTACTACTAATATATACTGCTACTACTACTACTTCCACTTTACTACTACTTATAATAAATACTACTACTACTTTACACTTTACTACTAATTTTAATATATTATACTACTTCTACTACTACTTTCACTTTACTACTACTTATAATATATAATACTACTACCACTATTGTGACTGCTACTACTACTGCTACTACTACTACTACTAATAATAATAATAATCATAATAAAAATAAACAAATACTTTTACTCATTTCGAAACTTTACTTTTACTTAAGTAAGTTTAAGTAAAAAGTAATTGTCTTTCCTCTAACATTTAATCAAGTCAAATTCAAAGTATGATGTAGAAAATGTACATAAAAAGCAGATAACTTGAGTAAATGTAGCTCTTCTTTTGGAAATGCAGTTGGTAAGCTCTTTAGCCATGGCTCCTCTTGTTACTGTGCAGAGGTGGTGTTTTGATCCCACCATGTTATTATCTAATTAGTGTGAACCTCTTATAATTTAGGGAATTATAATCATTTAGAAATCGCAGGTTATAATTATATTGGAGGGGGCGACCTTTTCTGGCACATTTTTTGTACATTGGTCACTGTGGGAAATACAAGCCAGCACAAAAGTAAGTCCATGCTAATTACTTTTGGATAAATATAGAGGATTGTGTTTGGTTGAGCTCTTGTTCTTCGCTGTGTGGCTGCAGACAGTGGGTTTTCGGCTCTGGGAGTATTTTCCAAACAGCTGTCGGTCCCTTGTTTGAGAGAGCAGTGTAACAATAGTGGCACGGAGGCAGAGGTCTGTGGAGCGCACTGACAAATGGCACAAGGTTACAACCAGAGCGGATTTAGCACCTGCCTCACAGACAGTTTTCTACTACTACTTTTATATCATGCTTTGTATCATGTTGTGGATTTGTAGCCCTTTATGTTGTGATAGATCTCAAACATATTCAAGTTTCTGTTGCCCCCAGAGGCTGTTGATACATAAGAATATATTTTTTTTTATTCCAAGTAACATGTATAAAACAAATCAGGGAAGTACATCTGACATAAAAAATGGTGAAGTGACTAAATATTCTTGTGCAGTAAACAAAAAGTTATAATAAAAAAACAAAACTGGCGCAGGCAAGGAATCATGTTTAAAACAACAAGGATTTTGCATTTTTTTTGGCAGATCATAGTTTTCTTGTTCATGTTAGAAAAACATTTAAGTGGCTTAAAATATTCAGCAATGTAGTAAAAAAAACAGTAAACAATCAAGTAGTGCTTAACCATTTTCATGTATGGTAAGAAGATATTGAGTTTGAAATGAATTAGTTATATACTAAGCATTTTTAGTCAATAGTCAGTGTTTTTGTAAGATTTTTATAAAAATATATGGAGAAAAACATGACATGTTTATTGAATAGAGGGAAGTTGGGAGTCTGCATGGGATTTTTGGAATTTTTTATTTATTTATTTATTTTTTAACCTTTATTTAACCAGGAAAGTCCCACTGAGATTCAGAATCTCTTTTGCAGGGGAGTCCTGGCCCCATGGGGACCCTATTGTACATGTCTTTAGTGGGTAATTTAAGGGGTACACAACTCTCTTGACTTTGGGAATAGCTGGGTTATACGGTTCAGTGCATGTATAATAAAATGTATATAAGTCTGTATGTTTATAATATG
This sequence comes from Bostrychus sinensis, assembly GCA_020698575.1. Taxonomy (NCBI): domain Eukaryota; kingdom Metazoa; phylum Chordata; class Actinopteri; order Gobiiformes; family Eleotridae; genus Bostrychus; species Bostrychus sinensis. Next base: position 13,067,986 of record CM036254.1, on the reverse strand, counting down.
TTTCCAACAAGCAGCCTTTTGTTTCATCTGTCGATTCAGTTGTTAAATACTGGAAATCCAGTCAAAATTGCCATAGTGCATCAACCACTTGCTATTGCTTAATGTCATCTCATGGACATAATTATTATAGCATTTATTATCACAGGGCTGGTGTTTTAACCAAAGGAAGTGGCTCCTAAACTTACATCCTCTAACCCCACACAAAGCTTTTTTGATAGGAATAAGTCAGTATTTTATATAAGTTTCCAATTGAAGAAAAAAAAGTATCATAGTCTGGTTAACAAAACACATCACCTCTCAACCATGTAACCACCTATAGTAGCCCTGTAGGGACATTTTATTTACAAACCCAATGTAAATAGGTCAAAATTTTAGAAACAAAGTAATTTTATTTTAGAAATTCTAAACCTTCCTGCGATGACGTACAAGTGCTTCTCCTCCAGCAGGGCTTTTTTTGTTTTTGTTTTTAAATTTAATTATTACTATTTTTAAAACAAACAACAATTACAATGAAAACATAATAACAATGACAAAGACAAATAAGAAAAAAAGACATTTAGACAATTTCATGGTACATAACATAAATCATTCACACACATTCAAACAAACCCATTCATTATGGCACTACTCTATTTTACATAAACAACAAATATTTATATTTCCTTTCCAGTTATTATTTTAGTAAACCTGGCCCACTGCTTTTGGTAAATAGTTTTTTCTTTTTCTGTATCCATCATGTCTCCTTCTACTTCATGATACTGTTCCAAAAAATTTATAAAATGAGACATATTCAAGGACTCTGTAGGAAATAGTAGATGATTTTAATTTGAAAAAAAAATATTTTGTGAGTCTTTTACAGTCTGAAAAATGAACCTGCTCTGTTTGTTTGCTCTGAGCTCACTTTGTCCACTTGTCTATTCTAAAATTAACAACAAAATTTTGACGGACACTTTCCTTTTTGTCCAATATCACCGCATTTTATTCACATGTCCTGTGTTTCATATTCTCCTCCAGAATAGCATCACTTCCTTATGTAACCGCCGCTATGCCACGTCCCATTTTTTCCCACACAGTCATGGACATTTAACACAGCATTGATAATGAAAGATCAGTGAGAAGGGGCCCACCTGTAAATGATGCACGCGCTGTTTCGACAAGTGTCGCAGTTGGCTGTGTCCTGTCCTGTCCGGTAGGTGAGCCTGCGAACACACGTACAAAGAGATATGTGTGATTCCAACACCTGTGGGCAGCTCACACCCTCCACACATTTGCTTTGAGCCAACGTTGTTTCTTCATTACAGTAAAATAAATAAATAAATAAATAAAAAGACAGCAGTTCTCTCAGATTGAGTTAATTAAGTGTGCATACTTACTGTTTTTACATAATGGGATTAACTCGCTTTGCCTTGACACAGTTTTCCAAATCCATGTCTCTGTTTTGAAAGCATAACTAGTTACAACACACTATAAGTTACTCTTTACATCAGAGGTTCCCAGAGTGGGGTACGGGGCTCCCTGGGGGTCTGTGAAGGTACTGCAGGGGGCCCTCCAGAGGCTGTGCATAAAAAGAAATTGAGTTTGAGATTTTTAAACCCAAAAACTAGGACACATTTTTTTTTTTATTTAGTATGTTTTTCTATTGGTTAAAATGGGGACAACTGGGGCATGGTTTGTTGAAAACTGGGACATAAGTGTGTTTTTACAGATATGTGTTGGGACATGGGACAAGGAGCCTAAAACTGGGACTGTCCTGGTTAAATAGGGACATCTGGTCACCTTAGAGTCTAGTTTGAATGTTATATACTGGTTTAAACATTTTACTTTAAAACATTTTTAGCCAACAGTCAGTGTTTTTGTGACTTTTTTAATAGAAATATATGGAGAAAAACATGACATTTGTATACTTGGGGGTCCGCGTGGGATTTTTGAAAAGTTAAGGAGGCAATGACACTCCTGACTTTGGGAACGGCTGCTTTACATGAATGATTCTCAAGCAGTAACCTCATGTGTCTCTCACTTAATAATATAGCTGTGCATAGCATTAGCATCGAGCCATATAAGGAGATAAAACCAGAGCATACTGAGGTTTAATTTTGTGCTATAGATAAAGCAAAGGAAATGACTGTCATTCTACCCACTGTAATTTCTGTAGCACTTCTATAGTGCCACAGGCTCTGTAGTGGTAAAGAACAAAGTAATGCTTAGGAGTGCTTTTTTCTGATGGGATATATTCTTCCATACATTTTTCTTTTCCAGAGTACAAGTTTTTTAACTTTTGAAATGAGCAGAACAGTGTGAACTTGACATATTCAAAACAAGACTTTACGATGTTAACAAGGCTTTATTTTCAAGGGTTTTGATGAGCACATACAGCAGACACATTAGAAAGAGTGGCTGCAAAGGTTTACATGACTTGTCAATATTATATCAGTGGTGGTGGAAAATCCTACTGCGAGAGTGGCTATTCCAGCACTGGCTACATCTGCTTACACAGAGAATAAGAGAAACATGCAGGTAGTGTGTGATGGCAGTGGGTTAACTCTGAACTACAGGGAGAAGATAACAAAAAGGCAAAGAGGACCGCTTCCCGGACTCCAGAAGGTAGTGCAAGAGTAACAAAAACAGGTGCTCTATGGGAAGAAAAAATCAATATGCAAAACAAGAAGTTAAAATGCCTTTTTATTTAGGGCACGTCTTAGTAGACTTTGCTGAGTAAGTCGTTCCCTAAATAATAAAGGTATTTTGTTGTTTTTGCATACAGTGAGAAGATCCCTTGCTAAGGTTTATACTTTAAATTTATCAAAAGTGGTTTAATGTCATATTTTGTGCTGGTGAACTGATTGAGTTTTACTATTGCTAATCAGTAACTGGCATTAGAGCATCTACATATGGTACAATGGTGGAATGTAATGAAGTACTTTGTATTTATACTGCTATTATACTTAATTTTCCTGTATCTGTACTTTACTTGAGTACATTTTACAAGAGGTACTTTTACTTCATTACATTTTAGAGTAAGTATCTGTACTTTTTACATTTGAGTTTTAAAATCATGTGTTTTTGTCATGGCCTCATTGTAGACACACAGTACATAAACATAAAAGATGCAGTAAAGTAGTACTCATCAGAATAATACAGACACAGACCTCACTGACATATTCAGTCTCTTTTACTGCACCAGTCTGTTCATTTCATCTGTGATCAGCACAGATTTTCAGGAAAATCCCTCACATTTAACACATTAATGAGCTGTTGAGTCTCTGCAGAATACTTTTACATTTTTACTTGCAAGTACATTTGAAAGTAAGTACTTTTATACTTTTACTTGATAAGCAATTTTACTTTTACTTTTCTTGAGTAAATATTTGCTTCTTTATATTTAAGTAAAGAAATTGAGTACTTCTTCCACCACTGCATAAGGTAGTGTTCAAATCCAAGCTGACACAATAAGTTACTAACTCAAGCAACAAAGAGACAAGCCAGTTTACACCTTGTGCTGGCCCCAAGCCCAGATAAATAGGGAGAGTTGTGAAAGCAAATGAGATGGATTAGTTGTAGACTCACTTTAATAAACCAAAAGCAGGCTGGTTCCTGTGTTGTGGGGTGTTGAGAGCGTGAAGTAAGCATTTTTGCCTAGTGCAGCTTTAAAAAAACAACATTACTTTCTTTGTATGTGGCAAGTAATGCACATATTCACATCCAACTCAATTTGCTGCAGACATAATGACCACAAACTGGACAAAGACACACCAGAAGACGAATGGCCTCTCTTATGTTTCGTGGCATACGACGCTGCAAGCTCTCTTTATCATAATGGAACACCACAATGGCTTCCATGGTAAATCTAGGGGAAATGGAGACCTGTACCCATAACCAAACACCCCTAAGAGCTTCCTGTAGCCATATATCATCCCATGCCTCATCGTAGTGCACACAGAACATGTAAATAGTGCTATGCTACAGTGGCAGGTTGCAGTGTCAGTGTGATGGGAGGGGCTGTGCATGTAATTGCCGGCTGTCACTGTAGCCCACGGCCCTGATGGATGACACGTGGTGGGCTCGGACCTCGACGATGCACCGCGACACGAGAGGTGACCTCACTCTGGGGAAGAGAGGGAGGAAGGAGAGGGAGGGGGCGTGAGGGAGGGAAGGGAGTCGCAACAGTCCAGATCGAAAATGCTGATGGGAGCTCAAGGTCAACAGGTTCATCCATCCTGCCCCCAGTCTCTCAGATGAAGGGGCTTTAGCGCAGCTGTGAACAAGGACAGTAACTCATCTCCGCGACCAGGTCTCGGTCACTGCGTTGTAATTTAAAAAGCTATTTGATAATAATTGAAGCATATTAGGCTAAATTTATAATCATTGTGTATACTCAGTGTGGAGGACAGTCCTTTTGCTTCAGTAGATTTTTGAGAAAGAAATGTCTCTAAATGAGAAAATGTATCTTTAACCTTGGTGTCAAAGTGAGGCATTCACTCTGTTTACATGCAGGACATACTCTGACTGAGCTCATGGTCTGTCTTTAGTACAATTTTTCCACAGAACTGGTAAAATGATTCTTGTCTTGATCTACATACAGAGCAGACAGATGAATTACTGTGAGGCATTCAAGTGGTCTGGGGATTTACAAGCAGCTCTAAATGCTAATACACATGGCTAATTTAGTTGATAATGGTGGTTTTACCAATAACTAGAAGCATTCAGAGAATGCGACCTCCACCAAGCCATAGGTCACTCACCTGAGAAAAATCTCTAAAGGCCAGTAAGGTAGCTCAGTAAGTATTAAAGATACATCAAATCTGTGAACATTCTACTGAAAGAGAAAAAACTCACATTTGGTGTTATTTGCAAGTGTGTAGCTACATTTGTTACTGTGCAATATCAAATTTCATATATACCCCCTATATTTAGAACCTTCTGGATCACCAGAACCAGAGTATCAACATGATCCAGGTCAAACTATAGTCAGATTATAACATCTAGCATGATGTCATCTTGCCAATGATTCTGGGCATTATTTGTTGAGTTAGAAGCACTAATGGCAAAATTAGCCCCATCTCCCAATAGTAAAGAATCCTTAAAAAATTCCTGGATCCAGATGGTGATCTGGATCACCCCCAAAATGTGATCACTTGTTCCTTATTCCATTTCTGATATCTCCTGAAAATTTCATCCAAATCCGTCTAGAACTTTTTGAGTTATGTTGCTAACAAACAGACAAACCAATGCTGCTGAAAACATCACCTCCTTGGTGGAGATAAATATAAACTATAACACTTTTACTTTCCAAAATAAAACTTAACAAAGTTAGAAGATGTGTTTCTCACATGGTAAACACATCTCACACAGTGCTATAAATGTATCAAAGCTACGTCTTGCTTTCACTTTTAAACATGATGGACCAAAACAATAAAAAAAAACAAGCCAGCAGGGCAAGGACCCATATTAAGTTCTACTAAAATATTAGGTACTTCTACAAAAGCATGAGTATGTGTCTCTAAACCCTGGACTAATGTTGTTCTGTCTGTTTAGTTCTGAGTGCAGCTGAATGCCTCTCTTAGATTAATCAGAGTACGCTGTATACATGCAGCAGTAGTCTGATAATGAATCACTGTATCCAGTTGCTCCACTCCAATTAAGATACATTTAAATAACTCCTCCTCAGTCAGAGTCCCGGGTTCAAAACTCCTGTTATACACTGCTCAAAAAAAATAAAGGGGACACTTAAACAACACAATGTCACTCCAAGTCAATCACACTTCTGTGAAATCAAACTGTCCACTGACTGACATCAGTTTCACTGCTGTTGTGCAAATGGAACAGACAACAGGTGGAAATTATAGGCAATTAGCAAGACACCCCCAATAAAGGAGTGGTTCTGCAGGAGGTGACCACAGACCACTTCTCAGTTCCTGTGCTTTCTGGCTGATGTTTTGGTCACTTTTGCATGCTTTCAGAGAGTCTACAACCCACACAAGTGGCTCAGGTAGTGCAGCTCATCCAGGATGGCACATCAATGCGAGCTGTGGCAAGAAGGTTTGCTGTGTCTGTCAGTGTAGTGTCCAGAGCATGGAGGCATTATCAGGAGACAGGCCAGTACATCAGGAGATGTGGAGGAGGCTGTAGGAGGGCAACAACCCAGCAGCAGGACCACTACCTCCTCCTTTGTGCAAGGAGGAACAGAAGGAGCACTGCCAGAGCCCTGCAAAATGACCTCCAGAAAAACCTCCAGCAGGCCATAAATGTGCATGTGTCTGCTCAAACGGTCAGAAACAGACTCCATGAGGGTGGTATGAGGGCCCGATGTCCACAGGTGGGGGTTGTGCTTACAGCCCAACACCATGCAGGACGTTTGGCATTTGCCAGAGAACACAAAGATTGGCAAATTCACCACCGGTGCCCTGTGCTCTTCACAGATGAAAGCAGGTTCACACTGAGCGCATGTGACAGACTGTGACAGAGTCTGGAGATGCCATGGAGAATGTTCTGCTGCCTGCAACATCCTCCAGCATGACTGGTTTGGTAGTGGGTCAGTAAAGGTGTGGGGTGGCATTTCTTTGGGGGGCTGCACAGTCCTCCATGTGCTCACCAGAGGTAGCCTGACTGCCATTAGCTACCGAGATGAGATCCTCAGACCCTTGTGAGACCATATGCTGGTGCAGTTGGCCCTGGGTTCCTCCTAATGCAAGACAATGCTAGACCTCATGTGGCTGGAGTGTGTCAGCAGTTCCTGTAAGACGAAGGCATTGATGCTATGAACTGGCCCCGCCCGTTCCCCAGACCTGAATCCAATTGAGCACATCTGGGACATCATGTCTCGCTCCATCCACCAACGCCACGTTGCACCACAGACTGTCCAGGAGTTGGTGGATGCTTTAGTCCAGGTCTGGGAGGAGATCCCTCAGGAGACCATCCACCACCTCATCAGGAGCATGCCCAGGCATTTAGGGAGGTCATACAGGCACGAGGAGGCCACACACACTACTGAGCCTCATTTTGACTTGTTTTAAGGACATTAAGTCAAAGTTGGATCAGCCTGTAGTGTGTTTTTCCACTTTAATTTTGAGTGTGAGTCCAAATCCAGACCTCCATGGGTTAATAAATTTGATTTCCATTGATCATTTTTGTTTGATTTTTTTGTCAGCACATTCAACTATGTAAAAAACAAAGTATTTAATAAGAATATTTCATTTATTCAGATCTAGGATGTGTTATTTTAATGTCCCCTGTGTATTTAGAGTAAGGCAATAATTTGGTTTTCTCAACCTGCCTGTTAATGTATTGACTGTCACTTCACCATCAGAAGGTCCTGGGTTCAGATCTAGATTGAGTATAGTACCATTGGTAGTAGTACGAGTACTTGTAGTAGTATTACATTATAAAGAGTAATAAAAAAAAATCCCCAAAATTTGTACTTAGAGAGGCTATATTATGCTTTTTCTGTATCTTTTAAATTAATTTAGGACACATCTAGATCAGCATCTTACGTTTTGTTGGTCAGAAAATGCAATCATTATTAAAAAAAAACTTATTTGAAGAAACTTATCATTTGACTTTGTGAGAAACGCTCAGATTAGGTCCCTGTTCCTTTAGAGCCCCTCCCTCCCTGCTGTCCTGCTGCGGTCACGCCCCTTCACTGCTCCTCACAACAACACGTCGGTGCAGAAGCAGTGTTTGAGTGGTGTCTGCTGCAGTTTGGGGCTGGGTTTGTTTGGTTGCTGCAGGGGAGGCGTGAGCTGAAGCAGTGCTTCCTGAACAGGGCAGGACCGTGAGGGGGGAGGGGCAGGGTCAGGTGGAAAAGGCAGACAAGGCTGAAATGAGCCATTTTGGCCTCTCACAAACTCAATGTAAGAGAAAAGAGGTTTACTCAAACATGCGTGAATGAAACAAAACAACTCCAGGTATGTTTTTGATGAGGAAACAATATTTTAACATGGGAGAAAGCTCAGAAAAATCTATTAAGCGTAATATAGCCTCTTTAAAGGTACTGGAAGCAGCATATGCACTTGTACTGACAACGATAATGCAGTCTTTTCGCTGTTTTGATTGGACAATCAGCAATGCAAGGTTTTAGAACCAAAACAAAGAGAAAAAAAAAAAAGATACACAAATCAATATTTTTTAAATTGTGAATAAATCAGCTGTAACATTGTGATAATTAAAAAAAATATTTAAACATGTTTACCTCACCTTGGGACACATGTGGGTGATTTATATGAAATATAAAAAATACTGCATATACTGCTTATAGCACCTTTAAGCAAATTTTACAATAAATATTTTTAACGTTTTCACCTTCACCTTTTATTTTTTTTACTTTGGTGACAAAATGTGTCCTAATTTTGTGCTTCTGTGAGTGTCAGTAGTAGTAATAGTATTAGTAGTAGTATTATTATTAGCAGTACTATTAACAGTTAAGAGTTAAGTTTTGCTGTGCAAAAATTATATTTGAACTTAAAGGTAACACTTTTAGATTAGATTAATCTTTATCGTCTCCTTATGGAGAATAATAAATAAAGTAATAATACTTTTACTTGAGTATATTGTCTTGAGTACCTCTACCTCTGTGTGCTGATGGAAGCTCAGGTCAACAGGTTCATCCATCCTGCCCCTGTTCTCTCAGACAAAGTAGTTCTCGGTCACTGCGTCGTCATTTACTCATCCCCTCTCAAATAATCGAACCATATTAGTCTAAATTCATAATCAATGTGTGTACTCAGCACGGGACCTGTCTTCTCCTCTCTGTGTGTGAACCCGACACAATGTCACACTGAATAATTCCCGGTGCCTCGCTGAGTGGAAAGAATAACTGCACCTTTGAAAGTCGTTTTGGGAGCGGACTATTTGCTGGCACAGACTCACGACTGTTGTTTGCACACGTCAGCTGTCCTGGGATATGTCCTGTCCTCGTCGTTTCAGATCCACTGTCTGCTCCCCCCGCCCCACCCCTCCCCCTTCCCCCTCACTGTGCCTGCTGTTCTGCCTCTGTCTCTCAGCATTGGATAATATTTTGGCTTTTATTGATAATCTGTAAACAAAAGCTTAAAATGAGGCTTGGTCCCATTAACTAAATTGATATCTGGCTTTTATGTATTGTAATTTTACTTTTTGATAAGGTCACATCAGACAGAGGTTTTGGGAGCTCTGTTTTTGTCAGCTCTATTTGAAACCAAGTGCTATGTTGGCTGAAGGTCTGGTGGATCTGGAGAGGTGAGACTGTGCATTTGACCAAACACAGTGAACTCTACTGCGCTGGAAAAACAAAGGTCTGAGTTCAGTGCCGAGCAAACCCTGATTAGATTTGTGTGAGCAGGGATTTCAAAGTGGACTCAGGAAGAAGCAAAGAGGAGAAAGTTGACCGAAGCACCCCACAACAATAACACCCTGACCTTTCCTGAATTTACTTTACTAAGAAAGGCCAACTGAACCAATTAACTGCCACAAACATGACAGAAAACTCAAGTTTAGAGCTTACGTTAAACTTGAGTTCAACATTAGACCAGAGCAAAAAATTCATTAGATAAAAAATAAACATAAATGCATTGGTATAGACACACTCTCTGTATTTCTGCCATTGATTCAATGTGGATAAGTCAACAAGCCAATGAGAACACTGCAAAAAACAATATCTACAGTACAATAGTTAAAATGACTTGAATTCTTAGATTATTAATTTTGATTCTAGCTATTTGATTAACTTATTTTTGTTTTTTACTTATTTCAAGCAAATCAGAAATAATTTGCTCAAATATTCCAGCCTAATAAGTAAATAAATCCAATCTAGTAAAAATTACTTGAATCCAAAATTTATAATCTGAATTCAAGTCATTTTAACCAATGCAGATATTGATTTTTTTTGCAGTGTTACCTGAGAACTCCTTTGAGCCTGTGATTGGACAAAGTTTTCGGGACAGGCTGAACATCTATTAAAATGTTCGATTTTAAAAGTACATGATTTAAGATCTTGCCATTTCATAGATTGTGTCACATTATGTTAATAATTGAAAAATAGAAAAATGCATTTTGCCATTGTTTAAGGATCTAACAAAAGAGTGTGTGGAAAGTCCCAGAGCGAAGTGAAAATCAGCAACAGTTTATGGACTTGCATGTATTTTGGAACAGTTTATGAGGCTTTTTTACCGCTTTAAGACAATAAAATATGTTTATATTCTTTTTATTGTTACCATTCTCTTGTTGTAGAAGCATGGTCGTATCCCTGAGATCCAGACTTTAGTTTTTGATATATGCCATATGAATGCACATCTTTTATCTTAACCCTTCCAGTTTTTAACCAACCCAGCTTGCAATTGTCATATGATTGGATATATTTTATTACACACTGTCTATAGGCTTCCTTTTAGGGAAACCTATGTCTTTTTTCCTAGCAATTTTAAACATTTATGATTTATTTTTCAAACAAATATCCTGCACATATACGAGCCATCCATCTATCATCTTCTTCCGCTTTATCTGGGGCCAGGTCGCATAGGCAGCAGTCTAAGCAGGGACACCCAGACATCCCTCTCCCCGGACACTTCCTCCAGCTCCTCTGGAGGAACCCCAAGGCGTTCCCAGGCCAGCCGAGAGACACTAGTCCCTTCAGCGTGTCCTAGGTCTTCCCCGGGGCCTCCTCCCGGTGGGACATGCCCGGAACATGGTCATGACCCAAAGCTCATGACCATAAGTGAGAGTAGGAACGTAGATCGACCGGTAAATCTACGAGCATTCATTGAGAGCTATATATTATTTGATAAAATCTCTTTTTGGACCTTATTATTTCTAAAATTTTCTGTACGGCCAACACTTAAGGTGAATTAAACTGTCTGAAACTGCAACATGATGTAGCTTTTCAACGCTGACAAGGTTTACTATGTTGGCCTTGGTAGTGGGCACAAACCTAGAACTAAAGTCATTCAGTGTTTGCAAAGCTAAACCAGTCATTTTTTTATTTGGTGCCATCAGCAGTCATAAAAAAAATCAGTGTGCAGTGTTTCTGGGAAAAGCTTGTTCCCCTCACTCCAATAAAAATATTACCTTCTTTTTACTAATTGTTTTGGGTTTTACAACCTTGAGCTGTACTGTTTTTATGTAGCTGCGCTGTTTCCATCAACCTTCTTTCAGGTGCAATAAACCCACTGAACTGTACCTGCCTCGAAGCAAACAACAGACAAAATAAGAGAGCGCCTGATGAACACAGTGAATCATTTAGCAGCTTCAGACACATTTTCCCCAAGGAACAAACCAAAAAACGGTGAGAAGAGTGAATGGAGCCAGCTTAGGTGCGGCTAACAGTCTTCTCCTGAATGCAGAGAGCCTGAAAGGATGTGAAACTAGTCCTTCATTTGTAATGTGTGAATTCTATTAGTGGAAATCCACTGAAGAACTACTGAAGCTACCCACAAGGGCTAATGGACTTATTTAGCAAAAGAAACCAGGAAGTTAGTACCAAATGCCATTTGTCTTTGAGCAGATTAAAGGTAGCACTCCAAACTTTTTTATCCATCTCATTGCAAATCCTCAAACCGCCAACAACAGCATAGCTTCTTTTTTTGCGTTTCTTTTACAAACACAGTAAAACAGAACCAACTCTCCGCTGTAAAATATCACACAGCACTTACCCTAAACTTCTAGCTCTGAGATTATCAGATCATGCAGTGCTGCGATTAACTCCGCCGGGTGAAGGCCAATATTTGTCTGTGTGTACAGTGTAAGCAGATCAGCCACTTTCTTTCTTTTATTGGTAGTCAAGTATTTTATACCAGCAGCCAGTCCTAGTGTCCCCAGACGTCTCCTGAGGCGCACCTTCTGATCATTTCCCGACCTGTATGTCATACACGAGAGATGAAAGTCCGACTGTGGACAAGGGGGTGGGGGTTGGCTTTGAGTGGCTCCTAGCAACACAAAGCTAACAGATAAATGAGCTGAGTCTTTCATAGTGACGCCAGAGAAAGTGCTGAAATTGCCACTAAATGTATTCAAACAAATATGCAACTCAACTACACGGTAAAGCAGCGAGGAAGTACAGTTGTAGAGAGTAAGAGGCTTCAGATCTGCATCCGCTTCACCTGCATCTTCAAACACACAACCTACGCGGCATCAGGTGGCCTTTTCACATCTGCATGGTGCAGCTCAGGGTGTGTGTGTGGGACAAGTTGTTTGTTTTTGTAGAAACATTTTTGAAAAATACTTGACTTGATTGGGTGGGTGGGCCACAAAAGAGTTTTTGATCTATAATTTATTTTGTACCAAAAATAAATGTATTGAGATCCATGAGCAGAGGGGCAGTTCAAAGTCTACAACAGTAGGGCAACAACAGTTTGGCCTAACAGCTTGGGCAGAGATCACAGGCTCAGTGTGGTTCTGACATTTAGTTTGCTGCCGTCACCCTGTGTGCGTCACTACCTTCTTATTTTGTTCATGTCCACTGAAAAAAAAGTTTTGAAAAGAATGGATTTGTGCAGGATATGAGGTACAACATTTAGGAGCTTTCTTGCAGAAGGACTAGCTGACTGCTTGCAAGTATACCTGAATCTAAGACTGTGTCCAAATCCCCTGCCTAGTTCTTATCCCCTCAGTCATAAAAAATGGACTATAGTGCACTCCGTTAGTTTCAGACACTAACCCACTAGTTTTTACTCACCCTTATCATGTAATGCTGGCATAAAGTCATGTGTTCAGTGGTGAAATGTAACAAAGTAAAAGTACTCAGTTACTATAATTAACTACAATTTAATGTATCTGTACTTTACTTGAGGCCACTTTTGCTTGAGTAAAAAAAAAAATTAGTACTTCTTCCACCACTGTGTGTGTTATATACAAAGTGTTGCAGCAATGAATAAAAGTGGGTGGGTTTTTGCAGCTCTTCTTTGCTTTAAAAAGGAAATGATCAAAGATAAATAGATACTTTTTTGATCTCATAGGAAATATGGGAACTGTATTCATCTATACAAGCTAAGGTAAGCTAACAGTGATTTTACACCATAATGGCTTAATTAATAGCAATTTACTCATGATTATAAACTCAACAGAAAATCACAATTACAAGGTGCTGCTGCTCTCCTCTGACATATTCCAAAGCATTCTGGTCTATTTTGATCGTGTAGTGAATATCGCTGTACAAAACTTTCCATGATGCAATTGCGGACATTTTGGAGAGACATTTGGACACCACTACAAAATGGTACACTAATACGACCTCCCTAATAACAATATGGCACAATGCATAGTGATTAGGGAGGTGATGTGAACACAGCATAATAGTTTCCTTGGTGTCCAGAGCTCTCAGACATTATTTTTGCTCGAAATTCCAGTCTATTGGGCTGACCATCCGTGAACAGAGTGAAAAATGATTCAGGAGCCATACATGCAGCCGGGCGTCCACACCTCTGCTGATGGAGAACAGTGTCGACTCTCTAATAGCAGGCGCAGTTATGAGAAGATGAAAGGCGAAGTGTTATGAGGCTGCACTAATTGGGCCTTTTAAAGGAACTTCCACAGCGGCCCACTAGGGTGCCTTGTTCTGGAGTGTGTACAGCTAAGGCTTACATGCAATTTGCTTTGTGGAGCTGTGGGTTTTAGATACAGCAGTACAATGATCCGCTGCACAAGTCTGGCCGAGGAGACGCTATTAGGCTCTAATGAAGGTTGTTAACTAAAGGTACATGATATAGTGGCGTTGCATAAGGAATAATGGGATGTGGACTTGTTCTTAAGATGTATAGTGCCCTCTGTGTTTCTATGTACAGTGCTTTTGTGTTTTCAAGAAATAATGTTCTTTTAGGCTGCCCACACTGCTTTTAAATATAGATGTTCTTGTGTCTTCGAAAATGCCATTACCGTATTTTCCGGACTATAAGTCGCACTTTTTTTCATAGTCTGGCTAGGGGTGCGACGTATAATCAGGTGCGAGTTATATATTAAAATATTTCACGTGTTTGTTTGTGGGCACTCTAGCCTTGTGTACCAGCATCTGCTGCACCTGTACCACTGACAATTTAAAATGTCAACATTACCGCTAACAACTTAGGCTATATAGACAACTGAGAAAGACCAGAATAATTGGAAATGGAACTGATGATGAGTCTGACGACAGCCACGCAGAGGAAGGAAGTGGCGCTTCGTCTACCTCCAGAGTTGTTCAGAAGCGACACCGAGGATGAAGAATTTAAAGGATTTAGCGATTAGGAGTGAGATCGTGAGTTTGGTGAACTTATATTATGTTCTTTATGCTATAGTTATGTGAATAACTGTTAATATATTACATTAACATACGAGACACCTATTCAGTTTGTTGTTTATGCTTCATGTAGCTGAATAAACATCAATGTGTGCGCACACCTATTCAGCCTGTTGTTCTCTATTTTATTATTACTATAACTTGACTTTCAAGATGAAATGTCTGTTCTTGGTGTCAGATTTTTTTTAAATAAATTTCCCCCCAAAAATGTGACTTATAGTCCAGTGCGACTTATATAAATTTTTTTTCTTCTTCATTATGCATTTTTTGGCTAGTGCGACTTATACTCTGGAGCGACATATAGTCCGGAAAATATACATATAGAAGGATATATATATATATATAGAGAGAGAGAGAAAACAAATAGTAACGGTGGCACTTTGTATATTTTTACTGTGCTCCCAACTTTATCCTGATAGTTCTGATAATACAATGCACAGATTTTTTTTATCTTGTGGGCAATATCCTACTAGCAACCTAGTAGTATACCCTGCAAGTTGGTGACATGTACTGTACTATGAAGGACACCCACGTATCCTCTGGAGCGGTGGCAGAAGTGGGTGCTCTAAGTGGAGTCCTGAGTCGACGTCTGCTGTGCTCTGCAGCTTGTTTGTACGAAAACATACCACCACCATCACTGCCACAAAACTCATATTGTAAACATGCAGAGATATCAGCAGTAGTGTCATACTATCTGTGGTATACTCAAAATATGAACATGTGCTCCGAGGATACTGCACTGACTTTTGCCGCATGTAGGAGCCTCACTGTCAGCCCCAATGTAATTATGCTGGCATCTTTCAAAAGACAGCTGTAAAATATGTGCATGATAAATGCTGTACCAAGCCTAGCAAGTATAATATTTAATAATATGTCAAGTCACCTTAGTCCAGTTTGTTTGTCATTCAAGTCTAAACAGCTACTAAACTTGTCCTGTAAAATGAACACTGTGAGTTGTGTAAAAGAGGCTTCTTCACAGGAATGCACATTTGGTTAATTTTCTTTAATCGATTTTGTCAGTCTTCACGAATGATTATCAATTAACCGTTAACCACCCATCATTACATTTTATTAAAAACAGCTCTTTATTAAATTCAAAGCCATGAACCATAATAAAACATGTCTTTTTTAAAACTAAAGAAACGTTAAATATTTTATTTATTTATTTTATTCTATCTATCTATTCTATTTTATTATTTATTTTATTCTTCTATATTTTAGAAAACATTTGCCTAATTGTATGTTTATTTGCCCTAACTCTCCAATAGTACTGTACCATTACTCCACTGTACAGCATAACAATTAATTGTTAATATTTCTTTCAATCAGTTTTGGCCACATTGCCGATTAATCGCTAACTGATTAACCACAAACACCCCTAGTTCTTAATACTGTGTGTTAAACCTGTTTTTATTACAAATGCCATTATAAAAGAGGGTCCATTCTTGTTATAATAAAGCCTGAAACTGACTATGTAGGATAATGATCATGTAAAATAGTAGTAGTAAG
Organism: Bostrychus sinensis; assembly: GCA_020698575.1. Taxonomy (NCBI): domain Eukaryota; kingdom Metazoa; phylum Chordata; class Actinopteri; order Gobiiformes; family Eleotridae; genus Bostrychus; species Bostrychus sinensis. Next base: position 13,052,241 of record CM036254.1, on the reverse strand, counting down.
CAATGTTCTTGAATTTACTGTTGCCACCCATCTATCACCCCAACGAGCATCACCAGAACCAAACAAGAAAGAACAATGTAGCATTTTTTTTTTTCAAATGCATACATCCTAACCTCTTAAACAGTATTGTGATACATATTACGTATGAAAGACTTTGATGTACCACAAAAGTTAAACATCCCATGCTATATTTTCACTGACAGTTTGTTCACATTAATGACAGTGTCCAGTAAAGTGTCTGAGTGCACTCACCCCTCTCTCTGTGCTTCCCCTTTCTCCAGCTCCTGGATGACTCCCAGTAGGACCTTGATGGTCTCCTGGCTTGAATTGATGAGAGTCTCCATGGCCTGCAGCTGTGCTTTGATATCACTGTCTCCAGACGAGGGCGTTATCGGCTCGCCCCGGGCCGCCCCTGCATCTCTGGGGGGAAACCCTTCGTCCCCCCGTCCCGTTTGCTGAAGTTTAGAAGAAGCCGATGAATGCCTCGTCCTACAGTGCCCTTGTGACTGCACTGCACACTTGGCACTATGCGGCAGAGTCTGTGACTGCTGCTCGCTAAGCTGTCCGCTCTTTTTCCTCTTGCAGCTCACAGAGGGGCTTCCTAAGGACTCCATGTGCGTCAAAGAGTTCCACGCAACAGGTCCCGAACCCTTCACTTTGTCCTGTGAAGAGTTAGCCTGTAGTTGGCGCTTGGAGGAGGAAGAGCTCACATCCGGGTCATCTTTGCCTTTATGTTTCATCCTTGTCGTCCCTGAAATGTGGCACTCGGATTGGCTTTTGGACTGAGGGCTGCTCGGATGGCACTCATCCGTGAATTGTGAAGAGTCCGGACATGAGGGGCCATCCAAACAGTTGGCACTAGAGAGGAGATCCTCAGTGTCACTGCTATCATCGGTGTGATGCAGCAATGCTTTTGTCTGGCCTACAATCTTCCCCTTGTACTTTGAGGACTGCTCCATAGTTTGTCCATCCTCAGCTGTCTTTATATCACTCAAAAACCCATTGTTCTGCCCTTTGTAATTCTCCACCAAGGCGGTATGTTTGAACGTATGCCCCTTTTTCCTCTCAAACGGAAAAGTCTTATATCTCTTAGTGAGGTCCGGCGACGTCTGGACTCCGGTACTTTTAGTCACATTGGGAATGGAGCGTCTGGCAGGCATCGTCATATACTTCCTATGTGTTACTTTGCAAGAAATCGATCTCGAACGGCGTCTCCGATGTTCATTCTGGGCCTCACAGATGTCCTTAAAGCGAACCTGTAAAGCCTTATTCCTCTTCTTCACCTGCGGTTTGCCCGATTCGGTGCCGGACTCCGCGTTGAAGCTGTGCGATTGGGCCGTCTCGCAGTCTGACTCATCTGAATTCGACACCACGTTGCATTTGGTGTCCTCCTTGCTCACCATATTTCCTGCAAAGAGAGAAAAGAGATTGAAAAATCAGCGCATGTGTAATTTTAAAGGAAGGATTATGATTTAGTATCACTTCAAAGCACATTTTCGGATTCATTTTTGGCCACTTCTAACCTGTTTTTTTGTTATAGTTGCATCCAAAGCCGTAATATGTGATCCAAATGTAGAAGATTGCTCGACCCCAATCTACTGTTTGAAATTGAAACCAGCATTTTCCATCCTTGATTCTGATTAACATATGAGGCTCCCTGGTTTATGCAGTATGATTCAAAATAATATGTATGTGCTGACCTACCTTAAAAGTGAACTAAATTTCTACTAGTATGTCACAGCCTGTCACAGATGAGCGTGGGCAGCAGTGATCTCAACAACAGCTGTCAGCCTTTCCTTTGGACTGAGCTGACCTTTCATTTGACAGCTTCATATTAGGGCTCAAACAAGAAGAACTTTATTGAAGGAAAAGTCAACTAACACTTCAACTAAAGGAGTAAAGCAAATAATTATCATTGAGTAGGACATTTATGTGATTGTATGCAAAGTGGATAAGTATATTACGCAAAATCAACCTTCAACCCTGTTATAATGTTTTTCCCTCATCAAAAACAGACCTGGAGTTGTGTTTTGCTTCATTCACGCATGTTTGAGTAATCCTGTATTCTCTGGCATGGCCTTTCTGAGGCCTCAGAACACTGTTCCTTGAACTCCCGCCCACTCTAGAAGGCACTGACCAATCAGCAAGCCCTCTACATCCAGTCTGCTCTTTATTTCTCATTTATCCAAAAAACAAAAACAAAACTGTATACAGCTCTGTTTTTGCTCACTCTTCACAGTTGTTTTTCATTATGTGGTAAAATGGCATCATACAAAAGGTTTAAGGAAATTTTTCTGTGGTTTTCTGTGGTTTCTCTGTTGCCCTCTGCTGGTCTCATCACCTGTTTATTTATAGCAGCAGTACAGTAATTATTGATAAAGTTGTTTTTAAAGGTTGTAAAACATGCAAAGCTGTTTTAGAGGTGAAAATATAATAGAAAATATAAACTAAGGCATAATATATTCCCTTTAAGTGTTCAGCATGCCTTTTCAACTAGCAATTGTAGTAGTTATAGAAACAAAAATTTAAAGTGATACTTATCAATTACTTTATCCATCCATGACCTCCTTGCTGAAAGGCAGAAGCACCAACCACTTTGCCACTGTGCAGCCCAGAGCGCTTTTCATTGAGGCTTTTTTGTTCATTTTTCTCAGACAGGCAAATGGAAGGAGTGTGCTAAAGATTTATTATAATTGTTTCATCCACTCCTCTCAACTGCAGAATGCAGAATTTAAAACAATGCGCCATTACAATCCATGAGAGGCTTCCTAATCAAGCAAACAAAACCAATTGAAAAGTTGTGCCCCACACTTCCGCCGGTTAGTGATTGGGGAATAGGCTCTGGGACTTTTTCAGCAGAAAGTCTGAGTTTCTTGGACAAGGAAATTCAATTATTGCCAATAGTCATGTTCATTAATCCATCCTATTCTGCTTATTCATGAGTCACAGGTGGCTGAATTCTATTCTAACAACAATGGGCCTTAGGCGGGCTTCATCCTAGAGCAGGGGTCTGCAGCTTTCTAGATCTAAAGAACCAACTGCAGAGGTGAAATTTAACAAAGTAAAAGTAGTTAGTTACTTTACTTAAGTACAATGTTCATGTATCTGTACTTTACTTGAGTAAATTTTACAAGGGGTACTTTTCTTCACTACATTTAGAGCAAGTATCTGTACTTTTTCTCCACTACAGCTTATGAATTGGTTTGAAGTATAAGTAGTTTGAGTTTTGGTTTAAAATCATTAGTTTTTGTCATGTGGTCATTGTAGACACAGTACTCAGTATAACAGATGCAGTAAAGTAGTGCTCTCCAGAAAAAACTCACAGATTCAGTCTGCTTTGATGTAACCTTTAGTTTACAGCAAAATCCCTGACATTTAACATATTCATTAGTTCTTGGGAAGAAGCTGTAGTACCCAGAGAGAACCCACAATAACACAGGGAGGACTACAGCCAGAGAGATTGTTTGTCAGTGGCCTGAGGATCAAACCCACAACCTCTTTTGCTGAGAGACAGTAGCAACCTTGGTCATGTTTACAAAGTATTAGCATTTGCTGATGATTTACTCTCTGCAAAACAACACATGGGTATATCTGACGAATCAAATACAAAACAGAGACAATGACTAGTGCACCCACACATAAAATTATATACAGTAAGAAATGCATGTGACAAATCATTAGGAGAAACAACATCCATAATGTGCTATTGTGGATAAATCATACAAAGGACTGAATAAAGCCAGGTTTGTTGGAACAGAGAACAATAAACCATAGCTGGATTACATGTGGCGTAGCAATATGCAAACAAGCACATAGGACAATAAATAATGAGGAGCGTACACGCTGTGATCTCACAACAGGAGGCTTTGTCATTCTGCCACGCCAGGTAGGACAGACCCAACCTGCATAATTCAGCTGACAAGAGGCATTACACTAACGTCATCTGACTTTGTGAGGGTGGCTGCGGAAAGTTAACAGATGATTCATGTCAAGGCCACTTTATTAGGTACAACAACTGCTCACGAATGTCTCTTTGCCTCCTCTCATCACACAACACAGAGATTGCCATCAGCGCTCCTCATGGTAATTTTACTGACTATGACATGGCTGTTGCTGCTGTTATGGGCTTGATACAGGCTTTCATCTTATCTGCACTACACCTTGAAACTCATAAGACAAGGTAATATTTTCATGTATTTGAGACTCTTTTGTTGGTGAGGATTATGTGAAGTATAGTTTCAAGTCCCTACTCGTAATGACAAATGCGGTTTCTTATGTGGCCAGACATGAATGTGAACTGAAATGACTAACTGGAGTCTATATTTCACAGTGGTAAAGAGTGAAAATTATAACTTCAAATTAATCAGTTGCTCCTTTACTGGCCCCTAGTGACTGGAGTTAGTATCTTTGTCTCTGTCTCACATTGGTATACTAAAATTCCTAGATGCAGACTAGATTGCAGATTTTTTCTTTCCTTTTCCTGAAAATTTCTATAAAATACAACTACTACTGTGCTAAGAGACTAAGAAACAAACCAACACTGAGAAAAAAACAGATGATTAAAAAGCACTTTTAACAGTTTTACCTATTATAATGGCCATCCAATGACAGTTCTTTGTCTAAATGATGCTGAGGTCAGTGTGTAAGTTGAGTAACCGCTTTTTCAGTCCATTTCATGCTCAAGTCCTCAATGTTTGAGTCTAAGTCTGAGACAATAAAAACTGGTCTAGTTTAGTCTAAGTCGAGTCATTAGCACTTGAAATTGGAGTCCAAGTCACCAAAAAAAGTGACAAGAAAGACTTCTTGAGTGAAGATGTGAGTCCAGTTCAAATCAATTGTAGCAAAGTTTGAGTTGAATCCTAATGAACTAAAGGCGTGTCCAAATCCTGACATTTGGAGTGGGATGTTAGGTTTGTAAAACCCAAAACAAATAATAAATTAGTTTTGCTCAGACATACATGTGGTGCAGCGCTGTCTCTGCTTTCAGCACAAAAAAGCTAATTATGCAAAAGTGCGACTCACAAGTGCCTGAGCCCAAGTCCAAAGTCTCTGTCTTCAAGTTCGAATTATTGTGCACAAATCTGAGTCATCAGTTTAAAAGTCTGTCCGGTCACAAGTCGTGGTCTGTGAGAAGATTCTGAGTCTTGACCCAAAAATCAATGACTCGCTCGGGTCAAGTCATGAATCTGAAAGTGTCCAAAAAATCTACATGAGTCAGAGTCCACATCTTTGGCTCAGGTATCTAGCTTTTGTCCCTCACACCTAACTCCCAAACCAAGTCTTTCCTCAACATAAAATAAAACAGCTGCAACAAAGACCATACATTTTGCATGTCTCTGGAAGGACTGTGTGTTTTTTCTTTGATATTTTATGTATCAGTGATTTCTGGAAAGGTTACATAAATTCATCTGATGTGGGACACTGTGTTGAGATTGTGCTGACTGTAGCTCTGCCAGATCTGCTATGAAATTTTTAGTACACAAGATACATTTTTAATGATAAAGTTTTTTTGACAGTGACATATTTTTTAAATCTAGTAAAGTGAATCAGAAGCCAACCAGGGATATGCTATTACGATTGCAATTGAAAAGAATAAGCATTAGGAATGAGTGCACCAGAGGGACAGATCGTGTTAGATGTTTCGGAGATAAAGTCTGGACCTGTACAGTAGACACCTGTACTGCAAAATGAGGTTAAACGTCCCAATAAGGAGGCCTAGAGGAAGACCAAAGAAAGATTTATGGATGTAGTGAAAAGTATTGGTGTGAGAGAAGATGAAGCAGAGGACAGGAAGAGATGGAGGCAATAGGAAAAGAAGAATCAGTGCTCAGTCACACAGACACTACACAGCTCTACATGTTAATAATAATTAATCATGCAGAATGTTGGATGAATGTCAGTGCTTTCCTATGAGAAATACAGCACCAGTCGATGGATCCCATTGGCTGTACATGAAATATACAGTGGAGGAAATGAATTGATGTGTGATACGGTTGAAAGGAAACATCAGAAAGAGGCTGGTTAATCATTTTCATACGACAAGACACCACACCATAAATAAACTTCGATGAATCATTTATTAGCGCACAAAAGGAAGCCGCTGTTCCGGTATGTCTTCTTGGAAAGTAATCAGGTTTTATCATTGCGAGATATTGTAAATCCATCAGTGTGATTGTTCTGGTGGGAAATTCATACTGAAGAGACATTTCCTTACTGTCACTTTTACGACCGCGATGAAATCTCTAAAAGGCTGTGAATGAGTGGATTACGTTCATTTACATTCTGATCCGCTATCAAGCTTCAGAGCAATGGGCGACGCTGCTAAATGACCTAATGACTGACGGTGTAGCATGTAATTACAGCATAATGAGTGTGGAAAATGGGAAGAATGTACATTTTTACAGCTAAATCTTTAACTATTAAGACCAGGGTAGATTTATGAGATAGAAATATGAGATTTTTTAAAAAGCACATTTCTCATTTCGATTTGTGCAAGCTGGAGGTATAGGCAAACACTCCAGGTACAAACAGCAGCTGTTAATTTCCAGTCTTTTAACTTCTTTAACTTTGCATAACTTTTTAAACACTTTTGCTCTAATGCTCATGAGACTTATGTAATCTTGTAATGCAGCTAGCTTCTCAATAAACAAAAATGCATTGCCAATATTTGTATCTATTTCACTTTGCTTCCCGTAAATGTAACATAATTTCCTTTTTGGGGCTGTTTTTGCAGAGTAAACAGATGTAATAAGCTGCTGGGATAGACACCACCTTTGTATTATTGTCAGCCTTTGATTGTTAAGAAGACGAACCAGTAAACAGGAAGCGTCCTCAACTCTGGACATCCTGCAATGTGACTGGCACAAGTTGTCTTCTATTTTAAACAATTAAAGATAATTAGGTCTTGGTGATGTTGATGTTTTTCTACAAATGATTCAAATTACAACATGCTATTTGGTGATTAAACTTTTTTCTCACATTTCTCACAAGAAAAATACTACGCCACTTTCCAATTATTAGCAAAGTTTGACAAAACCAGTAAAACCAGTAACATCTCTTGCTTTGAATATATCTTTTTCATTGCATTCAGCTTTTCCCTGGTGGGGTCATCACAGTAAATAATCTGCCTCTTAGCATGTAATGATTAGGTCCATAAATATTAGGACACTGACACAAGTTTTGTTATTTTGGTCTTTTTACCAAAACATATTCAAAATACACTTATATATAATCAATATGTGCAGACTCTCAGCTGTAATTTGAGAGTATTCATGTCTTTTAATATGTATCCATCTTTTTTTTTCAAAAGTAATTGGACAAAAAGCTTAAAAGCTTTTTCATGAGCTGCATGGGCTGATTCCTACATTAATCCATCATAAACTGAGCTGGTAAAAGGTCTGGACTTGATTCCAGGTGTTACATTTGCATTTGAAAGCTATTGCTGTGAACCCACAACATGAAGTCTTTCAATGGAAGTAACTCAGACCATCCTTAGGCTGAAAAAAGGTACATGGTAATAGATTATGTAACTGTATTTTGAATATGTTTTGGTTTACAGCTAAAATATTATAACAAGTAAGTGTCCAAACATTTATGGACCTAACTGTATTAATTTACCATAGGTTTTATGCCCTTCTTGACATATCCCTCTCCATTTATTTGGGCTAAGAACTGGCAATGGCTTATGACTTCTTGTGGCTAGGTTTGTTGCTAATAACATATAATACATACTGTATGTCTGTTTTCATCAATAAATAAATGTGTATCTTTGTACAGCTTTGTTTTAGTCCATTCAGACAGCTTTGTTAGAAAATAGAACTTAAAGCTGAGGAGTTTACAAAGTAATACATTATCCTTTTTTGGGACACTCTGCACCCCTTTCGGCAACAGTAACTGACCTGTACTGACCTGAGCCGTATTCTACTGTGTAGAGGAAAAGAGGCTAAAGAGAACTCAGTGCACAAACAAATGTTGCACAGAAGACAAGGCTTGATAATGTAATAGCGTGTGTTCCTTGGGACTGCTGCCATGCATTTCACCTTGTACTCTGTCCACTGTAACCTCACCCCAGCCAATGCTCTGATTAAATTGAATATATTTAGAGGAGGCTCGCTTCATTCCGCTCCCTATTAACACAGGAAATAACAGTTGAGTGAGTGTAACTGCGCCTTGAGTGCCAGATGAGAGAATAAAATAGTAAGTAGCTCGATCTCACAAAGAACACATGCCCTATCATCTTGTTTGGGGGATTTGGTGCAGCTGACTTTTTACCAAGTTCACTATTTGTTCTAAAACACGGCTTAGCGCGTACTTTGATTCCAGAAGTTGTTTGTCAGAAACAGTTCTGTGGATAAAAACGTATTTGTTCGAGGTTGATTCACATGGGATGATATTATTTCACACTCCAATCTCACACAGCTGAAAAAGTAATGGCATCCGCAGGAAGTCTCCCTGTAAGGCGGTCTCGTATGCAGCCATGTACGGCATGTAAAGAAACTGAACAGTGATCCACACAAAAGGAAGTGGGGAAAAGCTCCTTCAATTAGTAATTATTGGTGGGAAGCAAGTCAGATGTAGAGCTAAGCTGCAAGACAGAGGCTCCACTGACATATTTAGATAGTAGAGGCTGAATCGTCTTTGCCTTGTCGTTCTCCTCAAAGCGCTCCTCCTCCACTTCTCAAAGCCAGCTATATCTGTGCTAATGACCCGGGGTCCTTCCCTGATTTGGCCTCAGCCGTCCAAAGGATTATGAATAATGCATTGACTCTAAAATTGCAAAAGTAATCCTCTGAAATCTCCTTATGTACCCTGGCAGACCAACGTTTGTCTGTTACAATTGCCCTTCGGTTCCTCCCACTAAATGATTCATGTCTGAAAAAAAAAAAAAAAAAAAACTACCTTAAGCAACCCCATATCATGATAGATATATAACAAAGATCAGGTGTAACAATATGACCACTGACAGGTGAAGTGAATAACACAGATAATCTATTCATCGTGGTGCCTATTGATAAAGGCAGCAGTAGCTCAGTTGGTAGAGAGTGTGTGACTGTGTTTGGTGGTGGGCAGAGAGGCCGTAGGCGCAGATTGGCAGCCATGCTTCTGTCAGTCTGCCCCAGGCTCACCACCACCGAATGTGACTGAGCAGTGAATGTATAATGGACTAATATAAAACACTTTGAGAAGCTTGTAAAGTGCAATAGAAACAGTTTGATTGTCAATGGCAGAATTAGATCTGTTTCGGGTCGACAAAGTGCTGAGTCATGATTCATGTTGCTCCTGTTGCAGAGCGCAGTCTCTGCTTACATTGCCGGAACATGCTTGTCAGCCAATATCAACACAATAATTACCCAAGTGCATCTGCGGGAGTATCCACACTGGAGAAGCCTGTCTAGCCACTCTCATTAATGTTTAAGTAATGCTATGATGCCTCCCCCACTCTGCTTGCATAGTCTAACCTTCAAGTCCATTGTCAATAGAACTACATGGATCTGCTATATACGGCCCACCATGTCAAATCAGCTGGTGATTAAAATATGCTAAGCAAGGTTGCACGCTAGGTAAACGCTGCACTATTAATTATGACACTCTGTAGCCGTCACCATCATTATGCATTTTTATGTATTGCTTTCCCGTTGGCTGCATAAATTACCAGACGTGACATTGGGCCAGTCAGCTCGTGTACATTACCTGTCCGTCTTGAATTAATATGGTTCTGAGAGCACAGCATACATCTTTCATGCCTAGAGTAAAGCGGTAATTGCCCCTTCCACCACTGCACAGTCACAGAGACACTCCTCTATAGTTCCAAATCCCAGCCGCTCGTGAGTTATCCCAACCGTAAGGACGACCGGAAAAACCCATAGCATCTCATTCCGGGGGTTATCTATTTCCGGCCGAGCTGCGGGCTACACCTGTGAAAGTTTGCTTTATGACATTGGCTTAAAAGATTTATCACAGAGCTGCACTTTCTGTTATTGGGGGACTAGTGGGAGGTTTTTAAAAAGCTCCTCCATCGCCTCTTCGTCTGTACTGTATCTGCTGGCTCGGAGCACTGGCTGTGAAATGGATCCATGGGAATAGTTTGTTGTGAGGGAGAGTTAGACAGGGGCCAATGAGGTGCTTCCAATCACGCAAACCCTTTCACCGTTGTAGATTTGCGATAATATAACATTAAAACGATTGTGTGACCCTGTATGAAGTAGACGATCAAAAGATGTAGAGAGCATCACCCAGATGAACTCATAAAATACATGGTTGTAAATATGTGTGTGTTGCAGCTACATATGGCCCCACATATGTACAAGGGCTGTTCTCAGTGGACCAGAGTCAGCAGTCTATTACAAAACAGAGGATGGTCTTCTGGGAAAAGAGAATTGTTGATTTCTGAGAGGCCAGTGCAGTTTAATTCAAAGCCAAACCTTTGCACTACCCATTTCAAAGAATATGGAAAATAAGAACTATTATATGAATTTGAGTCCTGGCTATGGTTCTACAGAAGATCTTTTGACAGTGAAAGAACTTAAAAGCGACTAAATATCAAATGTTTATGATCTCTCTGAGTGGGATCTGCATGTCTTACAAATGTTACCATGGATTCTCTCTGGCTTTCTCCCACCATGCATATATAGGTGACTTGGAGAATCTAAATGGCCTCCAGTGAATGAATGTGAGACTGAATGGTCATTGTCCAAGACCGTCTCATGCCTAAAAGTAGCTTACGAGATGGGGTGCACCTTCTACCTACATTGTGGAAGATGAAGGAACATTTGCTTGTCAGAAAGCGAGCTGGTGGAAGATAAAGCTTTGCAATTACGATACAATGGCGAAGACATTACAGATTCAGTTGATTTTTTTTCTTTTTTTGTACAAAGCAGTGAAAAATGTCATTCTTTAACTTGCAGTCACGTTGACAGTAAGAAATGAGACACTTTTCTTCTCTATGTTCAAAGTTACGTCTTGATGTAATCAGTGCACTTCACACAGGAATGGAAAATGTATTTTACAGTTAAAATCAGAGATTGTAATGGTTTGGATATGTACAGAGAAGGGATAGTGAATATATATATATGCAAAAGGATGCTGCGGTTAGAGCTGCCAGCCAGGAGGCCTAGAGGAAGACCAAAGAGGAGATTTATGATTGTAGTGAAAGACGACATGAAGTTAGTCGATGTGAGAGAGGAGGATGCAGAAGATAGAGTTAGATGCAGGCAGATGATTCACTGTGGCCACCTCTGAAGGGAACGGCTGAAAGGAAAAGAGTTACGTACAATCTTTGTACAGTGTAGGCTAAGACTTGATGTCGGTTGGTTTAACGATGTTGTACGATGGATGACCACTGTCAAATGTGTACAGTGCAACTAGACTTAATAGAAACCTGCAGACAAGAATAAGTCAGGTAGAGTGTGCTGTCCCAAACTGCACCCAACTCTGCCTCTGGTACATCTGGTAGTGTGAAGGAATGACGTGTATAGGAATAGGGACAAACAGAACAGCGCGGTGAGGAGGGAGGGGGGGTGAGGTTGGAGATGTGGAGATGTATCCTATAAGTGCCCCCTACCTACAGTATATGCATATGATGCGGTGGGTACCTCCGGGGGGCTTTTACCGATCACACATGTCATCACTCACCATAAGTCACATACTCATCTAATGTAGCCTTGAGCGTGACATTGCTCCCTGCATATCAAACATGTCATACAGTCTGCGCCACGCCACAAGAGAGGTGTTTAATAAATGATTCCCATTCCAGCATTCTTTCAAAGTACAATAAATACATATGAGAGCTTTACAGGGCACTCATCAATATTCTTCACAGGGAATTTACAAGTGGGGGGAATCTGAGTTGCCTTATTAGATGTCAAAGACTGCGCTAGAAGTGTGTGACAGAAGACAAATGAATCATCTTGCTCTACAGTTTTGTATTTTTGAAGCAGTGCAATCTTCACATGTCATGTAATTAATTAAACCTTTTTGCTTTTGCTCTGGATTGAACTAAATAAACTCTGACTTTTTTTTTTTTTTTTTTTTACCCCCCTAACTTACCTTGAAGAGCCGATTAGTGGCGCGAAGGACGTCAAAGCGCAGATCCCCAGCGTTCATCCATGTATGCACTACAAAACGCCGGGGTCCTGTCCATCCAGCAGCAGAGGGGGGACAGCAAGAGCAGCAGCAACAGCAGCAGCAGCAGTGGCAGCGGCGGGTGTAGAGGCAGAGGCAGCTCGGGCAGGCTGCGGGATGTCTGGAACGACCGGAGTTGTTGCACATCCGGAAAGCCTTCTTCAGCAGCGGTGCATCATCATCACCAGGACGGGAGAGAAGGCGCGCAGACCAGACGGCAGTAGTAGACATTGCCTCAAAAAGTCATAACGTCCTTGGTTCTGTGATACACCCCCGGTTTGCCGTATACCAATCCTCTCGTTCATTCCTATAGCGTCAGTTAAGGGCGCTCACCGGTTTTACGCACACACATACACACACACTCCAAAGAGAGCAGAGCGGCGGTCTCCATCTCTCCGCTATATTCTGCTTGTGCCGCTGCTGCAATGCTTGTGTGTGTGTGTGAAAGAGAGAGAGAGAAGAGGAAGAGGGGTGGGCTGGTGGTAGGTGGACGGGTGGGTGGATATGGCACGAGAAGGGAGAGGGGGGGTAAAAGAAGGTGAAGGGAGGGGAGCGGTGAGTGCGTCCTGCAAAGGGGGAAAGTCCACGGAGTCGCCAGTCGCATCATCACCATCCTTTCCTATTCGCACTCTCTTCTCCTAACTCCTGAGTTGACACCGAGCTGTTATATAATCCAAAAGGGCTCCGGGAAGAGGCGAAATAATAACGCATTTTAATTGGATGTCTGCACTTTCATATGTCTGACACATTGTTTAGAAGAAGAAGGTGTCCCTAATCAAGAAGTATAGCTCTATAGTGGTGGGGGTTGTGGATGGATGCGCAAAGGATGATGGGGGTGGGAAGGAGAAGAAGGCTAAGAGCCAACAGGGCAGGAGTGTTAATGAGAATCAGAGAGAATGAAATGATGAGTAGAAGTAATAGACAGTGAAGCCACAGAAAAAAAGAAGATATTGATTTTTGATTTTTTTTTTTTTAGATCCAATAGGGATTAATTGCTTGGTGGTATATAAAAGCATGGGATTTTTTGGCAGGACCAGTTCTTATAACACCGGGATAATACAGAGCACTTGAGGTGAAGTCGGTTTTGGGGGTTGGTGCATAGAAAGTAATTCCACAGTATACAGAACAATGTTGGGTTGTGGGCAAAGGATCTGCATAAATAATAGATCATTGTGAACAGGTTTCTGTAATGAATGTACTTATTGGGAAGTTTAGTGCGTCATAAACAGTGTTGGAATTGAAAGGCAATGCAAAAGAAAGTGAAACATCGCGGCACTGCACAATGTCTGACAGCATGCTCTCAGATCTGTGGGCTGGAGTTGCTGTTAAGTGTGTCTTGTCGGAAAGAACAATAGTGTCTGAACAGTATAGTTTCCTTCTGAAGCTGATGCAACGGCAGGAAGATAAAATTGTCTCAAAAATACAGACGTGTATGTGAACGTTTTCATGCATTTATTGATTTTAAATGTGATGGACCATGTAATTTATATGCTGATTACCCATACGAGGCCTTTTTTGTCCTCCTACAGATGTGAAAATAAGCAAAACCGTGCTAAATTACCTTGACACGGCTTTCACGTACATCAATAAGTTAATAACACACATTATGATGGAGCGCCTGGATAAATGCAAACTAGGCAAATGTATTGACAGCAAGGTCTATGTGTCAAGGAGGGGTTAATCAACTCATTTATGTCTGCTCTATTAAAATCAAATAATGACATAATTAAAACTGATACTGTGTGAATGGTTGACACTGATTGACAGGAGCCTTTGATCGCCTGTGTGTGTCACTCTGTCATGAAATCATTATGACCACCTCACCTATTATATTGCGGTTTTTGACTAAAACAAATGGGCCTGGGGCAGGGGTGTCCAAACCTTTTCCCAAGACGGGCCAGATTTGAAGATGTGCAAATGTTCAAATTACATTTTTTAACATAAACACTTTGGTAACACTTTATAATAACTCACCACTATTAAGCAATGATAAAACATTACTGGCCTTGGGGAAGATACAATGGACAATGCAGGGTCAATGTTGACAGACAAGCATTCACCTTCACATTCAGTTTATGGCCAATTGAGATTCACCAGTGTCATATACAGCACATGCATGTACACTGATGCCTTACTGATGGTCATAATGCTAGGTGTTATGAAAACCTGCCTAATACGTCGCCTCATACTCAACAAACTGCGAAACACATCAACTCAGAGGAACCCATAACACAAAAGGAACATGCAGACTAGACTGGAATTATTCAAGTTTTAAATGAATACAACCCAAGTAGAAGTACATACAAAAATATATAATGAACCTGGGCTATGTTTCTGGTTTATAACTTATAGTCTGCCTGAAGTGAAATACAACTTTGGCCAGAACAAATTTACAAGGCGGTGATACATCATCATCGGTTTTACAGCTTAATCAATGACCATCAAGTGGCCCAAAAGTAAATGAATGCACCAAGTCTCTGGACAAAGTCAGCCTTATGTCCCTGTGAACTGTGTATTTCTGTTGGGTGACGTCATATGTATCAGTTACTTTTTCATTTCCATCTTGTTTTGGTGCAGTTTCTCTGTCACAACATTGAGGTAATTAAAACAGGACAAGGACTGCATTCTGTGGCTTTGTTCAGTCCTGACAGTAAAATACATCTTGAGGAGACACTGGGATGCAATTACTGGGAGTACATTCAAAGGCCACTGGGGAGACTTCTGTCCACTGGCCTGTCTATTTACATACAGACCTAGAAGTGAGAGATCCAATAACATGTCCTCACCTGTGATCATGACAAATGCACGTCTTAGAAAAGCATGAAAAACATAGTCCTCTTTAATCTGTAGCAAATCCAAAATAGTTCTTTTTCCAATCCTTTGTTATCCGAGCTTCTTTTATTCATTCAAACCTTTTTTAAGCTCTGCATAATATTGTTTTCGTACATCTTAGAACTTTGTTGTGCATGCAGAGGGAAAGAAACAGTCTTGTATTCTGTTTGAACATTTGCAAGACCCACATTTAATTGAATCCTCATTCTAAAGCTCTCGAGTGAGAAAGGTAAAGAAGTAGGTCTCCCAGACAGCTGGCAATAAATCCAGCCAACGACCACTTTTAATTTCCTGTGGAACCGGTCCAAGTGTCTTTGTTTAGAACTCTTTAAGGCTGTATTGCCTTCTGCAGACGAAACCGTCTTTCACAATAATGCAGCAGGCAAGCGTTTGCATTGAAAGCAACAATATTTAACTTTTATCTAAAAGCTTTTCTTTTCTGTTGTGTTTTTTGTTTTGGGTGAAATAATGAATACCTACACCTGTCATGCAGAAGACCACGGTTCTCATAAGACATAAGGTCAACTTTATGCCTGTCCTAAGCCAGAATAAGGGTGTTGCATCAGGAGAGGCATCTGGTGTAAAAACAAATGTAAGACCAAATATGCAAACCACCATGATTCACTGTGGCAACCCCTAAAGAGAAAAACTGAAACATTTTTTGTACTGTTAAAGGGGACATACTGTATTATGCTTTTATTCATATTTCTAAACAAATCTTGGTCGCCTCTAGACCAGCATGGTTTGCAGCATGCACATTTTAAACCTTTAAAACGCTTATAATAAGTACTCTCCTGATGCCATAAAGAAACAGATCTGCAGAGGGCAGCAGAGTGCAGTGTCTTTTGAACAAAATTGAAGAAAAAAAGCACATCACCTTCAAGAGTTCACTGAATCACTGAAAACAGAGTTGTACTATTGTTTTTTGTTTGTTTTGTTTTTTTATATAAATGATTGATAGCAGACTGAATGTAAAGGACTTGTCTTTTTTTTTTTTTTTTTTTTTTTTGCGCTTTTACCTTTATTTGATATACAGTAGTTTTCAGGAAATCAGGGTGTCAGAAAAGGCACATGGAGAAAGCTGGCCAGAGCAGGGAATGGAAGCTGGGTCCCTCAGGCTCACAGTCCACACTCGAACAGCTGAGCCACTGAGGCGCCTGAGCAACGCATTTCTTATTCTCAGCAGAAGCAGAAAAGGAGACCCAAATGAATGCAAACTCATACTTGTCTAAAATTCACGGGTTGACAATTCCCATCGATTTAAATCCTCAGTAATGAAGCCTATTTGATGACATAGGGTTTATCCCAATCGCATGCAGTTAGGTGAATGGTTTTCCTCAAATATAAAAAACAAAACTGTGTGGTGTCCCTTTGAAATATATACCCTCTAATGTATTTCTATGTTTCCTCGCATGAAAGAGGGTGAGTAACCTCTGTTTGAGTGACAGTGCATGGCAAACGCTGCCACCATACGTCAGCCATTCAGGCAAGAATCTGTCAACTCAATGCAAATCTCCTAGAGCATGTTTCAGCTGCTAACATAACTAATGTGTGGTTCTAATGTGGTTCCACTGCAAATAGCCCATACATCTGTCACACAAGTAATAGGACAGCTATAATAGTCAAGAGTTTAGTCTGCAGATATTATTGTGCAATGTAATGGTGTCCCTTTACTGATAGTCATTTAAAGTTATATGTTCCAGCCTTGTATTTTCTGCAAATAGTTGTCTAGAAGATATCTTCAGACCATATAACCACCAACTAATGTAACTGTGCTATAAACAAATGTAATAACTGTACTGCGAACTATTACAATAAAGTTCATAGAGATCATAGATTGAGTTTAACAATAACAGTACACACATTAGAATAGATTGTAAACATTAGACTGAAATGCAGGGGGAGTAACAAGGGACAGATTTGTAATACACTGTGCTATGACTTTGTTGTGTCCAAGCAGACATTTTATCACTGTGGCAGTTTTGGTGAATAAAAATTTTCTCCTTTGGATTTGGATAAAAATTTTGCAAATTTTTATTAAACTGTTACCGCTCAATAAAAGAGTCCTTTAAGTCCTTTAAGGCAACTGTTGTTACGACAATGGACGATACAAAAATAAATGTCTTGTTTTGTCTAGTGTTGTCTCGTTTGAACAAAGCACCTTTTGTCCCTCAAAAATAATTCAAGGTTAATATTTTCATGTTTTTTTTTTTTTTTTTTTAGAAAAGTGCTTTAAGTGAGCATAAAAGTAAAAAGGATTGACACAATGGGGTGCACGGTGGCAGAGTCGTGGGTTCGAGCCCCAGGCCGACCAACACACCATCACACGAAACTCTCTGGGTGGAGTCTGCATGTCCTCTCCGGTCTTCCTCCCACCGTCCAAAGACATGCATGTGTTAGGTGAATTGGTGACTCTAAATTGACCCTAGTGAATGAATGTGAGAGTGAATGGTTGTCTGTCTGTGTTTGTCTCTGTGTTAGCCCTGCGACAAGCTGGCCCCTGTCCAGGGTGTACCCCGCCTACGGCCCAAAAGTTACTGGGATAGGCTCCAGTCACCCGCGACCCCTAACGGGAATAAGCGGTAGAAAATGAATGAATGAATCAATGAATGGATTAACACAACAGTAGAGAAACGCAATAGACAAAAATACTGTGTGAAAATGAAATTAATCGGCAAGTTTACATGAATCAGCATGAATTATCATGTTGGGAATGTGTGTGTCATATTTGTTTTTTATCCCCAGGGTTACAGTTGTCTCCAGATATATTTAATGTATTGATATTCTGTCCTATGTGCAGTTCTACTTGACTCCATTAGAGGGCGCACATCAGAATCTGTTTAATTATGTGGTATTTGGAGGCAGATGTCATGACACTCCCGATCCCAAATTCTTAAATGCCTTTGTAAGCACGCCAAATAGAAGCAAAGTCTTTCCAAAAAAGCTGAGGGGGAGTACTTTCCGGTGCTGATCTGCTGACTATTGTTGTATTGATTTAATTGTGTGTGTTATGCCTCCAGCGCTGCATGTTCACAGCCCTATGACTGCAAAAGCCCAGTCCATGTCTCCCCAATCCATGCCACCCCTTTCAATGCTGACATCGCTGTGTAAAGAATGGAACAACACCAAGTAGACAAGTGAGGAAAATCCCTCATGCACTTTCTCTAGACCTACGAGTTTATTGAGCTGCCAAACACTGTAAGGGGAGTGTCCAGATTTATGCAAGAATCCTTCACGACTGTCAGCTTAACCGTTGGCTTGTATCCCGATGGACAGCTTGAGCTCTTTGGCCAGCGCTGCAGACTTAAAAGATCAAAAGCGTTTGAAAAAGGAAGCACGGAAAAAAAGTTGGGACACTGTGTAAATAAAAACAAAATGAAACTCATCCCCCATCCATATCTCTGCTCCTTACTTAACATCTATAACTCTAGCCGCACTCTACATTCTAGTAGTTTTCACACATCTTTTGGTTTACTCCTCGTTTCAGTTTTCTGCTGCAACTGACTGGAAAAACTTGCAACAGACCCTAAAACTCAGCTCATTTCTACCATCTTCTAAAAACTCAAAGCAATAATTCATGATCAGTGCACTTGTTTTTAACCCATGCATTTGAAGTATTATGAGTGACTTGATGTTATGTTTGTTGTAAATGTTTTCCCTTGTTTTCCTGTCTTTGTGCTGCTTCTTGGCACAGGTCGTCAGTGCAAATGAGAATCGGTTCTCAATTAACCTACCTGGATAAACAAAGGATGAATAAAAGAAGTGACAGGAAAAATCATGTGGGAGAGTGAGAGGAGTGACATTTGGCAAAGTGTTGAAGTTTCCAATCCACAAGACAGACTGTAGTTGCCATGTATATGCACAGCAGCAAACCAACTGAGCTATACCAGCAATTATAGAACTTAAACATGTCATGTGTTCAAATTTACCGTGAAAAATAAGACTTTGATGGCAGCAACACATCTCAAGTTGAGATGGCGCAACAAAAGGCTGGAAAAAGTTAAAGAATAGCTGGTGGAGCGGCATTTTCCAGCTATAAAATGAGGATTTTAGAGAGGCAGAGTCTGTTATGTATTGGATGCTCCTTATTCAGGTTCTCGAGCGGCATTTCACTAAAAACAGACACTCTGTACTCAAAATCACTATATAAATCAGGAACTTTTCCAGAAGTGCACATATCCAAGTTGCAACTATTGTAGAATTGTAGTATTATCATGTAGTATTATGCTGTCTTCTCTGAACCAAAGCTTATTTAAAAACAGAAAATTGCCTCCAGTCATCTTACTGAAAAATTGCCAATTCATTTAATTAGTAGAGAAATGTCCCTCCTGCTGCTTTTATGGCCTAATAAAACATTAATAACCAGCCTTTTGTTGCCCTTGTCCCAACTTTAAAAAAAATTTTTTTTAATTTTGATGTGTTGCTGTCATCAAATGTGCTATTATCTTTAATGAAATGGTAAAGTATCTCAGTTTCAACTCCTAAAATATGCTCTAATGTGGTTTTATAAGATTTGCAAAAACTATTTACATTTTACACAGTGCCACAACTTTTTTTTATTTTTAGAATTGGTACAAAAAATATGTGCCGACAAACAGCAGATGTTGCATAAAAGATTGACAGAATTACCGGGATTAGAGAGAAAAACTGTGATCTATTACAATGGTGTTTTCTTCTTGTAGGTGAGAGGAGAGAGAGAAGTCAAAAGCTGCTCTCAGATCCAGGCCTAATCCCTGGGTGAAAGGAGCATGTTTTCATTAGCATATGAAACAACTCCAGCAGTAAACATACACTACATTTTTATCTCTCATCTAAATTATTCATGAGGTATTTTCCTACTGTATGCAGTCAACTCACGGAGATCAGTTCCAATAAGATCACTGGAAAGGCTATATCCCAAAATAAACAGGCGTTCACACTTTGAAAAGGGTGCTGGCACACGCACTTTGCTAAAGGCACCTGCTGTAGAAAGTTGGTGGTGAGCAATATCCCAGATGCGCTGACCTTCAAATCAGCTGACATTACTGGGCACAGTCATATATTAGATTATAATCAGATTCAAATATGTTTTCTGTGGCTGTTGTAGAAGTTGCAAGCTAAGTTTAACACTCCTCCTTCTGCAGTGCCCCACTTTGTTTACCATAACACAATATTTTACACTGTCTGCAATCGATAAATGTATTTAATCTGCCAATTCTACTTAATATTGTATCATATATTTAAAGTTATACCTTTCGTTGATGTCAAATACAAAGGTGCAGTATATTTTGGTAGCATCTGGTGGTATTGTAGAGAGCAATGCTACACTTCACACCCTTATTTTTCTACCTTTGAGCACCTATGGTAGCCCAGCAGGGACATACTGTTGTTTGAACAAAATAGGAAATAGGCAAGGCACATTTATTTATATAGCACATTTTATACAGAGAGTAATTAAAAGTGCTATACAGAAAAAAAAGACAAGTTAAAAGTACATAGACAAGAATTACAACTAAAACAGTAAAAACATATTTTAAAATTATAATCCATCCATCCATCTATAATCTATCTGTTGTACTGTGATTAAAACATGTATTAAAATGATTGCCCCCCCACTTAATTTTTGCTAAAGTCTGAAAACAATGAGTAAAACTACTGTTATGTCTATATAAACTGCCATAGTCAGTGTGTGGAAAAAGAGTTAATGGTCATTACTCGGTTTCGCCAGCAGGGTGCGCTTGGTGCTTTATGCATCAGTAGCTGACGCCAGTAGAAGAAGTGTAGTCAGTACGTGATGAGCGAGTCTGCAGAGTACGTGCGCTCCTGTTCATGACTATTCTTGTACCTTTTGCAGGTAAGCTGGTTGAAATCGACACACAAACGATGTATAGCAGTAGTGATGCTTCTTGAGTGCCTTAGAGTGTAACATATGTCAAGCTAACGCGTAGTTTGACCAGTTTATTAGTTGGTAAGAGTCAGACACCACATTTTATTACTAAGATGGCGGACGTAGATCGGTGTAAGTAAGCTAAGTGCTGAGAGATTAATAAGAGTTGTGCACAAGGATGAGTTTATGGAGAAGACATGTTAACTGAAGTAAAAGTGTTTAGGACATGAGATCCGTGGGTCCAGAGCTAAGCAACAGTGTATGTGTGTGGATTTATGCCAGTGCTAATTCAGTTACTAAGCTAGGACAAGGGCCTGTGTTCTTCACACATTGGATTCAGGTTAAAGCTTCAGTATGCAACTTTGCGTGTAATGAGAATATTTACCATATTTAATGTAACATGTTTTATGGTCATTTTATTAGTGTAAAAGCAGTACAAATATGGTCAAAGACATTGGTTTGAAATAGATTTAAGTGAATAAATACAGTTCATAAGAGTAATTCATAAGAGGTAAAGACAACTGATTTTAAAAGGATATGAAACAGTAGTTAAAAACGATATAACATGGTTACTGAAGTTCCTATAAGTGTTTGCTAACAGGGTGAATATTATTTTGTAATGTGTCAATTCATAAAGGTTATGTCATATGTAAAACTGTACTAAACTGTACCAGTGCTAGAACACAATGTGATGTTTTTGAGAGATACTGTTCCTGAGCTATGTTCTTTGTGTTTTGCCACTACTACTATATTGTATGTGTTCAAAGTACATGGTTATGCAAATGTAATACAGAGATACTAAGTAGAAGAAGTCTAGTCAGCACGTGATGAGTGCATGACCAAGTGCATGACCTAGTGCACTCCTTTTAATGACTGTATTCTTGTACCTTTTGCAGACTTCTGTAAAAAAAATTAAATATGTTGCACCAAGAGTGAGTTGGCCCATCATTCTTAGCCGTGTAACATATCCAGCAGTCTAAGCAGGGACATCCAGACTTCCCTGTCCCTGAACACTTCCTCTAGCTCTCCTGGAGGAACCCCAAGGAGTTATCAGGCCAGCGTGTCCTAGGCCTTCCCTAGGATTTTGTCCTTTCAGTTATGACCCAAAGCTCATGACCATAGGTGAGATCAACCAGTAAATTGAGAGCTTTGCCTTTCGGCTCAGCGCCTTCTTCACCACAACAGACCGATACATCAACTGCATTACTGCAGACGCTGCACTGATCTGCCTGTCAATGTCATGTTCCATCCTTCTTCCACTCAATTATAATCAATTTAAAATTAAATTAAAAGAGAAGAGTGCAGATAAAACTCTGTTAGTTGACATATGCACAGCTAAAAAGAAACGTTTTAAGTCTGAACTTGAACATTGTCAGAGTAGAGGCCTGTCTCACATCATCAGGAAGACTGTTCCAGATTTTTGCTGCATAAAACTGACTTCTTCTCCAGGAGAAGACCTGTCCCTGAGGTTCTCAGAGTCCGAGATGGTTCATATAGGACCAACATGTCAGAGATGTTCTTTGGTCCCAAGTATATATTGCAGTACTTAGTTACTTTACTTAAGTACGATTTTCATGTACCTGTACTTTACTTGAGTAAATTTTACAAGGGGTACTTTTAGTTTTACTACTAATTGGTTTGAAATAAAAAGTATGTTGAGTTTTGTTTAAAATTAGGTTTTGCTGTGTGGTCACTATAGACACTCAGTACCTAAGTATAAAAGATGCAGTAAAGTAGTGCTCTTCAGAAAAACCTCACCTACAGATTCAGTTTCTCCAATTGCACCATTAACCTTTAGTTTTCAGCACAGTTTTTCGGCAACATCCCTCACATTTAACACATTCATTAGTTCTTGAATCTGTGTGAGTACTTTCACTTTTTTACTCACAAGTACATTTGAAAGTGAGTTCTGTTATACTTTTACTCAAGTAGAAATTTTCATGTGTTACTCTTACTTTTATTTTAGTACATTTTTGCTCATTTATCTGTACTTATGTAAAAAACAAAAAAAACAAAACTGACATATTGTGCATTCATCTTCTTCTACTTATTAAGGTTATTAGGGAATATCAAGCAACTACAAGCCTTAAATGGGCTACACCGAGCTGACACAGAGACACAGACAACCATTCACTGTCACATTCATTCAGTTTGGACATGCATGTCTTTGGACAGTGGGACAAAGCCAGTGTACCCAGAGGAGAGAACCTGCACACTCCACTGAAAGCAGAACTCAGTAACTTTTTTACCTTATATAAACAGTTTGGGAATCTGTGTGATGGTTAAGTGAGTTGTTGTGGGGTAAATGAAGTGTGCGCCATCTTCCCCTGGTGTCTCTGGGCTGTAAGTGACACTTGCGAGTTTGAGTGTTGCCGACCCAGAGTCGTAGAAGTCTCGGGTCTCGCGAGAAAGTGGCACATCCCGGTTAACAAAACAACAAGCTAGCGGTGGCTTTATTTCTCGATTTTTGTTGTTCCAGAGTGGCCAAATGAAAGAAAAACTTTGTACAGATAGGCGCAGGGGAAAACAAAAGTAAAGGCAAGCAAGAGGTCACACAGGAGTCAACTGGGCTTGTGAGTATTTATGATAGTGCTTTACTCCGAAATGTAAGGGGAGCTTTATAGAGGAAAATAAAGCAAAAAGAGCGAAGAAACGAGCAGAGATACTGAGTTCTGCTTTAAAGAGATCATTGTCGGCCAGCACAAGAAATTATCCCATGCCCTTCTTGATGAGAGGCAGGAATGCTAACCACTCTGCCACCATGCTCCCCCTGTAGGTCATACAAGTTCTCTTAAAAAGTGTGTTATGATCACATATACTTATCCTGAGACAAACACTTGCCAATACCACAAATGTAATCATCATTGCATATATAGATTCATAATGCACCAAATGTACCCCAGTTTTCTTATTTTATTGTTTATGGAAATGCCTTTTACCATTAATATCCGCTTTAACAACAAGCATCTCAAGCAATGATGTACTTCCTCCACCTCCCCCACTCTTTAGACACATAGGCTGCATGCCTTGTTAAACACATAGCACCCATTCCCCAATATGGCTGTAATGCATAATGAGGCGGTCTCCGGTAGTCTGTTGTAAAATGGCCGAGTTTTGGGGCTCACCTAACCAACACTTCCAGCGTTAGCCCCGCAAATAGCATTAAAAACATTACACTAATAATCACTATTAATGGCTGTGTAAAATTGGCTTAAGTGTGTGTAAAAACTCCCACAGTGAAGCTTGGGCTAATGCTGCTGAACTCATTTTCGATTACAGAGCGTGGCCGCGTAAACACAAAATGGATAATCAGTGGAATATAGAATTGTTGCATAACCAGATAATTTTGCTGCAGATGATTACTAGCTTGTTATATGAAATATTTTTAAAACAATGACAAATTACAAACAAAGTGGTGTTTTTGCAGCTCTAAAGTTCTGCCTCTGACTTTGCCACAGTCTCTCTCCTGAAATGACAGGTTCCTCTATTGCGGGCCCTTTTGTTTAGAGACTTTGCAGTATAATTGGTTGTCTTTCAGTGTATTTGCATATTCACAGTGTACCCAGCCCTCCCGGGACGACGTTCAAACACAGCTAATCTGGCGTTCGGGACACCACTGGCATGTTCTGGCTGGTTCAACAAGCATCACGCAGGTAATGAGAAGAGCAGCTCGGTGCCACGCTGTAGGGCTTCAGGATGTTCCACACGGGGCCTGTGGAGGTGGTTTAGGATCAGAGAGACTGCTGTTTTGGGATGAAGGAAGAAACCAGGCAGACATTAGCTGGAAACAGGGCCGACTCTAGTGTTTTAATGGCCCTAAACAAGATTTTGCTTGTGGCCCCCTAATTACTGCAAGCGCAAATGCCAAATAACACACACTGTTTCAACAGATATACATAATAGCCTAATAGAAAAGGAGAAATTGATTAACCCTATTTTCAGATCATAGTGGCAAATAAACACCATTAAAATCATAAACGTCTTTGTGTTGCTTCCCAGTTTGTGCCTTTGATGTATCTATAGTAGACAAGTTTGTATTAGGAAGAGCAGGAGGGTGTGGGGGGTCTTCAACGAAACAGATGCATTCTGGTAATCTTCGCTTTCTGCAGAGGTTTAAAAGTCTAAAATTATAAATCAGAATTTAAGGCTTTAAAAAGTCGCAAATTTGCTGAGATACAGAGTATTAAGATTTACATAACCTCATTCAATCTGGCGGTGACCAGATTCAGAAAGAAACTCGAAAACACAAAAACATAATTTACACGGTTATTATTTTGTCAATACAGGCATGATATACATCGTTAGAAAGCTTATGTTCTGTACAAAATGGGAATTAAGTAAATTTTATGCTTAAAATAGAAAATATGTATAATGACGATTCCTCAGTACGCCTAAACCGAAAAACAGACAGCTGGTAGATGCTATTACAGATATAGGACACATTGAACTATTTTTAATGAGTAAAACAAATTTAATTTGTTAGGCTAACAGACTAGCAGGACTGATCCAAATTGGGGCGTGACAACCGGCTTTTGCCATCCAACATGGCAGCTCGCTGCATCTCCACGCAAATCGTGATCAGGTGACGCTGGCTGAGAAGGGTCTATAAATGATTAAAGTGAAGGGTGACCGACACCCTTTCATTCACATTTAACCTACAGCAGTGTTTCCCAAACAGGGGTACGCAAGCACTTTGCAGGGGGTACTTTGAATTGTTTCATCATTTGATAAAAAAAAAAATTGCCATCTTTTCATTTTAAACTGTTGAATCCTATGAAAAACAAGCAAGCACAAACTGATGACAAATGACTAAAGGCGGTGAAACTATTATAATTATTATATCAGTGGTTCCCAACCTTTTTTGCCTCATGTACCCCCTGAGCTTTTTGTCAGTTTTTAGCATTTAGCAGTTTCACCACCTCAGACTTGCGCTCGCTTTTGTTTCATGAGTTACAATAATTCAGTTTGAAAGTATTGCAAAAAATTTCTTATAATCTTATCTTGGTTGGGAAACACCGTTATATTGATATGCCCTTATTCAAATGACTAAATTAAATTAAGTGTGCTAGTGGGTCCTTAGGCAAGATAAGGTCTTATGGGAAACCAGAGCACCTTGATGAGAAGTGGGCTACTGGAACAAGACGGACATGGACTATATGCGAGAACAAGGCTCTGTTGGAATGTTACTACTCCCGTAACCCTAGTCAGAGGAGTTACATGCAGAGAATGTGGGAAATATGGTAACTTCGAAACCCACAATCAACACTCACTGCTAAACAACTAGTAGCTCAGCGTTCCAACATCCACAAGCAGCACCTGCTTTTACAACTTGAGATTGATGAGGTATAACACAAATGCTACGGCAAGGGGGAGACAGGCAAGGTCAGAGGGGAGTTAACACCAACTCCCCATCCAGAGATTGGGTACGAAGCCCCAATAAGCATGATCATGCTGAGCGAGGCAGCAACTGACCTGAGAGATAAGATCATGGCTAAAATGAGCACCAGGCAACCCCAACAACAGTTACAAAGACTGAGTGAAGTACCATCAGAGTCTCCTGGAAGATGTGAATGCAACTTTGAGAACAATACCTACTACGACCATCACTGAGCTGATATACAGTTCAGCAGCAGTGGTCCTTGAGGCACTTGGCTATCGACCAAAGAGCAACCATAAAGATCCACATCCACCATGGAAAAGAAGGTTGGAGGCTAAAATCAAGGCAACTCGGAGAGAAGTGAGCCAACTGTCAGACATATTGCTCCAGAAAGGAGCAACGAAAAAACAAGTACCCAAGAGGTACAGGCAGATGCCCATACCTGAAGCACTGGAAACTGCCAAACAAAGACTCCAAGCCTTGGCCACCCGCCTAAAGAGGTACACGAGAGAAATTGAAGCAAGGCGAATAAACCGGCTGTTCTCAACTCAACCAGCTAAAGGCCTCGATACACCAAGGCGACTCCCAGACTGCCACCAAAAAGACGGAGCGACAGCTCGTCTCTTCCCGTCTCCTCTCGTTCCCTCCCGTTTCCTCACGTCGCATGACCTTTTTCCCTCGTCATACACCGAAGTGACAACTGACCTAAAGACCGTGTCTTATGCATGCGCGTGATGTAATTACCCCCCCAAAGTGGCAGATGGCGCTAGCCAGTGAACAAAGATAAACGGAAGTGACACAATGTTTGGTGTGTTGGTCTGCCACTGTTCTCAGCTTGTTTGAACCTTTGAGAAGCATGATAATGGCCGGTTTGGACATTATTTTGTGTGGATTAGGTGCTGCTGCTCTGTTACTTGAAGAAGATAACTTTCCGCACGGAATTGCGAAAAATGCAAAAATGGTGACAGTACGCTGCCACAGCGGTTTTCACCTCACGTCACTCTGTCACTTCCGCTAAAATTCCCGTGAGCTGATTGGCGCGGCAGCTGTAGTGCTAGGCCTATTAGAGCGCTTCGTGCCAAAAACCAAAGACGCCAATTCAACGAGGCCAATCGGCAGAAAACTAGTCAGACGTCCTGGAGCGATGGGGGCTGACGGCGCATACATGTCAAAAGGACAGAAATGAGCGACGTGGAAGAACCGTTAAGACAGCTTCAGATGGGCGACCTTGGTGTATAGAGGCCTTAAAGTGTACTCTCAGTGGCAGGGTAATAACAACAGAGCAGACCTGCCAAGGCTGGAGACTGAACAATACTAGAAAGGCATATGGGAAAAGGAAGCCTCACACAACAACGGTGCACAGTGGCTAATGGATCTAAGAGCAGACCACAACAACCTCCCTGAACAAGAACCAGTAACCATCACAGTGGCAGACATCCAAGAAAGAGTCTCAGGTATGAAAAACTGGACCGCACCAGGGCCTGACATGATTCACACCTACTGGCTGAAAAAGTTAACTACACTCCATGCCTGGCAGCACAAATGAACCAGCTGCTAAAGGATGGGACCCACCCTGAATGGCTAGCCAAAGGCCAGGACAATCCTGATTCAGAAGGATCCCCTGAAGGGAACAGTCCCATCCAACTGTCAGCCAATAACCTGTTTCCCCACCACATGGAAGCTCATGTAGGGCATCATAGCGGCTAAGATAAGTGGGTACATAGATCAATACATGAGCACAGCACAGAAGGGCATTGGTAAAACACCAGAGGCGCTAAACACCAGCTGCTGATAGATAGAACAATCGCTCAGGACTGCAAAGCCAGACACACTACTCTGTGCACCGCCTGGATTGATTACAAGAAAGCCTATGACTCAATGCCACACACATGGATCATGGAATGCCGGGAGATGTATAACATCAACAGGACTCTCAGAGCCTTCATTGCAAACTCGAAGTGGAAGACCACCCTTGAGGCCAACTGCAAGCCAATTGCACAAGTGTCCATCAAATGTGGCATATACCAAGGAGATGCTCTGTCCCCGCTGCTGTTCTGCACAGGTCTGGACTCTCTCAGCCAAATAATCACCAAGACTGGCAATGGATACCTCATTTGGTAGAGACGCTTGCCCACTAACCTGAAGGTTGGTAGTTCAAGCCCAGCAGCCGGCAATGCATGTCACATCTGTTGTCGTGTCCTTGGGCTTTACCCACCTTTCCTGTATAAATATGTCAGGCTGACTGTTTTGGTTGGTGGTCAGAGGGGCCATAGGGGCACAATGGCAGCCACGCTTCTGTCAGTCTCAGACTCAGAGGCCAGAGTTCTAGAGTTCACCTTTAGAACAACTTCTGCTCATTTGGTGAACTCAGCCGTGTTGGTTTACTTTTCCAGTCTGTGGAACTTGTGTTTTCACTGCCTTTTATATCTGCTTTGGTCATTATATTTTTACACAAATGTCAATTAGCGAGTGTCATGGATGCTCTCAAAGAGTCCAGAGACCTCTACAAACCGTTCAGGGTAAGTTACATGAAGTTAAATCGGGCCGATATATCGGTTGACCTCTACCACTGTAGGAGTCATGGGGGTTGGAGTCTATCCCAGCTATGTTGGGCTTGAGGCTGGGCTACACTTTAGACCAGTGGTTCTCAACCTTTTTGAGTCGTGACCCCCTTTAGACCTTTGCAAGAGGCTCTTGAGGTGAGTGACAGTGACATCTTTAAGTGTTTGTGTGCTTATGTCGTAACTGTCTATGTACTCGTCAAGCTCAGGGAACATCTTAAAGCTGCCCCCATCCACGCGCTCAGCCCACTGCTTCAACTTTCTTTTATAGGCGGTAATTTTATCAGAAAAAAGAAGGACATTTGTGTTTGGGCCATGGAGAGACAGTTAAGTTTGTCAAAAATGCTTGCTAAATATGCGAGGCTTGTGACCCACTTAAGGGCAGTAAGATTGTCTGTGAGGGGGAACCACAGTCGGATATAAAAATGCGTGCACTTCTTCACATAGTTCAAATAGTCTTGTTAATACTTTACCATGGGACAACCATCTAACATCTGTATGAAAAAGAAGTGCTTTGTGTTATGAACTCATTTCATGGCATAGTATGGCAAAAAGTGTGCTCTGTACTGGTTGGGATTTAATGAAGTTGATGATTTTAACAGATGCCTGAAATATGTTGCGAAGTTCTGGCTCCAGGCATTTACTTGCGAGCGCTTCTCTGTGGATCATGAAGTGCAAAAACCTTACATGGGGAGCTACCTCCAACACGCAGGCTTTTAAGCCTTTTTTTGACCCCTGCATAGCTGCCAGCCCCATCTGTGCACACAGATACACATCCCTCCCACCGTAGTCCCACTTTTTGCATCTCATTGTTCATCTTGTTAAAAATGTCCTGCCCGGTACATGTGCCCTCCATTGAAGAACAAAACAACATCTCCTCCTGCATTTTCCCATTATAAATGTCAGTAGCGCAGAGCCTGACACACTGTACACTCATCAAGCTGCAGCAAGAATCTTCCACTTTTATTCACTCTCTCAAGTGAGAGACAATTGCTGTGTCCTGAATGCGGCGTGCAACAGTGTCATTGGAAAGAGGAATTGTCAGGAGAGATTTGGATATTTTCTCACTGTTCATAGCTCTGGCCATTGCCACTGCGGCTGGACGGATAAGGCTCTGCAATAGTGTGGGCTTTTTTGACTGAGCCACCAGATATGCAACTTCGTATGACACTGCCAAAGCTTTAGCTGGGACAGTAGCATACTCACTCACCAAAGTTTTTTGATATCATTCTTGTTCCCTGCACCAAAACAAATCTATTGGCTTATCAATGTATGTGCTGTGTTTTGTCACTAAATGTCTCTTAAGCTTGACTGGTTTTAAGCCCTCATGTGCCAGAACTTCAGAGCCGATAACACAATGGGGATATTTGATGTTGTTTTTGATTGTAAATGAAAATCCGTATTTCAAAAATTCCAGCTGATATTTGCGAAGTCTGCTGACTTGTGTGTCTGCCAGGCCAGTGTTCTGTTGAGATGTGCTACCTTGTCGAAAAAGCTACCTCCATTCAATTTCTATGGAACGCTAACCATACTTGTCCAAGAAAAATCAATTGAATTAGTCAGCAGTTATAAATACCTTGGATTTCTGCTTGACTCTGAGCTCTCATTCAAAGTGCATATTGCCAATTTGGTTTGCAAACTTAAAGTGACACTAGGTTTTTATTATCAGAACAAATCTCACTTAGAGCTTGCAAACTTTGTACCTCTGCTTGATTATAGTGATGTTCTGTACATGACTGCTTCATATAAATGTCTTCAGTCCTTAAACACTGTGTATCAGTGTGCCTTGAGGTTTGTGACTGGTTGTAGTCGCCTCACCCACCATTGTGAACTGTACGCCAAAGCTCAGTGGCCTTCCCTGAGCACACGAAGGTACACTCATTGGATGCTACTGGTTTAAAGTACATACAGCCCAGTAACCCGCCGCCGGGATATTTTCCCATGTTCGTCAGTCACGTCTGTCATGCTGGGAGTTATGAGGTTAAAAAGCACTCCTCGGCTTGGCTCCAGCTTATCTTTGTACACTTCTCCAAATGTCTACCAGTAATTATGCCTTACGTTCTAGTGACATTTTTCACTTGCAAGTTCCTCATGTTCAGACTGAGTTGGGAAAACAGGCCTTAACCTTTTCCACTCCTGCTTGGAATACTCTCCAAACTGAACTAAAACTGTCTGAACTTGTCTCATTTAAAACCTTTTGTTCCTTTTTTACGTAATAGGAAACAAGCCTCTATAAATCAGTGCCTGTGTTTTTAATTTTCTACTTTGAATAAGTGCACCTTGTAATCCAAACTACTTGTACCTTATAATTTTTAACTGTTTACTACTATTGCACCTTCAAATAGCATTGCACTTAAATACCATACTGTTTACAACTACTGCACTTTACATTTGATGTTTATTGTAATTTCTGCTCTTGACGTGTGCTGCTGACCTCTTGGCCAGGAAACACTTGTAAATGAGATTGTGATCTCAGTGGGTTTTTACCTGGTTAAATAAAGGTTAATTAAAAAAAAAAAAAAACGCCTCTCTGACCATAACCGTTATAGCGAGTGGATAGTAGTTTTCGACGGGTAGCACATCTTGACAGGACATCGGCTTACGCTTCTGGGGAGGTGCTGTTGGCAGGCTGTCTCCTGATTTACCTGGTGACTCCTCCTGCTGCTCCAAATCTTTAGCAAGAACACCTTTTCTCTGAAGCCAATGATCCATTTTCTTTTATGCAGCTGTGACAGTTAGCAATGAACTCCTGCTGCAGGCTAACACAGAGCAATCGCACCAAAATGTATCTTATTTGTGTACTATTGTATAACCGCTTCGCATCTGAACAGATCGTAGGGACATAATTCAACTCATCTCACTTAAAGTAGGACTAAATGCTAAAATAATATGCTGTGAAAATAATATGTTTTAAAAAATTTAGGCTATTTTAATATGCTATTTAATATGCTATTTAATATTAGGTATAATGGTGTAAAAATTATTTGGCGACCCCATAAAATTATCTCGCGACCCCCGAGGTTGAGAACCACTGCTTTAGACTACCCAGTTAGTCACAGAGCTGCAGCAAGAACATGCAGACAATGCACACAAAACTGCAGAACACTACCAACACATTATTTCTTGGTTTCTCTACCAAATACAAACACATTTTGTAATACCTGTATGAAAATACACCACTTGAGATAACACTCAAGAAACAATAACCAACTATTGTGCTCCAGTAAAAACAAAGGAAGTGCTTAGTGCTGCAGCTGAGCCAGTCTCCGTCACTTCAACGCTGGTCCATTCCTCAGACACACTGCCTAACAGCCACTTAAATATTTGCATATTCTGCACATAAAGGTCTTGAGACTGTCAAATTATTTTGAAGTCTCTGCAGGAGTGCTGACAGCATGCGTCCACACAGTCGGGAGAGTAGCATTTCTGGTCTCCGGGGGCAACTGTACCTCCTCCTCCATCATTAAACACATAATGGCCCAGATTTTGTTTGCTCCCAAGTCTGTGTCAACAGCGTCTGCAGGCAGTGGATGACAACACTTCAAAGTGAGGGATGATCTTGAGCCCCACTGAAGCTGGATGTGCCCGCTTCCTCTTTCCCTTCATGTGCAGTACTTCAAACCACAATATGTTGTTTCCATGGCAGCTCGCATTGTTGTGACTAGATATTTTCAGATGCGCATGAGTTCGGCTAGTTTTATCACGGCTCTTGAATTAGCAAAGAACAGAAGACATTATGTGAAATGAGAAATATGATATGCACCGCTTTTGAGGAAAAGAAGGCCCTCGAAGAAAATTAAGTTGAAAATGAATTACATCAGAAGTAGGGCTTTGATATATCTGTAGTAAAAGAGAGGTCCAGAGCAGCACTCACAGCGGGAAATCACCACTGACTCACCAGCTTTGAAGTCTCACACATGAAGATCATGTCCACGCCAAATTAAATCACTCTTACTCATCAGCCTTTTCCATTTGAGCTTGTGCCGCCTCTGTCATCATTAACACCACTGGCCATGTTAGTCAGGCAGACACGAAGACGGCGCTCTCTAACGCTGTTGTAACCGGGATTAACCCTTGACACAGCATTTTCTTCTGTTGTATGATGCATGAGATTTTACCAAAGAGGAATTTCGACACAAGATACCACTTAACATGGGGCTCTTTTTATTCAAGAATATCCACTGAAACAGGCAAATTTGTCACACCACTTTTAAATAATAGGGGGTACATAATCTGCAATGACAGAGAGGTTGTGGTGATCCTTGAGCAAGCTGACACACAGTTCAGAATTGTTTAAAATATTTGTAACCATACTGCAGGTCACACATTATGAACTTATGAACTCCTGTATATTCTCAATTATCAATACACAAATGACACAATATAAAATGAACTAATGTATTTAAAGCTTCTGTATTTAAAAATTTAAAAGTGCTTATGTTGTGAACAAACTGAACAGGAACTTTTGAATGTACATTAAAAGTGAATCTCGTTGCTTCTGAATTAAGGAATAAATAGTCTATTAAGTGATTATGTGCGGTGATGATAATGATGATCTGAGCATAAGGGAGCTGCTCCAAGTCAGTACTAAACATAATGTGTGATGACCTGTAACCAGCCAGTCATTAAGACACAATGAGCATTAAACACACCACACACAGCCATACACAGGGCTGGGAGCATTATCAGCTCTTATAGAGGAGTGTGCTGTAGGACTGCGTCAGCTCAATATGAATTCTAATAATAATGATGCATGTATATGAGCTGCTCAAGGCTTCAACCACTTATTGGGACCATTTTCTTCACTTTCTGCATTTTCCTCTCTTAGTCATCACCCTCGTGTTAGTAAGAGAAATAGGGAAAACTCATTATAATCATGTCTCTAAAATGTCTAAATCAGTGATTCTAAAACTTTTCAAACCAAGTAAACACCTAAAAAAACATTTGTCTTTCCAAGTACCATCTATAACAGACTCAAATGAGCCAAAAACTTGACTAACCTAGATCAAAATGAATGGATAACATAAGGTTTAGCAGAAGAATGCAATACTAAACAAGGACTAAACAGTAACACTAAATCAGGACTAAACCAGGTCTAAACCAGGACTTGAACATCCAAAGGCACCACCAAAAGAAGCTAATATACCACCGGTGATACCTGTACCACAGTTTGAGAACCAGTCTAAGAAAGAATTATTTTTTATGTAAGACTGTGTCAAAAACAGCTGTGACAAACAGTTTACAGTATATTCACCAGCAAGGACCATGCCATAACAATAGGGTACATTAGAAATATTTATTAATAATAATAATGCAATGGATTTAAATAGTGCCTTTCTAGATACCCACAGTACTTTGCATTATACATTCACTCCTCAGTCATACTTGGTGGTGAGAATTTCTGTAACCACAGCTGTCCTGGGACACACTGTCACACTGACACATTCATACAGGCAAGATGGGTAAAGTGTCTTGCCCAAGGACACAAAGACAATATGCAATATGCCTGTAGTGTGGCTTGGAGGGTCAACGTCTCTACAAACTGAGTTACTGCCGCCCTAA
This sequence comes from Bostrychus sinensis, assembly GCA_020698575.1. Lineage (NCBI taxonomy): Eukaryota > Metazoa > Chordata > Actinopteri > Gobiiformes > Eleotridae > Bostrychus > Bostrychus sinensis. The sequence continues at coordinate 13,017,923 of CM036254.1, read as the reverse complement.
ATTATTATTGGAGGACAGACCTAATACAATGAAGGGATGATGAGCAGATGATGGCAGAGCTGAGACTCAGTGTGGGGGGTTATGACTCTGCACGCCAGGGGCCCCCCTCTAGTCGGAGAAAAGAGACTGAGAAAGAAAGTGAATGTAAGGGGAGGTGTAATGCAGGTTTGAATAGGGCTGATGGGTAATATAGTCGAGACGTGGCCTTGCTCCCGTATTTAAGTTAACTCATTTAACTTCATTTATGTTCTCTAAGTATTATATTTCCTAATTCTCTTAATATATATCCATGCACTAATATGACTGTGTAAACTAATTCTTTTCTTCTAAACTCAAGTTGCTTAAACAATATACACACCTATACATGCCTCCAGAAATGTATGCATATTGTTGAATCTGTTTAATAAGCCGTATACTGCTTTATTGGCTGTATTTGCAATACTGTTCTGTATAGTATATTAAACATTGAACATATTATGTTTGATGAAGCCAATATAAGTAAATATTAAACCCAGTACAAAGCTGTCAAAAGGTGATGTACAGTATGTTGGTACCCTTGTATTCATTTATGTGCTTTTGAATTTATTTTTTATCTCTACCTCACATTGAAACACCTTTGGCTTTGTTCTCAAAAACATGCCTTGTCTGCAGATAATTGTCCTTCTACTGAGTTCTGAATTGTTTCTCGTTAAAATGTACAAAACGGGCACATTAAAAGAGTGTTTGGATTTTTCTCTGACACAAAAAAGGCTTTGTCTTTACTCCCAGTAGTCATCCTATATCTTTCCATATCACATTTACGGTAACACTGGCTGCTCTTGAACATGCTGCGTCGGCTTTACATTCATCTTCTCCACAACTTATTCTACTGTCAAGAAAACCGTGCGAAGCGTCATCTCCCCAAAAGCAGCAGATTGCATTGAGGACTTCTTAATGACGGTTCTGAATCACTCCCCCAATAATCTGTCTCAATTCATCCAGCCCTGGAGATGAAGCCGCAGCCCGCCGGTTCAGGAGAGGAGCTGTCAGAAGTGTCGAGAGCAATAGTACAAGTGCTTACTCATCACCACACTGGTGATCCCTCCCCGGGCCGGACACGGACATTTTATTCAAAGTTTAACTGCTAGATCTAATGCCCATTGACTTCTACATGCTACAGTACACGTGTGTAGGCTGGGAAGTGGAGAAGGCAGCTGTTTAAAAAGATGCACCCTCTGCTATGACTCAGCACAATACTACACAGTACAGTCATTTCTTCACAAGGAGCTGTGATTTTGATGGAAGGCATACGGCACTGTGGGAAAGTCTTAGACAGGTTTTTAATAAAAAAGAAAGCGAGGTGGGAGAGCATAGACCTCTGCTAACACACACATTTTATCACATTTTTTCAGCCACATTTATTGCAGACTAATGAGTTGCATTGTGTACTCATATATAACTCAAATACATGGATTGTGATAAAGAATTCAATCGCTCTGATGCTTTGAAACGACCCAGTGAACTGACTTGCTTACAGAACCACTCTGCTACACATAGCATATGAAAACACCTATACTTAGATATGTTTTCAACACACACACATATTTAGTATTAAAAACTAAAAACAACAGCAACAGCTAACCTCAAAACCAGAGCTGGACATTAACTCTACCCAACTGGAAAAATGTGGGTAGATTTCCATTTTGGCTGGTAACATATTCAGTCTCTCTAGCCACTTTGTCTGGTTAGATTTATATATACATGACTTTCTGCTACTTTTCTTATAAATCCCCCATAATGTAAAAGTAAGTCATCAGTGGAGAGACAAAATTAAGGTTTTAACTGAAACAATGTAAAAAAAAAAAAAAAAAAAAAAAGCCAGACAAAACCAAAAATATACAGATTTTCAGAGTCTAATGAAGGTATTTTCTTTTTGATAATGATAAATTACAATTTTATCTTTTCAAAATCTTTTCAGTGGTTTTCAAATGAATTGTAAAAAACACAGATTATTGTCTTATATACTACACATGAATTGGCATTTAACTGGTGAAAAACCTAAATGGCTGGTAACCTTTAAAGAACACTAATCAAAATGGCCAGTGAGCAAAAATGTTTATGTCAAACCCTGTTCAACACTCAAAAAAACTTATTATACAGTAAGTATACACTCTAATAAAAATAAATAGACAGCAACATTGAGCAGCTTCAGGTGTCTCTCTCTGAACTTACCACCACCAACTATCTAACTGTAACTTTTAACTTTTATTTTTTCGATGTTTCTACTCTCTGTTATTATCTGCCCTGTTTATGAAAAAATCCTTTCAGAAAAAAATGACTCACTGATGGGAGCTGGCTCTCACTCTTCACTTTAAAGAACCAGCTCTTTGTACCAATTCGTTTGCGACTGACCCATCACTAACCTGGACTCAAACTCAAAGATCATCTAGAGTTCAGGGGTAAATGCTACTAAGGTGCTACTAAGGTAGGCATGATGTAAATGTACATGATCATTAAAGCAGAAGTCAGAAACCTTTTTTACCTTAAATACCCAAAAATGTGATGTTTAAATCCAATGAGCCACAAAACCCTTATATCTCGGAATAGGTAAAGAATCTACTAAAACAAATTTTTCTTATAGTGAATGAAGATAGTGTTGTCTGTTTCTGAAAATAGTACAGCATCCCTTAAACTGGAGCCACCACCAAATGAATTATTTTGTCCTTGGCCGATTGCTGACCTTTCCTGAAATATACATAACAAAAATAAAATTCTGTCTGTCATTAAAGCATTCTGAGTTAACAGAGGGTTTTTTTTGCCACACTTCAGAGAAACTTCTGCGCAGCACTGTATTTGTGATAAATAAGAGATCTGGAAATAAAAGTGAATGTGGCAGAAGCAGGGATTTCAAATCGCAGCAGGATGTAAGGCTTACGGCTCGTATCAGGCTCTAATTGGATGAAGATAATCTTATCAGTGACACAGGTCAGCGGCAAATTGTTCCAACAAGAAAATTATGAAAGACTGTTTTCCCTCACCTGCTGTTTCTCGTGTTCCTACCTACAAATGGGATGTTTTCACAATTAGGCCCCGTCCCACCGCAAGGGTATGTGCGAGTTTGTTAAGATCATTTTCTCTATAATGCTGGCATTTTGATGCAACATCTCCAGAAGACAACAATAATAATTAGGAAGCCAATGATGCCACTCAAGACAGGAGACATATGCATGAGCTGCTTGTTTGCCCAGCTGGAGTAACAGACAGCAGCTGTGTCCAACATCATTCATCTTCTCCATATATACTGTAGTCTTTGCCAATTGGTAGTGTTATAGAAATCTGCATGGGATAAAGCACACCTCCAGCTAATTGTGCAGCAGCCTCGGCATAGTTACCAGTAAACCAATAAAATGCTCTATCTTAAATATAGAAAACAGTTTATACCATACACAGTGACTAGCGTGCATTTTAAGTGTAAATAACACAGAAAGATCATGGGTCGGCCCAGACAATGAACCCACAATTTTGCATCCTCATTAAAGTATTTAGATAATAGGTGTGTTATTTTTAAACACTTGTGTCAAATGGGGGTTAAGAAGATTATTGAGCTGAGATGTGTGGAGTATAGCTTTGCTCGAGTCCGGTCTTAGTTTTGAGACCATTTATTTACGCACTTGGTCTTGTCTCAGTCTTGGATGCAACGGTTTCTGAGATTTTATTTCCCAGACAATATGAGAAAATGCTGTTATTCATAATTTTTATTCATTTTCTGCATTGGAAGAATCAGGAACATGTTCTGTTGTCCTGTGTTCTGTTTGTGAAGTCTGTTGCATCATTAAAATATAGTTTTTAATGTATTTGAACCACTTTCCTCCTTTATTTAGTGTTAGTTCACAGAATTTGGTTCTGATGGTCTCGGTGTGCCTTGGTTTCGGTCTCAATTCGATCTCAGTCCTTAAAAGTCCTGGTCTCAGCTTGGTCTCGAACCCCAAAAGCCAAAATCCTGCTGGTACAAGCTGAACATTCACATTTATTATATATATTATATTTATTTGTTTTTTCATACATTTCCTATATAGCCTATTATAATATACATGGTTTTCAATATATGCATCAAAATAAACCTTGAACCGCACACATCGGTAAACCTTAAACAGCTAATAGGTGGCCAAGTTGGTTAGCATTAAATTAACTTCTAGGACTTTAGGTTTAATTCATTATTGCTCTCACAATAGTACTATACATTTTGAAGCACAGTGGGAAATCACTTCAGTAAGACAAGCTGGTGAAAGGATTGTTGTTTAAGCTTTGATTTACAATGTAACAGTGCAAACCTCACCTAGATGTATGTGTGTGTTAGTCTGAATACTAATGCGTACCTGCAGAGAGATGCAGTGCGGTTGTAAAGTGATAGCCTCTCTGATCCAGAGCTGATTCAAGAGCTTGCACTTTGCACCCAAAGGACGCACGAGGAGACGTAATGCATAATGTGGTCTACTCACAGTCCGCACATTGATCTGTTTGTAGTACATTATGTGATTTACACACACAAAACCTGACTGATGATTATGTAGATTTTATTTCAGACCACCACGAAGAAGGTTATGCATTCAGTGACATTGGTTTGTTTGACTGTTAACTCAAAAAGCAAAGGTTGGATTTGGATTTGGATCAGAAAAGGTCACTAATGGGCCAAGGATCTGGCACTTTACCATACTGACATCTCCTCTGCCAAAACAATAATAATAATAATTAGGACATGACATTAACACTAGCCAGTTGGCCAAATGCGGATAGATTTCCATTTTGGCTAGTAACACATTAGCCACTTTCTCTGGTTGGAATATTTTTTGCTTTGTTTTGTTTTGTTTTATTTAAACTACTTAAGATCTGACTTTTGCTGCTTTGGTTATAAATCCCCATAATTTAAAACCTTTAGTAAATCATGAGTGGAGAGACAAAATTACAGTTTTAAAAAGCCCCTTTGCAGTGGTAATTTTTAAAAGAATTATAATAAGATAATAATTGTTTTATATAGCTACTATATTCTACATATGAACCAGCATTTTAACAAACAAACTATGGCTAGCGAAAAACCTTAATGACTAGTAACCTTTAAACCACACTAGCCAAAATAGCCAGTGAGCAAAAAAGTTAATGTCAAACACTGATAATAATAACAGTAAAAAAATAAAAAATACCAACTCCAGTCACAAGGGGTCAGTGCAGGAACAAATGATTATTATTGGGTCTGGATTCAGATCATCGTCTTCAGATATATTTTGTGGATTCTTTCAGATACAAAGGCGCACAACAACAAAGTGGAACATCATGAAAAAGTGAAATTATCTTTAATTATTTTCAGTTTAATTCTAAAAGTGATACAAGTATATCGATTGAGCACACACAGAATGATACAGTATTTCAAGCATTTTATTTCAATTGTTCTAATTATAAGTATGTAATATGCAATCTATATTTATGAAATTTGTATTAATTGTAAGCCATATCATCACAATTAAAACAGACAAATGCTTGAATTATTTTACTTTGTACAGAATCTATATAATGCTTTACTTAATTATTGATGTTTCCACTACATATATTCATTTACTCATACAGCGCTTGTACGGTTTTTGTGGGTCAATACATAGAGCATTTACCCCTAAACTTACCCCTTGAGGAAAGTCTGTTTTTTCCAAGTTTACCTATTTGTAAAAGCATTTTTTTTTTTAAATTGTTGTCACCAATATGGCCCCAGTCTGCAGTGTTGATCATTTTGCATTCAGAGCCACACACTCCCCACTTTACTAAAACACTGTCTAATTCCTTAAGACTTTTGGTTGCCTGGAAACTATGCAAAATGTGGCAAAAAGACATTATAGACTAAAATTAAACACAATTTTTAATTCTTAATGATGGTGACTTCTTTGGTTTATATGCAGTGCAGATTAATTGTACTGGGGTAAGATGCTAAAGGGCAGCAGCAGAGGAGAACAATATTGACAGATCAGTGTAATGACTTCATTTTATGGCTGTGTTGAAAGTGTCAGGGAAAGCACTGAATCTACATAATTAACCTCCTAACCAGTGGCTTTTACACAGCAGGTAATGGTCCACAATTATGGGAAACTAAAGTAAAACAGCAATTAGTGTGCAGGAATCTATAGCATACCACATTACAGACTTTTAATCGGCTATTGTACAGTAAAATGGATAATATTGTGAGCATGTAGGTTACCGTAGTTGTCACAGTTGGTATACTATCTGTGTAAATGTTGAGCCTGGAAAATGTGATATTTTACTCATGGAGTGGCTTATGTGCCACTCCATGAGCTGTTGAGAGACTTCTTGTTGAGTTTCTAAACAGATAGTCATCTTTAAAATAGCTGCTATTTCAAAATGTAGTCAATACATTTCACAATATATATAACAATAATTTCTTACTTGCAGAATATGTGAGACAAGTTTAAATGGTTGCAACAGTCATACTTTATTTCTCGGTTAGACTTTGACACAGTGTTTAAATATCAGTGTATCCTTGTTTTAAAGTTACTGTAAGCAGCTTGTACGGGGTTTGTGGGTCTGTGGGTTGCTGTCTTTCCGCTTTTCTGATTGGACGATCGGCAATGCAGGGGTTTAGAACCAAAACAAAAACTGTAAACATAAACAGCTTGTTGTACATTTAATATTTTTTATTGTGAATAAATCAGCTGTACCATTGTTTTCAGTCAAACTAATATTTGATTTAAACATGATTACCTCATATTGCAATTTTTATTAAATATAAAACTATATGTACTGCTCATTGCACTTTTAAATTGTAAAAAACTCAGTAGTAGTGAGTAGTGAGTTCACAGCTGGCCTTTTTGTCGAGGTGTAGTTAGAGCATTTTGTGGAGATAATCTTTTGCAATGATCTGCTTAATATGTCATTCAGAAAATAATGAAAAACTTAGGAAGGTAGTAAGGCGCAACCTTAGAGATCAAGTGAGAAGGAGCTTGGGGTAGAGCCGCTGCTCCTCCACATCGAGAAGAAGTGGCTCAGGCATCTCTTTTGGATGCCTCCTGGATGCCTGCCTGTTGTGGGATGTGTTCTGGGTCCCACCGGGAGCCTCGGGAGGCGGCCCCTGGGGAAGAAGACCCAAGACATGCTGGAGGGACTGTGTCTCTTGGCTGGCCTGGGAACTCCTCGGGATTCCCTGGAGGAGCAGAAGAAAGTGTTTGGGGAGAGGCAAGTCTGGGTGTCTCTGCTTGTCTCTGGTTGCATGATTTTATCAGATCATTGCTTACAAGGCAGACGGCAGATAGAAAATCAAAATCAACTACAAGGTATACTTAGTACATTCATAGTACATTCATAAACATATTTTTTTCTGAATATGGATATAAACCATAATGATGAGTGTAGTCCTGTGTATTCAAAGCTTTGCGGTAGGCCTTGTGTAAATAAAACAACTGGTGTAATGAGGATAGATTTTCGATGGGAAGTCTGTAATGAAACGATTAGAGGATCTGTTGGAGCAGGCAGCGCTGCACCGGCGACAACTGTGAGAGCTGTAATGATCAGAGATACTGCCGAAAAAATCCCATATCCCATATCACACATTTCTTCCTTTTGACTGTTTTATTAGAAAATGAATTGAGTCGGCGTGGCTACTTTCTCAACTCAGGTTCCTCCACAGATCTGTATTCCACTCATTCTTCAATCACGCAACAGCCACGCGCACGCACACACTGTTCTCCGGCACTTCTGTGATCGGCTGTCAGAGACCATTGTGTGATGTGGAGAGACGTCTTCATTTATTCAGCAGCTGTGTGGATATGCCGTAGACCCTCAGTGCTGCACCCACATGTGAGCCACTGGACTAAAGCCCCAAAACACCTGCCTATGACCCTGCAAGATACAGTGTGAGGCTTTAGACTGGATACTTCGAAACGCTAAGGAGGATGCATCGTTGTGTGTGTTTTCCTCATTTATATGCATTTGTTTGATCTGCTTTCAGAGGAAATGTTTACTTCAGTTCTTAATTATGGACGCACTGGTGTAGGTGTAGTTATGGTGTTACACAACTAATGATAACAGGGTTCCTACTGAGATGTGGAGATGTGGAGATAGATTTTTTCATTGCTTAAAAGAGACAGAAGGGAGACAATGTTAGCTGATTGGAAATTGGTGTTTTTTTGGGAGGGTAATATTTTGAATGAGTGGAGTTAAAAACTATTTCTTGTCATTTTGTTGGGACCTACTTTTTACAAAAATATCACCTGACTCAGTCTAACCCAAGCATTTTTTTCACAACTTCATGTCCTCTTCACTACACCATAAATCTCATCTTTGGTCTTTCTGTAGGTCTCCTGCCTGCCAGCTCTAACCTCAACGTCCTTCTACCTATACGGATATTCACTATCCCTCTGAAAACGTCTAAACCATCACAGTCTGGCCTCTCTGACTTTATATCCAAAAACCATCTATCATGAACTGTCCTTCTGATGTTCTCATTCAGAATCCTATCGATCATCGTCACCCCCAAGGAGAACTTCAACATCTTAAGCTCTGCTACCTCCAGCTCTGTCTTTCCCTCAGTGGTACAGTCTCTAAAGCCCTTAAACACACTGCATGTGTAGCGGACCCATAGCATGTCTGCTGCGGATCAGCTGCCAGGTGGATATTCCAGCAAACCCGACAGTGCAAGCCGTGCTGCTGCTGGCAGCTCCGCCAGCATGATTCATTCAGCATTCACTTGTTCTGTAGAGAGTACAGCCACATACAGTATAATATGCTGACTATAGTTGACTGAATTGTGTGTTTAATGTTTTCGTAATCATTGTAATTTAACATTTCACAACATTTCTAGTTATACTGAACCTATAATTAAGGAAAAGTGCAGCTCATGCCCTTTTTTCCCTTATGTCGTTATGTGTCTTAATGTTCCTACTCAACTACTTTTATTTTTTCGTAGACTGCTTGCTAAAAGCCTCTGCATAGTGACCAGAGTCATGTGACTTTTGTTTCTTTTGTGTGAGAGGAAAGCGAAAGCAATCATTCACTGTTCGTTACAGAGCCAGTAATCCTTCAAACATGTTTATTATATGCAGTGATACACTGTGATATATTTTTATAAATAAAAATAATTCAAAAATCAAATAAAAAACAACATATGTTTAAATATTCAAATAAGTAATGTTTTGCATTTTTAGAGGGGTTTCTTTCATTCATTTTTATTTGTTCCTTTAATGAAAATATACAATACTGCAGTGTGTATTTGGCACACAAATTCAGCATTTTTCATGATTGTAAGAATATAAATTTTATTTTTTCATAAACCCTTGATTGTACTTACATAAAACAAAATAACCCATAAAGGTGGATTTACAAAACAACTACATCTAAATATCCAAAAGTGCATATTGTGTAATTTATTTATATTTAGAAAATATCTGTGGTGTGTGCTCAATCAATAAAAATAATTTCACTGTCACATACCCATCACAAAATCCCATGTACAGAATGCATGTTTCATGTAATGACCTTTAAATAATACCCATAAAAAAAGTTTTATTACAGATCTCAGATTATGTGGAAACCATAAATATTAATGTTTTACCTTTTGAACATAATCACGAATCATGTGTCTTTCACCAATATAGTAAAATATAGTTATCTGTATGGCCTACTACAAAAACATAGTCTTCACATACACAGTATAACTTCAGTTTTCAAATAATACATCACACAATAGTCCATAATATACTGCAGCTGGACAAGCAAGTATAAATAAATTTAGACACTTTACACTGAATAATGCAAAGTATATATAATATAAAGACAAAGGTACAGAGACTGTGTTTAGGGCAATAATAATAATGAGCTGAGGATTACAATTTAAGAATGACTTTCTAATTGCTACGCAACACTAAAAATAATCACTAAAGGTAAATTCACCTGTTGATTGAACTTCTTTTAAACTTTGAGATCTAAAGAATACTGAAATACAATATATGCATACTTTCCCATGTCCATACATCTTTGTAACAATTTATAGGCACATTTATATGTATTAATACATATACACACATACATAATAATGTTAATACATATTTTTAATAATACATACATACATACATACATACATACATACATACATACAAATTGTCATTTACATTTCTTTAGCACTTGTGTTTTTGAATATACAAACCAACGTCATCTCATTAAATTGGACTGACGCAAAATGAAACACTGATATAGGCTCAGATAAAGCAAAAGTAGTGAGTAAATAACATTACTAATAATAATACATTTTATTTATAAAGCACTTTTCAAGACATCCGAAGATGCTGCTTCAAACCCACTTGGCCCTGAGATGACGGAGGTGTTTCTGGATCTTGTTCACTTCATGATATTTGTGTTGACAGACAGTGACTGAGCTCATGCAGTGACAAAATCATCCCCGTTTTTAATGCAGTGTCGCTTGAGGTCCCAAAAATCATGAGCATCCAATATTAATATTACAGACTCCGCTTTTCTAAAAGGCTTATCATGTGGCTAATGTGATGCTAATTAACCTAATTAATTGAAAAATGGTCCACTGGATGTTATTTAAATAGAACTACTTTACTTTTTCTGTTTTTTGTTATCCCATTCTAACTTTTTCGAGGTGTGTCACAGCCATCACCGACTGGGAAAATATCTGCAAGAATAAAATATTTTGATTAAGTTAAATTAAATTTAAGTATAAAATGTAGTTTAGCAATATTTGCAAATTATGTTTTTTATTTGTTTAAAATCAGATTTTATTATACAGTGTCCCAACTTATTCAGAATTGGGTTTGTAGTTCAAGCCTTTTGTTGCCTTGGTCCCAAACGTTGATGTGTTGCTGCCATTGGTGTTAATATTATAATAACTTATTTTTTTATATATTTTTTATTTGGGTTGGACAACAACAGAGATAGCTTAAATGGTATTGAATTGTTAAATAGCACACCAACCAGATGGAGTATTAAGTTTATTTCTGGTTGTACTCAATATTTCACACACAATCATTGCTCTAAATCACAGAGAAAAGAGGTGACTTACGTTCCCTAAAGTTAAGTGAAGCCTAATATGAAATCAAAGTGTTTTCCTGACTTATTAAAAAGTGTATCTGTTCCTCTCTCTTCTGTCAGGGCACAAGTGATGTATATGGAAGGTGGGCTTTTTTCATGGTGTCTGTGTTGAGTAATGGCCCCCGGAGCATGGCCTCCTAATTGTTCCTGTCAGCCTGGTAAATCACAGCGCTCCAGCCTCCTCTCCATCACACTCTTCTTGCATAAGCCCATTATCAAATACTGTAGGAGGCAGCCATACAGCTTACACTGCTGTGCTCTAATGTGCTGGTTGTATGGAGAACCCAATTAACAAGCTGTTTCCATAAAACATTTGGTACACACTTATGCTTACGCTGCAACAGTTGACTTAGATTATTGTTTTGTGTAGTATTCATTTTCACATAACACATTTTTGTGCAAACTCAATTGCAAAAAAAGTTGTGACAGTTGTGTAAATAAAAACAGAATAAAATGGTTTGCAAATCTCATAAAATGATGATAAATTATAATAATTATACTAAAACATAATAAACATTATGTATTAAAATTATATTTCACCATTTCATGAAAAATGAAAGATCATTTTATATTTGATGGCAGCAACATGTCTCAAAAAAGCTGCAGGAGCAACAAACAGCAACAAAGAGCGTGAAAGAAAGGTGCTAACACTTTATCATATACTATACTTGATACAGTGTTTCTACAGTGTAGCAAATTGTAGTATTTTGTATCTATGTTGTACCTACAATTGTAATAGACCACACCACTAGAACTACACAAAGTGCATCATATCTCTGTAAAAGTATCACTGCTTAGGCTTCCTGATCCTGAAAGAGATGTAAAGTTTTATGAAGTGATGACTATAAGTAGGCCTACACAAACTCCCATTATGTATGCACATAATGTACTAGTTACATTACATTATAATTAAGTTGTTGTATCACACTGTATCAAGGGTAATGTAAAATAAAGTGTTAGCAAAAAGTTTTACTATAAAAACTGCTGGAGGAGCATTTGGCTAATATTTTAATGTTAATTGGCAATATTTTAGTAAGATGTCTGGATAAAAGGAGTATTTTAAAGTCTACATTAGATGTATTGGATGCTAACAGTCTTCAGCACAGTGACTAAATGCACATTAAACTTAAAAAATAAACACATTTGATTTGGTAGATTATCTCTTTGTCTTGGCAGTAAATCTTGTTCTGTTGGGAAGCCTGTTTATTTCCTTAAATATTGAACTGAAGAGCTGAACAAACAAGACATAATGGCAGTTTAACAAATTTTTCTTTTAACAAACAACAGCTTGAGTGGTGTGTGGGAGAACCATACACAGCCACAACACCATGGGACCTTCTCCTCGCGCTGGTCACCAGCCTGGTCATACACATCCCATCTTCAGCCAGCAATCATCACAAGTCATCCAAATGTGGCAGTGTTGGTCACTCAGGCACAACAGCATGCCCACGAGTTTTCAGTGGGGTTGAGGTCAAGCAAGCAGTGTTTTGGAACCCATCAAAGAGGCTGGACAGGAAAAGGGTTGACGAATATGTAGCCAGCCTGTTGGGACAGCAGAGGTTCACTGTGCACCCCACTGACACACACCAAAAGAACAGCTATGGACTGAAACTTTCACTACAACTTTTTGAACATGTGGTTCTTTGGGGCAGTGTTATAAGATTATAGTAGCAGTATGTTTTATGCTAACCTACCATTTGTAGCTGCATGTTATATAGTAGTTTAAATGCTGGATGCTCATTTGCTCGACACTTTATATTTTCAGTGTGTTTGGGAAGCAGGACATGAACATTTTAAAATGTACAAACATGAATATTTGAGACAACTGGCTGGCAGTAAAAGAAGCTGTATCAATGTGAATTTTGGATTGTAGCTTGTTTATTATTTGTTTGCCATTTGGGATTTCAGCAAACCTGGCAACTCACTGCAACTACACCCACTACACTGTTTCTAATGGACCCCAAAATGCTTCATCTGCCTCCACTGGGCAGGTCCAAGCTCAGCCTGGCTCTACTGCAGGGGATTTTTTAATCTAGCAGCAGAGTAGTGAGTGTAAAGTTTACTTAGGTCAAAGTAGTTATTACAACAACACTACTACTACAACTACTACTACAGCTACTAGTACAACTACAACAACTACTACAACTACTACAACTACTAACTGCTATTACTACTATAACTACAGCTACTACTAACTGCTATTACTACTACAACTACTACAACTACTAACTGCTACTACTACTACAACTACTACTACTACCTGCTATTACTACTACTACTACTAACTGCTATTACTACTACTACTACTACTACAATAACAACTATTACCACTACTGCGACCACAACTACTACTACTGCACTCATTACATTGTATAAATACTTTTAAAAAACAACTTAAGACCTTCTTTTTTACACAAGCGTTTCAGGGTCATTAGACTAGGGCTGCTATGATTGACTGTATTTTGTTATAATGTGTTTATTCCACTGGTATTTTATTATGATGTTGTTTTATGCCTTTCATTGTGAAGCACTTTGTGACTATGTCTGGGAAAGGTGCTATAGAAATAAAGCTTACTTACTTACTTACTTACTTACTTACTTACTTACTTACTACTACTACAACCATAACAACAAGAACTACTGCTACTACTATACCACTACTACAACAACAACTACTACTATATTACTACTACTATAACAACAGCAACTACTACTATATTACTACTACTAAAACTACAGTAACTACTACTACTACTACAACAACTACTACTACAAATACAGCTACTGCTACTGCTACTACTACTTCTACTAAAATAACAGCAGCTGCTACTACTACTACATATACTGCTACCACTACTACTACTACAATAACAACTATTACCACTACTGCAACTACAACTACTACTACAACCATAAGAACAAGAACTGCTACTACTACTACAAATACTACTACAACAACAACAATAACTACTACTACTACTACTACTACTACTACTACTACTACTACTACTACTACCGAATAACACTATTACTACTAACACTACTGCTATGATTATTACTACCTACTTTGCCATAATAATGAATTGTATTATATTCTTTATAAACTTTTCAAATTTTTTTTTTTTTTTTTTTTTTTTTTTTTTACATTTTCTTGAGTAAAAGTACATTTCAGAAAGTACATAAAAATGCAGTTTCTGTCCACCCCTGTCTAGCAAAAACCAAATAGGCTCCATCTGTATTTAGGAAACAGAACGGCAGACTGTAATGAGTAAAGTGGCAGATACAGTAATCCGTCCTGCTTGTCCCAAAGGAAAAAAGGTTAAGTGTGTGGAGCTCTTAAACAGAAAAAGTGACCTGCCACAAAACGGGGCAGGCCTCAGACTAACCTCATTTCCCCGACGGCTGATCACTGTTGGATTGGTTCGATGTAATGTTCTGAGACGAGCACAAACATGAGGGGTCGGTGGAGGTCGCGACACTATTATCCCACATCTGTACATGCCAACTTTAACAATACTGCTCCGTTCTGTGATATTTGTCTATTACAATCCTGGAGGCCGCTCTGCAGAAAAGCACTTTTGAGGTTTGAATGTCATGTGGTAGAAATAAGAGGGGAAAGGTCAACACATGTTCAGTTATGGCCTCTAGGATTTTGTTATGGATACCCTTAGAACAGTGTTCCCAAAGTGTGGGCCCGGGCCCCCTGGGGCTCTGCAAAGATACTGCAGGGCCCCCCCAGAGAGTGTCTATATTAAGTACATAAAAATAAGAATAAGAAAACCTTTATAGTCCCTCAGTGGGGAAACTGCAAAAAGAAATTGAGTTTAAAATGAATTACAGTTATACACACACACACACACACACACACACACACACCGCCAACCCATTATCTATTGTTTAGAAAAGGGTTATTATTGATAATAATAAAAACTAAATATACTAAATTCGACATAAGAATAATACCTTTCCTGGACAGTGCATAGTAAGTTGGCTATTAGATGAGTTAAAAAAAATAATGATAGTGAGTAAAACTTAAAATTTAAAATTTTTGGATGTATGAACATCAAATTAAGTGAACAAAAAATATTTGTTGAGGAAACCTTGAGATTTTGAGTCGGTGCCAAAACTCAAAAATCTTGAGGGATCCGGTTGCCTTGAGTTTTTGCAACATTTTTTTCTTTACAGTGTACTTGTTTAAAAATATAACCTTAAAACACTATTTAGTATTTACATGTAGTCCTAGTTTTAAGTTATTAGGAGAGTAACATTTTATTAAAACTCACATTATAAAATAGTATGATCATAATAATAGGTAGATTGCATGCATTATTTAGTCACTAATGTTTGTGCCAATGGTGGATGAAGATAATTGTGTTCAGTCTCATACATACAGTACATTCATACATGGAACACGCTTTAGCAACACTGCATAATTTTACATTACATTACATACACTATGCATCAGGTCCTGCATACTCACAAGACTTTCAATATGTGAGAGTAATAAAATATATTTGTGGTAGCAGCTTGGTGATGATACACTGGTTGTTATTTTTATTTTTCTCATACAGCTGGTTGAGGTTGCCACAGTGAATTAATCGCAACAGTGATTTGGCAAGTTTTTACACCTGATGCCTTACTGTCCCAGCCAGCCACATACTGTGACTGTAGAAGGCAATGTGGCTGAAGTGTCTTGCCCAAGGACAAAACAAAAGTATGCACTGAGTCAGGGGAGGAATTGAACACCATCATACCTCAGGTTAGGGGGCAACCCGCTTAACCTCCTGCACCACTGTCGCCCCCTACACTGGTTTTAATGGTTGACTATCAGACGTCTAAAAATAACAAAAAATATATATATAAAATTTGTTAGCTACCTTTATTAACACTTTTCTTCTATCCTCCTAAAATAGAGACGCTATACTAGCAAGCAATGCATAGAGAAGCAGCTTATCATGAATCCACACTTCAGTAAGATATAATGCGCCTAATATAAGTCAAGTTTTATAAAAATATCAGTGAAGAAAGTCGCATCCTCAGTAAAGACACTGATCTCCATGGAAACCCTTTGGGGGAGGGGCTGCTGAAACTTCAGATAAACTTTAGGCTGTTGTTAGCCACTTAGCTTTCCTTTAGCTCGCTGCTAACAACAAGCTACTTTCTGAACGATGGCAAATGGGGCAAACAGGTATGTGCAGCCTAAATAAAACCTTCAGATGTGTCTTTCTTGCCGTTCGTCCTGGGCTTGTTGTTGTTCTTTTGTCTCTTATGCATCAATTTTTAACTGATTTAAGAAGAATCATTACATGCCTATTCACTGCATTTCTAAAAAAAAAAAAACTAAAGTAACTGCTGCAGAGAAACCTAAAACCGAAAGACAACTGACTTACACCCTAAAGATATTCATTTACTAATTGTAATTTATGCGTCTCTCTTTTATAAGTCTTTTTTAAAGTGTACACATATACCTAAACAATTTTTTTCTCTCAGGAACTATAAAGAACCCCTGGACACAATCTGGAAATGATTTAGCTTTTGCTTTGAACATTATTTGCATGATTCTGTAATAAACCAACACTGTTAGACTTTTCATCATACCGCAAAGACTGCTTGCGGTAGGTATACCGTAAGTTTATCTTGCGGTAACTAGGCCTTACTGCAATTTTATCTTGCGGTAACTACAACTCCCTGTTTTCTAGTGATTAGTGATTCACTATATTGATGTGACATGGGTCCCTTTCTGTCCTTCCTGACACTACCCTCTCTATTTATCCAGGCTTTGAACAGGCACAAAGAGCATTATTTACATATTTATATAATTTAGTATTATTATAGTAATATTATATAATAATAACAATAATATGTAGTGTTACAAATACAAGCTGTGTTTACTAAATTAAATAAACACCAAAATATCTTTGAGTTCATTGATTATTTCTCACCTCTTGATGAATTTCCATCTCTATCTCAAGTCCATTTTCTTTTAGATACAAACACTTTCCTCCTCAGGCTCAGGTAAAGCTGATCTTATGTCTTGTGGGATGAACTCATCCATTGCTGCAAAGTTTAAAAGGGAGACTACTGAGCAGGACATTGCTCTTATGGAGGACCAAAACTGCCATATCACCAAATGCTTCAGTAACAAATAATTATTTAAACCGGATAAGAAAGGCTGAAATTTCCCTTGCCTTCCATGGGCAGTCTCTGCAATCCAAGCTCAGGGTCCTCTACCAGAGGCCTGGGAGCTTGACGGGTTCTGTGCAGTATCTTTGCTGTTCCTAGGACTGCGCTCTTCTGGCCTGAGATGTGTGATGTTTTTCCTGGGATCTGCTGTAGCCACTCTTCCAGTTTGGGGGTTACTGCCCCAAGTGCTCCGATGACCACGAGCATCCACTGTTGCCTTCTCTTTCTAGGCCTTCTCAAGTTCTTCTTTGAGGCCTTGGTATTTCTCTAGTTTATCATGTTCCTTTTTCCTGATGTTGCAATCACTTGGTATTGCGATGTCAACCACAACAGTTTTCTTCTGCTGTTTGTCCATCACCACAATGTCCGGTTGGTTCACCATTACCATTTTGTCTGTCTGGATCTGGAAGTCCCACAGGATCTTAATTCGGTCGTTCTCTATCACCTTTGGAGGTGTTTCCTACCTTGACCTCGGGACTTCCAGACTGTACTCTGCACAGATGTTCCTGCACACTATACCAGCCACTTGGTTATGACGCTCCATGTATGCTTTCCCTGCCAGAATCTTACCTCCTGCAGTTATGTGCTGGATTGTCTCAGGGGCCTCTCTGCACCTCTGCACCTGGGGTCTTGCCTTGTATGGTAGATCTGAGCCTCGATTGCTGTGGTGCTCAAGGCCTGCTCCTGTGCAGCCATGATCAGTGCCTCTGTGCTGTCCTTCAGTCCAACCCTTTCTAGCCATTGGTAGGATTTCTGGATATCAGCTACTTCAGTTATCTGTCGGATGGTACATCCATTGTAGGGGCTTTTCCTTCCATGATGGTGTCTCCAGCACCTCATCCTCTGTTTTTCACTGCCTGAGACATTCACTGAGCACTTTGTCCGTTGAGGCCATCTTCCTGATGTATTTAAGGATCTTGGATGTTTCATCCTGGACTAGTGGTTCTGACACTCACTAGTCCTCTGCCTCCTTCCTTGCATTTAGTGTACAGTCTCAGGGTGCTGGATTTGGAGTGGAACCCTCCATGCATGGTCAGGAGTTTCTGTGTTCACATTTGTGGTATGAATCTCTTCCTTTGGCCAGCTTATTATTTCTGCAAGGTATCTGATGACCGGCAGGGCATAGCTGTTGATTGCCCGGAACTTGTTCTTGCCATTGAGCTGACTCCTTAGGACTTGCCTGACTCGTTAGGTAAGGAGGTATTTGGGTGTGGCTGCTTTTCTTGTGGCCTGTTCCAGGTTGCCATTTGTTTGTGGGATATCAAGGTACTTGTAGCTGTCCTCAATGTCTGCTGTTCTGCCGTCTGGGAGTGGGACCCATACTGTATGGACTACCTTCCCACTCTTTGTCACCATCCGCCCACACTTCTCAAGTCCGAATGACATTTCCGATGTCACTGCTATAGATCCTGGTTGTGTGGATCAGTGAGTCAATGTCTTGCTCGATCTTGGCGTACAGCTTGATATCATCCATGTAGAGGAGGTGACTGATGATGGACCCATTCCTGAGTCAGTATCGATAGCCAGTCTTGGTGATTAGTTGGCTGAGGGGGTTCAGACCTATGCAGAACAGCAGTGAGGACAGAGCATCTCCTTGGTATATCCCACATTTGATGGACACTTGTGCAATTGGCTTGCAGTTGGCCTCAAGGGTGGTCTTCCACTGCCTCATCGAGTTTGCAATGAAGGCTCTGGGAGTCCTGTTGATGTTATACATCTCCAGGCATTCCATGATCCATGTGTGTGGCATTGAGTCATAGGCTTTCTTGTAATCAATCCACGCGGTGCACAGAGTAGTGTGTCTGGCTTTGGAGTCCCGAGTAACTGTGTTCTATCTACCAGCAGCTGGTGCTTAGCTCCTCTGGTGTTTTTACCTATGCCCTTCTGTGCTGTGCTCATGTATTGATCCATGTGCCCACTTATCTTAGCCGCTATGATGCCCTACATGAGCTTCCATGTGGTGGGGAGACAGGTTATTGGCTGACAGTTGGATGGGACTGTTCCCTTCAGGGGATCCTTCTGAATCAGGATTGTCCGGCCTTTGGATAGCCATTCAGGGTGGGTCCCATCCTTTAGCAGCTGGTTCATTTGTGCTGCCACACGCTCATGGAGTGTGAATCATGTCATGCACTCTTCTGGATTGAGATGTGTGATGTTTTTCCTGGGATCTGCTGTAGCCACTCTTCCAGTTTGGGGGTTAATACCCCGAGTGCTCCGATGACCACGGGCACCACTGTTGCCTTCCCTTTCTAGGCCTTCTCAAGTTCTTCTTTGAGGCCTCGGTATTTCTTTAGTTTCTCATGTTCCTTTTTCTTGATGTTGCAATCGCTTGGTATTGCGATGTCAACCCTCTCCATTCATCCAGGCTTAGCACTGGCAATTAAAAGAAAAGGGGCATGTTTAAAAAAGGATTTGTGTAAATATTCTAGCATGAAAATGACTCAGCCCTGCTTAGTTTGTTTGTTGGTTACATAGTTAAAGTATGCTATAAATGCAAAATTATGAAAATGACTTATGGCATTTAACCTGAATTACTGTTCTATTTGTTATCATCTTGTTATTCAACACTGAGCTTGTTGTGAAATTAAACAGTGACTCACCCATTAATCATGCAACAGTGATGAATGGTTCAAGGGGAATCCCAGCACTGAGTCAGGGCTGATCAACAAAAGATCTCCAGTCGATTTATTCTAATAAACTAAATGAGATGCAATTATCAGTAGTTATTTCAGCTAACTACCAGGGCGTGAGCAGCTTTCTAACCACAAACCTGACACTTAATACCAATATTCTGTTTGCACATGTCTTATAATGTTTTTTTGAAATGCATTCACTTTGCTGAAACAGGTCCAGTTCAAATCCATTTCAATGCAAATCAGTCTTTCTACAGCGGTTGTGTGGCAAGCTTAAAGTGATGCTTAGGTTCTCTTATTGGTTGGCTGTCTATCAAAAGTTTTTGTTTATTATATATTTGTTAGTACCATGTTTGTACCCTAATTGGCTGTATGTTTAACGAATTGCATTCAGAGGTAGATTCAATGCGCATCCATTTGTTATTCCCCTCTGGAAATCTACCTCAAATTAACAGGAACCAGACAAAAAGAAACATTTTTAACAAAATACTGGTTGTCAGTAGTGGACTGTTGATGCATTTTAAGCTGAGTATACACTACACTATTATTTTTTGGGGTTGAAAGATTTATCAAAGTCACCCTGCATGACATAGAATGTGTAAAATCACAAACTACCACTTGTACACACTGTGCAAGGGTTTAAATGTTGAATTTTGGCTACAACCAAGCAAATTTCAGGCTCTAGGACGCAGTTTGTTTACGTCATCGTAGCGCCAGTGATCCTTGCTCTACTGGTGTTTATGTCATGGATGTGCGTGGAAAAATAAATACAATCAAAAGGGACAGGAGTAAATGTAGTCACAGTCATGGCTGGGCATTGTTGGTGTTACTACAAGAATGTGCTGCTGTTTTGTTATTAGTCAAACATCTGACAGAGATTGTAGGTGCAGCAAGAAGGTGACACTTGCGATTTATGTTCCAAAATATCTGACACTGCCTAGCATCTGTCGCAGCTCGGGTTTGGTCTAGCTGTGATCTCTGTCCCTGTCTCACCATAAGATGTACGATCACCGTTTTTGAGTTACGACAGATGATTTTCCCCACAATTAGGAATCTTTCATCTAATCTTTCATCAAAAATATATATACTGCTCACCAACTGAAAGGTTTATAATGAGCTCTCTTTACTGCCAAAATATCACAATAATATTACCAATCCATAAAGAGTTTTTGACCAAAGACCAAACAACTATATCTGAACATAGAATTATCTCAGTGCCAAAAGGGTCTAAGTGCATAGAACTGCTACATTCGATAACAAAATGGATGAAAGGTTGTTGGTTAGTTAATGTCAGTGCAAAATTTTGAAGGTAACTTGTCTCATTGAAGGGTACAACTTTTGCTTTATAAATTTTCTGTATGAAAAGGAGAGACTGCATTACTCAAACTTTTACATGAGTGCTGTAGACATAAATCATGTATCTGTGACTCCGATACCGAGGATTAATGCCATTTTTTTTATTCACGCCATTTTCTATTCCATTATCTTTTACATTAAGACGTGGCCTTATGAATCTTTGATGCAGTGCTTTACTAGATCTACAGCACTGGATTGACAAGATTATAGTTTCTGTCAGATCCCATTCTCTCCATGTTAATGTAAGGCTGGCCATTTGTTGCCATAGCTTGATCCGTCTGCCATGTGTGGCTCCAGATGGTGTGTATTGATATGAAAGCAGTCGCTGTGATACGTTTCCTGGCATCAAATTGCTAATGTGGAATTGATGATTGCCATATTGTTTTAGTCTGCACCCAAGGGTACTGACAAGGACAATGAATGTACAGAGGTTCGGGAGAAACGCCTGCATGTGGTCAGTGATGGATGTGTGTGCTGAGGAGGGCTGTTTGAATATTAATCTGAAAACTCTCTCTTGTGCACAGATACTGTACACAGGGGACTGCATGATAATAAGGCTACACATGCGACATGACACAGTTTAAATTGAGACGATTATTCAACACTATAACAACGGTATAAATGTACTGGAAGAACCTTATATACTGAAACAGCAACTAATCCCTACTCTATGTAAAAAAAAACTGAAAAAACTGCAAAAAAAAAAAAAACTGCAAAAAAAAAAAAAAGACTATTAAACAGGCTCTCAGGGGTATTAGTTTTTAATGGAGTGCACTTTACTGATAGCACACGGCAAGTTCTGTCCTTCTCTTTTCAGTGTTTTCTTGAAAGCGATAATACATTTCAATCTGTTTTCTCTGCAGTCATTGTTTCGTTTGGCCAAGTAAATGGAAAGCAAATTGTGTAATGTGAAACATACACGAGCACAATAATAGTATTAGTAACAATAGTATTCTTTTTCAAAGCTACAGTATATTGAGACTGCGAAAATGTGGCTCACTAATGTAAAAGGGTTATGACTGCATCATCTTCATGTCTTCAAGTTAAAGGACAGAAACGTCTTAATATTGTTTTGTGTCAACACTCTTTGCTTTTCTTCAGAAACTAGGCATTAAAAGCTCTAAACCTTTCTACAAATGAACTCAACAAAAAGCTCCACCTAATGATTGCTGTCAAGAACCAATTTAAAGCATTAAATAATAACATTTTAAACTGCAAAAATATGATATATTATAGTTACATTGGAATTAATAGCACACATTTCAGGTAGTCAGTCCCATTAGCTAAAGTTACAAAGTCATGACTGTTGCTTGGATGGGAGACCAAACATTTTTATGTTAAACATTATTAGACATCATTGTTGTAATCTTAATTTTTTTTAGTGCAGTTGAAAGTACTACATACAGTACATAGTGTTGCTTTAAAGGGGTCATAATACACCTTTATTCTTATTTTTAAACCAATCTTTAATTCTCTAGAGCAGCATTGCCCATTATACAACCTTTAAAAACATTATGTGACAAATTTTTAATAAGTACTCTACTGGTGCCATAAAGAAACAGGTGAAGAGACAATATTTGAACATAATTTAATAATAATTAAAAAAAATCACTTACCTAAACTTTTTCTATTATGTAATTTTACTACAAAATAAAAAATAGCTTTGAGGAATCTGTGGAAACTGAGCTGTTTTGATTGGCCAGTGCTTCCTGGAGTGGGCGGGGGTTCGTGGGAGGGGAGGATGTTCATGGAGCCAATCGTTTTCAGGGCTCAGAACTGCCATACCAGAGAATAAAGGATTACTCATACAAGCATAAATGAAGGTCTGTTTTTGATGAGGGAACATTATAACATGGTAGAAAGCTCATGGGTGATTTTGCAAAGTAAAGTTCTTTAATATCAAATTTAAACAAAATGTAGACAGTGCTATTCTCTAGTGAGATCTCTTTTTCTTTTGTGCATTATTTAACATTATTATGTAAAATGTAATAAATAAATACTGTTTCTTAAAGCTTCTCCAGAATTCAATTCAAACTAAATTTTCTTTGGTTATTAAAGCCAAAGCCAAAACCTCCCTCTTTGTCAGTGTTTATATGCTGTTATTGGTTTAAAATGTATTTGGACATTGTGACCTTTGCATCTAGTGCTTTCCTATTGATTGCAAAAGTCCCTGGTGCGTACTGGTCTCTGTCAAATGTCACAGAGAACTTCATAAACACTCAACTAGAGCCGTTCTCTTAAGTCACAGATGTTTATTTATATTGCTGTTGTTGATCCAATCTCTGCATTTGTTTGGACACAAATTTTTCCCCAAACAACAGTGTGTAAAGATGTCTCATGAAAGATTGACACTTCACTCAGAGGATTTCAAAACCATGACAGAAAGGAGTGTTCCTCTTGAGGAGTATCAATGTTTTACACACTCAGCTGACACCACAATAAAAGTTGTAATGTGTCCCTTCATCTGCAGTTCAAGGCTGTTTTTCCCTCAGACGGGCTGGAAACTGAACACTCACACGTCTGTACAAAGGGACACATGCAGAAAAGAAAACAGTGGGATTTGTAAATATCTTTTTCTTTTTCTTTTTAAAATATCTAACGATTGTGGAGCTGGTTAATGTTTTAAATTCTATGTTAAACGTCCTTGGTTTAATTTCCGGACCTGTGGGGCCTGCCTAACACTAAAAACATGTACAATAGGTCCCCAATGGGGCCAGTACTCCTCTGCAAAAGAGTCTTAATCTCAGTGGAACTTTCCTGGTTAAATTAAGGTAAAAAAAAAAAAAAAAAAAAAGTTTAGTCCCTTGAATTCTGGTGTCTGTCTGATTGCATTCAGAGGTAGTTTACCCTGCCATCTGTAAATCCAACTCTTTGTGCTTTGTGAGACTCTTTGCAGCACAGCATGACAGTAACATACACAACATGTTTGAATGAAGAAGTTAGAGATGAAACTCTGACTTTCTGTCGCATTGTAACAAACAGTACATTGTTATTCAATAAGCCGCTGCAGTGTAAAGTTAATAAAGCAACTCTTACCTAAACTTGTGCAGATGAATATTTGATAGCAATAAACGGCTGCAATTATCCACTACAACGGTAATAATATGTTAAATATAACACACGTGATGATTATTTCTCTGTGTATTCTTAAATATACCTTGCTGGGCTCAACTACTAATTACTAACAAAGTTCAGTAAATGTCTTTTTCTTCCACATATGCATCATATAAATAATGGTGGGCCCAAAATAGTGGGTTAGTGTCCGAAATTGTTCACTAGTTGTACTATAATCCATTACACAGTGCTATGTGAGTGAGGGGTCAGATGTGAGGGGCTAGTGTTGTTTTTTAGATACAGCCAGTCTTTGTAGAAAAGGAAAAGAGCTGCATTAATCAGTGTAAATGTAATCTGTTGTCTGAATGTTTTTGTGTATTTTGAGTTACACCATGAATATCCTGGACACTATTTTTATGCTGCCTTAACTTCTGAGGAGAAAGGTCAGTAATGGTAGTCAAGTGAAACAGATGTTTGGCTCGGTGTTTATTGTTGCACTTCACTGCAGTTCTGTATCTCTCAGAACTTTTATCACCACCAGCAACTCCTGACATTTTATTTCCACAGCGGGATAAGAGAGGAAACCGTGTGTCTTTCATGGCACAGCTTTGAGTTGTTCACACAACACCACTCACCAATTTCACACCACACAACCCTGTGCTTGTGATAATCTGTGTTTTCAGATGCCCGGCAGAATATTTGTTCCTCTCAGCCAGTTTGGTTTCCCAAGCTCAACTTAGCAGGGGAATATTTAAAAGTTGGAAAACACAAGCTATTATACTGACTATTTATTTTGCATTTGGATACAGTCTACTACAATATATCTTCTATTCACTCATAACCTAACATAGGACAACAATCCCAAGCACTTTTATCCAAGTCATTACAAATCAAATGGAAGGCAGTGTTAATTGAATCCCACTGCTAATTTAATTCATTATGTGGATTAGACTCAGTGAGAAAGCTACAGCTCATGACTAATGACAGGTGGATAGTGGCATAGACAGAGCTTAGCCTAAGATGATCCGAGTTAGACAGTGAGTGCATTTAAAGACTGCTGGGTCACCTCCCCAGTGATCTGGCAGAGCTGCTGTAAACATTAGGTGCTCATGTTGTTTATTTAATGTCATGTGTCTGTGCTGGTTACCATTATAGTGCTGTTAAATGGAGACATGAGACACTACA
Source organism: Bostrychus sinensis (assembly GCA_020698575.1). NCBI lineage: Eukaryota > Metazoa > Chordata > Actinopteri > Gobiiformes > Eleotridae > Bostrychus > Bostrychus sinensis. Next base: position 12,992,430 of record CM036254.1, on the reverse strand, counting down.
GCGCCCTCAGTCAAATGGGAGGTTTATATGTCCAACACTGGCTTTTTAGACTGTTTAGCCATTAGTGTGACTTGTGGTTCTTTCAAACAACTGTAAATGAGTTCAATTTTCAATTTATTTTTATTTATAAAGCCCAGTATCAACAACAGATGCCTCAAAGGGCTTTACGAGCAGTTAATCAAACATAAACACGCAATCAAACATAAACAATAACTAAGACTGTCCTTCACGGTAAGGAAAAACTCCTTAAAAACCCAGCTGTGGGGGAAAAAAGAAAGAAAGAAAAGTATTCAAAAGAAAATGTAACATTAGTTATTGCAGCTAAGTTAAATGCTTTGAGACCATACAGCTAGAAGTATTTAAAAAAAAAGCCACAAGAAGGCAAAAGCTGAAAACAGGATAGCCCCAAGGTCTTAAAAGTATTAAAAAGGTATTTCATTTGATGTTGTCAAACCGAAGGCCTTAAAAGTATTAAATTCTGTGGTCAGGTATTAAATTTGTTCTACTGGATCTTAAATTTTCTAGCTGTGACATCTAAGTCAAGTTGTTGCACTGCTCTAAGTAAATGCTAGTACTTGTCTACAAATACAGTAGCATTTGGTGTAATACATAACTAACAATAGAGAATGATGCATTTTTTGCAAGTTGTATGGCATTAAATTTTTATCATGAGTCTTAAAGTTCTCCCCCTGAAATTGCCTTCACTTTGTGTGTTTTTGAAAGCCTTTATGAAGGGTCTACTGTGTATATTTACTGCAAAAGATTACAAAGAACTATATTTTATCACTGTAATTTATCATTCACTTTTATTTTTTTTCCAGTACAGCACTGGAGTTATGTCATCTGTATTAGGCTTTTAAAATAAATCCCTTTCATTAGTGTCAAATTTATACAGATTATTCTTCTTTTGCAGGCGATCCTGACATTAAATTTGATTCTAAGTGGCATCAAAAAGTCTTAAATTTCACAAGATAAAACCTGAGCTACCCTGTAAAAAGAAGAGACATATTTCGTAATGTCCCAAAATGTGTACAGTAGTATATTGGTCTTTGTGCCTTTAAATGCAGAGTTAGGAGTTATGTAGCATTAGGATTCCAATGTTTAAAAATAAAATTACATTACTTGTTTTAAATTTTTAACTCTCACTCTTGTCACAAATTGCTGAACTACTAACTTTAATATTTTCTTTTAATACATACATCAAACAGTATGCAATATGTGGCTCGGATCATTACGCAAAACACCATAAGCAACACTTATTTTTTATGTTTATGTCTGTAGTGTTTTGTTATCTTGAGCTATACAAGTGACACCAAATGGAAAAGCTGACCACTGCTGTAGGACACTGCACCTCATGACCTTAAGGTCCCATATGAAGCATGGGTCACTCACCTTAGAGGCACAGGTTTGGTGTTTCAGCATCCTTTCAGCGCTGAGTTTCTCCTGCCAGAGGTTAGGATTTGAGACAGCTCTAAGAGGTACAGACTGTGACTGGCCTCTGTAACCACTTGAAATCCTGTCTCTCTAGCCTATTTATTATTCTGTTGCATTACTAAAGTGTTTGAATTTGTTGGAAAATGGTGCCATACACATATAGCTAAAGTATATTGTCATTGCAAAAGATGATAGCTTTAGGGATAGGGAGGTCATGAGCTGTTCTAGTAAAGGATAAGTCATTTCTCCTGCTGCAGTTGCCTTCCACCACATTTCTTCTTAAATCAAAAAGCTGTTTTCTCTGTTGGATGGATGAAAATATACAACTATAGTGTATGGAATGGAAAATCCCCTGCAGGCCGTGAAATTGACCTGCGCGGACACATGTGTAATCCGATATATAGCCCAGGGATATGGATCCACTGGGACATAAAAGTCGTCTGAAGATAAGGCGTAATCGCGTGGTGAGGAAGAGTCACAGACACGAGGAGCTTGTCAAGTATACAACATGTGTGTGTGATAGAGTTTTAATAGTGCTCTGGGCAAGACCATACTAACTCAGGCCGAATAATGTCAGACTGTTATGAGCCGTAATCAGCATAGAAGAGGCTCAAAACGTCTAAACAATACAAGTGAAATCAACTTACATCATTGTTATTTGACTGGAATCATTTCCATAAATAAATGAGTGATCTGCAGAGTTTAGTTTAAATCAGATGCTGTCAAAGTTTGAGAAAAGTGAGAACCTTCAATTTCTAAAAGCTATTAACAGAAGTCTAATGCAGTGTTTCCCAACCAATGGTACGGGGACCCCTAGTGGTACGTGAGCACATTGCAAGGGGTACATGGAAATATTTATAGAACATATTTGGTTGTCAAAGACTTCAATGAAGTCTGAACTAACCCGGGACTAAGCTGAAGGATAAAACAGAAATGAGACAGAGAAATGCAAAATTAAAGAAGGACACAACAGGGACTAAACCAGGACTAAAACTAGAGCTTAAACCAGTAAAAAAAAACAGGTCTAAACCAGGAATAAGTTTAAACCAAGCCATAACCATGACTAAAACCAGAACTAAACCATGAAGAAACAGGTCTAAACAGGGATACATTAGGTCTAAACCAGGGCTAAACCATGAACCAGAATAAAACCAGAACTCAGCTTAGACTACCAGGACTATGCTGGGTCTAAACCAGGACTAATCCAGGTCCAAATCCCGTCTAATCCAGGTCCTGGGGGGTACACAAGACCGAAAAGGTTGGGAACCACTGGTCTAATGTGTCACAGTAGAGTAGATGTGTTGTCATTGTTGTCATGGTTAGAAGTCATTCCAAGAGAGTTGTCATTCATTCATTCATTCATTCATCTTCTTCTGTTTGTTCACATTAGGGGTCATGGGTACTGGAGCCTATCCCAGTAACTTTGGGGCTTAGATGGGGGTACACCCTGGACAGTAGCCAGCTATAGTCGCATGGCTGACACGGAGACACACATACAAACAGACAACCATTCACTCTCACATTCAATTTAGGCAATTTAGAGTCACCAATTCACCTCACACATGCATGTCTTTGGACGGTGGGAGAACACTCGAGCACCCAGAGGGAACCCAAGGTAACACGGGAGGACACGAAGACTCCACCCAGAGAGTTTCTATGGTCTTCTTGTGTGTAGCATTAACACCAAGAATAGTCCTGAGTAGTACAACACTGCATTTTTTTTGTTCTTTGTTGTACTGTTAAGTTTTTTTAAACACCAAGAGACATATTATGCACTATTTTGAGCATTTCATAACAAACATACAGTCCTATTTTGTTTGGATACCAACTAAACAGCCGGTAATAAGACAGTGCGAACCAGAATAAAAAGGTTATTTTAGCATTTCATAAGACCACACACATTAATACAATTCACAAATCAGTGGCTGTAGCTCCAGTGGAGAAAACACATTATGAATTAAACAGTATGTGTCCCTGTATGAATGCTTCTCAGTGCAGGCACCGCCGTGGGCACTCTGTCCACACACACACTTATGCACATACAAAAAAACTCATCTGACAACATGCACCGCTCCCAAATGTTAAACAAGTGTCACTTTAATGAAAAATTCTCTTTGTCTTTCCCTCGTTAGTTTATTATGAATGAAGCCAGCTTGATGCATTTTGATGATAGCCTCCAGTGCGGTTTGAACTGGTCGTTTCTTTTTGCACATGTAAGTAGCTTTTACAGAAAAAAATGACACCTGTATGGTCTGTTCTGGCAGCAGCTTGTTAATGATGCATGCGTCACTAAGATGAAGTATAGTGTTGGTCTGAAGAGGGATATTTCTGAGTACACTGACTGAGAACATGCAGCCGGCTGATTACTGGACTGTGATCTGGTAAACAAAAGGTTATGTTTACCTTAAGAGTGTACTTCTCCTAATGCTGTGTGTTTTTCTGTTACAGTTTACTGACCCTTCTTTATCAGTGTTAAGCATACGTGAATATATATGCCGATAGATGCAAATTCAAGTATTGGTAAAAAAAAAAAAAAAAAGATAAATTAAGGCTGCACTGACCATGTTTGCATATACTGGGTGGGTAATGGAGTAAATTGCATGGAAACACACTCAGTACTCAACTAAACTGTTGGGCTATTGTCTTTTACTAAACATTAACATATTAATCACCCGACCTGAGTAAAACAAACACATTGTTTAGATCAGGCACACACACAAGGCAAGTAGCAAAAACATTGTCAAATATTGCAAACACCACTTGTATATTGAAGATAATGTATAGGATATTGCTAACTAGAGTTAATACTTTGTGTTTTACTACTGTATCATTTACTATTCTTTGCTACTACACATTCTTCCTAACTTGACATCATTGAGGGTTTTAAAGGTGCCGTATACTGTATTTCTTATGGCAGCGTCTGGTGGCAACATTTGTGACTGCAGTTCCACGTCTCTTGCCCCTCTTCTCTACACCACATCTATGGTAGCCCTGCAGGGACATGCAATTGTCTGTTTTTAAATTTAGTTAGAAATCTACCAGAAGTTCATGTTCAAAATGTCACAACATTTACAGAAATGTTCAAAAATTTGGTACAAAAACACCATGAATGTGCTTTTCCTACAGCGGTGTTCAGTTTGTAATCTCTGTATGAACACTTTTCAAAAAATTGCAGTCATTACACATGCATTTTCATTCAGTTATTTTTAAGAGTTTTGACAGACAATTGGTGACTGCAGTTCCACGCCTCTTGGCCCTTTTCACTACACCATGTAGCTCTGCAGGGACATGCAGTTCTCTATAAACAAATCCAGTTGTTATCCACCAGAAAATTTCACATCATTTAAGCAAGAGAAATGTCCAAAGACTTGACACAAAAACATCATTAATGTTCTTCTCTTAGAGCAGTGCTAAGTTTGTCATCTCTGTGTGAGTAAGTGAGAAAAGTAAGGTCATCTGGGTCACTTTTCTCAAAACCACAATATTTTAATGAAAGTTATTTTGCAGTGAAAAAAAGTATTAAAAACTTTTGACAATGATATCAACTGTATTAAACTCTATTCTCCACATTGCACACAAAAATATACAGGCTCTGGAGCATCCGTACCTGCTGCCTCACAGATGACAAAGCATGCTTACCTTCTGCTCATTTTGAGTTAGGAGTCTAATTGCTATTGATGCTAGAAGCTGCCTTTCAGTTTTATTTTACTGCAGGCAGAGTCCTCCTCCAATTTATAAGAGGAGGGATTCAGGAACAGCGGTGTGAGGAGTTATGCTGATTATTAAAGCACTGAGAATCTCAAGCCGACTTTGCTTAAGACTTATCTTAAGAGGAATGATATTGAATTTTGCAGCAGATCCATAGATTTTTACAGCCGAGAGGCCCGCTTTTGAAGTTGTGTATTACCACCATATTAAAATTGACTCTTTTGCCTTTAGCCACTTTCACCCAGCAGACTGCTCTATTGCACCGGCCTTTGGGTATTGTCTGGTGGATTTTTGGACAGACTCAATCTGCTACTACAATGAAGACAAAGCAACTTTTAGTTTCAGTAAATGGAAATGCACCAAACCCACTGACCTTTCCAGAGCAGGGTGATATGGCAAAATATAAAAAGTCTTTTCAAATGCTGTCTTTTTTTTGTTAGTTATGATTTTAATTGTTTTTTTGTAACTGCATATAGTAATTATGAGTCATCTTCAGCATCTTCAGAGTCAACACTGAGGAAACACATTTCCCAGCTGCAGCAGATTTAGCTTTCACATTCGACAGTGAAAGGAAACTATTTCCATTACATTTGATTTCATGACATAGCTATTTTTAACAACTGAAATTAATCAAATTAAAGCCAGATTACGCAACAAAATCATTTGGTCACAGTCCTAACCCCTCTCCTCAGGCCCAACAACATCACAGCAACTGTTATGTAACACTGAATCTTTTTGCCACTTCAAAAATACGAACACATCGCATCAAGCCAAACTCTAGAGTTTACCTTAAAATTTAAGCTATGAGTTCAGTTTTAGACCATGCCATACTGCAATTATCTCTGCCTTGTTAAACATTGATTTCATACATTGCTAATATTTATCAGTATTTCCCTTTTCTTTATTTTTTGTTGCACAGTGTAAGCAGATGTATCCAGCACTGCCATTTATGCTACAGTTTTCTCAATGTTGACAAGCTGCGTAGACCAGTGGAGGACAAAGTACTCAACTTTATTACTTGAGTAAAAGTATAGATCCTCAGGTCAAATATTAGTCCAAAACAAGTAAAAGTCTCTCAGTCAATTTTATTCAAATTATTACTTGAGTTAAAGTACTGAAGTATGCTTTCAAAAATACTTAGGTAGATGTTCAAAGTACTTTTTAAAAATATGTTTTTTCCCAATGGATACCTTCTTAATCCTACCCTCTAAAGATGAGACGTCAAACTCATTTCATTTTAGTTTAATCCTTTAATTGTACAGAATTTGTGAATGACAAACAGGAAACTATATTTTGTGTGTAACAGGTGTAAACCAGGTCTAAAGCAGGTCTTATCCAAGTCTAAACTGAGATGAATCCAAGTTAAATCAGGACTATCCCAACAAAAACTGAAGGTAGCAATAGTAAAACAGGACTAAACAAGGTTTAGGCCAAGTTTCAAAGAAAATTATTAAGTGATTATCTTTAATGTGTGTAAGTCACAAACCACAGGCAAACCAGAAACTACACGGACATGTCTTTTGGTTTTACAAACATTTCTCTGCAAAATTTACTTCTGTCTTTATTGAGATGTAGGGGAGTGAAAAGAATTTACATACACTGTAGGCTCTTTTTTTTCTGCCAGGTTGTTTAAAACAGTGTTGTTGCTTGTCTGGTATAGGGCCCCAAAGAGGGGTTGTGGGAGTTTAGTTGAAAGCGAGCAGTGCACAGATGGAGGCAGACAGGGGCAGGGATAATGAATGGAGAGCAGCTAACCGTCCTGAACAGTCCCAGGCCCAGGTCGCACAGACACAAAAATGCTCCGAGATAAGACAAAGTGGTGGTTTGCTGATAGTACAGCTTTGAGTTAAAAAAAAAAAAAAAAAAAAAATCCTATCTGCTGTTTGGACTTTCACCTCATCTGTCTGTGCCGGCTTTTACCTCATAACTGCTAGCGGCCTAATCATATCTGTCATCGATCCCAGGCCCAAATTTCCTGCTCTTTCCTGTGTGAGGGTTACAGGGAGCATAGTGAAGACACAATAAAAGTTATATGGAAATGCTCTAGTCAGGTTTCTTTCATTAAAGTTGCGGTACCCACGGACCTCATGGATTAGATACATACAAGTGTTTCTAGTTTGCATTTAACCTGGCTTCTCTTACGTCTGTATGTTTAGCTTTTTTCTTTGAGTGTATGCAAAAATCACCAGAGCTGGAATGGTCACTTTCTCAGTAGGATTTTTTGGAAACTATTATTCAGTGTTTAGAAGATGTGTGGACCAAAGCCAATGTCAGTATCCTTATTTTACAATGTAGTCTAACTATGAGCCTGAGTCGAGGTACAGCCTGCACAATGGCCAATTAGTTCCTGGGCCAACATTTAAAGAGAGTATATTCTTTTATTCATATTTTTAAACTCATCTTGGTCAAATTGCATTGCATGTATTACAACCTTTAAAAACATTATCTGACAAAAAGTGTTTCCAATAATTACTTCGTTTATGTTTGGACCTAGTGATCAACTCCTCACTCCTCCTGTAGAACTAGGTTTCCTCTCACAGTTTTAAAACCAGTTGTGTCAAACCTAAAATAGACCCCCAATCAAGAAAAAAAAAAAAAAAAAAAAAAACAACAACCCTGAAACAATCATTCATGCCTTTGTGACAACTCAGCTGGACTACTGCATCGCACTTTATGCTGGAGTGAGCCAGACTACACTTTCCAGACTGCAGCTAGTCCAAAAGTCTGTTGTCCAACTTTTAACTGGTACTCGCAAATACAAAAGCATTTAATTGATTTTAGCTTCTCTCCACTGGTTGCCAGTACGTTTTAGGATTCTTTTATGTACTTTTGATGGTTTGAATGGTTTTGCTCCACCCTATCGTGCTTTCTCTGTGGCTGCTCCAAAACTCTGCATGAGCTGCCATTAGAGATTAGACAGGCTCAGTCTCTACCTATTTTTAAATCACTTCTAAAGACGCACCTTTTCTCTCTGGCTTTTAACACAGTGTCAGAGTGTCTTTTTACTGATTCTTACTCTGTTGCTTTTATTAATGTTTTAAATGAGTTCCATATTTTATTTTATTATAATATGTGTTTTCTTGTTGTGTTTTTATTGTCTGTAATAATATTTGGTCTTTTTTGCTTTATCGCCTGTGTACAGGACTTTGGCCGACTGTAATAGTTTTTAAAGTGTTCTACAAAAAGTTGGTATGGTACTACTGTCATAAAGAAACAGGTGAAGAGACCAGCAAAATGGTTCTGTTTAGAACAAAAACAGAGAAAAAAAGCACTTTTTAAAAAACTTTTTGTATGATGCCTTTTTACTACAAAATTAAAAATAGCTGTGAGGAATCAGTGTAAACAGAGCTGTACACTGTTTATATAAACTAACAAGAGCAGACTGGAAGTAGATGGCTTGTTGATTGGTCAGTGCTTCCTGAAGCGGGAGGTTCGCGGAACTGTGCGTTCTGACGCCTCAGAAAGACAGCGCAAGAGACTAGAGCAGTGGTTCCCAACCTTTTGGTTTTGTGTACCTCCAGGACCTGATTTAGTCCTGGTTTGGACCCAGCTCAGTCATAGTTTAGTCCTAGTTTGACCTTATTTAGACTTTGTTTGACCTAGTTTAGTTCTGATTTAGACCTGGTTTAGTCCAGTTTTGGACCCAGCTTAGTCCTGATTTAGTCTTAGCTTTATTCTGGTTTAGTCCTAGTTTATTTCTTGTTTAGACCTAGTTTAGTCCTGGTTTTAGACCTGGTTTTAGTACTGGTTTAGACCTAGTTTAGTCCTAGTTTATACCTGGTTTAGTTCTGGTTCAGTCTGTGTTTTGTCCTTCTTTAGTGTCCCATCCCCTGCTATAGTCCTAGTCCTGAGTTAGGTTTATTTTAGTCTTTGAAATGCAAATAAATAAAGGTACTATAAATAATCATATAACTCCCTATACCCCCTGCAGTGTGCTCGTGTACCCCTAGGTTTTTAAAAAAATAATATATCTCCATCTCCATTGGAACTATTTAGTCTATCTATTTAGTTTGTTATTCAGAAATGCTATGTATTTGTGCTGTACAGTTCTGCCGCTCTGACAGGAAATGATTAGTGTGGCGACAGGGCAAGAGGCAAGTAATTATACACAGCTGTACTGTTTGGAGGCTGTCGTTTGATAAAGAGCCCCACAACAGTTCTTAGATGCCACTTTTAATTACATAACCCCATCAGACGACAGGATCAAAGGTGAGTTTTGATTTTGTTTTCAAGCTTTTGCTGTGTTTGTAGTGTTTTTTTAACCTTTTTCCTCACCAGACATAACTGCCTGGAGAAACTGGCAGCCATGTTTGACGCTTATGAAAAAAGCCTTGGACAAGAACAAGGGTGAGATTTCTATGACTGTCTTTCATTTCAAAGAGAAAATCTGGCTGGTGTAGCTGACAAGAGTTTGATGATTGAGCTGATTAGATTTGCTGAGAAAATGTCAAAGTGAGCAAAGGCATTTTCCTTAACATTTCCTGATGGTTTAATAGAAAACCTCAGGAGTAGCTGCAGCCGTGCGCAGAGCCTGGACCAGTCTCAAAGAGAGGAGAGTTGTTTTTATTTGAAAACCCACCGGCTTTGTGCCAACTATGTCTGGCAACGGTACAGTCAGCACAGATGAGATATTAAAATATGCAGTAATCTGGAATCAGACAGATGCTGTGAATAATGGGGCTCCTTTTGGGCAAAGATGATCTCGTGGTAAATATGCTGAAATGAAGTCTATTATATCTGAGTACTGTCAGTAGAGTCATGTTGTTATGTCTGCTGCTGCTAGGTCAAGCATCAAAAGCTGTGTGGGGAGTTTATATAACACTAAGTAATTGGTGTAATCTTTTATATGGCTTACACACAGCAGAATACATTTGTTTCCAATTTAAACATAACCTACAAAAGATGTCTATGCAATACAAAAAAAAACAAAAAAAAAAACACCTGCTACAAAGCCACAATACAACTCTTCCAACCATAGTGATGGTGACTAGGCTTGCTCTGTTTATTGTATTGTATGGTAAGTTTGTAAATATCTAATATTCTGGGCATTGATGGCCTCAAAATTATTTTAATGTGTGATTACATTGCAGCATACTGTGATGTGGTAAAACTGCTGATTGACTTAATAGGCTTCATGTAGTGTTATGTGACTTCTGTGCAGAAGCAAAAACAGTTTAGTACAAGACATCTATTATATCTCAAAATACACAAAAATTACTTCAAAATACAAATGAAAAGAAAATATACAGACTATTTTATTTAAAAACATCTTATTTCCAGCTTTATGATGCAAAACTGCATGGATGTCAGTCTAAAGAAATTCACAGTGAATTTTTAATAAAGTCATTGTACAGCACATTGCACAACTCAACAAAATTAAACACATTTTAAAAACAAAATAAATTGTATTTCTAAAACTCATCATCTGGCCTATTTCTGCTGGTTTTGCCATGTCTTTGCAGGGCTATGGTAGGGGCTGAGGGACTGAATGCTCCTAAAGTGTATCCTGTAGACCCATATTTCTTTAAGGGAACAAACTCTACTATGGTCTAAATGTAACACTCCTTTCCTCTAAACTAATCTAGAAGAAATTCCTAATCATTTTTGCTTAAGGTAAGAGTAATGATTTTTATATCTCTGCTCAAGCCGAAGTCCTTTGTTGAAATACACTGATAATTCATGTATGTGCAAAAGTTACACAGGAATGTAAGATTAATGCATTTATCTCACCAAAGTAAGATTGTTTAAAATACTCAGAGGAGAAGTCAGTCCCAGGAGCAAGGTAAGCATTTCAGTGTTATCATGTGATAAAGAAGAGGCGAGAGTCTGTATAGATTCACAAGTGGGCTGAAATTAACATCTGACAGCCAAAGTCAACAAAGGGTAGACTCCTCTTCCCACTCACTGTACACTGCAGGGAGGATTTATCGAACACTTCCACCGCTCTGCATAATCACTTACAGATCCAGCCACACAACAGAGAAGATGGCAAGCCCTTGATCTAAATTCACAAGCTATTGATGTATTTTTATACTTGGACACAGACTCAAATCCTGCTCTTTCAATATATTATTATTCAATCAGAAGTTAAAGTAGTTAGCAAAATTACTATATGACAAAAATAAAAAAATAATTCAGTGTAAAATTACCTTTAACTTGATAGCTTTGTAAATGTAATACACCTAAGTACATTTTGATGAGAAAACTGTACTTTCAGCATCTCTAAATGAGTACAAGTATTTCTTTAACCTCAACTTCAAAGTGGGTAGCAGTAGTAGTAGTAGTAGTAGCAGTAATAGCACTACAAAATATACTTTTACTCATTTCAACTCATTACAGCATGAACATTGTTAGTGTGATTGTGTGGTCGGTGGTGATCGGACAGGCTTTAGGCTGAAGCGATACAAATAAAAGTATACAGTAAGTTTCTGCCTCAAAGAACTATGCTACTCCAAGGAAGTTAGATACAGACATCTGAAGTCGTTTAGTAATTTTAGGTTGCGATTTCCTACAAAGTAAGGTGCAGCTGAGCGTGATGTGAGGGAAATAAGAAAAGCTAGCCTCAGTCATGGTCGTACAGGGTCGATACTCAGCACGGTCCCAGAGGAGAAGTACTGCTCTACACATCCCAGCCACAGCTCATAGTCTGGCCTTATTAAAAATCCACGCCAGGCAAACTCTCCTCTGAATATCATAACCCTTTATCCTTCAGTGTGCTGCTGGATTCTGCCACGTTTAGCCAATCCGGGCCAAAAATGCACTCATTTGTGTCTCATTTCAAAAGTTATTTATTTATCCCTTTTTTATTTGCCGAACCTTATCAGTATAAAACACAGGGGCAGCTGAATCCTCTATTCTTCACATTAGGGGCGGTTTAATTTACTTCACGAACACAGCACCGTGATAGGAAATGAATAAAAAAAAAAAAAACAATGCGAATGGCTAATAAATGGATTCATATTCTACCTGTTTGGAGTGATGGGATTTTTTTTTTGTAAAAGGGAATAAAGGCTCGTCGCTGGATGATTTTCTCTGTGTCAGCTAAACAATGCAACTGTAGACAAAGCAGTGGAGGATTTAGGCTCCTAAAAAGTCATTTGTTTTTAATGACAGTAAAGTGCAACTCTGATCATTGGAGTCTGAGTTCAGGCTGTTTTAGCTGATAAAGCTAATCTGTCAAGCTAATGCTACTTGGTTTAATACACAGTTACAGTTGTTAATAGCACATTAATTAAACTCAGGTGCAGGAAAGTCCAGTTCATTTGTGGAAATGTGGAAATGTAATCAAACTCTGGTGCACGACAAACAAGAGAGCTCTAGGTCTTTGAGCCCTGGTGTGGTCTTGGTGCGATCCTGATGAAGTTCAAACACAAATGGACCAAACTACAGACGAACAGCAGGAAATGGACTAAAGCACGGTTTACCAAGGGAGTAAAAAGAATGACTATGAGGAAAAATGACACAAGAGTGTGTATACCGTAAATAAAATTGTCTTTGAAAATGTTATAAACATAGCTGACAAATGTCTGACTCTAACTTGTGGATAAAAACTTTGAACTTAAACTTATGGACAATAACTCAGACTTGGGCATGTTGTGTCTGGTTTCGCTTTTTACGCCTAAAGCGAGTCTCAGCAAAGGCAAACATCATTTCATCTTCTGTTATGAAATAGGTTCGTACAACACCTGTCCCACTGAAGATGTCAGTGCTGCATCCTCATAAATACACCGGCTCAGACCAGTCTATAGTGGCTTGGACTTGGACTCGGACTCAAATGCTGAGGACTCAAGTTTGATTTGGACTCCTAAATGTGTGACTCTTGTACTGTGTAACATTAATAGAACAAATTCTATTGAGCACAGTGGATCTAAAGATAAACACTAACCTAGCATATGGATTAAACTGGTCTTACAATGAATTAATGCATTTTTATTACTGTGTCTTGCATATAAACACATCCAGCCCTTACTTGATTCATAAGACATAAGACACCATAAAAAAAAAAAAAACAGTTGCTAGACAAACAGACATTAGAAAATGTCTGACAAGCCTTAAAGGGCCCGTATTATGCTTTTTTTGGTGTCTTTTAAATTAATTTAGGACACCTCTAGATCAGCATCTTATGTTTTGTTGGTTAGAAAACACAATCATTGTTGAAAAAATGTTATTTGAAGAAACACATCATTTGACTCTGTGAGAAATGCTCAGATTAGGTCTCTGCCCCTTTAAGAGCCCTCCCTCCCCACTGTCCCACTGCTGTCACGCCCCTTCAGTGCTCCTCACAACATGTGCTGCTGCAACGCTGCAGTCCGCAGTGGGTTTGTTTGGTTGCTGCGGGGTAGGTGTGAGCTGAATGGGACTGGGCCTTGAGGGGGAGGGGTGTGGTCAGGTGGAAATGGCAGACATCGGTGAAACAAGACTTTCTGTCCTTTCAGGAAGACAGCGAAAAGAAATAGAGGATTACTCAAACGTGTGAATGAAACAAAAACACAACTCCAGGGTATGTTTTTGATGCAGGAACAACATTAAAACATAGGTAGAAAGCTGAGAAAAGTAAATTTTGCATAATAGGGCCCTTTAAAAGGAAACATGAACTGAAGAAATGATCAGCATAGACTTTATTATCAAGGATTTTATTAGATGCTAAAAACAAGGCAGCAAGCTTTTGTCAATCACAGTCTTGGCTACCATTTGAATAATGGATGCCACATCTTGATTCGTCTGTGCAGCTTCTCAACACTTAAGTATAGGTGGCTAAAAATCTTACCAAAAAACTGTCTCCTTCTGTGCAATTTTTGGCTAGTCCAACATTTACCAATACTGTTTGCTTCACAAATGCTGAGACACACCAAAAGACCACCTTTTAATGACATACTGGATTGAAAACAACATCTTACTCAATGACTCTAGAGAGGCACAGGTGGCTCAGTCCAAGCTCTCATTGCCCCAAAACCACTGCAGCACTTGTGTTTAAATATAGAGCCTGAAGAGTGCTGCTTCTCCCTAGTTCCATAAGCTGCCTCCACCCTAGCTCCTTTTCTACTACTGTCTCAGAGTGGTTAAATTGCACGGTGCCATTTAAATTACATCCTTTTAAAACCATAGTAACACGTAGAACTGTAGAACTGCTTAGTGCACTTTTTACCAGAACAATTTTCTCCGTGCGGGGCTTTTTACTGAAGCCATGCATTGTGTAAAGTGATTGTTATTCGAAAGAAAGAAGAGCATTTTGTCCTCAAAAATAAGGATGCCTTAAAGTCTTTGGAAAGTGCATTAATGTTACATTGTTCAAACCACATTGTCATTTTTACCTCTTTGCATGAGTTATGAGATTGTTACAAATGTCTGCAGTGGTAACTAAGCTCTACATCACAGCCGTCCTGTCATAAGCAGATTCATTTAAACAGCAATTAATTCCAATAGCGCTGATATTTAAACTTCATATTGAGCTCTCAGATGACACTAGTCCCGTCCTAATTTCCCCATAAGGCATCACAGCCCTATCACCTGTCACCAACTCCTCATTCAAGTCACTATTAATTATGGAAAGTGTCTCAGTTGCCCTCACCTCGTGCCATAAATTGCTGTTAAACCATTTTGTGGCCGGTGTCAGTGATGTCTTCAAAACAGCGGTCAGATGACTAAGTGGATTATCGTAACCAGTGACTCTATCATGGCCCATTATTACAAAGGGGAATATCTGGAGAGCTGCCACCTTCAACAAACACCCCTCCAGCCCGATGATGGAGCAAATCAATAAACCCGAGCCACTGGGAAGGTTATTTGGATGTCGCTGAAACGGAAATTGTTTATTCCTATTGGCAACATTAAATATCAAAGTCTCGTACTGTTTTGAAAATGTAAAGCAATGCAGTGAAGTCATTAAAGATGCAGTGTGTAAAATGGTGAGGGATATAAGGGAACACAGCAGTCAAAGTATATCAAGCTTCATCGAACACTGTGGAGTTTTAATTCTGTCAGTGGTGGAAGAAGTACTCAATTTCTGTACTCAAGTAAAAGTAAAAGTAACACCTCTAGATTTCTACTTAAGTAAAAGTATAAAAGTGCTCACTTTTAAATGTACTTTCATGTAAAAAAGTATTTTACACAGACTCGACAACTCATTAATGTGTTAAATATAAAGAATTTTGCTGAAAAATTCAGCTGATTCCTGAAGAAATGAACAAACTGCTGCAGTAGAAGAGACTGAATCTGTCGCTGAGGTCTTCTGTCTTTAATATTCTCATGTTTCTAAAAGAGTACTACTTTACTGCATCTGTTATACTTAAGTAGTGTATGTCTACAATGAGGGCATGATAAAAACCCATGATTTTAAACCAAAAGTCCAAATACTTCGACCAACTCATAAATGTAGTGTAAAAAGTACAGATGCTTGCTCTAAAATGTAGTAAAGTAAAAGTAAAAGTACCCCTTGTAAAATTTACTGAAGTAAAGTACAGATACATGAAAATTGTACTTAAGTACTTTGTTACATTTCATCACTGAATTGAATTCTGTTAAGTTCTGTTCTCAAATCTGTTCGGTGTGTACAAACTGAGCACAGATGAAGAAGAAGGACATTCATGTTTCTGTTTGAGCATTGACCTATTTTCCATTTCATTTGTTTATTTATTGACAACAGTTTGTTTTCTGCACTGCAACAGAAAGTTACAAAATGAATACAAGGTCACATGATTAATCATTCTGTGTTGCCAGGTAAGAAAGGCACAGTCTTATGTGGCAACACAGTCAGTGCCATTGAAGGTTACATAATGAATGGTTGAGGGAGTTTAAGTAGTTAGTTACTTTCTACTCTGTAACTTTAAAACTGTTGATTGTGTTTCCTAACCTTATCTGCTAGGGTTCAGTGGTTAGTAAATTATTTTGGGAGCTTTTGGTTGTACTCCACAGCCATTTAGGCATATGTCCCTCTGTCCCACTTATTAAGATAATGTCCTACTGTATAAAAAGCGAGACTCACGTTAGAACCATAAGGTATGATTACTATTTCTGGCGTAAAATGTAGAATAAATGTTTGTGGGCATCTTATCTGGGAGAGAGTAAATGTTTGGTGTGTTGCTCAAATTTCTAAATGATGAGTCGGTGAGTCAAACACCTATAATCTCAGTGATTTTATTTCTCAAGTCTGTCCCACCTTGTCCCACCAAATTGCACAACTTGTCCCACTTTTAGTACTTTTTTAGGTGGTACTAGAACATCCCTATATCCCCATATTGTTGAATAAAAATCGCTCAGGATGTTGCATTATTCCCAAGGTGACATATTGCACACATCTTACACAAAGTATTTCTGTCGGTCAATTATAATTATATGTAAAGGTTTTATGACACGTGTTAGTACCCTATGCAAATACCCCCATAATGAGGCTAACCTATTATATTATACAACGGGTCTTATAGGTTAATGGAGCAAAAAGGTGACTTATGCTTGCCATAGTAATCTGACTTCATTCATTCAGAATAAAAAAGCATGTTGCATTGTGTTTCTTTCACGGTGAACAAAATAGTTCGGGCTTCCTCCAACCACACTGCAAAAGAGCCCCGACTAAAGCCAGAAAGCAGTGGGAATTTAAAATATTTATGAACGTGCAAGGTTAAAAGGATTTAAATAGCTAAACTAAATATGCATGTAAGCAGCAAAAATCTGAAGATGCTCCTAAAAATGGAATTCGGATCGAGCTGCAGAGCCTCAGACACAAAGATGCTTATTTGAAGTCGCTGTACCTGCCAGGACGTGCTAATGGAGAATAATCCCTTTTTCAACTTTCAAATAAATCAGAAATACAGAGGGATTTTTCTCTCCATCATCATAGGGACATGTCCTTAAATTAATAACTCCTTCGACCCACTTGAAAAATGGAAATCGTCTGGGGTGCAGTGTAGTGGAATGACAGCGAGCATCATAATCCATTCCAATTTGGATGTTTTAGAGGTTCAGGCGAAGTGCACTCTGTGTTTACTGTCTGCGTTTGGCTCCTTCCTGGGTATTTGTTAGCGAGGAGTCAGTACAAAGCTTGGCGTCTTATACAAAAAAAAAAAAAAAAAAAAAGGCTGGGGGACCCTTAAGATCCTGGGTGTTTATGCAGCAGCCCGGAGAGCAGCTTTGTATCTGTATCCTCTCTACACGGCTAATTCAACATCCAGTAATCAGTCCCTCATTTCACATCCAGACCTGCGCATGAATAATGTTTACTGCTTTGCATAAAGATTGAATAGGTCAAACAAATTCTCCATGTGAAAGGGGATGGCACCTGGTGATTCTAGCCCAGTCCTGCAGCTGCGGTGGGGAGTATGTCATGGGGGGGGGGGGGGGGGGGGGGGGGGGGGGCATCTCGAGGAGTGCTGGTGCATTACTCTCCATTGATTTAAAATGATCCACGCTATAGGTGACCGATTTGGACAGAATACAGATTAGAAACATAACCAGGTGGTGCTGAAATGGTTGATAAATAGTGTTACATGTGAGAGGATTAAATTAGTTTTTATTGCAGTTCTTTTACAGATTCAATAAAATTTTAATCTTGGCTTTTCTTTAAAATTCCCACAGCTGTCCTGCTTTATTTGACCTCTATAACTATACTGTAGGAGTAAACTGTAAAATGCACACAATCACATCAGCAATCACAATTCACATTTTAAGCATATTATTATTTTCTTACTGAGAAGGAGCTTCTAATGACAGGGATGTCCTGGGTCTGTTTAGTTTATTAAAATTATCCCTTTGAACCTGAGCAGACCCAAAAATGGGTCTGTTAGAGCAAGAACCATAAAACCACACCATGTTATGGAAGGTAAACATTGAGTAACATGATCATGCAGAATATGCACATAACCAGAAGAAGCTTGACTAAACACCCATGATAACCATTTTCTCCTCAAATTGAACACTTTTTCAACAACAAGCAACTAAACAGGGATTTAGCAAAAATACATATAATTTGCATAATTATGCCAATTAGGGACTCCACCTAAACATTTCTGTACTAAAACCTCTTTAATTCTATGTTCTCTGTTTATTTACTCTGATCCACTGACATTTAAGTTGGTGATTACACATCAGTAGAAATCTCAAAAGTGTTACCTTTTTATAGATGCCAAGCTTTTTCATGTAGACCAAAAAGTTGCAAAGATATAATCATTTTATTTTTGGGCGTGTTGTCTTTAAGCAGGGGCCTAAGAGAAGGCTCTAGTGTCTCTAGGTACCAGCAGGTTCATGTTTGTGTTGATTGTGTGTTATGTCTGATTGTGTTTATGTTTGATAAACTGTTGTGAAGCCCTTTGAGGCGACTGTTGTTGTGATTCTGGGCTATATAAATAAAATTGAATTGAACTGAATTATTTGTTAAATAGTAAAATTGGAAAACAAATAGGAACCGGTGGGAATGTCATGAAAGCAAGACCCAAGCCAGATTTGAACCTGCTGACTTCTATTTTACATGTTTAACCAAGTAATGTACTACAATGTAGTTGCAGTTTTGAAAAATATAAGTTCTCTGAGAGTGCATACTCCCCCCACATTACTACCAAGAGTAAAATAGCTGGACTTGACTCTGGGATACTCTGGATCACAAGAAATAAATCTATCCATTTAGCTGCATTTATTTTGGCTGGAGTCAGTATGTTTGACCCTATCTGACAGGGGCACAGAATTTATGTGAATTAAAGAAATTCCTGGATCCAGGTCCACACTAAAAACTAATAATTTTCAATATAAACAGAGCAACTACAGCCTGCCTTGGAGTCATGGGTTTGAGTTTGGACTCTGCGGAATGTCTACTCCTGCTTTCTATCTGATTTCCTGCTACCCTGTCTTCTCAATAAAGCCTAAAAAACATGCCTAAAAAAAAATCTAAAAATTCAAAATTAGGCTCCGCATCACAGATGTTTTATTGTTAAAATGTTTCTCCCCTCCAGCAGTTGTAGAGCCACACTGTGTATGTAATAGCAGTTTTTTACTCCTTAAACATGATTTGTCAAATGAGCAGCAGGTGATATCTAGTATTAAGCCAGGAGTGTACATCTGCATTCATGTCTGATGACGGGCGTGTGCCTGAAACCTCATGTGTGTGAAAAATGAAAAAATAAATAAATAAAAATCTGGGTCCTTCATTTATTGTGTGGAGCCTAATTTTGAATTTTTATTCATAGGCTCTTGGTTCCAGCACATAAGCTTATCTGTTCTGGATGTGCATGTCGTTTTTCTATTACATAAAAAAGAAAAAAAAAAAAAAAAAAACATCTACAAAAGAAAAAGTTACATTAAAAAATAAGTTGTTTTTTTTTCTTGGCACATAACTGACCCTTTCTACAAATATTATCCAAACCAGCAAACCAACCAATGCCAGTTGTGAATCTAACTGTGAAGGAGTTAATGCAATGCAAATATTTGAATCAAATAGTCATTGTGCTGAACATGGGAAAACAGCCATTCACCAAATATGTTAATAAGAATGTATGGCTGAAAGATTGCATTTCTAAGAGAGAACTCTAATAGAAGAACTTTCACACTGAAAATGACTGACTATGGATTTTTTCATTCTGCGCTCACTTCATGTTGAAATATTGAAAGAGCGGACACGTGTAATGGTGTTCTCCGCTCGCTCAGAGAATCACTCTTTGAGCATGAGAGTCCATTAACTGGTGGTCCGTGGTGCATTTCAGACGCTCATTTTGCCTCACTGTTTCTCTCCGTGTTTGCTCAGCTCACACTAATAGATATTAGATTTCGACCCCCATTTCATATTTTCCTGTTTTTCACACTCATGGAACTTCACATCAGGACATTTTGTTGACTTTTGGACTCCCTTTGTAATAAATGGTATTTTACAGCTATGCATGCACTTCATTTACTAAATCCCTCCCTTATGCAAATATATTATAATGATGATCACAGGCTAATGCCACACTGTAGAAGCAGGGCATTATAAGAATTACGTAATTATACCAGACACAATTGCGGTAATGACTTTCCAATGAGTAGCCCCGTCTTTAACATGTTGATAATCTCGTGTGCTCAGATCTAATCTCTTTTAGATATTCACTTAGTCAATATATCCACCAGGTCTTATGAAGATTGATGAATCCATTTTGAGACTTTCACACATGAACAATGGTCAGGGCTTTGCGTTGAGCAGCAGCTAATGAACCACTTTACACAATTCTGCCATTTTATCCCGGTCTTTTTTATTTTTTACAAAGAAAGCAAGGATAAAAAACTCCAGAAAGGGTTAGGAGACTTCATAGACAGGTGCATTTCAATAATGAGAAAATTATTTAAGGTGGTAATCAGGAAATGGAAGGACACAGGCAAAGTTGATGTTAAGGCCAGATGTGGCAGCCCAAGAAAAACACCAGAGAGACATAGGCAAGGAATGGTGAAAATGGTTAAAGACAAACCACAGCTCACCTCCACAGACCTACAACATCATCCTGCTGCAGATGTTTCTGTACATGGGTGAAACATTCAGAACAGCTGTATGGGAGGGTGATGCCACAAAGAGTCGCTTGAAGTAGGCAAGAGCTCATTTAGCCAAGCCAGATTTATTTTGGAATAACGTGGTGTGGGCTGACACCAGTCTGACTCACAAGAAAAAACTGGGCCAGTTTGCAACTGCAGAATGTGGAGACATCAACTTTGAAGTTTGGTGCTTACCTTATAGAGCTAATTGTTGCAATATAGACCAATGCAACCCTGCAATTATCTCTACCTCATTATGTGAAAGTATTGCTAATATTTTTACATTTTTAATTTGGTTTTCTTTTTTTCCTTTTTTGCACTCTTTCACTGTTTAAGCAGACATAGCCAGAACTAGAATCATTAATCATAAAGCCAAGCTGAAATCTTAAGGCCTAATTTTTCTCAGAGATTTCCATCACAAAATACTGTATTAGATGATTAAACATTTTCCTCCAACTTTCCATTTAAATTTTGAGTTTACTTGGTGTCTTTAAAATTTGGACATGGATGTGCTTCTCAAATGGTCCTCTCTGGGCATTTGTCGGAGCAGGAATATGTCTTTTTTTAGAAACACATTGACTGCAAAAAGACTGTGTATTTTTAATATTGTATTGACAACTATACTTTTTACACAATACACTGAGACACAATACAATAAGAAGCCATTAACTGACCCCTGCTGTATATGATAGTTAAAATCAGCTAACAGCAATAGTTATATACTGTATTCAAAGATTTTTTCTGCCTTTTTTGGCTTTATTTGACAGAACAGCATGAGGGAGAGCAGGGAGAGACATTTGGCAAATTGTCAGAGTCCAGACTGAGCCCATGAGGCTGAGGCAGGCTGTAGTTGCCCTGTATATGTGCCACGGCTCTACCAACTGAGCTATACCACAGCAGTATAGTTGTATATTTTTAAATGACAGTATTTTGCCTTGCCATTGTACCCGCTGTGCCTTCTCAACAAGAGTCCTAATCTAACATTTAGGGATTCCACAGGAGTTGTCTGGCTGTTCCCCTTTGATTTGTGCAGCCGGAGTGATGCATTGGCGACGGTGGCAGCTGACTTTAAAAGTAGTTGCGCGCGGTGAGGTTTAGAAATCGATAAGAGCCAGCCCACTTAAGTGATGTGCACTGGGTGCATAATGAGCTCTGTGGGAAAGTCACACGGTCAGGAGAGAGGCCCTGATTGGTTCTGTCGTTCATCATTACAGCCCTGACCTCTGTTCAAGTGCACTCCGCCTCTGCAACAGTGTGCAACATTTAAGTACAGTAGAAAATACACGGATTAATCAAACTGGAACATGATGTCGACATTTGTTACACTGGGCGTTGGTGAGTTGTGACTTTGCAGTAACGTGTGCCTCTGCCATTTTTCTGTGTCAGGAAATGCATATGAATAAACATAAGTAGGAATCGCATAAAAGATGAATGTTCTGTGCACAGGTTAGTGTTGTATCGTCATGATCACAGAGATTGTCATGATGGAGAAGCTGAAAATACTGAGAACAACACAAGACCGAGACTTTCACCATTCATGATATAAAGACTTTGTCTTTAAAGTCGTATTTTGAAAGAGAAATAATGGTAAATATACTTAATTTATTCATTGCATCAGCATCCCTCTGTGCCACCAACCTCTTTAACCACACTTTACATAGAACTTACCGAGGCTGTACCATACCACTCATTTGAAATGCTTTTATTGGCCAAGGAAACAGACTTAGGCATTTCTTTTTAATGAACATTAAATGATACAAGCCTTCATCCAATAAGTAAGCTTGTGTTATAAAACTCATGGAAGAATAGCAGACTTTAATACTGTCAAAAACTACTAAACAGAACTGGATAGACACACAACCAATCAGATTCTGGCGGCTGTGCTAACACACGTAAAACTGGCTTAGGACAAAGCTTTAAATAAATGGTTACGATTGGTCAGGATGGATTAATGTTGGTGAAAGAGTATGAATGAGAGAACCCAATGCACATAGCTAAGAAGTGTGTGGCTGCCCGGACTACAACAGCCCACCTTGTCTTATAGAGAGGAGCAGGATGAGTATTTGCAGCCTGTGCTCCACACGCTGCCAGGTCCCACCGCGCAGGTAAAAGGCCCTGTTGTATTCAGAGGAAAAATGTTATGCATAATGTGATTACGGTCTCCACTGGGCTGGAATTGGAAACACATCTCACGCCTTTATTAGTCTCTCTTCTCAAAACGCCACAGCAGAATAGTAGCCCGGTGCATAGCCAAAATGTTTATTGTTCCCTTCTCCTCGCCTCTTCCGCAGGGCTGTAGGGCTTTTGAGGGAGCAGCAGGTGCTTCTTGATCCCGGCTCTGTTACCTGTGTTCTCTGGAGCGCCGCTTGTCAGAGTGACGCCTACCCCTGCTCCCTGCTTTCTCTCCGCTGTGGTCTGTTTACCTGACACTGCCTTAATAAAGTCTCCCAGTGCTGTATCTCAACACCTGCTCTGAAGTCTGCAGGCCTGCTGTGCTTTACCTACCCCTCATACTGTTCCCTTTTTGTAATAGATTTCCAGTGACGCTCAAGAGGAGGATAAATCTCTCTTTAAATTCATACAGCTGTAATTAAGGTAAGTGAATCTGTGAAGTGCAGGTCAGAACATATCTTATTAGAGGAAAACTCATTTAATTTGCCTGAAATAATCACATACCCCCCTCAGACCTGGCTTTTCCCTTCATTTTCTCTTTTTGAATGTTGTTTCATACTTAAAATGTGATTGTTTTTAACTACTCCCCTCTGTATGTTTAACTGCAATAGCTTTTGGTATAGCTTTTCTGTTTACTTTTACAGCCCTTATTATCTTGACAAAGTTGTTCTTGCTGTGTATAATCCACTGGTATCATTAAAATTTCCAGTTAGTCATTTGAGTAATATACCATTATAAAACCAACAGTTAAGCCTTAAAAGTCTGTGTTTAAATTTTCTCTATAAAGCTTTAACTATGCAAATTCCCCAAAATGAAACAGTTTAGACCGTCTGGTTTAAAATCAGACTGATGCAATGCCGCAATTATCTCTGGCTTGTTAAACATTGCGTGAATGCATTGCCAATATTTATCAGAGTTTCTTTCTATTTGCTTCCCTTTATGCTTTCCTATTTGTGCTGTTTCTATCTGTGTGCAGACTTACTATCACTAAAGTATACTCTCTGTGTTATCAGCAGCCATGGATTCAGTAGACCAACAGCCAATGGGACTGTCCCTTATTTGAGGATGCCACGATGTGATTGGTCAAAGCTTCCTGTATGTGCTGAAATAATTTAATATACACAATTCTAAATAGGGAAAGAGATGGAGAATTATATGAAGCAAATTTGCCAAAGCCAGGAATCCAACGTGGGTTGCCCATGTTTATGTGGTACACACTCTACCTGGTGAACCATCGAGGTTCCCCCTAAGGTGCATTCATATATATATAGGGCCACATAGTGAAAAAGGTCATTAGAGGTGACATGTTTCGACTCCCTAAGCCCATTTGACTGCTCTTAGCTTCATTTATCAGCTCCATATTTGTCTATCCAGGCTTTGGATTACCTCACAGCATGGATTTTTTTTTCTACCTTTATGCAAGGTCCACCTCACAGAAATATGAATCATTTCACCTTGTGGTAAAAAGTACACATTAAATCAGAGCACATCCAGATACATGCCACCCAAGCCACCTCCAAATATGTCCTTAAATCTCAGAGGATGGATTCAGGATACAATAAGGAGGGTAACTTTAGATCCCATGTCCAGAATGTAATCCGATGTCTGACGGGAGCAGTGTCCACAGTTGCTTCAGTGTGTCATGCTTGGACAGCAGTAAAGAGCAAGTTATCACAGGAAAAAGTGAATTTAGTTGAATGTGCCAGTGGCCTGTGCCCAGGTCACCTCCTGTCAGCATCTATCTCACTTTAGCCCTGAGTGGAGTATTACTTACCCCAGCACCAGCCCATTCAGTGAAGTCATCCCCACATCCTTTTTAATTATTAGGTCTTGATTAAAGGAACATGCAACATTAATCTGTGGTTTTGTTCTGCTGACTGCAGCACACTTCATCCATTTCCCCTCAAAGCCTAATCAATATTTAATTGTCCCAGTCTTTTGTGTGAGATGTCTCAAGTTAACCTTAAGTATATGCCAAGGACTCTTCCAGGGACGGCCACTGTACTTCTTGGGACTGAGCAGCTGAATTATTCGGGTGTGTCAGGACAGGTAGTCGTGAGGAAACTTTAACTTCACAGCACTTCAACAATGTAGCCAGCTATTTACAATCCCTCATAAATGCTTAGTATAAAAGATACATTTTGTAAATTTGTGTAAGAGTCTACATAAATAGAGTTGATGTAGTTCTTTAGGTTTAATTGTTGAGTTTTTGGTCGGATTTTTCCAATAATTCTTATGCTTTACGTCTGTGCTATAGTGATTTTCATTTGTGTTAATGCGGATACAAGCAAGACATTTTGTTTCCTAAAGTCAGCAGTATACAGCAGATGAACCTAACGCAACTTAGGAAAAGCCTTTAGGGTTTATGTCACACGTTATCACATTTTTCACATTTTCTTGTATCTTGTGATTCCCATTATGATTATTATTACTTTTTTATTTTATTTTATCATTGTGTGATTTTGTTTGTTTTCAACTCCAAATATTACAGGTAGATTTTTGATTTACAGACAATAACATGTTCCCTGCAGGGCCATTATATATTTAGAAATAATAGATGTGGGATTGCAATCTGTAATATTCCCTCAGGATAATACAAAAATGTGTCACTCCATCTTAGCACCTTGTTGATTTTCTTGATTTTGAAGTCATTTTAATTTGTAATTGTGTACAAAGAGTAACCCGACACTAATGGCGGCAACCGAATCTAAAACCAAATGTAATTTCCAAACACAAAAACATGACGAATATTGACAATGCTTAATTTTGTATATTATCAACAATGAAACTTGCACCTTGCACCTTTCCCACTCTGGGTTGGCCATCTCAGTTTTAGTTCAAAAGCCTTTTCCCCTCACCAGTTTGGAGCAGAAACTAGTGTGAATGGACTTTGAACTACCACATAGGCAAAATAAAGAATCATTGCAGTGCCAACGCTTTAATTAGTACTCCGCCTTAATGTTGCAGAAGAATGGCCACTCACTGCCACAATAACTTCACACTAACTACACTCCATGACCAGGGCATAGTAAATAATGCAGTACTTTCAAACTTTAAAACAACTTTGAAACAATCAGGGCAGACATTCATCTTACAGCGAAAATATAATTGTTGTAACAAATTGCTAATGTATGTGTAATTTCAGAGACAGGCTCGCAATTGGAAATGCTGCAAGTGAACAATATACAGCAAGAGGCATTTCTTGTGGAAGGCTTTAGTTGGGTTATGAAGGCAGCACGGTTTGACCAAAGTAATGACCGAGGTAAATTGCAGCCCCTGTAAAAGCCAATGATCAACAAACAGCGACCAGTTTTGGAAAATCAAGGAACAAAGTAGAAAGATGAAATGGTGGATGGAGTATTTGCTTTTACGATTCAATTATTTTTTACAGGGGCTTCAACTTTACTCTTCCCTTTAAATTTAATTTTCACTTCTGTCAGACGAATAGTAAAAGTTAAATGTTTTGGTTGGTTGTACACAAATCAGGCATAAGCTTATAACCACCGAGAGGTAAATAGAATAACACAGATTATCTCCTCATCATGGCTCCTGTTAGTGGGTGGGATATACTGTATTAGGCAGCAAGTGAACATTTTGTCCTCAAAGTTGATGCGTTAGTGACGGCAAGAAGACTGGGTCAGATGTTGTGGCTTGTTCCCAGTCTGCAGAGGTCATTATCCGTCCCATGTAGTCAAAAAATACAACAAATAAGCTCCTGTAGCTGAAACTGCTGGTGTCAAAAGGTGTCCGAATACACAGTGCATCCCAGGTTTTTTTTTTTTTTTTCCATGAGAGCCTTCCTATTAAGCATTTGACATTATGATCACCAATAATAATCCATCTCTGTTGTAAATGGGTTAAAAGTGATGGAACTGAATTTTGCTAAAAAATGAAGGACCAAGTGACTGCAAAGGTGGGAAGTAACTAAATACTTTTATACAAAGAACTTTCTTTTTTTTAAGAAACTCTAGCATTGCTAATGTAAATATATTTATTACTTCAGTGGCAGAGTGGGTAGTAATAGGAATAGCAGCAGTTTTTGTAGTGGTAGTGTAGTAGTAGTAGTAGTAGTAGTAGGTACTTTCCACTTGAGTAAATGTTAAACTCAATAGTGTTTTAATTTTAGTCAAGTAATATTTTTATGAGTACTTTTACTTCTACTTGAGTAATCATTTTTTTTGAAGTAACAGTACTTTACTTGAGTGGGACGTCCCGAACATCTACCTCTCCTCCACTCACCTGCCTTTTTCTTCTTCTTTTCCCACAGCTGGGTTTTTTTTTAGGAGTTTTTCCTTACAGAGAAGGGGATATCCTGGGTCTAGATTAGTTTAGTGTAGTTATTGTTCATGTTAGATTGTGTGTTTATGTTTGGTTGTGTGACTAAATGTTTGTAAAGCCCTCTGAGTACACTGCTTTTGTGATATTAAGCTCTGTAAATACAATAAAACTGAACTGAGTACACATTTTGAGTACTTCTTCCACCTCGAGTGCAAAGACTTGCTGAATAAACCTTGCAGCCATTATGGACAACACAACAAGATAGCAAATGTGTTCTCAGTTTACACAACTTGCATGTTAAATATCCCCTAATGTTTAGTGCAAAAATCTCCTTATTTGTGTTGTAAGTGACAGGTGACAGAAGCAGCACAAAGATCTATGTTTTTACTCTCGGGGGAAGATTGTACTGTTGGCCAAGCTGTTCCAAAGCCGCACTGGAAATCCCTGCTATGCTGATGAGGGTTTAAAAAGGAATAGCTCATATAATGGGGTGATCCTGGGTGACTTATCCAAATCCCTCACTCATCTCCTTTTATTGGTGCTCACTTTGTCCCCCGCGGCTGCTTCACACATGGTGGGCGAGCGTCGGAGATGGAGAGATCCTCAGTGTGGCGCCTGGTAATTTCAGATGCCTGGTTAAGAGGGCAAAGGCAGTGATTAGGAACCTACTACAACAAATCAGCGCTTTATTTTTACTTAATATATTAAACACTTAGCTAATTGTATAAAGCAGTGGTTCTTGAGCTGTAGTACGGATACCACTCAGGCTTTTTCTGGTGGTGTTTTTGCAGTTCATGTCCTGATTTGGTTCAGCTGAGAGCCATTTGGTTTAGTCCTGGAGTAGTCCTGACTTAGACCTGGTTTAGTCCTGATTTAGGCCCTATTTTGCTCTTATTTAGTAATGCTCATTTTAGTCAAAGATTGCACTTTGAAAGCCCATTGTCTACAGTACATGTTGTGAAAAGTTTGAGAATCATGGGCATAAATGTAATCAAATGCTATACAAAATACCTCATAATACCATATTTTTAAGATCTCTTTATATTCCTTATATTATTCCTTATATTCATGAATTAATCACTTTTGCAACACGTCTGCCTCATCCAATTACATTATTCTGTGCATGAGCAGTGTTTCATTTTTCTCACTTCGGTATCTTACTCAACTTTAAAATTAAGGCCGAGATCTCTAATAATGATTCAGCCACTTTGTCAGATTTTTCACACCGAGGGTCACTTATTTTGTGCTTTCTAATTATGGTTTTCTTTTTTTTATTTCTTACATAATGCTAATGAAAAACATGGCACAATACTAAAAGCAGTACAGCACACAACCACTTCAATTAGTAGACATATTTATTGTCGACAGGTTGCTATAGATTTCATATGCATGGCTGTTATTGACTGGTTCAGTGTACAACGTTTATGGTTGGCCATGGAGCTGCCAGACTATTTGGTGACTGTTTTGCATTGATTATGGTTGTTTTCCAGTCTGTTGCAGCCACTAATCCATCACACGTCTCAAGTGCGAAATGTGTTGATCTCAGCAGCCAAGAATGTCAAAGAACAAGATCTATTGGACTGCATTTTAACAGGGGGAAGTAAATACCCATTCACTTTGGTTAAAATGTCACTAAAACACAAAACAGATTGAAAACAGAAATTACACACATTAATCACTGAGGCCTGTATATGTAAAGAGCTTGTAATGTACTTTTGCCATTGTCAGCTGTCTATGCAACTGGCTAGATATTTGTTTAATTTGATATTCTATTACTTTGTTGAAACCAAGAGTGCTCCGCAAAATATCTCTACTACAAACTCAAGATCAAAGTAAATGCTGAACTACAATAAATTATTAGAGCATACATGGTGAGATTGTTTTGCTTTGGCAGTTTAATTACCTTTACAAGAGATATTCTTCATCTGTGAGACATTTTGCAGTTTATTTGCACCACCGACCACTATGTGGCACCACACAACTTGTGTGTTGGTTCATGTCTACCCATATCAGCACAAAAGTTCTCAGCGCTGTAGAAATGTTAATTTTTTACCAGATTGAAGGGATTAGTTTTAGAAATTGTAGCTGTTGGGCTGTGACAATTTACACAATGTCTACATTTGAGTCCTAAATATTTGGATACCTTTTCCAAGGAGTGCAATCCCCATATAGGCTTAGGGCATTATATCAAGACAAGAAAGTGGAGTAACACTTTAGATTATAGACTAGGAATTGGTATGGTGTTATTACAATGTAAGTACCTGGGAATTTCCGGTCCGTAATCTAAAATGTTACCAAAAGGGGTTCTGGACCGAGCCCTAGCATATGTACAGTTTAAAACAGGACAAAATAAGGCTTAAGCCAGGTTAGGTCTGAGCAAGAATTTCTTCCAATGCAATGTATAATGTCAAGAAAAGTATGCAGGAATTAATAAAACTAAAATTCAAAACTAAATTAAAACTATTTCCATTAGTACACCAAAAGTACAGATCTATTTCACAGCAGAGATAGAGTATATGATCAGTAATGCACCAGACGCTGGTCAGTAATCACCTTTAGTTATTGTACTTGGCTTGAACAAAGAGATGGGAATTCTAATAGGATTTGGATTTAAAGAAAAGTAAGATATATCTGGCCAGATTGCAGGATAAGTAGAGTAAAGCTATGCAAAGTTAAAGTTGGAGCTGGGTTATCACTGGCATCGGATGAAAAGACAGTGAGTAACTTAATGACCGCTCCACAACCTTGAACATATTCACTGGGGCTCAAGGCTGGAACAATGTTATCTTTAGCCCAGAATAAAGAGAAAACATTAGCAAAGTCCCGAGGACGACTTCTCTTTGAGGAAGATTTTAATTGAAACGTATCCCCCCAAAACTGCTTGGTTTTAATGAATTCATCTTAAGTCTTGTCTAATGACTGTGCTGTGACTGTGTTTGAGGGAAACACAGTGTGTGCTTATTTGTGTGATCACGCCAAAGTTACTGTAACGTTCTGTAATGACTTCTAAAAAGCTACGCTGCAGAGTTTATTTCCCAGGGACAATGACCAGTTCTATCTAAAAGTAGAGATGTTTCTGTGGAGATAAACCACTAAAGGGCAAATCCCCATTACCCAGAAACTTATTTCCTTATACCACCAACCCCAACGTCCCACTGAAAAATAACCAACTGTCTGCTCTTATTTAACTTGAATAAAAAAGTTAAATTCAACAAATTACCATTGAAATATTTATACATATCAAATTAAAGTTTGGAGCTTACATTAAACGTCTAAATTTAAGTTGATCCATTGACTTGTCTTGTAACATGTACAATGACTTTTCTCCTTCTTTCCTTTCCTTTATTTTATTTCTGATATTCTTTGTGTACGTAGCCTCAGTCAGATGTAAAGCACTGAATCATTGTTTACAAACTAAGTAGACTAGCCCTTATTATTCTGATTCTAAAGCAGACTCAAATCAATGCAAACATAGGACTGACTGAAGGAGAAGATATAAGAATTAACATATTTCTTGCAGCAAAATATTTTACATCCCTTTAGGCCTAATGTAATGACTGCCAGTTTCTTTTGAGGGGATCTGTAAACTTATTAGCAGAGGTGGAGTGAGGTGCCAAAACTAGTATTCAAGTATGACTTTACTTTGAAATAACATCACTCAAAGTAGATGTTAAAAGTTTGTTGTGATAAAACTAGTTATTCAAATAAATGTAATTAATTTCTACCCACCTTTGCTTATTTGTGTCCTCAAGCCAAAGCTACTGTAATGTAACTGTTAAGCCTCAGTGATCTGTTGCATATTGCTCCGGGACAATGACCAACCCCATCCACTATCAGTGAAGCTCTTGTGCTGATAAATCAGTAAAGGTTAACCCCCATTGCTCTTTATCCCTGATAATGGATCTATCAGTGGACTCTGAAGCACCAGGTTAGTGTACCTCTACCCTCCGCCTCTTCACTTCCCACCAGAACAACAACAACAACATTGTGTAGAACCCTGAGAATCTGAGTGGGAGGCTTTTTCAATGGGAAGCTCTCATGCTGTTTACCATTTTTCATAGAGCCCAGTATCTGACTGAGTAATGCAGGGGATCCTTTTTCCCACTGCATATGACTCACTGATAGTTACTTTGTGGAGTTTAACATGCCGCTGGTGTTATTAGATCTGAAATGTACTCAATATTTAATATCTTCCACAGAACACCAGGATCCTGGCTGACAAATACGCCCCTGATGAATAATTTAAATAGTACAATATTTCTAAATGCTACTATATCACTACGTATGGGACAGGGTTGCTCATGTGTAAGTATGTCCTTGCATGAGAGATAAATGAAAAAAAAAAAAAGTCTATCAAGTGTACAAATGTGCAGACTGCAGTGTTTTGTGTCCACTGTTTTGTTATCAGTACACTTTACTGTTTGCATTAAGTTTAAATGCTGTTTTTAAGGCTGCAGCTATTTACAATAAGGAGGCAGCAAAATATTTTTCAAGGTGAAACACTGCAGTAGTATTATCTCTGGGATTTAAAAGGCCACAGTGAGCTTCAGGTATTTGTATTGTGTACATTTCTTACACAAAAGAATGACAATACATGTTACTGTCTTTAAAGGTCCTATATTGTGCTTTTTTCAGGCTTTTTGAAATTATTTTCAAATTTAAATTTTATTACTTAAAATAATGTAAATGTATGGAAAACATCTTCTTTTGAGGAGAACTTTGCAGAGAACGCTGGGAATAGGTGTCTGACACCTTCTGCTGGCAACGGTGAGGAATGTCCAGAGCATAAAATGGTTATTTAGCACAGCAACATGATAATGATGAAAACTAGCCTGCAAGTGAACCCAGCCAGGTCAGCACAATAACAAGGCAAGAAGAAAGCCTATATGTGCTGTAATGGGAAATAAAGTTGCTGCTGCAGCAAAGTAGAAGCAACATTAGCGGAGTAGAAAACTAACATCAAACAAAAGAAAATATAAATAGCTATAATAGCCCAATAATAAATAATAATAACAAAAATACATAAAACAATAACTATTAAAAATGCAAACTAAAGAAAGTTAATCAAACAAAATGAAAAAAAAAGTAATTAAAATTAACTAAAGTAGGCTATGTATATGTAGCCTACAGTATATGTATAGAGTAGATTATTTTGGTATTAATAAACAAAGCAGTATAAAATATTTGATATGAATATTATGAGCTTCCCCAGTTTGAAAGACCAGCAGCCACCACTGCAGTGTGTGGGCTTTAGAAACGCACAGGAGCCCTTCCTGGTTTCATTTGTCTGCATAGAGCCATGAGATCGAGTGTTTGAGCTCATGAAAAGAGACAACATCAGCATAAAGCATTACTCTAACAGGCGTAAATGAAACAAAATACTACACCAGGTCTGTTTTTGAGGTGGAAACAACTCAAGGCTTTATAGGGGAACTTTAATGAGGAAAAATACTTCATATAGTACAACATTCAGGTAGAAAAACGGTGCGCCCCCCGACCTGATGTAGCTCCGGTCTACAGCTTGATAAACCTGTCACATCAACCCAAAGTGATCCCCAGTACCTGCAAGAACCTCTAAGACAAGTTACAGATAAAGTGGCCCCAGAGCAAACACAACAGGTCACAAAGCCATCTAGAGGTAAAAAGTTATAAAACAGAGTGGTATGTTGGTGGCATTAAAGGTGCGCTACACATTTTATATAAACAAACTAACCTTCAAGGAATTAAAATTTTCAGTCATTGACACATCCTCTAGATTATGATGGGAGTGAGTGTATGTCCTTCTTAAAAACACTGGGTCCCAGGTGGCACTGTTCCTCTTCGTCTTGGTGCTGTGGACAAACAGGACTCAGGAGACACTTCACTTTCACTTTTAAGTGTTTATTTAAGTCCAGAAAAAGTGTTTATATAATTCCCACCCACAGTGTTAATTTAACTTGTGTACTTGAGGACATTCGGTCAAAATCTTACAATATAGCCTGTTATTATATAATGATTAATATGATGCTATGAGAAGGCAAATAAGCCAGACACTTACTTTTTATCTCTTCTCACAGCATCGATTCATTCACTCAGGGAAAAGGGGACCAAACTGTATTTCATCAGTGTGATTAAAACTCAATAGAAAGAGCCCACTCTTGTGTCTCAGGCCTTTGCATATTAATTTTGTTTCACATCGAGAGGAATAATTAGACATTGATTATTGGTGTCCAGGACGGAGGCCCAATCGTTACTTTGTGAGAAGTGAGTGGGAGGAGCGCTCGAAGCACATTACTGTCTCTCACACACTCAAAGACGTGGGGAGAGAAAGCTATAATGCACGACCCCAATTTCGAAAAAGTTGGGCCACCATTGCAAAACCATTGGATTTTGTTTTTATTTACATTTTACACAGAGTCCCAAGTAAGTTCCTGTTCCAAAAACACTTGCGGAAGTACTCATCCAAGTCCAATACTATGACCGAATGCAGTGCTACAACGTGATTAAGTAACACATTATTAGTGTTTAAATCCATCCCATCTTGCTCTCTACCATCTGTTGTGTGAGGTGAGAATAGAAACAGTACGCTGATGTAAAATGCAAACTTTGAGACAGCGGTCACACTTGAGGCATTTGCAATTAAAAAGTTGTTTATCACAGCTCCCAGTCAATGCCCTGAAAGGCATAGCAATGAGCCACCGGCCTCACACTCACAGTGAGAGGAAGTATCATGGCGAAGAGCGATGGCCGCTGCTGCTCAGCTTTATGTGCTCTGTTGCATAATGAAAAGCTTTATTAATTATCAGCTCAGTGCTAATCAGTTTTATAGTGATGTCATATCAAGTCAGGGGTTGCATTTGTGATAATAGATATTTTTTTAGTTCAGGGGCAAATGCTCAATCCATGGAGTCACAGAGGCCTTATATTATACCAGTGGTTCTCATACTGTGGTGCGGATACCACTGGTGGTACGCAGTCTCTTTCTAGTGGCTTGATTATGGCTTAGTCCTGGTTTGGGACCAGTTTAATTCAAGATTTCAGAAGAACAGAAGTTGAGTGCTCTTCTTCTGGTGTAGGCATAACTTAGTTCTGGTACAGTCAAGATTGAATCACAATTGTAATCTTTGGTTAGACTCCAGATTTAGGCCCACTGTAGTCTGCTAAAAGTGGTGCTTGGAGTGAAAAGTTTGAGAACTTCTTTATTAAACAATGGGACCTTCTTCTACTTCAAGTGTAAATGCTCATCTTAATTCAGTGTTTATTTACAGACCCTTTGTTAGGATTGATGGCTTTATCTTGGGGCAGCAGTAGTTCAGATGGTAGAGCTGTTCGTCCACTAGCCAGAAGGTTGGCAGTTCAAACCCCTCTCCCACCAGTTGCATACTGTTGTTGTGTCCTTGTGCAAGACACTTAACCCACCTTGTCTCAGGTGTCTGTGCATACTGGTGTAGGAATGTGTGAGTGCTTGTAAGAGTGAATGGTGAATGGTTCTTTGATGTAAAGCACTCTGAGTGCCCATGGAGGTAGAAAAGTGTTATATAAATGTCAGCATCTGTGATCATTAATCTCGCAAGAATCTAAAAATCTGGCATATCTTGGTGAAAAAACAGTCTTGCAAGATTAGGAGAACCAACCTGGTGTGCCTGAAGTCTCGGGTTTTGCAATAAAGCGGCACATCCTGCAGAGCCATTACAACAAGCCAGCAATGCCTTTATTTTTTAGTTCATCACAGAACGACCAAAAGATAGGGAAACTGTTGTATGGATACGAGGAGGAGAAAACCAGAGTCAAGCCGAGCGAGGTTTCAGCCAGACTTGTGAGTTTTTGTGATGGTGCTTCATCCAAAAATGTAGAGAAAAGGAACAAGAAAAGTAGCATGGTCCCACTTTCAATCAAGATGCGGTGCCTCTATCATGTAACCCTCTCCAGCTTGGGACTGGTCCAAGGGTGACCTTGTGGTAAGAGTTTTCCGCAGTCAGACGAGGGAACTAGCCACTTCACAAATGAATCGACCATTGTAGCACAGCCCTTGATGACTATTGCAATCATAATTATCTTTTCTTCCACTTGAATGTGAAGTTTACAAAGCACAAAGGCTGAACTCACCTGACTGCTTTTATTTTGTTTGTGGCCTGTTCTATTTCAGTCCTGTCGTTGCAGCTCACTTTGTCATGACACGCAGCAGGTCCCCCTCTCAGCCCATACCCTTCATTAAGTGCCATGTCCCCTGCTGCGCCTCGCCTCCAGATAACTCTTCTTCTTCTCTTTGCACACACACACACACACACACACACACGCCCACACTTAAACCTTTCACCCATACCTTCTCTTACTACAGAGACTGGATTTGTAAAAATAAAACAGTGTTTATTAACAATTGTTTTGAAATGTAGGCGGCTACAAAGTACTGCCAGAAAATCAGACAATTTTTATTTTATTCTGGCTTTTGAAAAAAGCCAAAGAAGCAGTGTTGCAAAATCAGACTTTAGTGACAATTTTTTTCATATTTGGTGCTGTTCACTGTGTGAGCTGTAGACTTAAAAAAAATAGATGCTATATACAAATTGATGACTCATATAGTAAATGAATGGGTCAAAAGTTGTCTTTCAGGGTCTCTGTGTCAGCCCTAATTGCTGCAGGATAGGCTCCAGACTCCTAATGGGAAGAAGTGGACGAAGATGAGTTAATTATAGTATATTTAAGTTATACTGATGAATAATATAGTAGTAGTTTTTTTCTTGAATTTGAAGAATGATGATATTGTAATAAAACAAGAATTTAAAAGTCCCATATTAGACTTTTTCAGGCTTTTTGAAACATCTTTGCATTAGTATTTCATGTATTACAACTTAAAATGATGTATATGCATGGAAAACATCTTCTATTGGGGAGCTGTTACTTTGACTTTGCAGAGACCACTTGGATTAGGTGCCTGGTGCCCCCTGCTGGCAACAGGTGGAGAATGGACAGAGCATAAAATGGCACACAGGAGCTTTTCCTGGTTTCTCTTGTCTAGAGTCAAGAGACCAAGCATTTTCAGCTCTTCAGAAGGAGACGGGCTCAGCTGCACATGTGTGAATGAAACAAAATACCACTTCAGGTAAATTTTTAAGGTGGAAACAACATTTTAATATGAAAGCTCAAAAAAGTTTATTTAGTGTTGTAGGGGACCTTTAAGACCTCATCTTGACTTTATTTTTATTTTAGCACATGAATGTTGAAAGAGTAGCACATGCTTTGGCCTTTATCAGATGCTTGTATGATTGGATAAAAGGATGTTATAAGGGTGGGAAACCTTTGGGTAGCGTAGCTTTACATTCATTGTTATTCTCCTCAAGGTAAAATTGCTGGCTATTGTCGTTTTATAAATATACATATATATATTTTTAGCTGGTTATTATTTTAATGCAACAATACATGAATTGATTTCTTCTTCTTTACTAAACACTGCCTAAAACTGAAAATTAACTTTAGCTGCACCATTTCCTAGAATCAGATTGTAATTTACAGTGCAGTGATTGTAATTACTTTTGCTTAATTTATTTTGTGAATCTTTCAAACCATATGTCCCACCTCAGTACAAAGGTATAGTCATTATTTATTTTGTGCACAGTTTTTACATGTTTTTGATTCACGTTTGTTGCTTTAAAGTCATTTCATTCTCATTCATCATTTAATAGGTTTTGTTTAGCACTTGTCATTTTGAATGTTAGTGTAATCAAACAGACACAGTTCTTCTTGTTAAAGTGATTTATATTTGATTACTTTTGCAGTCTGCTCCAAAAATTGTAAATGAAATTGTTTTTTTTTTTTTTGTTTTTTTTTTGCCTCAAGCCCATAGACTTCCATGGGGAAATCCAGAGTGAAGCTCCAGTCTAATCAGATCAGTTTGATAGGTGATGGTTCATCTGGTGTGCCATTTGTAACAGCTGTAAAAGTCAGCGTGCCTTTATATGTCATACGGTTTAAGACACATATCCTGGGGCGACACACATGACAGTACCAACGTTTGGGTTGTTGTGGAGCAACGTCATCCCTCCTTTTCTTCTGATTAGCATATGCATCTTCTGCAAATAACAAATGCACACGTTTACATTTGCACCAGCCGCAGATAGAAATATTCTGCACATGTGAAATCCATTAGAGGCGCACATGTATCAAGATTATTGTTTCATTTTTCTTCATGGCGGATGAGACTGTCAGATCCTAAATAGAATACCAGGCTGTGGGACACACACATGCACAAATTGCTTTCATGTAAAATAAATGTAGTTCAGTCTAAATCTGCCTCATGCATTATTTTGATTTCGTATAGTAGGTGTGATATTTTCTCTTGTCAAATGGCATTACAGACAAAATTAATGTTCACACACCGTTTTGTTCTATGCCTATTAGACTCTGTAATAACATGGTTGTGAGTATTTTCTGCTCTTTGCTTGTATTTTTATTGTTTCCATACTTTCACTGACATAATGCTTCTGGATGACACGGTCCTCATGCATGAAATCTATGCCTGAAATAAAGTATAGTCAATATAAAGAACATGTAAGTAATGCTAGTTTATTAACCCAAGAAAGCCTGGGTTTTAGCTGCTAAGCACAAAAAGGAGGGCTGAGGGCTTTTGTAGCTTGTACTGTTGTGGCTTGGGCGACCACCTCAAAAAGTACTAAAAGTGGGAGTTTGGTGGGACAAAGAAACACAGAGACTTGAGAAATAAATGTGTTGTTATACAAATCAAACTTACTGAGATACATGCTGCTTCAGTTTAGGGACATAAAACATTTGATGTGCTGTTTTTATCCCAAAAAAACACATTTTGCAAAGTAATGTCTTTACTGAGACTTTATTCATTGCAATAAAAAGATCCAACAGAAAAAAAAAATCAATGCTCTCTTATATAAACTATAATTAGCTCTCTATATTTTCTCAAAACAATCCAGCCCCAGCCCTGGCTCATAACTCCATGAAGAGGCCTGTCCTGAAAAAGGGGCAGCAACACAACAACCATATATCCAACCCAGTAAGACAGGATGCCCACACATTTTTATTCTACATTTTATACAAGGAATACTGAGCTTACCTTGTTGTTCTTAACCTGAATCTCACTTTATCAGATCCACTGAGCACCAAAGAAAAAGAGGGACATTATCTTAATCAGTGGGACGGAGGGACAGATGCCTCAATGCCTCTGCAGTGCAACCAAAAGTGGAACAGGTGGTCACCCTTGTTGTGGCTTGTACTCAGAGTAGTGGAGTATGTAATAAAATCCTAAATTCAACCCAGATTAATTTGTGTCATAACAGAATGATTGTTTTGTTTCTTCACAGCTTTCTCCACATTAGCTACAGAGCTGTGCCAGTATCCTACATTGTTATGGTTGCACTATATCAGAGGTGGACAGTAACAAAGTAAATGTACTTGAGTACTGTACTTATATACTTATATACTATAGTTTTTGAGAATCTGTACTTTACTTGAGCAGTATTTTTAGGGGAAACTTACTACTTTAACTCCATTACATCTAAAAGATAAATATAAAACTTTTTCCTCCAATACATTTCAAAAAAGGCAAAAGTAGTCTTAAAACCAATAAACAACTGACTTCCACCATAAAGATAATCATTTACTACATAATACTACTCGCATTTGCCCTCAGGAACAAAAAAACAAACAAAAAAAAAAAAACAATTTGGAAGTGAATTAGCTTTTGCTTTGAACATTATTTGCATGATTCTATAATAAACCAATTAAAAAATAATTGATTAGGATCAAAACCAGCTTTATTTAAAATACGTATGGCTCTTTCTGCTGTAGAACAATCTTATCTATTATGGTTTTATAATTTGATCCCCACATTTCCACACTAAAATGATAATGTATTTTATTCTTATTTTTGGAGCTGCAAATTTGTGACTTGAATGTAGTAGACATTTTACCCAAAACTCTTGACTGCCCTCGCTTGAAATACATTGTAAAACATTTTTTTAAGTACTTTGAATTCTTAAGTATTATTGAAAGCACATATCCAGTACTTTAACTCAAGTAAAAATTTGACTTAGCAACTTTTACTTGTATTGGAGTAATATTTGACCAGGAGGATCTATACTTTACTCAAGTAATGAAGTTGAAAACTTTGTCCATCACTGGTTATTATGCAATCCAAACTTTCACTTTCCAAAGTTAGAACCATAAGATGCCAACTAAACTGGATACAACCTTTGCTTAAAAAAAAAAAAAAAAAAAAAAAAAAGATTTAAGATTTGTTTAAGATTTGACACATTTGTCTTCAAATATGGCTGAAAATGCATGAGGTGTGCAGATTATGTGAAAAGATGTTGTGCATTTATAAATGAAAATACATTTGTCTGAATTTTGCACAGTAGCAAAATCAGCTGCTGATAAAAATGTCAGGCATCAAATCCAAAAGAAAAAGCTCCCCAACACAAACCCCACAGGAGCTCTCACATCTGTAGTTCATTCACTGACCACCTGTTATTTTACCAATGCCAATAACATTCCTAATTGTTGATCAAATGCAAGGTTATGCATACAGGACGTGTGCACGAGCCTGTAACTGCCACTGTGACTTTGACAAACGATAACACATCTTTCTTACGTACAGTACCCATTACCAGAACAATGAGAGACCCAGCTCAGTGTGACAGAGTTGTGCTTGTACTGTACAAGGTGAGAGCAGGGGTGGGAGGTAGCGTGTGTTCACAGAGCTGCTAACCTTATCATCTTTCTTGCAGCGTGTCATTTCATTTCTGGGTTTAACAGGAAAATCAACACATCCAATAAAATCTAGGTAAAACTGGGTAGAGATTAATATAATCCATGTGGTGTGGCTAATAAAATGTTCTTGGGGATTAAAGGGACGACCTGATTTTCTGAAAACAAAAAAGATATGAAGATAATTCATATAGGCTTTATTTTTAAGGATTATGAGTTATGATTTATTTAGATTTTTACTTTTGCATACATTTGGTCTCCGCCAGAAAAAAAAAAAAAGCAGCGCCAAATATGAATAACCACCAAAGAAAGCATAAATATAAACTACTGTACAGGCTCTCATGAGTTCAAGTCCGGACTCCAAGAATTTACAGAACGTCTATCCCTGCTCTTTCCTCCATGATTTCCTGTCACTGTTCTATCTAATGAAGCCTTGAAAGGTCAAAAAAATAAATAAAAAAATCTTTGACTCAACTGGCTCTATCTTGCATCGGTAAAATACCATAATTGATAAATAAGCAACAGGATCCAGACAGTGACACCAGTTTGTTTCTTGGCCTTTTAATGACCTTTTCTGAAAATTTAATAAAAATCTGACTATCCCCTTTTGCTAAGAGACAAACAAGCCAACACTGACAAAAATATAACCTCCTTAGTGAAGGTTAAAGCAAAGTTAGATGCAGAAGATAAGAGAAATAATTGCAGCACTTAACGTCAAAACTTTGGCAACATCTGAGTATTTTCCAGTGCAGGAAATAGCTTCTGTTTGCTATGTTCTTGATTAGGTTAAAGGGTTGGAGCACGAGGAAGCATGGTTTTGCATATTTTAAAATTTAAAAAAAGCGCAGAGATCTTACTCGTGGCTGGCTTTCGTCTCTTGGTCCTCCTCTCTCTCTGTTTCCAGTGGTTTAGGCTGCACTGACATGTTCTGTGATGGATGGGGTGATTACAGTGCTCTTTGGTCTCACTCGAGGATGTCCCCAGCTCCTAATTGGTAAAGAAGTGGACAACAAGAGAGGAGCCATCTTGTCTTTTTTTTTTTTTTTTTTCTTTCCTCTCTCTTTTCTGCTTCCTCCTACCACTTTCCCACTTCCTCACTTCCTTGTCATTTAACTAATCTTGTTCCGTCCCCCTTGTCGACAGGCACCGGACTCAGGCGTCCAAATGAAGTGTGGTGGAGATAAGTTGCATGGCAGGGCCACAGTAATTTAATGGGAACAGATGTTTTCCCCATCAGACTGACAGCAGATCCTTCTCCTGCTCCCCGAAGGAACCAATAGACACATTACAGATGCTTGTTGTGCCTCTGGTCATCATTAGAAAACTCCAGGTTTAGAGCAAAGCTGTTAAAGATATTGGAAGTACCAATGGACACAGGAGCCTCCAGATAAAGATGACTTTTAAGGCCATGGAGTTAAACCTTGAAGCAGGGGCACTGGTGCAGAGGCATGAAGGATGGAGGAGAGAGGACTGGTGAGTAAATATACAGAGCTGTGTGTGGTGGGCACTGTTGTCCTTGTGCTGTCCATAGACACATTTTTCTGAATATTATGTTATTTGGAGGATTGGTAGAGTGAATATTGGATTTGTGCTTATCTGCAGACGGCGAGGCAATAGACATCGATCTCACAGGTATCAACATGTTTTTGTATCTATAAGTACTTTAGGTGTACACACAGTGATGAAATCCACTTCAGCTTTGTTTCTAGAGCTCTCTGAAATCTACACAGTTGGCCAAAATGCTGTATACTAGCATTAAAGAAAAATAAATACGTAAAATATATTGTATTTATATAAAACACAACATAGGAATTTAACATAAAACTCCTCAAAATCGACTTTTCTGAGCCTTAAAGTTGTTCCCTCATCAAAAAACAAATAAACAAACAAACAAACAAAAAATTGTAGTTGTCTTTTGCTTCATTCACACATGTTAAAGTAATCATCTATTTTCCCATTTTGTAGTAAAATGGCATCCATACAAAAAGTTTAAGGAAAGGAAGTTCATTTTATTCTTTTATTTATGTTTCAAAGACTGCAACAGTCTGCACTCTGCAGCTGGTCTTTTTCACTTGTTTCTTTAAGGCACCAGAGTGCTTATTCAAAAATTTCAGTCACATAATGTTTTTAAAGCTTGTAAAATGTAAAATTCTGTTCGATATGTGACAAAGATTGGTTTAAAAATATGAATACAAGCATAATGTAGCCTCTTTAAAAAATAATTTAAAAACAGGAAGCAACTTACTTCGTCTCAGCTCCAATGGCAATGCATTTCACAGTTTAAGACCTGCAACAGAAAAGCACTGTGTACTTGTATTATTCTTTTTTGGAATAAAATGCAATATACACATAGACAGACTCATTGGATAAAATGGGGTTCAAGGACTAAAAGCTAAAAATATAATTCCAAGATTCATAGTGTGAAATGTTGTAATAA
This sequence comes from Bostrychus sinensis, assembly GCA_020698575.1. Classification (NCBI taxonomy): domain Eukaryota; kingdom Metazoa; phylum Chordata; class Actinopteri; order Gobiiformes; family Eleotridae; genus Bostrychus; species Bostrychus sinensis. Next base: position 12,950,213 of record CM036254.1, on the reverse strand, counting down.
GCACTGCAAAATAAAAATACACGGCGGAAACTATCTTTTAAATTAAGTATAACTCCATCCTCCAAAATAAACTTATAAATCACTCAGGGACCTTCTTTTACTTCCTGTTCTTCCACTTGCCCAGAAGAATCAACAGAAGAACAGCTTCTGCTTCTTTAGGATCACACTTTCACAAAAGCTTCTGGCATTATAAAAAACATAAATAGTAGTTTTGTTTCTAAAACTCATCATCCGACCTATTTTCTCACGGTTTGTTTATACACAACAGAATGTCCCCACAGGGCTACCATAGAGAGTGGAATTGCAATCTGCTATTTTGATTTTAGGTGCCACAAAAAAATTATATACCTGGGCATTTTTTGGGAGTTGCTTGCTTACTAGCGTTTGCAGTTTCCTTTTGATATGTATTATTAATGATAAATACAGCTCTCAACCTTATTACCTTCTGAACAGATATTGTGCATGTTGTCTTTAAATTGGTTTTATTTTTTATTGTCAAACCAGTTCCTAGCCTGGATATTGGAGGAACATTACATTTCCACCTCAGGACCTGCTGGTTTTGCTAGTGGAGGCAGTTTACTGATACTTCCAGGTGATTGTGAATCCACCGAAGGGTAATCCACTAAAGTAAATGATCACTGCTGGTGGTTCCATCCCCTCAGCACAAATGACTTTATGATACGATCAAATTACATACAACACTGAAATGGGATCTCAATAGCCTTGTAGTAGTAGAGCTGTGTGTCTTGTTGTATGAACAATGTTATAGAGATCTAGACAATAGGACAATAGAGCGGGCTGTCATTGTGCCATTATAAAGTGGCATTCTATTGTACAGAAAGTGATCTGTAGCTCTTTGTTGGAAGGAAAGATAAGATGGTGATGGATGCAGCCAGATTTTACTGGAGATATCTTGGTTGCCCCCAAGCTGTGGAAACATGGCTGCTAAACCTCCACTTTATACTGTAGTATGTGCTTGTTTTTTTAAGCTACAGACGAATACACCAATCAGGCATAACATTTTGACCACCGGCCTATTATTAACTGCCTAATATGCAGCCCCCCACATGATTTACTTAGCCTGGCGAGCCAGACTATCCTGCTTGTGAAAAGCAAGTAGGCTCAGTCTGGCTCGCCAGGCTAAGCTGGTTTCCCTCTCGGAGCGGAACATTTCTGTGGTTTGATTTGGAACTGGCCAATCACAGTGGTTTATCTGCAGCTCGTCTTACGAATACGGAAGAGCTAACCAAGGTACCGCTGGCTATGGAGCTAATTTAATAACTGCTGTGACTTGATTAACAGTGTTTATAGCTTTTCTTCCTCACCTTTTGGTTCTGCTGAAGTCCTTGTTATTGTTCAGTCTTCTTTATTTTTTCTTCGTCTTGTTGCCATTTTAACAACAGTTAAGTCCAATTGACAAGCAATGTAATTAATGCATTAAAAATACTTTTTCCACAAGTCTTTGTACATCTGACTTCTGCTGCTGTCTCTGTGTAGAAATAAGTACAGAGCTGCTCATAATACGACATATTCTGGTGTTTTATATTTAAAAAACTGTCAAGAATCCATGTTTGTTTGGGTCAGTGGTGCGCTGCTCATGTCCTGCCCTTCGTTTCTTCGATGGGTTACTCCGTCTGTCATTTTTGTGCCACAGAACCAAAACTTAATTGAAGAGGTACCAGACTAACCTCTTTGCATAGAATAGGAAAAGAGTTTGTCTGGCAGGCCAGACTACAATTTACTGTGACTTCTGACACTTTGAACCTGAGCAGTTTGAGCAGCAGCTCATCTGTTGGATAACACAACAACTGAGGACTAAAAGATTACTTGGTCCCTAAAACACTGCATCCACTTACAGTTGACGTCTGAGTTTTGGACGTCATAATGTTATGCCTGATCGTTGTAAATGTAAATATCTGCAAATCAAGTTTGCAAATATTTGGAAAGAAAAGATAAATAAATAGTCTACAAGGACTCCAAGGCATTGGTCCTAATTTGCAACAGTATCTAAAATGTAGTGCACAGAAGTCAGACCAGAGATCTTCTAGTTCAGGGGTAAATGTCCTATTCAATGAGCCGCAAAGGGTTTATATCTCACAATAGTAATGACCCCTGGCCCCTTATGCCTTATACCAGACAGTGCTCTGCCACAGCCACTGCCCTTCCTGATGCAGCCCTCTCCATTTATCCAGGCTTGGGACTAGCACAAAGAGTAAACTGGGTTGTGACCTCCTGTAGCTGGATTATTTGCATATCTTAAAATATGAGGCATTAAAGCTGCATGCACCATTCTTTACATTTGTTCAGTGCACATATCTAACCAACAGATTACATGGCAGCAACTCAGAAAAGTGATTTACATAAAACATAAAACATAGCATGGTTATGGTGAAAGACACTAGGCTGGCTGAGTATTCCAGAAACTGCTGATTCATAGCAATTTCCACACACAACCATCTCTGGATTTTACAGTGAATGGCCACAAAGAATTAATACAGTTCTGAAGGCAAAAGTGGATCCAACACAGTTCTTCCGAGGTGTACATAAGCCTACACTATTTAAAAAAAAAAATCTTTATCTTATAAGGTTAAACTGAATTTGAAAAAGGTTGTGTTTAATAAGCTACAACACTCCTCCATGCAAAGACACAAATATGGTGCTTAATACTAATATTATTATGTAAAATGGATGGATTCTTTAAAGTAAATGGCTGACTTATTTAATTTGAGTTTCTGAAATGTTATGATTTCTAATAATTTCTGACACTGTCCAATGCATTTGAGTTGCAGGTTCTGCAACATCATTAAAACTAATATTATTCATGATTCAAGTTTAAGTAATCATTGAATATAATGTGTGTATTTGAAGTTAACTTCTGCTAGTTCTTTTACACATGTATTAGTTTAGACTTAATTGATTCACAAGGGAAATTGCTTTGTCACAGTACGGATTGTTAGCCTACATGAGCTCTATACATATTTCCCCATAGTCAAAATGCATTTTCTGTGCATGTTAAATACCACATCAGTCGTGCATTCGGGATAGAAAAGCTGTCATATTGAGAAGAGGATGTCCCAATTGGAAAGGTCACAACTGTCTATAGAGAACAAATGAGGCCGCTAATGGTTTTTCCTGCCAGCCTGCTACAGCCACATAAAAGAGCAGGTGCTTGTGTGAATCCTGATCATCCCTGTCTAAGTGAAATCCCTGATGTGCATCCAGGACAATTAAGCTCCTACTACAGTGAGTGAGGGATGATCATATTTTGGAATCCACAGTGGAAAAATATATTAAACTTTAGATATATTCAGACAGGTGCAGAAATCTGTAAAAGTAAAAGTAAGTAACTGGGTTTTCAGAGATAAGACGGTTTATTACACACAGACAGGGAAATGTAAAAAAAATGTGCTCAACAAAAATAAAGAACAAAGAAATAATGTAAATTCATGAATAGTTGAGGCTATTTTTCTGTTGTTCGGTGGCATTTGCGTTGTCTAACTTTTCTAATCTGAATTTTATTATTGTCACAGTAAGACTGCATTAACAAAGAACAGGGCTGTACACAGGATTTTAGAAATACTGAGGTCCATTATGTTGATGGCCAGTTTAATAATTTAGATATCATTTAGTCCTGGTTTGGTCCTTGTTTAGTCCTGGTTTAGTCTTGGTTTAGTCCTGGTTTAGTCCTGGTTTGGTCTTTGTTTAGACCTAGTTTAGTCTTGGTTTAGTCCTGTCTTTTTTTTGAATAAGTCCTGGTTTAGTGTATTTTTTTCTGGTTTAGTCCTGTTTTTGCCTGGTTTAGATCTGGTTTAGCCCTGGTTTAGTCCTTTTAGACCTGGTTTGGTCCTTGTTTAGTCCTGGTTTAGTCTTTTTAGATTTGGTTTGGTCCTTGTTTAGTCCTGGTTTAGTCCTTTTAGTCCTGGTTTGGTCCTTGTTTAGCCCTGGTTTGGTCCCTTGTTTAGTCCTGGTTTGGTTCTTGTTTAGTCCTGGTTTAGTCCTGGTTTGGGCTTTGTTTAGACCTGGTTTAGTCCTGGTTTGGTCTTGTCTTTTTTCTAAATAAGTCCTGGTTTAGTGTATTTTTTTCTGGTTTAATTCTGAATTAGACCTGGTTTAGTCCTGATTTAGTCATGTTTTTTGACTGGTTTAGATATGGCTTTTCCCTGGCTTAGTCCTTTTATTCCTATTGTTGAGTCCTGGTTTGGTCCTTGTTTAGACCTGGTTAAGACCCGGTTTAGTCCTGGTTTAGCCCTGGTTTAGTCCTTGTTTAGTCCTGATTTAGTCCTTGTTTAGTCCTAGTTTAGTCCTTGTTTAGTCCTGGTTTAGTACTTGTTTAGACCTGGTTTAGTCTTGGTTTAGTCCTGGTTTAGTCCTGGTTTAGTCCTGGTTTAGTACTTGTTTAGACCTGGTTTAGTCTTGGTTTAGTCCTGGTTTAGTTCTTGTTTGGTCCTGGTTTAGTCTTGGTTTATTCCTGTCTTTTTCATAAATAAGTCCTGGTTTAGAGTATTTTTTCTGCTTTAATCCTGGTTTAGATCTGTTTAGTCCTGATTAAATCCAGATTTATACCTGAGTTAGTCCTGGTTTAGTCCTGTTTTTTGCCTGGTTTAGACCTGGTTTAGACCTGGTTTAGCTCAGATTTAGTTTAGCAATAGAAAAATACCGCGGTCTGGACCTCTGTGACATCTATGCTGCGTACAGCCACCACAAGGAAACGTTATCACATTTCTAGCTAGTTTTGAAATGTTTACTGCCTCAGAAAAAAAGAAAACAAATGGAAGCTATCGGAGAGCACATACCAAGGCGTTACAGTTCCAACCATGGACAAATTCCTGGATCCAGACAGGATAACATCTGACCACAGCTCTCAATTTTGCTGTTAAACAAAGACAAATCAATGCCAGCAAAAACATGGACTTCTTGGCAGAGGTAAAAATGTCAGTTAATTATGGAAGAAATAGTCTTGCAAGCTTCCTACAACACGACATAGCAAACAAACTAAGGATTGCCTGAAGGAGCTGGACATTCATGTAGACATTTGGGCCCAGTCCCATTTCTCATTCTTACCCCTACCCCTTCACCTACCCCTTGGCCCTTAAACAGAGGTGTAAGAGGTATGGCTGACAATACACAGCTAAGAAATGGGACACCCCTACACTGTTATATTAGACTATACATCATTGTACAAGGCATTTGCTCAGTTTTTACTTTAAATAATTTATTTTTTTAAACAAGCCAACATTAGCCTGAAGGGGGCACTGTGAACATCAGCAGAACTGTAGGTGAATGAGCTTCAGCTCAAACACAAATGTAACACCAGAGAAAGCAGACAAACTGCTGTAAATTACAACTTTCATGGGATTAATTTTCACCACACTCCTGTGCTCAGGTAAAGATCACCTGTCTCTATAAATACAGCCACATGTGTGTCATGTGAGTCGTGCGCTGCTGGTTCTCTCTGCATCAAATTAGTAGCATTAAAACAAGGTTATGGGACTTATATATAGCTTTTCTGATATTTTTTTTTTTTTTTTTTTGACTGAAACATCAGTTATTTTATTTAAAAATACCTAGGGTCCCACTGATAAAGTGTTAAATCCTCCTCTAAATCCTGTATTTTTTAGCGATGTTTTCCACAAACTTTAACGGTGACTATCTCAGTGATCACTGGGGCTATTGATATAAAACAAACACTGGCATAAAGTTTACGGTCCTCGCTATCAGCGCAAAACAGTGAGACTATTTAGTTACAACATAAATACAAAAGAAATAGCCACGAAATAACAGATACATGGTGTGACATATAGCCATTAGATGAGCTAATTTTATTTATCCTACATTATAATTCTAAACGAGCACAAGGTGAACAAACACAAAATAACTCTGTTGCAACTCTTAAATGGTTACAAAATGCAGAATATGTGTCTTTTGTGCTGCCATGTTACCAATAAACACGATGTATCACAGTAAACTCCTCCCACCCTTTGGTTTGAAGTGTGCAGCTGGAAAAGCTCCGTTTGGAGGAGTGTACAGCCTTAGCCCTTCCCTTACTGTGAAGGAGAATTGGGATAGCCCTTTGTCTGTCGTGAACATGCAAAATGAAGGCGAAAGGCTAAGGGGTAGAAATGGGATCCAGCCATTGTTTTGAGTTTTGTTAACGCAAATGATATATCTGAACTATCTGCACTGGTTTTAGAGGTTACTATCACTAACAGACAGTGATGAGTCTTGATGATGAGGCCCATTCACAGATCAACCACTGGCAATTTCATGGATCACAGCAGGAGGTTTTATGGCTGACAGCTAACAGTGGTTAAGGATCACTTTGCAGCGGTCATAGCCTTTAAAAAGCCTTAGATTTATAGAAAGAAACAAAGACAATCATACAGATACAGTGTCAACTAAATTGTGTTCTTTGCAATGCAACAGTAAGTCACATTTTAAAGCATCTCTAGTATCTCAAGAACCTCTTGAATTTTGTGAGCAGGAATAGCTTCTGACTCAGCATTTTTGTACTGTGCAGAAAAATGAATTGAATTTCAGTGAAATGTGTGATACTCCATTCATCATTTTCTTATCAGTGGTGGCTGTCTTATCAGTGGTGGCTGTCGAAGCCTGGGTAAGGAATGACCCCAGAAGAAGAGATCTGAAGGACGGCAGCCTGTCTCCTCTCACCTGCCTGTGGACGCTGGTGCTTTACTCCGGCTCAAATCCCTGTGATACCCACTCTGTGAAGGTTAATGGGGGATAAAGCATTTTGTCATAAAGCTAACAGCAGTACCTTCTCTTCTCACTGTGGCGTTAAAGCCAACAGGCAGACAGAAAGAGAAATTTACACCCCAGCCAGCAGTCACTAGGGAACAACTTGTCATCAGGGCGACTTCGGAAGAAAACAGCCACTACTGCTGATTGTGGATGCTTCAGGTACAAGGGCATGACACTGTGTTGGACTGACCTGTCATTGTAGTGGCAACATATACAGTATCACAAACTAGCAGTATCCAGAGAACACAGACCTTTGCCTATCTCACAATGTGCAGGATTCTAGTTCAGGGCCACAAATTCATTATAACCTGCTGTATGCCACAATGGTAAAAAAATGCACTCAAACTAATAATTTGCTCCTTTACTGACCCCCTGTGCCTGGAGTTAGAGGCAGTATGTTAACATGGAAAAAGCCAGATGATCTGCTGCACACATACTGTACACACTGTATGTATTTCACAAACTGGTAGGACTCCTGTTGAAAACATTTGCAAAGGGGAGGCACTTTCACTACAACATTTGGAGGTGATTGGATGAAACGCCAGCTAGTGACCCCCTTCCATGATTACTTTTAGCCAATCACCACGGCAATTGATATGACGAAGCCTAAACAACAAATCACTGTAAATAAAAACAGCTCTTAAAGATTGCTGCTGTTTTTGTAAATGTATAGAACAGTCTACAACTTTTGCTATGGCTGTGTTGTTAAAAAGTATCAGGAGCGCCTGTTGCTTTTGTCAGACCTAAAACCTGCCCACACATGACACCATTGCCACACAATTTGACAAACCACCAGCGGCGCAGTCTCTAGCGGATAGGCTTGATCTTGAGAGGATGGATTTTTGTAAGTTTGGAATAAAAATCACAAATCTCAAGGTGCAAGTTAAAGTGTCTGTGGCTCTATCTCAGTGTTTCAGAATTGCTAAAATATTCTGGATCCACATGGTGTTCTGGTTTCACATAATTACTTCTTCCAACCAAGGTGAGTGAAATAATCCCCTTGTAAAATATAATAGATACAGTGACACCTTAAACCAAGGTTTGAACTAAACTTCTTCAGCATAATTATTCATTAGTATAGGAACAAGTAAACAACCCAGTGACAGACTAAGCCTCAAGAAAAACGATTGTGTTCGGAGCCCATTAGAAAAGCAGCCTCGCTCCCTCCATTTATTTTGTCTGATAAAATAAAGAGATGAAGGCCAGATTGGGGAGTTTTCAGGGTTGTTTCGGGACAGGAGTCACTTTTATATTCAGGTGCAAACATCCCCCCCTATAAAGGTCTCATCAGCCTTGAACAAGCAAATGAACGTAGCTAATGCACAGTGCCGCTTTGCCCATTCTGCAAGGTAATGGCCTTAAAAAACAGTTAGTCAGATATTTTATTCTACACTCCTAGCATATGAGTAGTAAAACTCAATGACTAATGAGGCAATGACGCAACATACACCTCTTACAATGAGGGTGTAATAAAAGTTGTTCATAAAGTTTTAATTAAACTGAAGAGCTACACCTTCAGTCATACACAGCAGATAATACAGGTGAGTGTGACATCAGTGAGTGAAAGTGGAATAATTCAGTTACATGCAGGGGTGAATGGGCCAGGTGAGACGGTCATCGCTGCACATGATGCCTGGGACAATCCGAGATAATGGAAACTGTTATTGGAGCAACACTGCCCTCAGGTGGCAAAGAGAGTGTCTTACTGCTCATCAAAGTCAAGTTCAAAAATCATATACACTGCTTCTGTCCTGTGAACTCAAAGGTAAATGTATGATATCATATACCACTGTGTTAAATACCTAAACATATGTACAGCAAATATATGGATACAGCAAATGGATCGTAAAATGCCATATTCTTTGTCTTAAAATGAATACAGTGTTTTTGTAAAGGGGTAGGTTAGGAAAAAAATCATTTTACTGTCCTGTTACCAGTAGTCCTGTTACCTATGGTGCCGGGTGAGACTCCCAGCAGCTTTGGGGCCTCTAAAGTTAACTACAGGGCTAACATTCACTCACATTTACACACAGGTTATTTCAAAATTGCCAATTTAGAGTCACCAGCTCAAGCAATTACTGACAGAGAACCCATACAGTGGCACAGAAAGACATCCAGTATGCTCACTGTGATGAAGTAAAACCTACATTGCCCTGTTTTGTCTTGTGTAGAGAGAGAGATTATAAAATATCAGTCAATGCATCATTTTTACATTGTTATATATGTTTGTAAAAGCTTAAAATTAACCACCTTGCCCATGGCCTCTTTGATAAAACAAGGATTCCTTTCCAGTCTACTTTCTGTTGTGCACTTTTTGATATGAGGGTCAGATTCATAGATATACATGCACCAGATTCTGCACTAAACCTAAAAGGTATTTTAAAATGTGTCACCCATAAATAAATAAGCAATATTTTCCTTTATCTTTAGGATGTGGCTGGTCTGAACTATGGCAAACTTTAAATATTAATGTGTGCGTCGTTCCTGAGAAGAGAGAGGCTTTTAAACCACTGCCCTTTTTACTACACTGCCCCCAGGTTTCTATCTGTTATTTTTATTCACAAGAAACATGAAAATGGCGCAGTCCCTGTGCGTTTATATATAAAACTGACTGCACTTATTTGTGCTGCAATGACCTCATTCACTACACATACCATATTACCATCCTTTACAATTACATACTGTAGGTTATTAATACTTTCATGTTCGTAATGATTATGAAGGAAAGTTTTTATTTTGTCCACCAGATGGCTCTATTCAGTATTATTCAAAAAAGGTAAAATCCTTGATTGGCCTTTTAGTCCTGAGGGGATAAGCAGTAAGTCTTTTGTATCGTTTAAAATGGGCATCCACTAAAAGCAAAGTACAACTGGATTTTTTAATGAAAAGCCTAGTAAGAAAAAAAAAAAAAAAAAAAAAAAAAAAAAAAAGCCCTGCCAAGAAAAATATCAACCGAACATTTACGCATATTGACGCGGGAAGATAATCCTCTAGGAATACTTTAAGGTCAATGTGAATTCATAGTCAAAACCCCTTGGGGAACGCCAATGTCAGCGAATTAAAGCTTTATTGAGCACGTCACATCCGAAAATGTCAGACGTGGATGGCAAAGTTGCCACGGGGGATAGAAAAATACGCACAAAAGAACCAAATACCACTATCCTTTTCTTTTTCAGTGACCTGCCCTTTATAATGTGTCCGGTGGGCTATGAAGGAATGTGAGGAGGGGATGCTGCTGCTCCACCTGATCCAGCTGTCCGCCCCGGGGGGGAGGGTCTGTCTCCGCAGCCTCCTCACCGCCGCTTCTCCAGGCTGCTGCCATAACACACGGCTCCGCTCAGGCAGATACAGAGGCGTATAGCGCGCAAAAACACATCCTCTGAGATTTAACCGAGAAACGTGAACCGTAGGGGGCACAGACTGACGCACTCCGGACGCACCGTGTGTCAACTTGTCTTGTGTTTTTTTTTTTTTTTTTCCTCCACGACGCTAGAGCTTCTCCACCGGCATCTTGGGCTTAATGCTAGGCGAGGTCATTGCTGTAGTACGGTAAGATGCCGCACTCGCGTAATGCGCCTTCTTCTACTCCCATTTCAGCCATGCACATATTTATTTATTGCATTGCTTTTGCTGCTTTGGCCATTTTTTTCTTTGTAAGCTAGGTTCAGCTAGTGCAAGTGCTTTCCCGCTACTGTCATTCCTCAATACAGTCAACAACACGCACTGGCGTAAATATGGGTTAGTGGAGCACATCCTCACGCCTTTTCGACCACCAATAAAGCCCATGTGATGCCCCCTTTTCACCCTGGATACTATAACAGGCATGACAGCTACAATGGCAGACAGTGCGTAATGGGTAAATGTTATCTGAAAATTAAAATTCAAAGCATGTTCTGTGTGGGCGAATAAAAAGAGAAGGGTTTGCTGCACCCAGAGCTACAATTGAAACGCAAGGGGACGAGGACACGCACAGGCCTGCTACTGTATAATAGTAAACTGCAATAGATCACGTGTAGGGAGTAGCATTGAAGGCTAGCATCCTAATATTGATCAGCACATGCTCATGGAAGCACGGTGAAGATCTGGCACCTCAAATTAGATTTCTTTTGAATTTACGCTTTGGATTTTTGATGCCATAGATAAAAACATTTAACTCTCTATAGCCTCATTCATGATTAATTGTCCTATAGCTGATGTTAATTTTAGAATCAGTGTCTCATTTGTGGGCTGGTCTGATTAAGAGACTACACAACCCACATTTAATTGCATTGGGAATACATCAGGAGCTATATTAACACATATTATTCAAGGCTAAATCCCACAGCTATGACTTTTCAATCTGATTGGCCAGAACAGGAATCTGGGATGTTTTATTTGTCTTTTGCAAGCAGGTAACACCATTGATGTCACAGGAAAAGCAAACATGATTTTTATGATGTTGGACGTCTGACTAATAGCTGTTGCTCAAGGTGTGACAAATGCAAAAGCCGCGCCAAGAAGTGTCAATATGATTCACTTCAGTGTCGCTGTTACTGTACATAATAACCATTTATGTGAGAAAGTGTCATAGCATCATCTGTTTTAGATTTAGCAGTTACAGAGGTGCATTGACACATCTGAACAAAAGACTGAGAAGTGATGTTCATCTTAGTTAAATTATACTTGTTATAATATGTATGTAAGTGTCACCTTTTTATGTTTTAAAATGAAAAGGCCCGCTAGTATTTTTGCTTTAGTTAACCTTCTCTGCACTTATTATATGGTAGTTAAATTAATGAAAATACTTAGTAACAGACATGACATTAAAAGCAGACCTTAATAAACTTATTCGGTTACATTTGATCAGATTTTCAATTAAATATATGGTTAGCTACTTTACTGCTCCAATATTGTGCAAACCTATCTTTTAACAAACCACAATACCCAAGCACTCAGTGGAAGATGAATATTGACAGTACACTTAAAGGTGCATTACCCTGAATCCACAGTCCTACCCTCTACGTGTGTCAGATCAATAATATAGGGATTGTTGCTGCTTTTATTCCATTAAAAATAAAACTGAACTAATTTACCTCTGCAAAATACACACATTAACCAAAGTTTAGCGCTTAATTAGCTTGAACCTCTAAGTTTAGAGGTAGGCCACTGCAGTCCCTCAGTTATATCTGCCTCATTAAACAGTGGGTGAATGCAATCTGGATTTTTCTTTGCTTCTCTTTTCTATATTTGGTTTTCCGTTTTGCACTGTTTCTCTGTGTAAGCAGTTACTGCTGTTACTGGCAGCAATTGATTCAGTTGTGACCAGTTACACCAAACAATCAATAGAAGCATTCCCAACTTGAGGTCCTCTTCTGTTTCATTGGCCACATTACTACCTACTAGGATTCATGATAATAAAGTCTAGATGATAGCTTGAGTTTTTTCGCATCAATATTCCTATTACAATATGATAATGCAGATAAACAGTTTTACAGTGCATTTAGATTGACGCTGATTTAACATTGGATTGTCCTTGTCACGCTTTGCTGGAAAATGACCATATGTCTGTTCCATTGCAGCTGGTAATGCAAGTCATTGTTGTGTGAGACTTAGGAGAACATCTGGTCATCCTTTTATGCACCTAACGCCATGATGCCAACACTTTCTCACAAAAAAACACAGAAGCCACACTTTAAATATCACACTAGCACATATTCTTGCTTGTTATCCTCAGCTCATGCCACAGCTGGGTGACTTGCAAAGCTGTAATGACTCTGACTCAGATTTGTCCCGAGTTTCACCTATACACAGCCTAGATTTGTCATTTTCAATTTCTTCACATTTGATGCTGGAGATTATGATACTTAACCTCTCATGACTTTAAAGGCAAGACCAATTTTGTTCAGATATTCTTTAAGCCTCTTCAGCTTGCTAGTCAATGTCCAATATTGCTTTATGTTTCATCTGTGAACGCAGTTGCTCTACATATGCACTGTTAATCTAGTCTCTACCAACTAAGCTACTAAGCCACAACATATATTTATTATTCTACATTTCTGAGCTTTCTATAATGTTGTTCCCTCATTAAAACATACCTGGAGCTGTGTTTTGCTTTATTCACACGTTTAAGTAATCCTCTATTCTCTGGCACGGCTGTTCTGAGACCTCAAAACGCTCAGCTGCTCGAACCTCCGCCTCTCTCACAAAGCTCTGCCCACTCCAGGAAGCACTGACCAATCAACAAGCCCTCTGCATCAAGTCTGCTCTCATTCATTCATAAAAAACAAAACAAAAACAAAACTGTGTACAGCTCTGTTTTCACTGATTTCTTGCAGCTTTTTTTTCAATTTTGTAGTAAAATGGCATCATACTAAAAGTTTAAGGAAATGAAGTTCCTTTTACTCTTCAAATTGTGTTCAAAAGACCGCAACAGTCTGCTCTCTGCTGGTCTCTTCACCTGTTTCTTTATGGTATCTGTATTAAAAATGTTCTCTTTTAGTTAAATAATGTTTTTAAAGGTTGTTAAACAAAAAATGCTATTCTAGACGTGACCAAGATTGGTTTAACAATATGAATAATAACATAACATAATCCCTTTAAATGTAAAATGTCACTCCAGCCATAAGGACTAACTTGTGCCAGTCCCAAGCCTGAATAAATGGAGAAGAAGGCAGATGATTTGCGGTGGCAGCCCTAGAAGGGACAGATTTAAAAGTAGATTCTCATTTTCCAACCGCAGTCCTAATCTTAATGGTTGTCAGTATATGTCAGGGGCACTCAGCCTTTTTCGGCTCATGAGCTACTTTTAAAGTCATCAAGGCCAGGAGATCTACCTTTATTTTATTTTCATCCACCCCTGGTATATGTGATAGCAACTGCACGCGTCTCATCTCCGCAAAGACCTAGATTTTTGCCTTTATTTATAAAAAAATGGATTCATCATCTCAGAGACGCCTGTGAGCCCCTAGGGTTAAAGCCATCAGTGTTGGATTTATATGTCAGGAAGAGTGCACGTGCAACTAAAATTAGATACTCGTGGGGAAGGGACTGACTTACAATAAACTCATCCTTATAAACCCCATTCTTTGCCAATTCTTTACAATGAGATGAAAGGCAATGTGAGTGAGCTTTGCTACAGCGATGCCTGTTTTGGTATGAATTAATGATTGAACCACAGAGTGCCGGGTGATGACTGCACTCCTCATAAAACTTTAATGACCTGCATGTTTCCCCCTTTTAGTCAATGGGCCAGGCCGCAGAAAGGAAGTGCTTGTGCCTGCAGTAATCGTATGCCGGTCGCACAGCTTTGGACCGACTATGCAACGCTGAAAGAGGAACAATATGAAAAGATAAAGATGGTTTCATTAAAGCCTCCCGAGAGAATTCAAGGCAAGCGAAATAGACTATGAATAACTTAACATGGTTCATACATTTTTTATATTTATTATCACAGTAGTTTTATCATTAGCGATAACCATTCCAAAAGCATAACCTAAATCCAGAATTACTTGCGCTAACATATTAGTGATTTTATTCATAATTCATACCTTTTACCGCTTCTCTGTAACTAAACTTTATTAAACCCACTCCACTAAACTTAGCCTAAATGAGGCATAGTGTGCAAGATCCCTCCTGGGAAAGGAGAACTGTGTCTTTCTCAAACGATTACTTCCTGCTCAGTGATTTTGTGAGTCAACTTGAGCTCTCTGGGAGATTCTGGGATGGGATTTGTGTTTGCAGGCCAGGGCAAAGGTTGCCGTAAGCTTGGTCATGACATTTTATTTTTGTAAAACCTGTTCTTTTTTGTCCCCAGCCTGACTTTTTGTGCCAGTGGATTATGCAGATGAATGAGCTAAACTGGAGGAAACATTGAGAGTCATCTGTATTCGCCCACACAAAACATGCCTGGAATGACTTTGTGCTACGGAGGTTAAAGAATGTGACCATGACACATGGGTCAGCTTATCACAAAAACACTGAATGTCCTAGAACTGGCAAAAGTTATAATTTTTTGACTATAAATGGAATGGTATGAGGCAATAGTGTAATAATGTTATGATGGTTTGAAGATATTGCAGATTTAACTGTTTTATTTTCTAAGGAAATTAACTAGAAATACTAAATATACAAGCCAAATAAATCAATACAGTCCCTCGAGGCAGGGCTTTAAACTAACTCTTTTCTTTGGCGTCTTCAACATCAGCTCAATGAACAAGAACATCATATCACAGTAAAAGTTTTAGTAACATGAATATCCAGACGTTTGGATACCTCAGTATACCTAAACTAGAAGCACTCAGAGAGCACAGACCTCCACCAAGCCATAGGTCACTCACCTGAGAAAAACCCCTACAGACCCGGATCTAGATCAACAAGTATTAAAGATACATCAAATCTGTGAACATTTTACTGAAATAGAAAACCCTCACATATGGTGTTATTTGCAAGTGTGTAGCTACATTTGTTGCTGTGCAATATCAAATTTCATATGTACTCCCTATATTTAGAACCTTCCGGATCACCAGAACCAGAATATCAACATGATCCGGGTCGCTATGTCAGATTATAACATCTACCATGATGTCATCTTGTAATTATTTGCCAATGATTCTGGGCATTATTTGTTGATTTGTTGAATTAGCCCCATCTCCCAATAGTAAAGATTTATTTCGAAAATTCCTGGATCCAGATGGTGATCCGGATCACCCAAAAAATGTTATCACTTGTTCCTTATTCTATTTCTGACATTTCCTGAAATTTTCATCCAAATCCATCCATAACTTTTTGATTTATGTTGCTAAGAGTTACACAACCATTTCATCCGTCAGTCAAATCTAATTAACTCCATATTCAGAGTTATTAAAATGGGAGGGTGGACAGTGGCTGTCTCAAAGCAAGAAGGTAGTGAGATTAAACCTCAGTCCAGCAGCCCAGGACCCTTCTGTGTTGGTGATAAACATGCAAGCATACAAACCCATGCAAGTACTGTATATCTCCATGGATTGGTGAATTTAAATTGCCCAAAGTGTTTGTCTTGTGATGCACCACAGTGTACCACACCTCATGCCCAAACACCTGGGTCATACCACCTACCCCTGCAAGCCATCTTCCACTAAGATTGATATACTGACCAATCTTAATCCACTAACTCAATAGGACACTGCTTTGTTTTTCCACTTGGCTTTTCAGATTGTGCTGGCCAAGCTGTTGTTTACTCTGCACACTGAGTACTGGCAGTGGTCTATGGATTTGTCTGTATTTGTTATGCCTTGAGAAAAAAAAAAAAAAAAATTCAAGTCAGCAGGGACCAAACTAATTTTGAATTGAATAGAAAAAGTATTAGGATGACTTTCCAGGCTACCAGCCACCGACTCCATAAGTGGATAAGCAAGGAAATGAATGAATGTCTTGTTTCTGCACTATGGTAATATTGTATTTAGCAAATGGAGTTAGAGATTTATGCAAGACTGTTTTCAGACTCTTGAAATGACAATAACGTTTTATCAAATCAAAAACACAAACAATTTTAGAAAAGGCAAGGCACTGTCAATAAATACTGGTACATGTTTTTTTTACCTGTGTGTTGATAGATTTATACATTTTTCTTTCATTGTTATGATACAGAATACAGAATGTCCACTGTGTATGCTAATTTAATTTTAATGGCAAATTCTATGTAATTCAACACTTTGTTTGTCAGCAAAACTCTCTGCTTACTTAGTAATTCCATTTGTCAGAAATGCATTACTAACACATACGACAATATGACAACAACATGTGTCATATGCACAAAATAAAATATGCCATAGTTCTGAATAAAGGTAGCTAGACAACAACAATTTAATAAAAGATAAATCCTTATAGTGAAAATGAAATTGCACTCTTGGTCCTCATATTCACACTAATATATTTCTGAATATTGTTTAGTCCTACTGGGAGAGACAAATTCAGCTTTTACTGCTGCTAAATTACAGTCTGACAACCTGGCGTCACAGTGTATTACCATAAAACTTGCTTTATTGAAACTTTCAACAACAAACCTTTTTGTTCTGAAACTCCCTTGGCTTTTCAGACATTAGGAAACAGTGACTGCTAGTTTCCTCCTCCTATACCTCCTATTATTATTAATTTCCCTGCGATTGAAAGCCGGATCCAGCTGGGTTTCACTGACCAATTCACCTCATCTCCTCCGTTTCGCCGCTCTGTGGAGTCACCCTGGCCAACAGTTAACAATATGGCTTTGTGTGTCACACCTGTGGGCTGTGGGAGAGTGGGAGCGAGTGGGCCGGCTCAGTGAAGTCGATAGAATAACATAACAGGGAAGTCTTTGTGTAACTAGTGCAGATTACAACTTAATCTAAGCAATGGGTTTTGGTAGACAGATTCATGGCTGTTTATACAAGAGGGACACATAAAGTAGCCATAAGAAACTTTATTAGATCAGGTGTTGATGCTGATTCAAAGTGACATTTATGGAGATGAGGTGTGAACATTCAAAAACAACCCATGTGTTAAACCAACACTATTTATTTAGAGAGACTATATTAGTAGTTTTAGCTGTGAAAAAGATATGAAGTTTGCTTTTACACAGTGGAGGCATGTTGGGAAAATTGTTCATTAGGTCCATAAAGTAAAATTTTTACTGAGAAAATATAGAGAAACACCATTACCAGAATTAACTCATGCTGTTCAATGCAGGGGGGTTAAAAAATGAATAAAGTGTTAGTTACCAGATTCTGGGTGGACTCAAAGGGACTATATTATGCTTTTATTCACAAACCAGCCTCAGTTTAAAAAACATAATTATGTGATTAAAAGGGAAAATGTTTTTTTAAGTACTCTACTGGTGTCATAAAGAAACATGTGAAGAGACCAGCTGAGTGCAGGAGAGTGCAGACTGTTGCCATATTTTTTTATTTCCTTAAATGTTTTATGTGCTATTTTAGTACAAAATGAAAAATAGCCTGAGGAATCAGTAGAAACTTAGCTGTACACTGTTTTCTGGATTTATAAACAAGAGCAGACTGGCTGTAGAGGACTTGCTGATTGGTTCGTGCTTCCTGGAGTGGGTGGAGGTTTGTGGAACTAAGCTTTTTGAAGCCTCTGAACAGCCATGCCAGAGAATAGAGGATTACTCAAACATGCATGAATAAAGCAAAACACAACTCCAGGTATGTTTATGATGAAAGAACAACATCATAACGTGCTCAGAAAAGTCAATTTTGCATAAAATAACCCCTTTAGGGAAAACTGGCAAATCACCTACAAGCAATTTATGATAGGAATAATCTGTGAAAAATAGACATTTTAGACTTTATTATAAAGCTCCTATTGATTGTCGACACCACTTGTCAACATTATGCTACAAACAAAGTGTCTTTTTTAGAGCGTGCTACAACTGCTTACATAAAGATACATCCTAATATGTTGAACGGGCACAAGTGTGGATAAAAAACAAAAAAAAAGTAGCTTTGGAGATTGATTTTACGCAGTGGAGGCACAAACAGTCTATGCATATCACAGTATCTATGCATATCACAGCAGTTGTATGAGAGTATGCAGTTGAAATGAAATGCAGAGTCATTCTCTGTGACTGCACAGATGCAGACGCCCACTCCTTCCACTTATCTCTTGTAGATCCTTCAGTTCAAGAGAAAGCAGTGTACAATAAGATGCTTACATGATATAAAAGAGCGCAATAACTGTGTTGATTGCTGACAATATGACTTGCAAAAGTTGAATGACCCAAGGGATGCAGTAAATGTTTATTGACTACTTTGATATATAGGCAAACAAAAAAATCAGGTGGCTTTAACTAGGACTAAACAATGACCAGGCAAAGACTGAACTGCAATGCATTTTTTCTCTGATTATATATTTTTTAATTGGACTGATTGTTTGTAGTGCTCCCTGAGTGGTTAATGTCTGTCCACTTGGTACTAGTTTAATCTGAATTCACTTGTTCTGATTTTGTGGAAATCAAGTGTGAATCAACAGGGGCCAGACTAATTCTTTGTACAGAAGAGAAAAAAACATTTAGGATGACTAACCTGCAACCCATAAACAAGATTTAACAGTAAAAATGTAAAGGAATAAAGTCTTGGTTTGGACAATTAATGACCTAGTGTGCTAGAGGTTGTGGGTCCAATCCCCGGGCCTGCAGCAGCTGTCTTTCTCTGTGTATAGTCTGCATGTAACTGTGACTTAAATAAAATAAAAATAAAATAAAAATTGCGTGTGTGAGGATTGTGTATTAGTGCATGTCTCTGTGCCCTGGGACATACTGGCCAGTGTCTATGATGGACGAATCAATTTTGCAGTAGGTTATAATAATACACTTTGCCACATGTATTGATTATTACTATTCATTTTGTATTAAGTTGATTTTTCCTCTTCCTTTGTCAGATTTTCCCCAACACCATATGACGCTTTGATCCAGCCCTTGCCCCTGAACCCAGCTGCCATCACCCCTCCATGAACCACTGCTGTGACCTCAATGAGGATGTGTTACTGCGACTAGAATCCCCCAGTAAGCCCCTGACCAGGAGAGCCGCTAGGATTACACGGCTGCTATGGACTGACGGGTCAACCGATACCACACCGCGCTGGCTTTGCTTGGAAGTGTAAGTCCCAGTATTAATCCCTCCGACCGCACGCCGGGTCAATTGTGTTTTCAATCGATGTGGGCAAATCAATTGAAATTTCATCCATTAATGGCCAGTAATGTAATAGTTACAGTGTTTACCTCCTAATTGGATTTCAAAACATTTCACCACACTGATACATTTGACCTTAAAGAGGCAAAATACAAGATATAGTTGGATTCTTCTGGTGTATTTTCTAATACGTAGCAGTGATTTAAAGGACAGGGAGGCTTAATCCTTTTACTGGCTTTGTGTTAGGAGTAGGTCGCTCATTGTAGCTGTTATCTCTCAAATAGAATCTCTACATTTATCTTTTTTCATGTTATTTTTTATTATTTCTCACTTAGGAATGTAACAATATCCTAACTCACAGTCCGGTATTATCACGATTAAGGGTGCTCCGATCGATCGGCCGCCGATCATGATCGGCCGATCATGGCTAAAAATAGAGTGATCGGTGATCGGTAAAATGGGCCGATCAGAAGGGCCGATCAAATTACAATAAACACGCGAGGCTCTCACATTTACTGTCCTGCAACTCCGGTTTGATTAAACAGCAGTAGCGTTATTTTAGCAGTGTTTTTAAGTTAAGCCCTGGTTATAACTAACACAAACCTGCCCTGGAGGCGCTGCTTTGTGTCCCCGCTGTGTCCCCGCCTGCTTTAGGAGCGCACGGGACAGAACCGAGGCGCAGCAGTGCGTGTATTTGCAAACACCAACGTAAATAGAGCTACAGCTAACCCGCTAACAGTTACGTTAAAAGGATTAAGAAAGTTCAGAGTCTGCCTGTGTCTTGTTGCGCGGAGAAAACTGTGCGTTTTGTGGCTTAAACTGCACCAAATGGCTGCTAATGGAAAGAGAAAGTAAAAAGGCAGCCCATGTGTCCCCCGTGTGTCTGAGAGGAGCACCTTTCATCGTTGTCTTCTCTGCTCTCTTTGCACGTTTTCTTCATTCAGACGTTGTCAAAACTGGCAGCAGGAGCTATCTGCTCTTTAGTCCACTGTGTTTCAGCCTGGTTTGGCTGCGCGTTACGCGGACACAGGCGCTGCACCCGCGGACTCGCATTAAAGGAACCAATTAAGAACAGCTGATTTTTACATCAGCGGAGCATTCAAACAAAGCCACAGACACTGGGCACACATTAAAGACCAATAATGCAACAAAACCTCTTCTAAAACAAAAATAAGTAGTATTTTGTTGTTCTTTTATATTTACAAAGGCTACAGTATTTTTCAAATGGAACTAATAATAGCCTGCATACAATACATTACTACATTGAAGACCACGTGATCGGTATCGGCCATGATCGGTATCGGCCGATCACAGCAGAGGCTGATCGGTGATCGGTGATCGGCCTCAAAAACCCTGATCGGAGCACCCTTAATCACGATATTGTGGGAAAGCTCACTGTATTGTAGAAATGCTCACGATAACAAAAAATATTCTCTAAAACTGGCCTGAAGAGCCTTTAATGCATTAATTATTGTGATGTTTCAAAAGATTAAGATTAAATAGGTGTTATAATATATAATTAAGATTAATGGGTGTGCACTGAAATGGAGAAAAGGATCATACCATTTCCCATATAAATTACAAAATGTATATACAAATGAGAGAGGAGAGGCAATTATTTTAAAGTCTCCACCTTATAATACATATACAAACGTTACATACAATTAAAATTACAGTTAACACAGTAAGCGTGCTTCATAAATAGAATAGAACAACAGAAGAATGGCTTGCAATTCTAACAAAGTGCTTTTGCAAAATCAAGATTTTATTAAAAGTTTAAAGCTTGCCATTCAATATTGGAAATACAGTGAGGCATTTGATACTGCAATATCACAGCATTGCCAATATTGTTACATCCCTGTTGTCACATGATGGTGTTGTAGAAATGAGGGCATCTGGCATGAAACCTTTGCTGAATCAATATTAAAATCTCTGCACACTTGAAGGCAGATGATTTGCTGTGATGACCCCATAAGAGAGAGACAGTGTGTTAATATTTTATAATCATTTCCTTTATATTTCCA
Source organism: Bostrychus sinensis (assembly GCA_020698575.1). Lineage (NCBI taxonomy): Eukaryota > Metazoa > Chordata > Actinopteri > Gobiiformes > Eleotridae > Bostrychus > Bostrychus sinensis. The sequence continues at coordinate 12,928,795 of CM036254.1, read as the reverse complement.
TGTTTTTGATACAAATGTAGATTAGACTAGCATTTACTTCCACTAATCAAATTCATATTGTTAGCATTTTTATTTGTCACACCTTAGAGACTTCATCCTATTGACAAGGAACATTATTGGACTCCATTCAATCTTAATTTATAGCAGTGATTTAGAAGACAGGGAAGCGTAATCCTTTTACCGTCTCTGTGTACCAATGATGTCGTCTATTATGGCTGTTATCTCTCAAACAGAATCTCCACATTTATCTTCTCCAGCACCACTCCTCCTCCTCCTCCTCCTCTCATCTCCTGCCTCATCTCCTCTTCCCTCTCCACTGCCACTCCATACTGACTTGTATTTGTGCTTCCGTTCCATCTTTCTCTTTGACACTCGGCAACAAAAGCACTGTTTCTTTCTGCTATTGTGTCTTTGCTTTGTGCTTTGTTCTCTGTCTTCTTGGAAACCAGAAAAGAAATCTTTTATCTTTTTAGCGAACAACACATGTCGCCTGTTCTGTGCCAGCGTGGAGCTGATAGGACACCATCTTTAAGACAAATGCTAAAACTAAAACTAGAAGTACTTTTTTAGAGGGCAGATCTCTGTCAAAGCCTTGGCCCAGTCTCACAATGGTAAAGATACAGTGCTTAGACCTGGATTTGAACAGGAGATCTTCAAGATGCTTTGGTTAATATCCATCCCTATCCCTATATATTGCGATGGCAAAGATTGCACTATATCATATTAATTTAATATTAACCACTGACCACTTTTCGGTGGAGATTGGTATTTTTGTCCCTATAGCGAAATGGAAAAGTATATTTAAAAAATCTCAGTTCACTTGGATTTTCAGATTGGATCAATAATCTTTTTTTTGTCCCATTCCTGTCAAATCCAACCATTATTTTTTGATGTATCTTGCTATCATACTAACAAACCGTCAAACAAAGCCTCCTTGGTGGCAATAACCTTTGTTGACAATGTCTGGGTTGAATTAAGAAATGAAGGCCATTATTCCTGTCTCCAGAAATGTTACATCAGCAAACAGTATTCATTATTGTCCTCTGCACAATGTCACTGATGGACCAGTGCTGAATAATTTATGAATCTTGCATTTTTTATTAAGCATTATCACAATTGCAGTCAACTGGTGACTGCGCAGTCAAGCTTTCATTTTATAATATGCTCTACAAAATCAATTCTCAGTTATCTTCCTTTATATGGATAAGAGATTCTGTGAAGAAAAAAGCTGGGGCTGTTCATTAAATAGACATTACGATTTATGTCATTTTCTCAATATATCTTGCATCAGCTTTGTTATTTGAAGGAGCTGTAATATGCAAAATTGATTATTCTGAGCTTTCTACCGTGTTATATTGTTGTCAAAAGCATACCTGGCCTGGAGTTGTGTTTTGCTTCATTCACACATGTAATCCTCTGTTCTTTGGCACAGCTGCTTGGTTTCACAAACCTCTGCCTCTCCCACAAACCTCCGCCCACTCCAGGAAGCACTGACCAATCAACAATCCCTCTACATCCAGTCTGCTCACATTCATTTATCCAAAAAATGGTGTACAGCTCTGTTTCCACTGATTCCTCACAGACATATTTTATTTTGTAGAAAAATGGCATCATACAAGGAAGTGAATTGCTTTTTTTCTTTGATTATATATTCTTAAAGGCTGAAACACTCTGCTGCCCTCTGCTGGTCTCTTCATATATTTCATTTTTGAACCAGTAGTGTACTTATTAAAATGTTTTCTTTTAGTCAGATAATGTTTTTAAAGGTTATAAAAGTGCAACGCTGCTCTAGAGGCGACTGAAATTGGTTTAAAATATGAATAAAAACATAATATATCCCCTTTATTATTAACATGTTGATTACACTTGTACTGTTAGCATTTATATCTGATACGTCATGACGTTAAGAGGCCTGTCCGATTGCACAAAGAAAGCTAATATTATTCAAGTCTAAGCAATCTTTGGTATTTTGATATCACTTAATATTATAATATAACAGTTGGGACTGAGTGTTTGAGCAACTTCAGTTCAAATGCTATGCAGAATTATTTTTCTTGTTTTCCCTTCACTCGTTACCCTTATTTTTTCTTTTATGTCTTTCTTGAAAAAAATGACAAAAATTAATAAAACACTAAAAAACCTATTGCACTCTGCATAAACTCCACCACTTCTTGCAATAAGGAACAATCCCTAAAATGTTTTTCCATAGCCATTTAGTTTCTAACAGACAAGGCGCGAAATACTGAAAATCTTGGAAATGTAGGTAGGCTAAAATCTAACACAACTCACTCTACTCTGAACATCTGACTGAAGTGGCTTCCCACAGAGTCAGACACTGAGGACTGAGGTGCACTTGCGAGGATATTGCAGGTAGTTACGTCATTTTGGTTTAGGTGGGCTCCCGTCTTATCTGATATGAGTAAAGTCTAAAGGTTCAACTGTACAAAGTCAGCAGAAGTACAAAACTCATAAAAAATAGCAATGTGTCTTGCAGTAAGATCTATAGATGATATTACGGCAGCACTATAAGAGTTTCACAACCTTTATGTCGTGACTCATAATGAATGCTAACACATTTCTTCCAGTATGGATAACCATCTGCTTCTCGCTTTGAGGTTAGGCAGGGATTTATGTTCAGATGTTTACCGTGACCTTTGCATCCTGGAAATGTCAACGTAGATCAGCCATTAAAGGTGTAATGTCTTTTTTATTGTAAAAACAAAAGCTAATGGCAATGCACATTCATCAGCATTAATGAAGATATATTTAGGTTTTTTCAGTACATCTAATAGTCTTCATTAATCATTGACCTATTGCATCTGCTACATAAGGGTTGTGGCAGAGTCAATATGCTTCGTGACACTTACAATTTCATCATTTTACCCACATATGCTAGAGTTAGTGCTGCAACTGTCATTCCAGTACTTAAATCATAATTAACGATGAAAAATGGGCATTAGGGCACTTAACATTACCAGAAGGTTGTGAACTATTCTGGTTGCTACGACTGGATCACGGCTGAAAGGAGTAATGTGGCTCTGATCTCCTAACTCTAGTGAAGCAGCATAATTGAATTCACTGAGCGCATTTATGTCAAGCAGGTGCAGGAGGTAGAAATAATGGTTGTGTTGTTGTTTAATGGTTGTTCATTAGGATGACGGATATGGGATGATGCAGTGAGGATGAGGTGATGGGTCCAATAGCATGACCTTAGCCTAAAACTGTGGCATTTCAACACAGTTTAATAATACATCAATTGGTCCCTGCTGATACTGTTCTGTCAGTAAATGTCTATGTATACCCTCTGCTGGTCACATATTTGCACTGCAGGAACAAACACTCATAGTCATTACTTTAAATCAGCCAGTCCCAAAGTCAAGAGTCTCCCATGCAGGCCCCCAACAATAAAATTTCACTCTATTCAAAAGACTATGTCATGTTTTTTCTCCATAGATTTCCAATAAAAACTAAAAAAAAAAAAAACAATAAAAAAAAAACAGTAACACTTTAGAGTAACTCACACTATTAAGCAATATTTAAGTATTAGCTTAGAGTTAGTAACCAGTTAACCGAATATTTACAAAATATTACTTCAACATTTCTAAGCAACATTGAGTTATAAACATTGTTATTAATGTTTAATTCTTTAGGAATCAGGTCATCTAAATTATTGGACAATTAAAAACATCAGGGATAGTTCAGGATCTAAAAACTATTCAAAAAACGACTTAATTTATTGTAGTTATTGTTAATTACATGTTTGTTAATGCTTTATTTCTGCTTCATAGTTGTGAATTATTCTAAAGTGTTACCAAAAAACACAGACTGTTGGGTAAAATAACTTCAAAGTAGTATTTTAAACAACAATATAACTGTACTTATTTGTAATTTATTTACAAACTCAATTTCTTTTTACGTATTTAATGTAGACAAGCTCTGGGGGGACCCCCTGCAGTAAATTTGCAGTCCACCAAGGGGCCTGGATCCCAGTTTGGGAACCACTGCTTTAAGTAATCCTTAAAGCTGCATTTCCTAGAACATTTTCCCATTACATTCACAACCCCCAGCCCTCATCCCTACATCAATATGGCACCCTGCTTGCTCTATTTTATTATAATAAAAAAAAAAAAGTAAAACTGAACCAATTCCCTTTTCATTTATCTTATTCATGCGGGTGTTTGGAGTCAGAATAACCCAGCAACTATGGGCCTTAGATGGGTTACATCCTGGATATTGAACAATATATTGTAGGAATGAAACAGAGACATGCACTGACAGACAAATCTCACATTTATTTATTGTCAGCACTTTACATTCACCAGTCCTGCATGTCTTTGGATGGTGGGAGAAAGCTGAAATACCTGGAGGATAACCACTCTGCCACTTTGCACCCCATATTGGCAGTATAAATTATTTTGCCTGGAATAGCCTCTTCCCGTGTCTGATTTTTTGTTGCATTTGATTCAGTGTTAACAAGCGGCTTATGCACGCTAAACGTTACTAACTAGAGAAATCGCCGCCAAGTCATTACACCATAGACTTTGATTCTCCTGAAAGTAATCATTTGTTCCTGTACTGACCCCTTGTGGCTGGAGTTAGTATATCTGGCCCTAACTTGAAATATATTTGAAGTCTCCATTTATTTCCCGAATAGTCTTCCACACCTTTCAGCATCATTCCTATTCCTCTCCTCCTCAGTATGTCGTGGGGATGACAGATCTGTGTGGCCTGTTCGCTGACCCACACTGGCAGTATGTCTCGCAGCGTAGAGCCGTGTCAGTGAACGCCACGCGCCCAGTGGGGTAGTTGTGGAGCGTGGTGGGGAGGGAACAGGTGCCGACTGTCATCTTGTTAACACTGGGGAGGAGGGAATTGGCTCCTCCAGCGCCGCGCGGCACATATGCGGCACACATAGCCTTTGGCTCGGAGGAACGCTGGCATAGATACATGTGATGTGTGAGGAGAGCTCTGTGTATTAGTGTGAGTGATTCTGTGGCTTTAAATGATGCATGGGCCACTTTTCTTACAACATCTGTGGAGGTAAACATACAACGACGAGGGAGTTTGAAGACGGCAATATATCATTTCAAGTGACTTGGCTCCACAGTGCAAAAAATAGTCTGGTTTTATTACATCTTGTGTGTGTGCGCCCGTATGTGGTGTGTCCAAATGTAGTTTTTGAGTACATTGTTTAAGTTTTACTATAATCCATCCACAAGGGGACACAAGCCAGTGTACCTTTTGTGTTGGTCCCAAGCCTGTATAAATGGTCATCTGGCATAATACCTATGATAAATGAGCTTTATTCGAATTTTTTGAGTTTCTACCATGTTATATCTAGAGTTGTGTTTTGCTTCATCCTCTATTCTCTGGCACAGCTGTTCTGAGGTCTCAAAATGCATGGTTCCATGAAGCTACATCTCTCCCATGAATCCCCGCCCACTCCAGGAATCACTGACCAATCAACAAGCCCATTACATCCAGTCTGTGCTCATTCATTTATTTAAAGTAACAGCTCTGTTTCCACTGATTCCTCACAGCTATTTTTCATTTTGTTGGAAAATGGCATCATAGAAAAAGTTCAAGGAAGTGAAGTGCTCTGCTGCCCTCTGCTGGCCTTTTCACCTGTTTTTTTAGTACTTCTTAAAAATGTTTTCTTTTAGTCAGATAATGTTTTTAAAGGTCGTAAAACATCCAAGATTGGTTTTAAAATCTGTATAAAAGCATAATATAGCCCCTTTAAATGAATGTAAATTCATGCAGCTCTAGGAGCCAGAGGATTTGCTGTAGCAACTCCAGACGGGAAAAAGCCAAAAGGAAAAAAAAAAGTTAATGCTTTAATATGTAGCTGCAAACTAACTGAGTTCATGTCCTGTCCTCTGTCTCTATATTCATAAATCTCCTCTTTGGTCTTCCTCTAGGCCTCCTGACTGTCAGTTCTAGCCTCCTTTTACTGATATATTCTCCATCCCTGCTCTGTACATGCCCAAACCATCTCAGTCTGGCCCCTCTGACTTTATCTCCAAAACATCTACCATGAGCTGTCCCTCTCTATCCATCCTCGTCACCATTCAAGTGATAATTCTGAAAATATTACTCTAAATACACAAAATATTCTGCTTTCATTACATCTTGTGTGTGCCTCCATGTGTGGCTGTATTAAAATCCAGAGCTCTTCCCCTAATTTTTTATCACATTATAAGTTTTGACATCAATGTATTTTTGAGTGCATTGTTAAAGCTTTAATATGTAGCTGCGTCCTGCAAAAGCACTGGGAGATATATTCATTTCAAGCCCCCCTAGGGTTATATGCAGAGATCTTTGCAAACATCACAAATTAGGCCCCTAGATGACCCATTTCCAGAAGAAATAAATTGACACAATGAATTATTCTATCCAATCTCGTGGCCTCCATAACGAGGAAGGGACAGAGAACAGAGGATAAATTAGGACACTGTGAACGGGCGCCGCTCATTTGTGCCATCAAAGTCATTTACGCACATTTGCCCTGTTTGCCCAATTTATTCTGTGATTTCTTACCCTTTTATGTGGAGAAAAGGAAGGGAAATTAAGAGATAGAGCAGAGTTAGAAGAAATTGGCTGCTGTGTTTTTTCAGATGATACCATGTAAGGATAATGTGTCAGGGTCAATTTAGATCTGGTTCTGTGGTGAGAGAAGATTCTTTCTTTTAGGGAAGAGAATCAAAAAGCTCTGCCTGTATAAATAACTTATGCCCTCCATCTGCAGACAGTTTGGAAAATGAAATGAGAAGCTACTGTTCGCAAACTCTGACTACTTTGAATACCACGTGCCGGAGTGTCCCAGGTTCAATTCCCGACTCAGGTCCATTTGCTTCATGTCATTTCCTTCTCCCTTTCTCTAATTTTCTGTCCACAGTCTCCATTGTTATAACATTCCCTCATCAAAAACATACCGGGAGTTGTGTTTTGCTTCATTCACGCATGTTTAAGTAATCCTGTATTCTCTGACATGGCCATTCTGAGGCCTCAAAATGCTTCTCCCACAAACCCCTGCCTACTTCAAGAAACACTGACCAATCAACAAGCCCTCTACATCCAGTCTGCTCTCATTTATTTATTCAAAAAATGATGTGCAGCTCTGTTTTCACTGATTACTCACAGCTATTTTTCATTTTGTAATAAAATGGCATTATACAAACAGTTTAAAGCAATAATAATACATTTTTCTATGGTTCTATTCATAAGAGCGTAACAACTCTGTACTCTGTTGCCCTCTGCTAGTTTCTTTAAGGCAGTAGAAAAGTAATTATTGCAAAAGCTTATGTTTTTAAAGGTTACAGTGTTGTTGAAAATGGACCGAGATTAGTTTAAAAATATAAATAAAAGGATATTATAGCCCCTGTCAAATAATACTGCAAAATAATACTAAAGTGAATCACTGCATGCTGAGGAGGCAGATAGATCCCTGTGACAAGTCTGGAAGGAAAAGCTTTATTCACATACAAATGACTACTATAACTATTAGTATGTACCCAACCTGTGTTACTCACTTTGAGGTAAAAATATGTTTAGATTATTTATTAACTTTTGAAAATATTTTGTTCCTGCACATACCTAATTTAATCATTTATAAATATTTTCAAAAACATGAATACCGTCTTAAGCTCTCCTTGACAACATTACTGTACCTTTGAAAAAGAAAAAAAAGAAGGACAGTACGTTTCTATGTCCCTAAGCAGGGTTTTCCATAGTGTGCCATATCAAAGACAATAGTGCAAAATGAGACGACTTCTTACACATAGCACGTCGAGCTAAACCCAGTTTCAGACCTCAAATCCGTGGGGGATCTGGTTACTGTCACCTTTGGGAGAGTGAATCTGTTTGGGTTTGATGTGTGACTGCACCAGGACTGATACGGTTTACTTTCTGCGGCTCTTTCAAGTCAGGTCTGACAGAACAAGACTGTGGGCACATTTCCCACAAGGAGGTTCAGTGTTCAGCGGTGAGACACAAAGACATCACTCTCAAGCCTCTTCAAAGCTGCACACTCCATTCAGGCTCTAGTCTGCTGCTTCACATGAGTGCGCTCTATTTGATGTGGTTTGGCGCCTCCTTGTGGTCACTGTGTGCGAATGCGCGACATCGACCACAAACCACAAATATTTTTGTTGAAGGTGATACACGTTTGTTCAGATAGATGTTTCTGTCACACTTTATACTACACACTTTAAAACATTAATAAAATATTAGTCAAGTGTTAGATAGTATTATGAAATATTTACATTAATTACATTACACTTTCTAAATCATTACCTCAGAATTAATAAACACCATTAATAAGCTCATGTAAATCAATGCAAAATTATAAAAATCAATGTTAATTTACTGTTGATAAATAGTTTATTCATTAAACAATTAATTGTTAGGTATTTCGACTGCTTAATAGAGTAGTCTTATTCTTAAGTTTTTCTGATGTTTTTAAATGCAACCAGTTATAGCTATGTTTTGGGATTGGCAATTATTGTAATGGACATTCAGAATTTGGTGGTCATAATCTTGCTCAATCAGACAATTGTAAGTAATAACCTAACCCTTTGAATTACAAATAGGTGACAGTAAAAAAAACGTAAGTTTATAATGAGGGCAAAATATATCCATCTTTATGTTCTTTATGTTTTTTAATCTGCTTTATTCAGGGCTTGCACAATAAATTATCTGCCTCCATTTAACCTTATCTTTTAAATCTTCTTCTCTCACATCAGCTATCTGTGTCTTTTCACTCCATTGACAAATCTTTAGTCCCTTTTCTGGTTTGAGTTTGCTCAGCCCTAATTGATCTTTTTACCTTAATGATTGACAGCCATCTATGTCATCAATTTATATTTGTCATTATATTAAATGAATATGTAATATAATTAATATATTAAAGTAAAATTATTTTGTAAATTTATTTTGACTGCGAATGAAATATCCGGCTGACTTTATTATAGTATGCTGTAATAATAAGATAATGTTAAATTCTGTTTCACAGTGACCATGGTGTTGTTTCTGGTTGGGATTTCTACAGCCTTAAATCATTCAACTCATGAGAATCACACTAGTGGTAAGTGCTGCTTTCGAGAGCCATCTTTTTTTCTTTTTTTTTAATTACTTTAATCATGCCCAAAGTCCAATCCAGTGGCCAATCAAAATCTTGCCTTTTAGGTTATGTGTCCCACAGATTACACTGTTTTTTAGAGCTATCTCTCCGTTCACTTGAACAAACACTCTAAATTATTTACAAGAGTACTCACAGTAGGGAGATATTTGTCACTGTCAAAGCTGTATGCTGTAAAGAATTTAGTTTTATATAGCTCATACGGAAAGTGCCGTCAGTCTTAGTCATTCCAAGCACACATCTTTAAAAGGCTTTATGAATGTCTTGATGCTGTGTAAGTGGTACTTTCCCCCCTTTTTGGACACATTTTAGGACAGAGATTCCTAAATAGTTGGACCCAAAAGTGGGTCATTGGAAGTTGAATAAGTGTGTTCAGTGTTCAGCTTATTTGAAGCCTAAATCTTGTTTTAATTAGATGACAAGACAGATTTTAAAATACACCATACACCATAAGGTAAAATATCTGGTAAAAAGTGGGTCACTATAAAAAGATCAGATACAAAAGTGAGTCCCACGGTCTTTTTAAAGTCAGTCAGTTTTAAAGTAAAACATTTTCTTTCAAATATTCTGCACTTAGAAATGGGATTAACCTTGAGCTAGGGCTTAGCAATAGGTTAATTGAAAAATTTACAGAATATGGCCCCAATTTGTCAAAAGGCGATACACATTTAGATAAAGAGTATTTTGTTTTGTTGTACTGATTTTATTGAGATTTAAAGAGATAACAATGGAAAAATAACGTGTATATTATTGTAAGTAAAAAAAGCCACATTTACAGTTTAAGTTTAGAGATTTTGGGATTTAATTTGACATTATCTTAATACATTTTTCTTTTCCTCAGAAAACCCCACTCATCAGGGAGCTCATGTGCTGCCTTCAACTCTGATCATATCTCTGCTGCTCATCATCATCGTCCTGCTGACCATCTACTGTCTGAGGTAACGCTCCTGCTCTCCCTCTTCTCCCGCTCGCCTTTCACCATATGTCTGTATTGTATGTGTGGTTATGGGTCAGTACACACGGGGAGGAGGGGTGAGTGGGAGTGGGGGTGGGTTTGGAAACAGGCGGTCTGCAGTGGCTTATGGGTAAACAGCTGCACCTCAAGCAAGACGACAAACAAACAACAATGTGAGGTCAGGTCGGGCCAAAGACAACTCATTGGGAAAGTGAACGGCTTAGAGACCCACGGCACCATGAAGAGGAGCCGTTTTGCCTCAATCACATGGTCCATATTGATTTTTGGGGATTTATCTGCTTGGGATATTTGCCATTTAATCACTGCCCCGTTCTCTGTAGGTTCAAAAACCACAGGAAGGCTCTGGTTACCTCCGTGGATAAAAAGATCCCAAATGGCTTTCTGGAGGAACAAGGTACTATTGTGCATTTACCTAAGCGCATGAAAACGTAATGCCTGCTTTTAATTTTTATTTCCTTTTTATTTGATTTTCTACATCGACGTTCTTTATAGAGTTGGAAAGTTGTGAATGTTATGAAGTTCAGCTGGAACGCTTTTGAGTAGACCCTTAGCTTTCCTAGCACACAGGGACCCATATAAAGTTTCATTTAAGAAAAAATAAATAAGTGGAATTCGAAAGGTGAGACAGTTTGGTGGAGCCCGCTATGTGCGCCATGTTTACGACTCCAGAAATCACTCCTGTCAGGGAAATCTTAATGGCCGACGTGTATGTTTTTGCAGGTGCTACGAAAGGGGTTTGTAATGCTCTCTTAGGGGAGACGTTAGCATTGTGACCGCCGTATATTCATTTTTACAGGGGAGCAGACAGTGGTCCTCCTCCCCAGGTCGCCCTCGCCTTCCAAGAGGTACTTCCCCATCCCCCTAGACTCGCTCGAGGAGGAATACCGGATACGCTCGGCCGACGACGGCAAGCTCTTTAGAGAAGAGTTCAATGTAGGTTTTCCTTTCAGTCCTTTGTCTAGACCGGTGGTTCTCGAACTCAATATTCTGAGTACAGCCACATCAGATATTTGGCTTTCCAAGTGGCATCTTTAACTCACTAAACTGGGCCTAAATTATGACTAAACCAGGTCTAAATCCAAGATTAAAACAATAATCTAACTTACTCTATCTTAAACTATACCAGGAATAAACCGGGGCAAATTCTATGACCAAATTGGCCCTAAACCAGGACTAAACCAGGGCTAAATCTATGACTAAACCGGGCTTGAAACAGGACTAATTCTATTACTAAACTGGGCCTAAACCAGGACTAAACCAGGGCTACTTCTATACCTAACCTAGATTAAAATAGTGATTTAATCTTAACTATGACTATAAAAGGACTAAACTCGGCCTAAACCAGGACTAAAGCTGGACTGAACTGGGCCTAAACCAGGACTAATTCTATGATTAAACCAAGATTAAAATAGTGATTTAATCTTAATCTTAACTACTATACCGGGGCTATAACTGGGCCTAAACCAGGACTAAATCTGGACTAATTACAGGACAAAACTGGACCTAACCCAAGATTAAAGTAGTGATTTAATCTTAAGCATGACTACTCCAGGACTAAACTGGACCTAAACCAGAACATAAGCATGACTCAACCAGAAATAAACAGACAAACAGTAAACTTCTGTTCAAAGGCCTGCACATCCTGGACTAAATCCAGGACTAAACTAGTCCCAAACCAGGACTAATTGTGCCCTATAGCAGGACTAAAACAGGACAGATTTAACCCAGAATAAATCAGGAATAAACTTGAATGAACCTGGCTTGTCATTATATATTCAATGGTTTTCATCTTTTACATTTCAAAAATCTCCTGTGGTACCTGTACCACAGCTTGAGAACCGCTGGTCTATACTGCAGCTACACCAGTCCACCAGAATCTTTGTAACAAGTACAGAAAAAAGTCGTAAAAATGTTATGTCAGTAGCCTGCCAGATATGAAAGTGTAAATCTCATGAGAGCTTCTGTCTTTTTTTATAGTCGCTGCCGTGTTACTACCACCATGGGTCCTTTGAGGAGGCGAGCCGGGAGCACAACAGAGAGAAAAACAGATACCCAAACATTTTACCATGTGAGTGATTATCCCAGTTCTCCCGCACATGATATTATTGTAACCTTTAAGGCTGCAAGTTTTATTGATCACTAAATCTAAGGGCAGGAGATGTGGGAAAAAATCAAAGTGTTATTTACTGGAGTTTTCTCTCTTTGTGTCTCCCACAGATGACCATTCCAGAGTGGTGTTGAGTCACATAGATGGGCACCTGTGTTCGGACTACATCAATGCTTCCTACATAGATGTGAGTATAAGGAATTATCTTTATTAAAAAAAGTAAAAAAAAAATATATATATATATATATCTCAACAATTGCACTTCACTCATTATGGCAGCTCGCAGACAATAAAAAATGCAAAAGTAGTATTCAAAAATATATGTGTGGAGAAGTATCTTGTCCTCATAAAGATATAGTACCTGGGATTCTTCAAATTCAGGGGTAAATGCTCTATCAATTGAGACACAAATCACATGGGTAATTGTCTTTGGCCCTGTTTTGCAATGGTGCTTTTAAAAAAATCCTGGCTCCTGATGCACTAAACTATTTTTTACTTAGCTAATCAGTGACCTTTCCTTAAAATTTTATTAAAATATAACTTAAATAATAACATATAATGAAATAGCTTTTTGCGTTATCTTGCTAATATACTGCCTTCAACATAACACCACTATTAAGCAGTAATAAAGCATTAACAAATATGCAATTAACAATCGAATAATGATTGAACAGTTTATTGATACAGAATTAACGCTGATGTTTATAAATCTGATTTATCATTCCAAAATTTAACATTAATAATAGTGTTTATGATACAAAGGGTGTTTATTAATGTTGATTTAATGCTTTGTAAATTATAAATTAACAGGCTATTAATCCTTAACTAAGGTTTAATAGTGTGAGTTATTCTAAAGTGTTACCAAAATGTTAAATTTAAATACAATACAATAAGAAACATTTGTACTGAGAGTTTTTGTTTAATATAATGGACTACTTTTGTTACAGGGTTACAAAGAAAAACATAAATTCATTGCTGCTCAAGGTAATGTCTGTTTAGCTATTTTAATGTTTTTTTGTTGTTGTATGCAAATTGCTGTAATTTTAATGTTTTTATCTGCTTTCAGGCCCAAAGCTTGAGACTCTGGCTGACTTTTGGAGAATGATCTGGGAGCAAAAAACAGCCACTATTGTAATGCTCACCAATCTGAAAGAAAGAAAAGAGGTTTGTGCGTCTATAAATTCTTGCCTTTTACAGCAAGTTTACAACTCTAATGAGCAGAACCAGAGGAAGCATTAACCTATGCAATCTATAAGGCGACCATACACAATTACTCAGTGCCCTTTTGTAATCTCCTGACCCAAAGTCAGGAGTATAATTTATTTGACCCCTTTCCCAGATGAGAATCTATACAAAGTGTCATCGGGCAGATTACTTAGCATCACATTAAATTTAGCCTCAAAGGGATGATCAATTGTGAGCTTAACAGCAGGTTTGATATGGAAGAATAGAGGCATTGGGGATCAATGAGGGAATAATTGTTGATAGATCCTAAGAGGCTTCATGATAATTAGTCTGAGAATCTAGTTAATGAGTTGAAACGTCACCGCCGTGATGTTATTGACTGACAGAGGAGCACAAAGTCGCTTTGATTGCCTTTGAATTAGATGTTGAAATATTCACATGCAAGATACAGATGCACGGACATAGACTTTGAATACAAACACTACCTCACTTTTCAGCTGTTCCCTTCCACAGTGAATCATCTGCCTCCAGCTAACTCTATCCTCTGCGTCCTCTTCTCTCACGCTCTCCGACTTTATCTCCAAATGTCTAACATGAGCTTTCTCTCTCCACTACTCATTTCTAATGGTAGAAAGTAACTAGTCATTTTAATGCACTTTAATAACTGTAAAGTAATTCACATTTGGATTTTACAAAGACCTTTTTTTATGAAATTGTACTTCCTGAGTAAAATTTCTAAACATACTTTTACTTTTATTTGAGTGCATTTCTTTGAGAAAACATACTCTAACTAAGTAAATTCAAAGTATTTATTGAATGCCCTGGGTTCATGGTGTGAGTACAGACTAGTGGTAGTTGTAGCAATAGGAGTAGCAGTAGTACTAGTATTAACAGCAGTACTATTAATAATAATATGTGTATTTATATAGCATATTTCATTTGACACACACAGACTCAATTTGCTTGAGTGCAAAAATGTATTAAAAACACCTCAACAGCTATACATTAAAAAAAGAATAAAACAAGTTTAAAAAAAAGACTATAAAAACTAAAAACTAATAAAATAAGTTTAAAATAATATTAAAATGAATCAAAGGATTGTGAGAATAAGAATATTTTAAGTCATTGTCCTAGTTTAGTTTTGGATTATCTATTAGCAGCATTAATAGTTCTAGAAGTAGCAAGAGTAGAAGTAGTAGTACATATCAACAGTAATTTTGCAGAGTATATTACAGTATAGTATATATTTACACTTAATACTTTTTCTTAAGTAATAACTTTGTTTAGTCCCTTTCCTTGTACTTGAGTAATAATATCTCAAAGTAACAGTACTCTTACTTTAGTACAGATTTTGAGTACTTCTTCCACCTCTGCTCATTCCTTCAGCTCTGCCTCCTGTGTTTTTCTCAGTGCCACTGTCTCTAAACCATAAAACATCGCTGGTCTCACTGCTGTCTTGTATTTCTTTTTTTTCCTTCTTGCTGAGACTCTTTGATCACAACAAACTTGACACTTTTCTCTACCCTTTCCAACCTGCTGCACAAGTCTCTTCACCTCTTTTCCACACTCTCTATTGCATGGAAATACAGACACTACACAACTATATATACTATACTATAATCCAGTAATTCATAATAGCAAAAACTATAATGTGTTTTTGTTTTCCTTGCAGGATAAGTGTTACCAGTATTGGCCTGAGAAAGGCTGCTGGATGTACGGGAACATCCGAGTGTCTATGGATGACGTGACTGTACTCGTGGATTACACCATTAGAAAATTCTGTGTACAGTATGTAAGTAAAGTCCTCTGATTTACTTTATACCTTTCATAAACACACATGGTCGTCTCAGCTTATTAAACGCATTTTTAATTTTCACAGCGCTAACACCTAACCACTTCTCAGAAAATTAACTTACAGATATTTAAGCTGTAAATATGATTAAACTGTTTTTTTTAAAGCTGTGAAAAGTACATAGTGATTTTTCAGTGTAGTTTTAATTGTTACAAATATCCATTCACATAATAGCCGTTTTGTAATTAAAAATGTAACACAAAGCGGGTGTGGAAAAGTAATGTATCCTGTGGGATCATTCTGGAGCATTCTAGTAAACTGCAATAGGATGTGAAACATCATAAATAAATGAAAAGCAGTATGGAACCACATTAAAAGCCTGTATATAGTGCACAGTATAAAACTATCAATAGACAGCGTATTTATTATTCACAGTTTGCAAATGTGCACTGAATCTAGGAGCTCTACTGTATCTGTTTTTCAAGTCTTTACAGTAGAGAGACGTCTCGGTGCTCAGCAAAGACACCACATGGAGAAATTCACTTTGTCTCCTCAGCATTTGAAGCCCCACTGCAGATATTCTTCTGTCTGACTCTGAGCAAAGTGGGACTTTTTTGTTTAAGAGTGGCTGCTTTCTCGTTCAGCTGTTAATGCAGTACAGCGTTCAGGGGAACCAAGCAGAGATACAAATTCAAAACAGGACATTTCTGTGACAACTGATGGGTTTTAAAATGTTACCATTTTAAAGAATCTGAGCCTGATTCTTATCTGGTGGCTTAAAGTCAGTCAGGGAGAGGTTGAATTTAGTTTGAATATTCAGCTTGTTTGAACCTTAAATGTCTGCTAAATCGACTTTTTTGAGCTTTTATCGTGTTATAATGTTTGAACTTCAAAAACAAACCTATTGTAGTATTTAGTTTTATTCATGCTTGTTTGAGTAATCCTCTATGCCAGTGTTTCCCAACCAGGGGACCCCTAGGGGCTATGTGAGCTCACTGCAGTGGGTACTTGGAATTATTTCACGATCATGATATATTTGCAATCTTTTTTATATTAAACTTTTGAAATTTATGAAACACAAGCTTAAGTGTGACAAAAAGGAGGTGAAACTGTTAAAGCATTAATTAGTAGAATCATATGGCCTCTTTAATACTTTTGTTTACATGAAATGGTTAAACTGATTTTTACAAATGTGTGTCCCACAATAAGATAAATTGAGAACATTTGTATTAATATCTGTCCCACTGCCAATCTGCCAGAACCTCTGATGTCCATCCATGACATCCATCATGGACGTTGCATTTCTTTTCTCTCTTTATGTTTTTTTTTTTTTTTTTTTGAGCTGTTTCTTTAGCACACAGCTGGAAACAATAGAACAGACACTTTCTCTGTATTATTGGCAGCTGTTTATTTAATATTGACTTACAGCCAATAGGAGCATGTCCTTGGTTATCTATTAAAATCCTGTGTGCATTTTTAGGTGATTAAACAGCATGCATATATTTTCTTTAATTGAAGCAACAATTTAATAATTGATGTCAGTCTTTTTAATAAATTACAAAATAACATCTAACCAACAACTGCACTGCTTAATCTCCCTCCAGCTGCAGATATATTTAAGTTGATAAAAAGCCACAGCCCGGCACTGATCCGTCATTCTGAACATTTTCCCAGCATGCCCTCTTTCTGTGCACCGGTATATGATTGTGTGTTATTGCATCACAGCAGGGCAGTGATGGCCTGCGAGCTCCACGACTGGTCACCCAGCTCCACTTCACCAGCTGGCCAGACTTCGGGGTGCCATTCACACCCATCGGCATGTTAAAATTCCTCAAGAAGGTCAAGAGCATCAATCCGTCCTACGCTGGGCCTATCGTGGTGCACTGCAGGTAAAATTTAGCAGGTTTCTCAAAAAGGTTTTTAAAGGGACATAAAGGGGCAAAATGTGTGGTTACAAAAATTTGGAAAATAGACTCTTTCCATTCCACACAAACCACTGGAAGTAGCTATTTTATTAATGTTAATTCATTACTGTTTCATAAAAAAACATTTTAATATGAAATTGCATTAATATATTTTTTTAAATTTTATTAGAGACAAGCTTTTACTTTAATATGAGAACTTTTTTTGAGGGAAAAAAATTACTTTTACTCTTTAACCTATGTGGCAAAGTGGCTAGAGTGGCAGCCAAAGTAGTATTAGTAGTAGTATTTTTACTCAAGCAATATATTGTTCACTAATTTTAGTGCATTTAACAGTAATTTTGAGATTTTGAGTACTTCTTCTGCCTCAGCCTGGACCATCTTAGATAAACTGTTGTAATTGGTCACATATGATGGATTTTGGTGCAAATGGGTTTAAATAGAAGGATTTCTAAGACCCACCTTGCTGTGAAAGTGAAAAGTTATGGCTGGCCAGGATACAAAAACTAAGTGTGTAACTTAA
The DNA here is from genome assembly GCA_020698575.1 of Bostrychus sinensis. Classification (NCBI taxonomy): domain Eukaryota; kingdom Metazoa; phylum Chordata; class Actinopteri; order Gobiiformes; family Eleotridae; genus Bostrychus; species Bostrychus sinensis. The sequence continues at coordinate 12,911,151 of CM036254.1, read as the reverse complement.
TCTGCAGTTTCCTCACCAGATTTCACAGAGCCCAAACACTTTTAAGGCTTTTCACATACTAAAGCATTGAATAAAGACTGGTTTTATACCTTGACTTTTATAACTGAATTAGATCCTCGTGGACAGCTTGTTTTTATTCCGTAGGGCTTAACTCAATTTCCATATGTTCCTCCGCACACTTAGCATTGTTACTGTAAAGCAGCCGACTGTACAGAAACTGCTGCAACAGGTGCTCGGGGAGAGGGACTGTTGTTCTAGAGGGGGCCCACCGAAGAGGCTTCAACGCCCCGCTGTGGAATCCCAGCTCTGTGCTCCCCACGGCACTGGCTGCTCAACTGACCCCTGTAAATCTATTAGAAGCCTTTGAGGGCAGCAGAGGTGAAGCACTTTTACACATGCTCTGAGCTGTCCACAGCTGAAGGTTGAAGAAGGCTGACGTCTCTATTTACAAAGATAGGACATAACTGTATATTTTCAAACTATTGTGTGGAAGAAAAAGACAAATGTAGCTGCTTTATTGCAGTGATTCAAAAATGTGGGACTCCTATTTAAAGGGTGTAAAAGTTGCAATAAGATTTTCAGGAAAGGTCAGTAATGGCCCGCGGGATCAGTGATTATTTCTTGGTGTGGCTCTGCACCATCTGGATCTAGGAATTTTTTTTTTTTTTTTTTTTTTTTACTGTTGCAAGATAGGGACAATTTTGATGATCATTAACACTCAAAAATAAAACTTTAGGTAATTTTACAAGGTGGAACTGTAATGCCTTAGTGGTGGTCTGCACTCTCCAAGTGCTTCTAGTTTAGTGCCGTCATTATTTTTATTTTATTTTTTATTTTTTTCAAATATCATAGCATAAATACCTCTTATACATGTCATTTCTGTTCTAGCTTTATGTTCTTTTGGTTTCTTAAAGTGTTATTGCTCTTAATATTTTGTTCAGAGGCCGATCAATATGGGTTTTTCTATTGCCGATGACAATTTTTAAAATTGAGAACAGCTGAAGATCAATAAAAACTGCTGATATTTTGGAAGTTTTACCTAATCTTATGAAAGAAAGTCATTTAATATAGCCATTGGTTTTATTGATGCTTATTAAAATGATAACAAATGTGTTTGGATTAGACAGTAAGAACAGTTAAAAGTGATTTTTTTGAGAAAACCAATAAAGCAATCTCAGTTGAACTTGGTGAGAGATGGAGAAAAAAAAGCAAAACCTTTTTTTTTTTTGTTGCCGTTTCGAGCATTTCAGGCAGAGATAAAGTGACTTTTGAAGTTTCCTATGAACTGCAGTGTAAGAGGCCTAAACTGCTAAAAGATGGCTGGGGAAGCTGGGGTCCTTCAGTCACATGATCGCCCAGACATGTGCCAGACCAAAAATCGGCATAAAAGTGCAAGAATTGTCCGACAGATTGGTTGAGCTCTAATTTACCTTTAAAGAAGCAAAATTATTTTCAAATTAAATACCTTTGGACTACCACTGTTTCTTTTTTTACATGTATAGTTATTTTGGTGAACAAAATCAAATCTTGGGAAACAAACTTTTGTGTCCCCACCCAATGTTTAGGAGCCACTGTTTCATGGTGTTATTTTCTGTTATCAAAGACGTGTGTGTGTGTTACTACAGCCCGCTCTGTTCTAGTTATCACAGTGAGGACCTTGAGCCTTGTGTGTGTTTGTTTCCACAGTGCTGGAGTGGGGAGGACCGGGACGTTCATTGTCATTGACAGCATGATCGACATGATGCACATGGAACAGAGAGTGGACGTGTTCGGCTTTGTGAGCAGAATCCGGGAGCAGCGGTGTCAGCTCATCCAGACAGATGTAAGTGTTGACCCGGTCTGACCTGCTGCACCTTGAAACTGACAGCTCAACTCACTCCGAATGCTCTGCCCCAGTCTCCGAGTAAACAAGCAGCGAAACTATACTGGATATGATGCTAAAATAGTGAGAGGTGCTTTGATAAACTTACTTTTTTCTTTCCTTCCTCGCTGTCTTCCCCTGCTCAGATGCAGTACTCCTTCATCTACCAGGCGCTGCTGGAGTACTACTTGTACGGAGATACCGAGCTGGATGTATGCTCTCTCGAGGGCCATCTGCACAGGCTTCACAACACCAGGGCTCCACACGACAGGCTGGGCCTAGAGGAGGAGTTCAGGGTACAAAATATAAAACACAAAAATCACTCTCAAATATTTCACTCTGTAATGAATCGTCCCCATAACCCTACACCCTGCAATGAAATATTTTCCTGGAAAACTTGCCGTGGGTGCTGCTCTTGGCTGTAAATAACTATTCTTTATATCAGCTAAAACTTTAAGTTATATCCATCTGCCACATAAAATTTACACAGCCTACTTCATTTTTCAAGCCAGGAGTTTTTCAACAGCACAATCCTACATTAAAACAACACTATGTGGTATTTGGACTTTGAAATAATGTTCCAAAATAACTTTAGGGGTAGATCAACTCTCAACATGATGAACTGCCCATTCCCCGATCCCTGAGCGCTTTTTGTCTTCCATTGCTATGTAACTCAGGGAAGCAGGTTAGTCACTTGCTGGTAAAACGTGAGCAAAAGGATAATGCTAACTGAAACGTTGTTCTTTTTTTAAAGATTTTTTAGGCCTTTTTCAGCTTTTCTACATAGGGCAGTCAAGAAGTGACAGGAAATCACAGAGACATTCGGTGTCGGAGTCCGGACTCGAGCCCACAACACCAAGGCAGGCTGCAGTTGTATAAATTTGGCTTGTGGAGTCTGATCAACCAGAGAGGGAGCCAGAGAGCAAACGTTGCATTGTGCTGCTTTAAATGCATCTCCTGTTTAATCAGTCTGAACATGAACTTAGTTTCAATTACATTACTTGATCTTTTCAAACACTGTAAGGTACCAGAAGCGTTGCAGTTTTATTAATACATTACTGCCGTGTGGTGTGCAATGATTTGTAAACTGATTTGGCATTGGTTTTACCCTTAATGTCCTTCCTGGCACAACCCTTTTCATTTATCTGTGCTTGGGACACTGCACTGGCCTCAGATCCCTTGTGGCTGCATTAAATATTTCTAGCTCCTTTAGATGACAGATGCAAATTAAACTACCTCTGAATGCAAACTGATAGATATACAACCAATCAGTGTGCCTTAGGTGCGGCTCTTAGCTGTAAATAACTTTTGTTTATCAGCAAAACTTTAGTTATATCCCTCTGCCACATAAAATTTATACAGTCTACTTTTTATTTTTCCAAGCAAGCATTCATTTTCTGAGTTTCCTAGATATTATTATTCCCTTGTGCCTCCTCTTATCTTGCTTACAAATACAAAAGGTTTACTCATTGTCCAGCGTCTTGTCAAAGTGAAATATTGGCATCTCCAACTCATTTATTAGCTAAGAAACTTTTGCTACATTTTTTGATCACGTCCGTTGGCTTTCAGTCCTTCTTCTCCCACATATCTCGCCCCATTAGAAGCTGACCAATGTCCGCATAATGAAGGAGAACATGAGAACGGGCAACCTTCCTGCCAACATGAAGAAGAACCGCGTGCTTCAGATCATCCCGTGTAAGGACTGCTCCACCACTCACACCATTTTTATTATACATCACATCCAAGCAACATCAAAAGCCCCGGCACCGTGTGTGATTTTTTTTTTTTCCCCACTGTTGCTGTACATAGATTTCCTGCTAGTCCATCCATGTCTGTGTGATCAATGACATTTAAACTGAGCTTGTATTTTGACTTGAAAGTTGCGAGTAAAGTAGGGGGAAAAAGAACGCAACTTTTTATTTTATTTTATTTTTTACAGCGCAACCTGATATGAGTGCTGGCGGGTTCAACCTTAATAACTAAAGTTTGAACTATCATTTTATTAGGAATCACTTGTGGAAAAAGTTTTTACCCCATCTCTTTTTTTTTTTCCTTTCCAGATGATTTCAACCGAGTAATACTCTCAGTAAAAAGAGGACAGGAGTTCACCGACTACATCAATGCCTCCTTTATTGATGTAAGCACTCCCTCACGACCTGGCTGTATAGATTTCCCATAGAAGTATAAATAAAGCTCATTGTTTCCTTCACAAACAATGCAAAATATGATGTTTGCTGCACTCCGAGTCGTTGTTTACACGGCCGCTCTACCCTCCAGGGCTACAGGCAGAAGGACTATTTTATCGCGACCCAGGGCCCCCTGTCTCACACAGTGGAGGACTTCTGGAGGATGGTGTGGGAGTGGAGGTGCCACTCAATCGTTATGCTCACCGAACTCAAGGAGCGAGAGCAGGTAAGGCACGCCGCAGAGAACTTGCTGAAAAGTGCAATTATTTTATTGTTATTTTATGGTTTCAGTGTTTCTCCACGCGTACATTTAAGCGTTTAATTCATTGTGGAACTTGCTGGCTTTTTATGGGATATTAATCAGTCAAAATAAAGTCTGATTGCTTTTCCATGTGACCTGTGTCAAAACCAGGAGAAGTGTTTCCAGTACTGGCCATCAGAGGGCAGTGCAACATTTGGAGATTACACCGTGGAGATGACTGCAAATACACTTTGTGACACATTCTCTCTCAAAGACTTGGTGGTCACTTACAAAATGGTGCGTATTGCTTTCTATTCTGTACATAACAAATAAACTGAATCAAGTATTTTAACCATATTCTTCCATTCGCCTTCACTTGTCATGACCGATTAAGCTATTGACATTTGACAGTTGTATGACAGTGATGTTTAGCTACACGGATATAACTGTCTGGATTTTCCGTCATGCCAGGAGAAGCAGTCACAACACGTTCGACACTTCCACTTCCACGGATGGCCTGAGATCGGAATACCGGCAGAGGGAAGAGGGATGATTGACATTATTGCCGCTGTGCAGAGGCAGCAGCAGCAGTCTGGAAACCATCCCATAATTGTGCACTGCAGGTGAGGAACTTCATGTTAGCAACACGACAGTGGCTAAAAATCCCTACATTTAAAACATATCCTACATTTTCAGCCTTGCTATTTTTACTAATGTTACCTGATCATTACAAATCTTGAACAATATCGGAAGGAGTTGCAATTTTATCAATCCTTTCCTACAAATGTCTGTAACAATAAATTGTACAGTTCGCCTCAGTAGACCCGGTGTTCTCTGCCTAAACCACTTATGTGATCCCTTATAAAGACTTAGCAGTGAAAGCTTTGATCAGAACCTAGCTTCAGGTGAAGTGATTCTAAAGCAGCATGCCCCTGTGGGATTGATCCAATCCACTGATTCACAGTCAATTAAAACCTCTCAAAGTGAAATCTCCGCTGACTCCCACTATGATTAATCTGATAAGATGAGCTAACGACAGGAAATGGTGTCATCACTCTCTTCTATTCCTTCATCACCACTTGTCTAAGAGGGCTTTTTAAAGCTTTTTCTGCTGCCTCTTGGGAATGGGGCTAACCCGTTGCAATCCCTAACGTCTCTCTACACTTCTCTTCCGAATTGTATATCGCCTGCTTTGGCTGCACAGCTCTCTGTCTCTCCTTCTCCACCCCGCCATCATTGTAAACATTGACTCAGTAGAACATGAGCCACCAAACTGATTAGTGTTAGCATTGGATTAGTCTCTTTAAGTGAGGATGATTATTAACACTATTACACAGAGGTCACCTTTTCCCAGATAAACTTTTCCACACACACACACACAAAAACATACGTGCACACTAGAAGCACTTGGAAAGATCAAAAATCAATCAAGCAAACTAGATTTATATTGCAATGGGAACGAATTATGTAAAAAAAAAAAAAAAAAGTTGCTGGGCCCAGATAGTAATCCAGATTTACACCAAAAATTAATACTTTGGTCCTTTCATCATTTTAACCTTTCCTTAAAGTTTAATGAAAAAACAAGCCAACAAAAGCAATATAACATCTTTAGTTAGGTTAATAACAGACAAAATTGGGCCTATCCTGCAATGAAACAGAATCCTTTAAAATAATTCCTGGATCCAGACTATGATTAAGATCCACACCAAGAGCTATATTATTAATTTATTCCTTTACCCATTTCTGAAAGTTTAATTAAAAATAAAACACTTTCAGCCACGTTGCTGACAGACAAACTGGCCTCCTCTCGCAATGGTAAAGACTTCTGTCAAAATTCCTGGATCCAGAAGATGTTCCAGATTACCAACAAAAACAAAAAAACAAATCCCAATTTGTGACCTTCCCTGAAAACCTAATGGAAAGAAACTGTAATACAACATAAATGGATAAAATTGGCCCCATTCTTGGATCCAGGCAGTGAACCGGCTCTAAACTAAAAACTCAATGTTCCTTACTGACCTCTCCTGAAATTTTAAATAAATCTCAACCAATTCTGGCAAAAACATATTCTTCCTGGCAGAGGTAATACGATTACTAGAGTAGCATTGCAGCAGGCATGTTAAAGGGGCTATATTATGCAAAATCAACTTTTTTGAGCTTTCTCACGTGTTATGATGTTGTTACATCATCAAAAACATACCTGGTGTTGTGTTTTGCTTCATTCACACCCATTTGAGTAAACCTGTATTCTCTGGCTCTAAGTTACATGAAACTCTGCCCGCTCCAGGAAGCACTGACCAATCAGCAAGCCCTCTACATTTAGTCTGCTCTTGTTCATTTATTAAAAAAACAGTGTACAGCTCTGTTTTCACTGATTCCTCACAGCTATTTTCCATTTTGTTGTAAAATGGCATCATACAAAAAGTTTAAGGAAATAAAAAGCTCTTTTTCTATGGTTCTGTTCAAAATACCGTTACAGATCTGCTACCATCTGCTGGTCTCTTCACCTGTTTCTTTATGGCAGTAGTAAAGTTAATTATTGAGAAAGCTTTTTTTGTCAGATGTTTTTAAAGGTTGTATATGAAACATGCAAAGTATTTAGACATACAAATAGAAGAAATATACAGTATAGCCTCTTAAAAGAAAAATGTAGTAAAATTTCAGTTGTTTCAGTCTTATTCCCTCTTCATAAATAGTTCTCAATGTTCTCCACTCCACAAGTGTCCATGCTGTAAGTCAATTGGAATTCTGGAACAAATCCCAGAGTTTTCCAAGGTCTTCCAGTGGGCATTGTGGGATGTGTTTGTATTGTGTTACCAATGGTTTTGTCCTTGGTCTTTGCAGTGCCGGAGCAGGTCGGACTGGTACCTTCATTGCCCTCAGTAACATTCTGGAGAGAGTGAAAGCTGAAGGCCTCCTCGATGTTTTTCAGACCGTCAAAAGTTTACGGATGCAGAGGCCACACATGGTTCAGACTGTGGTAGGTACAGATTATGTCAGCTCATCAGCCCTTTTGAAACTGTTTACCCGAATGCATGTGAATTATTATTTTGCCTTGTTCTGTTCTTTCAGGAGCAGTATGACTTCTGCTACAGGGTGGTACAGGATTTTGTTGACATTTTCTCAGACTACGCCAATTTCAAATAATATCAATTCCCACTGTTCATTGTTTCTATTTTAAATTATGCAATTTTTCTGAATGTTATTTTCTATGAGCTTGTTTTACTCATGATTCCTCAGATTCATCATTCGTTGTAATATACTGTAATATATTTAAAATGTGTGCTCCTGGAAATTTAAGTAGTGCATTGTAAATGACTGCAGTAAAGGTTTATTTACTTTAATGAGTTGGTTGGGAAAATATATTTAAAATGGTAGATTATGTTGCAAAATTGCAGCATTGTAATGGACATCCATTAAGTGTAATGACTTTATCTTTGTATGTGTACATTATATTGTATTGTTTTATATTCTTTTATTTAAATGAAACACTTTTTGGTCTAATATATTACATTGTATCTTATCTTTATAATTTATATGAATGACCACAATGCCTTTGGTTTACATTACATCTCCCTCATAAAAAAGAAGGCTATGAAACACTGTTCCATTAGCCACACTGCAAATGACCTCACTTCTGTCTATGAATAACTAACAACTGCTGCCTGTTGCAATTTTATTCAACTTCACTAACTTTCCTTTTGCCTTTGGCAATATTACTTACCAGTTTGGTGCCTGATGCTGTAAACGGAAAACAGACAAATGAAACAGGCATAAATTAATTATTCTTATATGAAGCCAGAAGCATCAGTGGAACTAAGGTTTTGCAGTAAAATAATTTTGTATACATTATTTTACACACTCCTGTGATTACAGTGCCATATGGATTAGAGTGGTATTTCTAATCATGCCAACTTGTCACCAAGTGACACATGTTTAAGTGTTAATTTCAATGGTTAAGTTTATATTAAGTAAAAATAAAATATAATAGCAAATGTGTTCTACAATTATGGCTTTGTTTATGCATTGCATTTTTTTTGCATCATAATGGAAAGGATATACTATAATTTAGTTTTAAACTTAACTTAACTTAATTGTAACAATTAGGGTATTAGGAAAATAATACTTTTAGAACAGAGGTTCCCAAACTTTTCACACACCCCTTAAGACATTTGCTGAACACTTGAGGCTATGTGGATTTTTGTGAAAAGGCACCTCAGGCTGTATGTTTATTTATATTACAGTTTCAAAATGTAATCAGACTGTTTTATTTTTATTTTTTAGCATACCCCCTACGTCTGGTTGCGTACCCCCGGGGGGACCCGTTCCACAGTTTGGGAACCACTGTTCAGAAAATTGAATTTTAAAGAATGATAAACAAGAAAATAAGTGTTTAGGGCTGTATTATGAGCCATATCTGAGATAATTCAGAGAACTTTTGAATATTTAGTCAACTGTGGTAGCTTTTCTGCAAACTAAATGATATATTTTTGCAACTGACTTGCATCTTTTTAGATGAGCTTCTTAAGACTAGAGAATGTCCATTAGAAAAACACAGGCTTACATTACATTTGTGTGGTGTTATAGAAACACTTGAATCCTTTGGTGTAATTCATTATGAATACATTATGTTGACCTGGTTTTAATGTTCTTTTTGAGTAACAATTAAAAACAGAAATTAGTAGTTTAAAGTGGAAAAATAAGAATATGGTAGGCCTCTGAGCTGATGTTTGATACATTTCAATGCAGTCTCCCTGTTTCTATTCTACCTGCTGTCTGACTCTGTACGGATTTGAACAGCTATTTGTTGCAAAAAGCTGACTCAAATAAATTATAGATGGACAGAAATGTCATATTACATCTTGTTGTCCTTTCATGTGCCTCTATAAGGATGCGTTCAATAGCCTACAAACACGGAGATGTTGTTTTATATTTAATGCTGTTTGAACACCCGCGGTGATGTCAGCATATCTGAGCACTTAGCCGGCACCATTAGTAGTATTTTGTGTCCCATTAGTCGCTGAATGTGTCACACACCTGCAGAGAGGGGATTATAATCCTGACAGCTGCCTCCTGCAACACCTATAAAACCCCCCTCTGGCTAATGCACAACATGCTAACAAGGCAAACACAGAGGTGAGTGACTCCGCGCCCTAACTTTATTCAATGGTCATTAAGTTAGAATCACCCACTTTATTAATTACTGTCTTGAATGCTGTTTAGGAGATGTTTTTTGATTTAACATGATGTACTCTGTGGGCTGTGGAGCGTTGGATGAGGAGACATTGACTTTATATAGACTATAGTTCATCATAATAAGTTATTTTGTATTCCTCCGCAGTGCTAATGGAGACTAGCAACAGCAGCAAAGTGATGGTGCAGGTGTTTTTGTTGGCGTTAGTGCTTCAGGTCACTCTGTCCCAGCACTGGTCCTACGGCTGGTTACCGGGTGGGAAGAGAAGCGTGGGAGAGCTGGAGGCAACCATTAGAGTGAGTATTTTTAAATAACATTTTAAGCAAAGTAAGAAATGTGGAGGAGAGAGAAAAAAAAGTGAAAATAAAAAGTTGGTCGCTAGCTAGCTTGAGTAAACAAATCTGCGTAATGCGTCCAAGTTCATTACGCGCGTCAGTTCTATTTTGAAGGCCTTCTAATTTAATAATGGCTACTGGAAATGTCCGTTTTATTGTACTTAGATGATGGGTACGGGAGGTGTGGTGTCTCTTCCTGACGAGACAAGTGCCCAAACCCACGAGAGGCTCAGACCATACAGTGTAGTAAGTGCTTATTATACATAATTTATGACCAATGTCTACTTCAATTGTACAATATTAATGTGCGCTATAGCTGTGTGTGTGCCACTGTGTTCCAAAGCAGCAATGACAATATACAAAACCGTCCAATGACTGTTTTTATCCTTCTCTTTTTGCATGATTGAGTTCGTGCATGCGTAATGTTGTCGTTTTGGATGACTGTGGGTGCGCTCTGTCCAGTCTTATTTAGAAGCTCCCTTTAATGTTTGCTAAATGAAATATTTAAGATGCGGATCAAGCTAACTAAATTTCAATCTTTTTAGATTAATGACGATTCCAGACTATTCAACCGAAAGAAAAGGTTCCCATCTGAATAAAAATGGGGGGATTCTAACTGACTGTAATGTGATGGAAGTGGAAGAAAGCTGGCTTCATTTATTTATGTATTCATTCACATTCATCACAGAGATGTCGATGTTTATGTATGTAACATTGATATCTGTGTTATATTGTAATAAAGTTTTTTGGAATCAGATTTTTTTTATTTGCTTGTTATGGGAAGAGTGCTGCCTTTCCTTCCAGTCAGTGCAACCATAATGATATAATAAAATATTAATAGTATAAAATGCCCTTTTAAAAGCCTTTGAATAGATTCAGTTGTCTCTGTAAAGCAGCCATGACCGACAAGCATGACAAACTTGTGACACAACAATCTTACCAAGACAACAGCTGGCGATTAAGCCAATTTATTAGAAATCAATGAGTTAATTAAATTTGCTCCACTTTTGGTAATTCCATTTTCTGCCACAGCAGTCAAGTGCAAACGCCATGTGGAAAATCACACCATCTGATTTTGATCTGCTCGTACCTGACTGCTGATTAGCCGCACACAATTGAAATGTTTTATCCACATACAGCGTCCACAACAACAGCTTTACTCTTCATTTAGGATATCCGCACTCATCCAAACAAAAACTAAACTGTGCAACTTTTTCCCCCCTCTCCGTGCAGGAAATTGGTGTTCATTATAAAAATTGGAATTTCATATCAGGAAAGGAAAGGGAATCAGCAGGGGGCATATGTTTTAAAGAGAACTCATTTTCTGGCAAAGCCCCACAGACGGAGCACCATACTAATCGCCTAGTGCATAAGGGGCCAGGATTCATGAACTGTGCTGACACCGGGGAGGGCCGCGCATTGTTAGAGCGTGGTTGTAATGCACACCAATGAACCCAAAACCCGCTCGCACTACTGGGAAAAGGTGAACATTATAAAAAGCACATAGAATTAAAGAAAAATTAAAACCACATTCCCTTGCACTTCCAGAACAATGCCCGTTCATTTTCACATTTAATATTCATGGTCCACATTTGCATAACACACTCATTCCCTTTGAAGCAGAAGAGTTTTTGAAAAGTACTATATACATTTTTTTGATAAAGTTACTGAAAGAAATGGTGTCCAAATCCACTATAGACTGCATTGTATTGAGTTTATCCTTACCTTTCAGCAATTTTGCAACATCCTCATAAAAGATAATTATGCTTTTATATTCTTCTTCTAAAATATGGGTTTAATTCAATTTGAGAATAATTAATGTTTACAGATAACACATGAAAAACCATAAATTCCCTTTAAAAAATCCCAAAGCGCTTGCCGCGAAACTCAACTTTCTCTTTCCCAGTGTCCTCATCAAGGACCTGCCTAATTGCACGTATATCAGGACAACAAAACCTGCTGGTATCTATGTTTCCAAATTTGATTTAACCTCACTTTCTCCTTCCCAGACCCCCTGGTGGATATTCACTTTGTTTACCTCAAATTAAACTTCATATTGTTTACAGCCTCCTGGTCCCTGAACATTTTATAGCATTTTAGAATTATTTCTTTATTTATTTTTTGTAATGATTGTAGAGTTGGGATTCATTTGAACGTTTCCCTCATCTGCATGAAAATTATATAATTAACTTTTGATTAACCAGCTCAGTTGAGTTGGTTCCCCCATGCACACTGGTGAATAGTACCCACCGCATTTTAATGACTGTTTTCCAATTGAGTGGCGACCTTTTCATCAAAGAGCCACAACTGGGGCTAAACAACGGTAGAAAATAATCACGGGGAAGACAATAGTGAGGGGGCCGACGGGCTACGGTGTCACCCTTAAATATAACAGCGCACATAAAAAGCAGCGTGGAGCCTGGCCAAGCGCTTATGTTCCTGGATGCCCCATTGTCAAAAGCAGGGGAGGTCACATCCATTGGCATATAGAGAGGGAAAGGACAGGAAGCCGAGAATGGCCCATTGTTACGTGTCCTTGCTCAGAGGGAATTCCATTATGAAGGGCAAAATACATATTTGATACTTTGATTTTTGTCCCATTCATTTGCTTGTAAAAACAGAACATATTTGGATAATGGCTTGAGGGAAAAAAAAAAAAAAGGAGGGAGGTCTCAGAGCGGTGGCGTCCAAGGCTATACGGCTGCTGCATTAACGCACCTGCCAATCAAGACGATCCGAGCAGCTGCGCATCCCACCATCAAAATAAGCATTCCATCATACGCATAATATAGGTTTTTCATTTCATCACCATTACGCTCCATGTGTGCATTTTTCCAATGGGTCACAGGAAACTTTTATTGAAGCGCAGTGTATAATAAAGTCATTTTGCAGGTGCTTGTTGTGGCTCTTATTATGAACAGAATGATAATTTCCCCTAGAGGAATCCGGCACTGCATATCAATTGAAGTTTAGTGTGGGTCTTACTATGTTCCCGCAGGCTATAGTAGAAGGCAAAGTCATCTTCAGAGAGAGTCTAAATGTCAGGGAGGTCTTCAAACCCTTTTTTCCACCAAGCCTTAGTGAAAAGGCGCTTTGGAAGTACAATGTCTTGGAAGTGATATTTGGTGGAGGTGATGGGGAGACGGGAGACTTAATGTAAAGCAGTTGACATGGACGTTAATTGGCTGATATATATATATAAATAACCAAGACAAGAGCAAAGAGAGCAGAAGACATGAGAACTGACTGCTTACAGCTACTGACTGCTGGGGAAGTGGAGAGTAAGTTGTGCCATGTCCCCAAGTGGCCACATGGTGACACTCTTGAGCTGTGTGTTTTGCATGTGACGCTGGCTGTCAATCCTTCAGCAATTCCATCAGTTAAGTTGGAGAAACTGTATTAGTGTAACTCAGAGAAAATCTCACATCAATCGGATCTGGCTCTGCAAAGTCTGTTAATTTTATCTCACATTTTCAGATGGATTCTGTGTTGATTGTAATATTGTATATGCCTACACTACACTTTCTGTCACAGTAAATGACATCCAGGAATGAACAGAAAGTAAAAGTTAAAATTTGAAGCAACAGTAAAAAAAAAAAAAAAAAAAGTATTAAAATGTCCTATTACAACACTTATTTATTTTTATTGTATTTTTCCCACAGTGGAGCTGAAGTGCTATATGGAAGCATGTACAGTAGAATTGGCCTTCGCTTCTCCGTCTTGGCTGGCAGGGAACCTTCCTGTTGTGATCCGACTTCTCCGCTTTGATCAAAGAACAGTGTTAAAGCACTGGGAGAAGGAGAAGGTATGAAATATGAATGAATACAGCTGTGTTTTGATGGATATGTCTCAAAGTATCTCAGTAAGAGACTGCTAAAGGCCAGGAAATCTGTTTGTGTTGTGGAAATAGGCTCTTCCTCGCTTGTTTCTTTGCCGGCTTCATCTTGGGTAGCTTTTCACTTCATATTTTAGAGATCCTTTGTTAGGATAGAGATCAACCCCTATCCATGCATTTGTAGGAAACCATTCTAAGAGGGCCTAGTTCATAATATATATCATTAATGACACAATTTCCTTTGTTTGGTCTTGAAACCACCTTTTGAACGAAACAGCGTCAGCTACAAGTCGAGGGATATTTATTATTTTTCTAGGCTAGACCCAAAGTTCTCACAGATGGAATCAGATCTTGGATGTGAGGTGATGGAGGCTTTGTCACTAGTTATGTCTGTGATTCCATTTCCTTTGCTACAAGCCCATTGGGGAGCGGTGACTCATTTTGAAGTTGGAAGTTGATACTGTGGTGTAAAACTAATGTTCCCATATGAATTAAGAAACTATCAGAGAACAATTTTTTGTGGAGTTAGAAGAAGGCATCTTTCGTATTACGATGACTTTAATAAACAAAGATAATAAAAGGATACGCTCATATAAACACAGTTATTAGGATAGGTTTAAAAGGGCTGTAGATCTCTTTTATATGGCAGCACAGTCACTCTGTCTCATTAACAGTAATTTAAAGGCTTTCCTTTGTCATTTAGGACTGTATTAACAACGGGGCAGCCTTCCTGGACCTGTGGCAGGATGGTCTCGGAAACTTTGTGCCTTGGCTTTATTAGCCTCACTAATAGCTGGGTCCCAGAAATGCAAGGGTCCGCCTCTGCTGGGAGTTAGGGCTCAGATCCTGTCGGAGAGGGGTCGCACTAACCAACTGTAATCTTTAGGGTACTCCACTCCTGCCGACCTACATCTAACACCGGTTCCATCCCCCCTCGCTTACCCCCAACCGCTATCCTATCCCTCCCCAATCTGCTCCAGCCATCCCACCTAAGTTATGCCACCCTCGGCTCTCCATCCCTCCCACATCTTACCGCCCTCATGCCACGGTTACCCCCACCCCACCCCCACCTCAACCCCAGCTTTTTTTTTTAACCACCGACGTCCGGCTGGCCACAGCGAGGAGTGCGCCTGATCCCGCGCTAATGGCAATTAGCAGTGTACGGCAAGCTGTGGCGAAGACTGGATCCCTGTCCATGTTTCAACCTGGATCACGAGTCTCCAGCACGACTTCAAGGCGAAGCGTGCAATTAGCTACAATAATGATAATGTGTTGTATGGGAACAAAGAGAGGGTAAAACAGACCACTGGTGTGAGGGAGAGTGGGGTGCTAATAGTAGGGGGGGTATTTGGATGCCCTGGTGCAGATAGGAGACCAAATCAGACTGATTATCAAACGTATGATGAATTACATTTTTCCTCTAATTATCCGTGCCTTTTATGTGTAAACCAACTGAGTGAATTTTGCATTCTAGACATCTATGGTCAGTGGTCTTTTGGCGTCACACTGGGGTTACAGCTTTTATTTCCTCCACGAAACATACAAGGAGTTACTCATGGAGCTAAGCTGATACACTGCTGACACATTTTTTTTTTTTTTCTGTCGACTTAATTAAATACTTTGAGAGAATATTTGGCAGTCGTACAACAAAGGGAAAAAACTGAGAAGTACGCGGTTTGATGGTTGACTATCACAGATGTGTTGACGCCGAGTCAAAACATGCTGGAAACAAACCACAATACCCAGACCACAAATAAGAGCGTTTCAACTCAATGTTGTGCACAGATACAGTCGGGAAGCACACTCGCATGCCTTGCTTGTTGGAACACAAAGTGCAGCGCCTATTCTCTCCGCTGTGAGCAGAGACCATTCCTACAGTCTTACATCCAGAGGTTTATAGAGGATATTTTGCTGGGTGTTGTGCAAAACGAACCGTGTCCCCAGAGCTGCAGCAACTTCACCTTGGCGGAGTAATGCTGTGATATTCTGTTTATTCTTCACTCACTTCATTTTACTCAGAGGAAATCCTCTGGAGATGGCTTATCTTGGAGCTGGAACAGGTGCACTCTAATTTACTCCTATTGCTTGGGGAGCCCAGGGGCCCCTGTAGAGAAGAAAGTAGCGATGTAGCACACTCCACTGTAAAGCACAAACAGCCAGAGAAAGAGCATTTAATCGAAAGTGAAGAAAACTGTGAGCTTTGAGCGAAGCCATATCATTTGGATGCAGAAAATCTCTCATTTTTTCACATATTTTTCTTGAGGAAATGCACTCGTCATTTCATTTAACTTTCATTTGTTCGACAATGTTTACTTTGCTTGAAACTGTCATGCTACACTTGGCAAAGCACCAGATGATGCCTGGGACCTGTTGTATTACCCCTGCATAATTCTGCATTTCCTCGCCAATCATTCCTCCAATCCTGCCCACATTTAAACCTAAAAGTGCTTTATGTGCACTTTGATATGTCCCGCTTAGGTTAAAGTGTACATAAATGCTGGTGGTATGGCCTATTTGTTTTGGTAATGCTGCACATTTTCAGCCAGGGAAAAAAAAAAGTTTGTTTCATCTTTCACCCTCATCCCTGCACTCTCTGCAAAACAGCTAAGCTTTCAACTTTGAATTTACTCTCCAATTCCTTTTCTTTAGAGAACTATGGTTTTGAAGAGTGGAGCTGGTATGTTATTTGTTCGGTATATTATAAGTCTGAATTCAGTCAGTATTTTTGTTTTGTGTTGTTCGTCTCTTGGGAATTATGCAATCAAAGCAGATGCCTCAAGCAGTCTAGAAAGCGCCCCTTGTGAATAAGAGAAAATCTTGTACACAGCATTTTTTGTATGTGTGTATGAGAAAGGGGGGCATGGCAACAAAGCAAATATATAGCATTGTTCTCTGTATAATATTACCTGTACGCTGCACCTTTTTAAAGACAATGTAAGTGCCTCACCTGTATCCATTTTTTAAAAGGTGACATCAGTCGATTCTATTCAAATGGTACAGCACTGGCAAAGCGCTAACTATGTGACTGATGCAACGGAGGTTCAACAGTCATTGCTCTGGATCTCTAGTCTATTATAGTGAAAAGAGTACTGTTGCTGGTAGATATTTACAATGTAGAAACCGATATCTCTCACTCTGCAAAAACAAACAAACCAAGAGACAAAGGCTTTGGCAAAGGAAAGACGAGAACGGCAAGCTACAAGGACAACAAGAGAAATATCATATACACTTTTAATGAGTGTGCCTGCCCCAAGCTTCTGTTTTTAATCACCTTTCCATGTGACATAATTTGCTGCAAGATTGTATATGCTTGAGGGACTTTCAGTTCTTGTCAACTCAAGAGCATTTGAAGCAATCAATACCTGTCTATCCTGTGGCACACTCATAGTTGGCCATTAGGAAAGAGCTGCTTAAAGTAAGCTCAGCCAATACCATTAGCCCTAGCCTAAGGGCAGTTCCATGCCTTAGTCAGGGTAGGCACCTGCCCCCATCACCCCCACCTCACCCCCTTAACCCCCCTGCACCCCTCCCCCTACCATTAAGAACCTCCCCTGAGACATCATTTGGACACATCGGCCAAAGAGCACTTCTTTATTCCCTCTCTTTTCTTTGCCTGGCTCCAACAAAAATCAATACATCTCCCCTTTTTCTTATTTTCACAATTTTGCCTCAATATTATTCTCTACTCTGCCAGAAACCAATGGACTATTCTGTTGTTGTTTTTTTCCTTTTCTGCTTTTTTATCTACAATTTCCTGTGACTAATGTCTCGGCAACTCACGCTTCGCAGGGCAAAAATTGGGAAATAATTAAATTATCTTGTCAGGGGGGTATCAAACAGGGGGTCCCACTGTGAGTGCAAATATGTTAAAAACAGTCAGGTCATTGTGCATTTAGCCGATCGTTTCAGCTGTACAGCTCACTGGATTTTGACTTTCTCATTTACTGGTTACACTGCACACTCAGCGAAATGTTTGGCTTGGCCTAATGTTGCTCTTGTTCTGCTCATTTGTTTCTGACACTCAATGAGGAAGACATCATGTCCAGTGTAATGAGGAGGTACGTCTGTGTTTTAGTGCTTTACTGCAGCGGCCATGTCATAATACTAAACCCTGGAGAACACAGCCGTGGACACAATCATCCCACAACTGCTTCTAATTTTATCACAAGGTAGAAGTTTGAGAATAAGTTCTAATATAACCTATTTTGAAGGCCTCCAGTCAGTCACTGCCCTCACTGCTCTCTATTTCCAACGGTGAAAGTGGGGTGCTGCCCTAAATCTGGGCCAGTGCTGTTTACGATAATAACTCTGAAGAGTGATAGCCGGTTCCGCAGCACTGGCGATTTCTGTGGCCGCCTATATCGATCGGGGGTCCTAATGAGCAGCAGCAGAGCTGTGGCTAATGGTGTTGTGTCTGGTGTCTGTGGTAAACGCCCACGTTGAGATTATCATTCCCAGGGGGGGGCACAGAAAGGTTTTGCCAGCCCAAGCCCTCAGGGTGCGAGCGACACACTTCAGGGGTCAAGGTAAACTATCAAATGAACAGCCCGGCCTTCCACTCGCCTACTGTAAGGACTATACTGGACTACGGCACTACAAGAGGGGTTCACAACAATTCACCAGCCAATACAATGTAAATAAGAAACATATTTTTATGTGTTTTCAAGACCGCACCAAACTGTTGCAACACTTTGTCACTTCACTTCTTTGTCTAATTCCTCTGCAGTAGTTGTAAAAAGCTATTACTGCAGCTTTCATGGAGACTTCACCAAACTGCCTAACTGTTATTAAGAGACCTCGATGAGACCTGGCTTGACAGACTGATAATGGCTTATTTGACTTCAGAGATTGCCCTGGCACAAACACTCTAGCCCCCTTCACATACCCATGGCAGTCATTGTCCTTCGCTATACGCGGCCATTCTGGCAGTCTTGAGTGACATCCAACAAGTTCAGCAGAATCCCATTCTAAGTACACACCAGACACTACATTTGTATCTTCAAAAAAAAAGAAGAAGAACGTTTGCATTGTAATGATGGGAGCTGTTGCTCACTCCATGAAGCTGGCAATGAAATGAAAACATACACTTGTGGGACAGAGAACTCGTAAAGCAACTTAAGCAATTAAGTTGATAAAACCACAGCGAAAATGCATCTTTACTACAGCGTCTAGTGCTTTGATTCAGCAGACTACGCCTCTGTGGATTATCCTTGATGGTATTCAGCTCGGAGGATGCGTCAAGCATTACTATGGCACATTCTAATGAAGTCGACCCAACGCACAGCGCCTCTCGGAGTCATGCCCTGTTTGGAGTCACACTTCCATGTCCTGGCAAATGCTGAGCATGTAAAACAGAACTGTCAATTATTCAACATGAACAGGAGGATGTATGGAGTGACACGGGGGGTGGACAGGGGCCGACTAAGCCTCGGGCAGATAGGGGGTACCACTTTGATGTGAGTGTGTGGGCCTGCAGAGTTGAGCAAGGTGCACTGGGTAATCTCCACGAACAACCCCCCTCAAACCCAGCACTCCTTCAGTTCTTTCCTTACTCCTCCCAAAGCTCCGACATGCCGCATTCTTTACTTCCTGCTTGATTTTACCCCTTTGCTTCATCACTGTAACACATAAACACAATTGTAGCATGCACTGCTCACACATTGGCCTACACACAATGACATGAAAGTGGATTCTTTTGTCCTTTAACCAAACAAGAGCAGGCAGCAGTTGTTAAAGATAATAAAGTTGTGAATGGTTGATTTTGGCGAAATAGCGTTGTTGCAGTGTCACAGAACGGCATTACTCATTTATACAATGAATACCAAAAGTTCCCCTCTCTAGAGTCTCCTCTCGTAGTCATACAATAGCAAGCTTAATTACATTAAGTTCTGTGAAGAGGGAAGTTAATGGATGACATTTTGCTACACCATGAGTGCTCCTTCCAATAACAATAGAAACCCAAATAAGACCTAATTAATATGCATAGCAGAGCCAATGAACTTAATTGTCAAGTTGCTTTTATCAACCTGTCAAAGGATTGACAATTAAAACAGCCTCCGTTAAAACTTTAATGAGAAGCAAGTAGGAGAGAGGGATGATGAGGGAACAAAAAGATGCAAGCTTCATCCGTCATGAAAGACGCTACTAGACAACTACCCATTATTATTTCCTATCAGGATAAAACTATGCAAATCATATTATGCATTTTTAAATAATGAGTCAATGAGTTATATTTAATTTATTGCCTATACTCTTAGAATTAATATTTAACACTGTTTTTAAGCTGATGAATTCATTAGATAATTTGGTAATGCTCTTTACTAGCTGTAGATTTTTTTTTTCTCTGAATGTCCTTCACTTGCCGTCCTGAAGTCCAACACATGGGTGTGTCAGATTTTGAGTTCAACAAGTAAACTTTGAGAAGTCTTATGTCAAGAGGAGGAGGAGTGTGCAGTGCTGAGGTCTGTGCTAGACCAGAGTGCAGTCAGAGGCAGCATTTTGACTGAGTTTCTATCTCCACATTGACACCAGCATGTCTATGTTCCAGTGGGGGCTCAAAAGTGCTGACTCACTCCCAGTGCGCTGGTTGTTGTTCTCCCTTACAGATGTGACCGTTAATAGGCCTGCATCCATAATCATTAGTGTGTCTCAGTGCACAGGTACCCGATGGGCCCCGTGCGTCTGCCATTTGGTCTCGGTTCACTGTGCTCGCCTGCAGATGTGAGCGAGACACACACCTGCTCAGGGGCTCTCAAACAGACCGCCGCCATCCGTCACAGCTCACGCTGCACTCGCTCTGTCGGAACAAGGCCTTGGTTCCGGTCCAGCGGCCCTCAGACTGTAGGTCAGCGGCCGTCTCTCGTGATGAACCTGCCCTACCATGAATCATATCCTCTCATCCCTCTATACCCAACCCCAACCCACACCGGCCCTCCTCATGCTTGGCGCTTCCCTCAAACAACCATTCAAGCGCACTGAGCCCCTTCAGGTGAGCCAGGTAAAGACAGCACCTTAAAGAGAGACACAAACTAATGATCATGTTCTCCCACATCATGCACCCTCTCTGTCAATAAGCCACACTGCGCTCAGTAAAAAAATTAAAAAAGGGAGGGAAAAAAAACTTCCGTGTGGGTCTTTCACGGGCATCAGGCCACGCTTCACACTACATTTGTTGATGTGCGCATGCATGTGCACGTCTCATGCCAGCCCGCCTCCCATCAAGTCCTAATGAGGCCAGCTGGCTCTGTGCTCGGACCAAACCAAACTGGAGAGACGGCATCGTCCTGGCTCCCTCTGCCTTGTACACCCCCCTCCTGCCTAACACCCACCCCCTTTCCTCCAGATATCTTGGAGAACCACGGACGGCTGAGCACACACGGCACATTTGGAAATGGCCAGTGTGTTTGTTAAAATCCACTATGTCTCCCAGATCCCTTGGCCGGGGCCTGAATTAGGAAGTCCAGGGCTACATCCTCAGACCTGCCTCCCCAGTTGCTTACTTCTACTACAGTGTTTTCTGCATCTACAACAGCAGTGGTGATGTTGAGGTCTGCTGTTGAACAGCGGAAAGGAGGAGATATACCCTGAGGCACAGTCAAGGGAATATTGTTTCTGACTATGGAAAGGGAAGCACAGCCAATGTTACATACATCTACAGTAACTACAATAAAAACTCACACATAAAACATATCTCAAGCAATGTGTCATCTTGAAACAATTTAAAATGCACATCTGGTTCCATATTTCCAGCATGGTGTGCCCTGCTGTGTTTTACTTTCTTTAAACATTTATTATCTGCGAGATAATTTCTTATTAGTCTGCAGCAGTTAATTTCACTGCAGACTAATTAGAGCCATTCCACGTTATTAACAAGAATTATTGGTGATAAGGGCCAAACAGGTCTGTCAAGAGACTTGTATTGTCCAGGCTGTTATTTGGCTACAGTTATGTCCATGTGGGTGAGTAATTCCTCCCGCCTGCAATGTTTCCTTGACAACTAATAATATAGCTTCTCTTAGTATCAGAAGAAAACCTGTGAAACATTTTATATGCACGCTGAGAGCGCATGCATTATCACATACACAACACGGCAGAGTATTTGTCCTTACACATATGTAATGTGCCCAAACAGCCAGAATGCGTACGTCAACATGCATGTGTACACAAACACAGACCAACAAAGCACAAACCACATATTCGACCAATCATAAGACATATCTTATACACTATATTCTGGAGACACAGCAGACTTCATGTGAGTTTTTTTGCCCAGGAAGAGAGACTGGACCAGGGGGAACACCTTAACAGGTAGCCCTGGGGTGCTCACCAGAGTTCGGGCAGCCAGGGGGGAAGAGTGGCTCTGGGAAGCAGTACCACCACTATCCTCTCTGTCCACTGATTATGAAGCAGGTCCCAGACGGGTGCCTTTAGGAACCCCCCAGGCTACTCACAGCCTCCCTCTCCTCTGTTACAGGATCAGTCGCTGGGGGATTCGACTGAAGTGTGAAGAGGGGTGTATGTAGGAGACGTGCAGAGAATTCTAAATAGGTACGTGCCCCTTTCATTTGTTGTCTGTCCCTGTTAAGTTTTGTACTGGTTACAAATTCAGTGAATAAAGGTGTGCATTATCCAACAAAAAGTGATTTCTGATCACTCCGATTTGACTTGTGTATTCCCCGGACTACTCAGCTGGGCAAACTTGTTAAAAATAGTAAAACCATGACTCAAACCTAAAAGGAGCTGCTTTGTATGTGCTACAAGATGTGAGAGGAAAAGGTCTCAACACTTGGGCTCTACTATAACCCTGTCTTGAGTTATGATGACGTCCCAAGTTTGCAAAAGCCCTCTGGCTCCAGCTATCTCTGACATGATGTGCACATGCTTGTGAGTGTGTTTGTGTGTGGGTAAAACTCCTATCAAAGTCCAAAAAAGAAAGAAAAAAAATCATAACTAATGAGCCCATTTAGCGCCCAGCACCTGACTTTGGCCCATGATCTCCGGGAGACATTAGAGGCAATTTGCCATCGACTTCAGGGCTCGTGTCCCAAACGTTATCAATGAGCTTGTCAGGTAGAGACCTAACCTCCCTTTGTTTCCTCCTGCACCCCCCTCTCGGCAGCGGTCCCCCAGCCCGCTCCCTGGGCCCCTGAAGAGGAACCAGCGGCATGATGTCACACACCTGTTTGGCTGGAGGCTGCGGCCCGGCGATGCTTACAGCCGTGGGTGTCACGTTGGCACCCCTCGCTCCCCCCTTGTCGCTGCCTGCTACGCCCCGTGGATGTGTCAAAATGGCAGATGATGGTTGGGGTGTGTGCAGCTGCTTGGGAAGAGGAGTGCCAAGGGCGCTCATTTCCTGCGGTGAGTTTTAATTTGCTCTACTCGCGTCTTCTAAAGAACCCCCCCACGCACACACACATTCATCTACTCCTATAAACAACCATCTTACCTCAGTGAAGATACACAGACAATCCTGCTCCACCCAAGGGGCAGGAACCCCACATGCCCGACTAGAGGTGAGTGCACAGGGAGACGGGATGGTGCCAGACTTGAGTTTTTGGAAGCTTACTTTTTGAGCAACTTGAAAAAAGCTCCAAACAGAATGTGCGCTCAAACGATCTAAGTGGTGCATGTACAAATCACTTCTCAGAAGCGTTCAGCTGGGTAAAAAGAGACGAGTCACAAACCCTGCTGATAGAAAAGGCGGCTAGCATCACTCTGGAAAGCAAGGGGTCTATGTCTCTTGACATCTGCTATGCAGTTGTCACTGGTAACTTAAATCCCCATTGATCAGACAGCTAGAGTGAATTTGTGTTGCTGTTTTTTCCTAACTCCCACTTTGCGAACAAACCCATTTTCACACGGGGCACACGCATATACCTGACAGTTACACCCAAACAAGGCTTGCTGTTTACTCGAGAACAAACACATAGACGCCAACCAGCAAATCTATTCTCAATACACACATCACCCCAGACGTAAAGAGATTCAATTTTCGCCTACCGGGAGTGTTTCCATTTTTTTACGCAACAATTTTTTTCTTTCTCTCCTGTGTCAAGACAGCTGCCTTTGATGTTAGCATCTAATATACAGGGCTAAAAAACTATAGTTTGCTGTGAGCTGACAGATAAAACAGTGCAAGACGCCATTACCCTGCAAAGCGGAATAATGAGGAGACCTGAACACACAGAAGACAGGAGCCCAGTTGAATTACCGTGGTCTCTCATCCAAGGTGGGAGCTTTTTGACAGCTTTCCAGGCAGCACAACACATTACCATACTGACGCTGCTCTGTAGTGCCAAAGAAAAGCTTTGATGAAAACATAACTGGGAAACTGGGAAATCTTTATATGTGATGTGTGTGTTCGGGTGCGTGACGTGAAATGTGTGTTTATGTGCATCCATACATGTTCGACTGATATAGGAGTGTGTTAGTGCTTAAAAGTGTGTGTGAAACAACAAAGACAGGACAACAATAGGAAACCAAGCAGTGTCAAGCTGCAACTTTATGTTCTCTAATTACTAAGTGGATACTGTTCTTGAGTGCGCTGCTATTGGCTGCAATACAAGGGCTTACTTTTTGATTTATATTCATGTTGATGATTCTTGAATTATCAAAGTATCAAACCCAACTGACAATATGTCTAAAAGAAATTCTTCAAGTGGAGAGTAATGCTGCCAAATTTACTCTGCCATTTCATTAATGTGGTTTGCTAGTTAGTTATCCATATTCTAACAGAGTAGGCTTGATGTTAGATCTTTGGCAAGGACACCCTGTTCTGAGTTTTGGCACGGTACTGTGCCGCAGTATGCTGCTGACTCTGGGTCTTAACGACAGGCTAAACGAAGCGGGCGTTACGGCCCCCTGGATAGGTCATTACTCGTCCGTGGCCAAGAGCTAAACTGGAGCAGGGCTTTTTAAAGAGGGGAGCAGGTGTGTTTCACCATAGGGGCTGGAGCCGGCCCAAGACCAAACAGCCTTAACGGTCTTTATCTCCTTCATAATGAGGCCACGCTCTCCACACACCCGAACTCTGCCCACATGGGCTAATGCTGGAGGTATGGAGACCCAACCCTCCCCCCGGTTAAATAGTGACACTTTCAAAATGACCCATGCCCCAAGCTCTGGAAGATGGCATGTCATGAATGTCTCTAGATGTGACTTCGTAAAGTACTGCAATATTCAATGTGCGAATTTGACCAAACTCAATATTCCACTGTATTCTCTAAAACTGCCTTGAGTGTGGAAAAAGTGTTGACCCTTTCTTATTTAAAGGAAAAGTGTTTAACTAAGTGTGTGCAGTAGTAAGAGCCCCTCAGAGGAGAGTGTGTGTGTGACTGGCTGTGCAGTGAGTGTGTCTGAGTGCTATTGTCCCTCTCCTCTTTCACCTGTCTGAGTAGGTTCTCTGCTCTGGTCCCTGTGCTCCCCACAGTCTTCTCGGCCCTGTCAGCCAAGTTGAACTTGATCAACATCAAACAGCATAGCATTCAAAAGTATTAGTGTTCTCTGTTGATGGGCCCTCTTGCTATCACAAATCAGTCCCTGAGCTACTTCATTATTTATCTCTAATTCATCAGTGTTGTCTCCTCGCACACGGGCAGTAATGCACACACATAAAGTGGATGTGAACACACTCAGAGGACACATAGTGCACTGCCACTAAATCTCAGCTCACATTTAAAACACTGCTTTTTCTGTAGAAAGACGAGTAATAGTGGACTACATCAGCTTATGGTGTGGAATCTCACCCAGAAACTAGGTTTGGACCAAAACAAAAAAACAAACAAACAATTCAATTGAATACAACAGTTTCCTCTTATTTTGTTTTTTTGCTGGTTGCTTATTTTTACAATATTTATTCAGTCATTTGTTAGACTTTCACATATGGAAGACAGCTGCCAAAAATAATGTGTTAAGTGTATTAAGAATTAAATTGCAGACAAAGCACTCTTTTTTTAAAAGCCAGAGTTTCAACTTTTAAACTTTTTTTTTTTTTTTAGAATTGAAAATGTAAAAATGCAGAATGGGCAACTTTTTGTGAAACATTAAGTTCTTGGTCCAATGTTAGGACTTGACATTAACACAAGCCAACCAGCCAAATGCAGACAGATTTTCATTTTGTCTGATAACACAAATACTCCCACTAGCCACTTTGAATTGTATTCATACCTAAGGGAATAGCTTAAGTTAGGCCTGAAAATATGTTGCACTGCTCGAGTGTACACCATTTATTATATAGTATTTCATCATAATTAAAGATATAAAATGAGTAATTAAAAAAAAATGTTTTAAAAGATGTGCCATTGCATGCAGAGATAGACTTTATTCTGCCTATATGTAAACCATTTTTTTTATATTTGATAAATCTCTGCCCATGCATAAAACCAAATTTTGCTTTTCTTAAAACTTATTTTAAACTATAAAATATACACAAAACTCCACTAATTAAAATGTGGCTAGTAAAACCACTAATTGGCTTGTAAATTTTTACAAAGACTAGCCATGGTGGCCAGTGAGGAAAAAAAGTAAATGTCAAACATTGCTAATGTTATATTATCTTTCATAATCTTTTCATAAACTCAAAATGGAATTTACTATAGACGAGTAGATGAGATGCACAGATATACAGACAAAGTTAATGGAGTCAGATAGTGCAGGGCCATATGTAATACAATATATTATCATGAAAGCTCAGGGCCATATAAAATGATTTTGCATGCTATGACTTGCCCTTAGGCCACACTTTGCTCACAGAGTATTATTACTTGCTGTATAGAGTCCTTTGGCAGTTTACTAGTTGTTAGCATTATTAGCTACACAGGCTGCGGTTTGAGAAATGTTATGCTTTGTGACCTCTGATCTTTGTTTAGAAAGTAATAAACTCAAGTTGAAATAAAAATATAATAACATTTGCTAGTTATAAAATGTATTGTAAACAGGTGAGTCAGGATCAAAAATAACAAATACATCTCAGTGCTTTTGTTCTTGTATTATGTCAGACCTGAGTTTATGTTGAGGTTAGGGTTCAGTTGTGGACAAAACTGTAAAATGTAAACAAAAAAGTGTGTCCCAACTAAATGATGAGTGAAAAGCTTGGGTCTCAAGATGACACCAGATGAGAATTGCTGACCTAAAGCGCAAGTGTAAACATAGGATCAGTTTGGCAACTTAAGCTACTTCAAAGGCCAGGCCTGGTGTGAGTTTGTATTCAAAGAGATCATGGTTTCATTCATCCATTTTCTAAATCTGTGATCTATAAAAATCAGTGGCCCTATAGATATCCTCCTCAATAACCCTCCTGAATTTTGATCTTGTCATATATGCTAACCTTTTTTGGTCCGAGAACTTATCCAAGTCACCATTAAATCAAACAGTTTTTATTTATTAAGATTAGTGTGGATAGTGACAAATGTAGGATTGCCTTATTTTGATGTTTTTACTAACAGGGTTCGTACAGTCATGGAAAACCTGGAAAAGTCATGGAATTTTAAAATGCAATTTCCAGGCCCTGGAAAAGTTTTGGAAATTTACATTTTGGTGTAAAGTTTCAACAGTCTGAGTAACATTCAGCCACTACTAGTTAAACCTGCGCCAGCTAGAATGTAGTAAATGTAAGTGGTCAGTAGAAACGCTGTCTTCTTGGCAGTGGCGTAAGGTGGTAATGAGGGGCCCCAGTGCAGGTTTTCAGAATGGGCCCTAAAGTTATATATGGTATTTTCCATTCAGTGAGTTTATATATCTACATATAATACTTTAAGTTGTAGGGTTAGGGTTAGGATCATGTATTATACATATCATACAATTTTAATAATTTTTTAACCATCCCCTTTTCTTAAATCACTCATGCTTGAAATGTAATTTAAAACCCAGAATGAAAATAAATTTTATTTTAATTAAGGATTCTCAGTGGGGGCCCCCTCATGTCCTGGGCCCCAGTGCAGCTGCACTTCTTGGCCTCTGCTTGTTCTCACTGCAGGTAAAAGTGACCCAGTATCTATTTTTTGTCAAAAATTTTGAACAAAATAATTTTATGCTGCTCCTTAACTCTTTTGGTTTTTGTAATGCTTTAAAAGAGCATAGATGATTAGTTTATGTCTCATATAGCATAATTATCTTTTAATCACTGGTGTTTAGGCTCTAAGTCAGTAAAATTAGTGGAATAATATACTGTATTTCAAGGGGAAGAAGCCAAAACTGTTTTTTTTTTTTGTTTGTTTTTTCTCAACTTTTTTTTTCTCAACTCCAAATCTAACAAATGAAATTGCAGCAAATTGAGCTGGAGTTTCTAAGGCATCACATTGGACATTTTGAATACTATTTAAACACGTGTAAGTCATTTTTAAGGTCATGGAAATTTAGTCAAAAGTTTTGGAAAAGCCATGGAAAATTCTTGGTAAAAAGTGTATGAACCCTGTACTAATAAAAATGAGGTATGTTCAGTTTGCCAACTTCCCTGCTTCTGGCTAGGCCTAAAGTGAGTTTATGTGGATGACTTGACAGTTCCTAACTGTGCTGTTTGACTACTGACTGTGGATATCATTAGAATTTAATTAAGGACATATTAAAAAACATTTTTAGATGTTACCTCATTCTAAGGTCAGCATATAACACAATATCACCAAGGACTGATTAGGCCCATGTTTGTACTCTGAAAATGCTGATTATTGCAGCGTACCCAACAGGCCGCATGTTTTTCTCCGAGCATTCTGGGGAAGCGAGTCCGAAAAGTAGCCCCCACGGTGCCGGCGACCCCTGACCTAGCGTGGGCGATCCCACCAGATGTGGAGTGTGTGCTGGGACAGTGGCGAGGGGCAGCTCGGTCTCACGCGGGGAGGCCCTGTCTCCCCAAACTGCCACAGAGAGCATGGCCAGAGGGCTTCTGTCAGCACCATTATCAATCATAGTCCCTGCCGCTCTGCTCTCCTCCGCTCTCTCACTCTCTTTCACACCGTTTCCTTTTCACGCCGTCTCTCACTTTTCCCCATTCTCTCTGCTGCTTTTGTTTTTCTATCACTTCTCCTCTTTGCTCTTGCAGATATCTTCTTTTCCACTTAGGCTCACGGCTTCTTCTTCCAGGCGATTACTGTACGCCACTGTTGCTCTGCCCCCTCCCCCTTTTCTTCAACATACACACTTTAACCTTCCTAGTGTGACTTCTCTGCTCTCCTTCACTCTCTAATCTGTTTCACCCCCTGCTTTCCCTCAGTCTTAGCACATACTTTTAGTCTAGTTTTACTTGTCCTTTAAATCGACAAAGCAGATGCTCCAGAAGGACGCCACGGTTGTTCAAATCCAAAAGGAATACATAGACCGTGATTTATCATGCCCAGGGAATCTGATTAAAGAGAAGCAGAAATAGACAAGTGGACAGGAGAGCAAATAAAAAAGGCACAGAATTTACCATCAGCAAAAATATATATGTGAGGACACCCAGAGGAAACATTCAAAAAGATGAAAATTCTTTTTTATCTGGGAATAGTTGTGCAGTGTGACGGGAGCTTGAGGCCGGGGTCAGGACGGTTTTGAGAAATAGATGCCAGTTGTCCCTGCCATCCGGCGTGAGGTGTTCACTGACACATGGCACTTTGAAGGGCCCGGTCCCTCCTCCGATCCTTTACATCTGCAATCAGGGCAAATGGGTTACAGCCAGCACAACACACAACAACTAAATAAACAACATACCTGGGGTGGATCCCCTCCAATTCCGGACTGCCAGTCTGGCTTTGGTGCATTTTTAAAACATCACTAGGTAATTGAACTCGAGCGTTCACACTGACACATTTGCATGGTATGGGGGGGGGGGGCTGGTGTAAGCAATGGAGCAGCTGGTACGCACCAGTACGGCTCCGGCTCAACCAGTCCTTCTGACTTCATATGTAGCACTTAATTGGTTCCCAAGGCAAGAATGAAATATTTAGCTCGCACGTCCTTTAAAATGCGATTGATTTTGATCTGACAGCTGTGCCTGTCCCGCGCGAGGGAGTGAGAGAGAGAGAGGGAGAGCTGTCTGGGCTCGTTGCCTGAGAATAGCGCGACAACACCCACTCAGGCGCGCACAAACACCAGTATAAGGCCACTGAATGTAAGGATCACTCATAGATGCCATATGCTTTCAACTAAAGCCTCCTTTAAACCCCCTTATTTAACCTCCTGCATACAACAAGCTCTGCAATTTGGACACTCATGAGTCAAAGCTGTTTTATCTCCTTCAAAGCAGTGTAAAATATGCACTCCTCACTCATCACAAAAAACTTTTTTTTTTAGTTAAAGCACATTTAGGCTATATCTTTGGCACATCACTGATACACTTTTGTCAATATTGTAGATCAGAAGGCCTTACAGTAAAAATCTTAAAAATCAATCCTTTTACAGACTTGGGATTTCTAAAGGCATTAGGAAATTAGGTGTTTTGTGAAGAATTAACAGACTGGCCTTATTTAATGAATGGAGCATTACTGGTTGTATAGCAATTTCCCATGTTTTAAATTCTACCTCCTGCTCCTTTAAAAATGTCTTCCATTTAAAATGTGCTTTTCTCCAAGTGATTTTAATAAACTTCTTCTCAGCGTCATAAAATGTAATGTAAGCTTGGTGCATTTTGAAGTACTGATCTCTCCAAAGTGAGCAAGACATCCAATCAAATTGGATTAATGTCACTAATTATATGACAGAAGTGAGCAGCACAAGGCAATAGTGTGGTCACGCCATAACATGATAGAAATGCATTAAATGAAAAAAGCTGCACGGGATCCATGGCTGGGAACCTCCCCCCTGTCAAATTGACTAAGCTGCAAATTACATACAAACGGATATATCCTTTATATAACAGCAGTGATTTTCTCCACTTTATCCTACCTGTCAAGCTCAGAACATCACAGGCTAATTCTTTATTAAGTGAAAGGGCATCGGGGACCAGATGATCCAATTTAAGTACATTGGGCAGAATAGAAGACTAATTAAAACCCATATTTTTACATTATTAATTTTGGAACTTCACTTTTAATGAATGTGAAATGACAGGCCTTCCATTTATACACACATACTCTTTGGGCTGCTCAACAAGGGAATAGGAGTTACGCGTATACTGCAGGGAAGAATTTTTAAGCATCCGTGGCAGACTTAATATCAAAGTTGAGACAAAGGTGTGTACAGCCAACTTGTGCGTCGCAAACACAGTCACTTAATTGAGCGTATATCTTCAGAACTCCTGCTTTATTTGGGGCTGCTGTGAGGCTTGAGACAAAAAGTAATCAGGACGTCTGTAGCCAGGGGTGCAACCTTGTCATTTAGCCCTCATTCTTGCTTTCAGTACCTGCAGAAAGAATCAAGAGAGAGAGAGAGACAGAAAAAGGAGAGGAGAAATGCCGCTGCGGCCCAATTTCCAGTCACCTCTGGTTGAAACCGCTCGGCTTTTTTAGCAACGTCACCCTTAATTGTCCATCATGCCCTCTAATCAGACCATTACGAACATGACCCGCTTTTAGTTCTAACTTTAATTATCTTAGTGAATAGCAGTGTTTCAGAGGGCTATCCGAAAATAAGCCTAATGCGTAAGAGTAAAAAATGTGGTTCATTAAAATGCACTAAAATGTAAAAAATACATCAGAAAATTGGGAGTCCAGTGATCAGCCTTTGAAACGGATGCTTCTGTTGACTTCTCGTTCCCGAAAGGCCAGCGCATCCTCACATCCACAAATGGGTACGAGTCATAGGCCATCCAGTTTGTAAAATTGAGTCAAATACACAGAACAGTGATATTTAATGGCGTTTCTCTATTTTTTTTTTTTTTTCACACTAACTGACCCCTGCATGGAAACCGATCTTTTTTTTTTTTCCTCCGGTTTCAGGAAACTCTTGGAAGGCAAAAGCAACATCCTGAGTTGGTGAGGAGACAGGAGAGGTGCTGACATGCCGACAGGCAGGGGATCCTGGGAAAAGCCACAGACAGGAAGAGGCTGACTGACTTTGACCCCCGAGGTCAAGGCTGGGGGCTCGGCAACTGAAAGATGTTTCCAAGCCACACTCAGACTATCACAGAGTTTTACAGGAAATGGCCGAGAAATACTGTACGCTGTGAAATGTGGGAGATCTTTTTTATTGCTTGTGTGCTTTTGTTTTGCTCTCTGTGACATAAAATGCATGTTGGCCCTGAGCTATATTTGACTTATTTGTTTGAGGGTTACTGTATGTAATTGAGCTGAACCCGAGCTCAGGCCTTATCTCTATCATGTAAAAATACAAGATGTTTTTCAGAGTGTGGATGTGCCATGACTAATAGAATTATAGATCTGGGGAAATGTGGGGATTTGTGTGACAGAATTTAGCGCAGGACAAAAAGCACAGCATTACTCGGCTGCTCCAATTTCTGACATGTGTTTTGAATTGAGAGAAGTTTCTGGACTTTTTTTTAGGCTTTGAGTCTCTGAAGGCTCTTTACAGTTAAACCAAATTGGGTGAGAGGAGATTGTCCTTTCCTCAGTCTTGCAGAAGGACCCATAAATCAAGGCATCCATCGTTTGTCACACTTCTGTCTCCGCAGCTTATGGCTCAGGCCCACCACGTTCCAACTCTCGAGTTTTTACGGCACAAATGTATCCATCAAGCACGCCGAGTGGCCGCATCAGCGATCGATGGGTGCGATGTACCCTCCCTCTCGGCCCGCGCGCCGCTCTCTCTGCGTGGGAAGGGGTAAGAGGAACCTCATTTTAGCTGGTTTTAGCCTCGGGCCACTACTGTGATTTTACCCCATGCTCCTGGCCTGACGTCATTAAAGATGCATGATGATGGATACCATGAAGTCAACCTCTCCGAAGGGGTTTTTGAGGTGGAAGAAGAAGGAAAAAAAATGCCTTGCTTGTTTTTCAGATCACACTAAGAATAAATCAAGACTGTTTAAATGTAGAGGTTGCAACTGGATGCATGTGACTAATCTTTCAGTGCACATCAGAAGACTGGGGAGTCAGGTGTTTTATGGTGAGGAGGCATTTTTTGACCAGTTGGTGGTGCTCCTGTCACAGTAAATTCACAAACCTGCTCTGTGCGATTCACAGAAATATACTCTGCTGGCTGTTACCAACCTGGACTGGAGCAAAAAGAAGACAATGATGCAAATTTAGATCTCATATCAAGACATGCAAGAGAAATTGTGTCTTTTTTCGCCTCTTTTTCAATAGAAACTTGTATTTGCTGTTGCTAATTTTAGCTTTTTTCACTCCCACTTTTCATAATGTGATCAGCATCCTCCCCTCCCACATCATGTACATGTTTATAAAGATGACGGCGGATATTCATGAGGCCCTGCTACACCACACTCTGAAATATTAAGCAAAAGTAAATTTGTGTTCAGATGCATCGTAGGTTATTTTAGTCGCTGGATTTTTGCATCACATTGAAAAGTTATAAATACACAATTTCTGCATTTCTGCAAAAAAAGTACAACAGCGTGTGGCTTTGACTTCACTTTTTGATGTTCAAGAGGAGTGTCTCGGCGCAAAGCAACAAATGTGGTGGACTGTTTGGAGTGTGCGTGTGTGATGTGAAGAATCTGTGTGTTTCCGAAGGGACTGACAGGCGAGACATTTGACAGCTGTGCTCCTCAGGTTCAAAGGTCATGTCAAGTCCTGGATGAGTCCAAGGTAAAATGCTTCACAGGGCCCATACCGGTCAATGGGTATCGCTCGCCTCAATAGAAAACAGGGGTTGTGCGCGGTAATGGGACCTCAGTCATGTGTCAACGCTCAGAAGAAAAGTTAAATACCACCAGGGCCACATTTATAGCCTCCCAAAACAAAAGGGGGGAAAGTAGAGAGATTGAACTTTTAAACTCTTCAATTTAAAGCTTAAAGGTGTCATATGCACGGTGAGGTCTCTTGGTAACAACCATTATCGGTCTTCCTTACCACCTTCCCTTCCTCTCCACTTCCTCTGTCACTCCATGTTTCGAGCTCTGACTGCAGTTCTCCAGCCTTTAACCGGCAGCGCGTCCGTGCCGTCCCTGCTGGGGGAGCACAATCCGGCCCTCACTGGAAGACCCTGAAATAAGGCCTTTATCAGCCAACCCCACACAGTATCAAGGGGCCTCCGTGCTCCTCCAGCAGCCTCTGATGTGAAGGAGAGATGGACAGAGCTCTGTGGTCCTCTGGTCGAGCACCAGAACAAGGATTCAGCCCATTGTACCATTCAAATTAAGCAGGCATCAAAAGGGAAGAGGAAGCTGTTGTTGATGTATTGTCTCGTGTTATTTTAACCGGCTTAACTCAAGCCTCTTCATGGTGGAGTGTTGTGGCGCTGGATGCCGATGATGATAAGTGGTGGATTCTGTGTTAAGACTGCTAAGCTGCTGTGCTGGCTGAACAACGCTCCGGTTTTCATTGGCTGTCGTGGCTGATTTTTTGGCCGTGGTTGAACCATTTCAATAGGTTACCGTGGATTTATCCAGTGGAAAGCGCTGACTTGGCTGTGTCCATGTGCAGCCTCTTCATGTCACCAGAGGGACAACTGTTTATTTCATAATGCTGACATTTTTTTGCGAGGAGATTTGATGAAAAATTAAAGTTCAACAACAACAAGCAAACAAAAACTTTCCGTTACAGTTTGAAAACAGCACACTTCCTAATCTTTGAACTATATTTATTGTCCGTATTGTTTACCCAAAACTTATTTCATAGAAGCCATATTTCAGAAGTGCATCATGGCAGGACTTCTTTCAGCAGACTTTATTTATCACAGACCTGTGTTTACACTTAAATGATCCTGGCACTTTTTATGCACTTTTTCACCTAATCTTTTAATACCCTAGTGAAGCAGCGTTTTTATTTATTTATTTTTATTTTTTTATTAAATGCTCAAAGACGATAACAAACACGCTTCTTGATTTTTGAAATAGTGGAATTGTTTTGGCAATTGTTTGGAATTTCAGACCAAGTGAAGTAAAATCAACATCTGCTTCCCTGGAGGCCTGACCCATTTGGCAAACACTGGCATATACAAAAACACTGAGCTATAGTTATATTTCTTAATATTATTTGTACAACATGTTTTTTCTTAGTCTTTTTAAATATTACTTTTCACATAATGTCATATCTTTGGTACAAAGCCTTTTATTTTTGTTATATTACATGTTATTTACGCTGCTTTAACGATTCCCTTTGATCCTGTTTAATGTCATTACAACCATAAAATCTTTGAAGTGCTTTTTCTTTACATTATTATTATTATTTACACTGTTGTTATAACATCCAAGTCTTTGATCTTTCATCTCTATTTCTTCTATTAAGAAAGTTATTTATTATTTAACAAATTGTAAAAATAAATACAAATGTTTTCACTTCACTATTCAGGTCTTTTACATTGTTCTCCCTGTAATCTTTTCATTTCGTACGCCTATTATTTACATTATTGGAATAGCCAGCTTTGATGTTTATTTAGACACACATTACACATTGTTGTAATTGCCATCACAAAATCTGTATTTATTGATCATCTATAATAACTTTTGTAATAACTGCCTTGTATCATCGGGGCCTGTCAAATAGAAATCAAAAACAGGCCTCTATTTTAGTAATGGCAACAATAACATGTAAATATGTGCCATAAACATACACGAGAGGAAATATGCCTCCCATAGCCTTAGATTACTGCTGTTTTATTTACTGTCCGCGTACATAATCGCCTTGTAAAGACAGTTGAGTCAGTTTTGAGTACTTGTGAATAGCGCTCTCCATTCTGCGCTGAAAGCTGTCTATTTAATTCCTCTCGTCTGTCCTCAGAGCTGTAGCTATTAAGTGCCTTCATATGTCAAGCCAGTGACACCTCCTCCATTCTCTTCAGCTTGTTTAAGCGTGCCCCTGTATTGTTGCCCGCCGCGCTTGACGTGTTAATAGCTTAATAACGTAATCTGGCAAATAATGACACCTCATCACAAAGACCGAGGCCAAATGTTTACAAGGGAAGCCGTAATGTATGATGACAGTAATCTGAATAAAAATGAATTTACGGGCATCGTCTCATTTGCAGTAAATTTTCACTTCTCGCACGCACAACTGATGCTCCGCGGACACCTTCCTTTCGCTCTCTGGCTGTCTCATTACCCTGCCTTTCAAGTGGTGGGAGAAAGGGAGAGACGTGGTGGATAGGAAATGGAGAAAAGGGTGTGTGATAGAGAAGAGAATGCGAGAGGCCAAGGAGGAGAACGGCACTGATAGAGCTTGTTATTTTCAAAGGCGTTTTCCTCTCTATTGTTTGCGGTGAAACAGGAATAAGGAAAAAAGGAGAAGTTCACACCGATTTCAAAAAAAGTCTCACTTCCTTTTTGACAGATGTGGTGTCAGCTTTGCTGTTTAATTAAAAGGAAATGGAGGTGATGATTGCAACACAGACGTGATCTGATATGATAATGTATTTACAATCATCAAGATGATCGTCATTAAGGATGTGTCAAGGACGAATTCATTGTGGGATTTGGGGTCTTGAGCTGTCAAGTGTATTTTTCTGAGGCAGTTGTGAGATTGTCAGGAGGATGCTGTGACTATGACAGTCACAATTAATAATTTGCTAAAAGAATGTGATTGAGTTTTATACACAGTTTTGTCACGGTGACTTCCAAAGCCCAGAACATTTATACCAGCAGTGTAAATGAGAGGAATAAATGAAAAAAGGGCTCAGGAAAAGACTGAAAGAAGAGACAAAAATACCCTTGACACTGGGGCTGTATGGGATTCTATTATTAAACGATTCTGATTTATTTTATGCAAGTCACATTTAATTTTTTATAAGCGGTGCATATGGACGGTTCGTCAAAACAAATTGTTCAATTTTTGACAATTACTACAACAATCACAGCCTTCTTTGACTGCACCTGTTTGAAAATGAATAATTTGAAGTCATTTTAATTGCTTATGTGACAGCTAATCATCAAGGCATTAATTTATTTATCGAGCTTCATTTGAACTTCCTCCTTAGTGATAACATATCCAGCCTTACTCTCTAGAGTAACAAGATACTGATTAAACTGTAGCAACCTCCTTCAGTATTATGCAGATGCCGGGGAGTGAGCCCTCAGTGTGTGCAATAATAACATGCATGATCCGCAATAAGTCCACATCAACCATCCAGCAGCCATAGACGTAAAATTCAGCAAAATAAATAAATAAATTTATCATTATATTTTATACTTAAATCTAGACTGAAACACACAAGATCAATTTTAATATCGAGGGTTGAGAATCTGAAGGGTGTAAATGGCATTTTGGACAAAATTGACATTAACTGTATATCAAAATAAAGAAAGAACTGTAAAGAACTGTATTTACTGCCAAAACAATAATATCACCAATCAATATAGAGTTATAATCAAAAACAGACTCCTATCTCCGAACAAATAAATTCAGTCATGGAAAAGTTTGAGCAAAAAAAAGTGCAAGTGACCTTTTTCTAATAATTATTCTAATAATCTAATAATTAATCAGTACTATGCAATAGTTTTAGTGGAATGTGAAAAATGCTGCTGACTAGGAGTGCTTTAATAAATACAGATTTTTTGTTGTTTTTGTTGTTGAAAATTTAAAGTCAGTAATGAGCCAGGGACCAAATGCTTAATTTTGTGGTGGCTCCAGATCACTGTGTAGATCCAGGAGTGTTTTAAGGATTTCTGAACCATTTTGAGATAAGGACCAAAGATACTATCTTTGAAAGAATAAATATTTAGTTTTAGATTTGTCACCAGTGTGTGATATATAAGGGTTTTGTGGCTCAATAGAAAGTTCATTTAATCTCGAACAAGAAGATCTTTAAGTTTGAATGCAGGTCTGGACACAAGTGCCAGTGACTTGGCAGAGGTCTACACTCGCTTCTAGTTTTGATTTGTCCTCTTCAGTTTGTGTATTTTTTGTACATTGTTACACATTTCTTTGTTCATAGCTTATTTGAAAAACCTGTCCAAGACAGCACAGTTCTGTATATTTTATTAATGTGTAAGAGCACATCCGTGTCTGTGAAAAACTGTGAAAGTCAGTTCAAATTGTGTTTCTTTTTGTGTCTCCTGTAAAGTTGGCAGAATGTCACTTTCGCCCCTAAGATTCTCAGGTTTCAAGATTGTTCGTACCAAACCATAAATCTGCTGGCACTAAAATACCCCCCGAATCAAAGACAAAGTTGACAGTGTTGAGTTATGTGATGGAGCGCACAAAGTGAGGAACATCTGCCCCCAACTCTCAGAGAAGCGGAGCATTAGCCCGAATGTTCCTAGCTGCTGGTGGCTCATCTGCAGTTGGTGGTGTGCCGGGATTGGTGCGATGGCTATGGGGAAATCAGCCACTGTTCTCTCTCTCTGGGTCCCAAGCATGGCCATTAACTGACTGCCAGCAGCTCTGGGAAGAGGAACAACAGATGCCAGCAACTGAAAAGCCTCCAGCTCTTCAGCTAAACCAATCCCAACTGAGTCGGGACGGGCCTCTGTAGATTTTTGGACATACAGCGAACAAATGTGGACATGAAAGGGGGAAGAGGAGGGCTGTTCTGGAGGTAAAGATTTGTTAACCCTCTTGAACTTGACAAGAGAAGGGACCGAGGCACAGATTAGCCCTCTCAAAGCTGGCTTTTGCAAAGGTTGTTGTTTGAATATGTGTGACTGTGACTCTGAAGTGTGTGCGCGCTCATGCATGTGTTTGTGTTTGTTTACACTGGTACATGTGTGTTTAAACTACTTTCTCCCTTTCTATATGCAGACATGTACAGTTCTAATGATGGCACTGTGTAATTACAGACATGAAACCATTTAATTATGTCATAATTACCTTTTACTTCTCTGCCATCACCCCTTCTGTTCTACACACGGCCCTGTTATCAAAACAGTGCCACCCCTTTACTGTGAAGCCAATTGTACCACTGGTCACTCATGGTACTGCAATGGACACTGTTGCCCAGGACACAATGTATAAAAAAATGGTTTTGAAGCAGTTTTGGTGAACTGCAATTGCCTATGTTATCATAAAATACAGGGAAAAATATCTGTACCATGTTCTTGTAGGATAGAGTTTCCTGAACCAAGGGACTGGATTTACTTAGCAATAGCATGTGAAACAAAATCAGTTTTGCTTTAAAAAAAAAAAAAACACATGTAAGGAAACAATTTTTAAAAGTGATTAATTTGTTTTTAAAATGCCCAGAATGCAAAGTTCATTTTAAGTAGTTTGACTTCATCATGTGTCACATACAAGCTCACTGGTCAGTGGACGTAAGAATGTTTAATTGGCATGAGAATGAAAAATGTAAAACAAAACAATTTTACTGCTGCTGCGATTATTTTTCCTCAATGAAGGTGTTGTTTTGACTATAAAAAACTTTTTGTATCACTTTACACATGCAAAAGGTCAAAGGTCAAACTTAGGCCCTTAATTTTTTCCAGTGTTAGAGACTGATATCAGAAAACCAAAACATGTATGGGGTAATCAGAAGATAAATTCATTCTTCTATTACAGACTAGACAGCTAATAGACAACATAAATGCAGTATTTGACAAAAAACTGCAGTTGATAGCCTGTTTTTCTCAAACAGAGACATATGAGTACTCCATGGTCTGTTTCTTGGGGGCATGGACATGCAACATAAAAGCATTGCTTCCAACAAAAAACACTGAAAAGCTACATCTTGAACCTTGAATCTCTGATGTCACACACAGTTTTCTGCAACATCTCAAATTGTATCTTTGTATTGTAAGAAAACATAACTTAGGTACAAAAGGCAATATTTCTTTGACAGGGTACAGCCATTTTCAACTGCAGTAGTTTGGATCTGGAGCAAAAGTCCTCTCCATCAGTAAATATATTACAACTATTTGGCGCCATACTACACTCCAGCTTTAGTTTCATTTCCTCCTAAAGGCACAACAGCGGAAAAAGTCCTGACACGTTTAAATGATTTAAAATCCATGTCGGCCACCTGGAAATACAAAATGAGCCTAAACTATTTAGGTGTTAACGCAGCCTGCGGGTGCAGAGGTCGTGTACTCCAGCGCTCCACATTACGCTTGGCAAAGACAAACGAGCCAAGTGATTTTGACCACATCAAACTTACAACATGGAAACAGGGAAATGACGGGACGCTCAAGGAGGAAGTGGAGGTGGTAGTACAATGTGTGCACCATGCGGGGGGAGGAGAAAGCACAAAGCCTGGGTAAACACAGCTAGGTCTGCATCTGGAACCAACTAAAAAGATGCTTAATAATGCAGAGCCGTGCAGGCGGGCCCTGTGCAGCTGTTGTGTGCGCAGGACCATGAAAGACTCTCCATCTGACAGCTGGCTCCATCAGCCTCTCCTCCACAGCTCTGCCTCTCCCGTCCCATCCCGTCCCGCGCTCCTCTGCGGTCCAGAGTGGCAAGGAGACAGCAGATTAGGGATTAGCCAATCCCTGCCATCCTCATCTGTCCCATCTGCCTGCCAGCTAGTGTCCCAGGGAGACGCAGGACATTACTGGGGAGAAGGGGGGCGAGACAACAGAGGAGACAAAGCGGACCGGACCGGGGGAGGCGAGGAGAAGTGGGACGGAGAGGGTGAAGCTGGAGGAGAATAGTGGGTGTCAGGAACATGAAGGCAAAGACAGGACGTCCAGAGAAGAGCGCAATCGACTCAGACACATAGCATATAGTTTGGGGAATAAAAGATGAGAGACCTCACCCCTTCACTGAACTTCAGGCTACTTTAACAATTTAAGTCAATGCCATGATACATGCCATGATTCTGTAATCTCATGAAACATTCAGAGCGACCTGCCACTCCGAATATTCAACAACTTTCCCATCGCCGGTGCTGTGTCTTAATCTGTGACTTTCACGCTACGGGCTCTGCACCAATGCACTGTATTTTTTCTGGGCAGAAAATTTCACCTGAACAAAGCTGGCACCCCTTTACGGCTGCTAAAAATACCCCCTTGTATTTTGTCTCGGTATCAAAGAGACCACTTGTCTTTTTAATAATCTGCCAGCTCACATTTGGCAGCGACCAGAAAGGCACTCAGAGAAATAATTGCTGTTATCTGTTAGAGTCAATAAAACGGCTACAATTGCACTGTTTGAGATAAGAGTGTGTTCCTCGCCATGTGTTCCCTTAAACCAAGTTCCACTAAATGATTTAGATATACGCTCACTAAGTATCTGCTTATACATTATGAGTGTAATAAGCTCCAGGCAATTGCAGGCTATTGGAGGCATCACTCATTGAACTAAATAACAAGGATGCAAACGCTGCACACATGCAAATCTGCTCGAATCAACGTTTGGTTCAAAACACTTTACAAGCTTTTACATGTCTGTCTTTGGCACAGCGAATGAAAATGTAGTGCTATGTAAATGTTCTGATATTGGCAGTCTAATCTTGTACACTGACATTTAAATGGCAAACATAACTTTTAAAATATGTTTATTTTCTCATTTTATCAAATTTAGTAAATATTAAGTCTTCATATTTTTTCAGTTTGCATACAACATTGGTAAGGTGGAAAAGTGTTGGGCCAGCATTTCAAAATAAAAGCATGGTTAAGTTGAGTTAATTGTTATATGGTGCAGTCATTATAAGCAGCTGTTTATTATTTGCTGACATTACAAAATGTGCTTTCCCCAAACATACACTACTATACATACACTATTATTTTTGCTCATAGTTTTTTGCAAAACAATAATAATTATATTTGACTATACTTTAAATTTTGTCAAATTTGTCTTACCATATATCTCACCAGATGTATTTTAAAGTTTGTTTCAGCATTTTATATATATATATATAACTATTGTTTATATACTATATGTATAACATAAACAGAAAAAACAGCCTTGCGGTCAAAGACGGGCTCTTCTTACACTTTAGTATGGCTATTAATATTAAAAATTTGATTGGACCATGAGCCCTTTGTTATTAAAAAACATGTACTGTATGGATCATAAAACCTTTCATCTAAATGTACACAAGTATAAGTTCTTCCTAGAAACACTATAGATCTGGTTTCAGAGACTGAACAGACTTTGCAGCAATGTAAATGTAGGCACTGGAGTTAAGTGAATGCTAGAAGAAACATTACACTTTTGTTTCATATTACAACGGTTCAAACTTGAGGGACCAAGTTTTTTCAGCAACAGGGGATTTTTGCAAAAGAACTTGAGTCCTTTTTCCTGTCGAAAGACACTAGGCAGCTAAACAGGCCCTGAGCTCCTACCTGCTCCCTGTGTGCGCACCTTTAAATCACACCCAGGATAGTTGGCTTGTCAAAGCACTCTCAGTGAGCCAGGCATCTGAGAAACATTAAAACACTTCCTCATGCAAGCCCAAGCGTCCCACAGGGCAGCGAGCAGGAGCAGAGCTTCTCTCAGGCCCACATCCGGGGAGGATACTGCTCAGTACCGCTAGGAAAGTCCCAGCTCGGACAGCGGTGGTTAATATTTTAATAGCCTACGGCTGAGGCAGTTATCATCCAAGTGTATTCTTCTTGTTGGTGGATTTAAAAACCCACTCTCTCTCCCACTCACTTCCTCTATGGCTCTGCCTTGCTCTTTCTCACAGTTAAGATCCCGATTTGAGTTTTTAATTATTCTTTTTTGAATTCCCTAACCAGCTCTCCTCTGTTCTTTTTCATTTGTGCAGTGCAGTTTTTCCAAGACTCGTGCCCAGGGAATCCCTGACAGTGTCCTACTTAACTTTTCACTTTCTTTCCTGTGATTTATCCTTAAAAAAAAGATTCCAGGGACTATTACTGATCAATCTGTCACTTCTCTCCAAACACCTGCATTTATATTGATCAGTCATTCACTTTCTCCTCCCTTTGAACTAAAGCACAAACTTGTGAGCGCAGGTAAAGAAGTCACCTAATCCACTTGTGTACTATGTTTATGTGGAGTCTGCCCGCAAGTATTTCACTTAAATGGACACTGAGTATTTTACCACTTGTCCCTGAACACAACTTTGACTAAACTTCTAAAAATCACTTACGAGAAATATTGATACCAAATGTGTGATACCTCCACTGATCCTCTTTTGTCAATTTCTTCTACTTCTGATGAGCCCCAGGCAACGTGAGCCCTGGTACATAAAACTTAGGCCTTCAGAGACTAACTTGATTCCCAGATGGTTAAAGGTGTAGGCCATTTTTGGAAATATTTGGAACAAACAAACAGTAAGTATTACTCATGAACGCTTCTTGCAGAAATTCAGCAAGCATTACACAGCCATTGAGGAAACTCTGTGACTGTAGCATAGTTGTTCCCTGAGGGTTCTCATTCATTTAATGCAACTATTCATTCTTTTTTTTTTTTTTTCCATTTTACTGATTTATTGTCTTCTTGGCAGGTTTAAAGTACAATACTTACAATACATACCAATGCAGAATATAAGAATGTGTATTTAAAACAGAGTATTCCCCAATATGAATGTCTAATATTTATAACCACACAACAATTTTGAACCCATGTTAATTTCTCAAAAGGCAGTAGGCCACAAATATGAAAGGCTCAGATAATGAAGTCTGTGATTGATATCTAGACAGCATTAGCATTGTTTAGAAAAAAAGGAACTGGTGAAAAGAAAAGCCATAGAGGACATGTTTAGAAGTGTGGTAAAGGACAACTTTTGGTTTACAGATCCATATTGCAATAATGTGTTTTCAATAATAGTGGATAATCATATCAATAGCTGGTAAATGGGGAGAATTGTAATCTGAAGTCAGATGTTGCCAAAATGGTCAAAAAAAAAAAAAACTAAATAAATGTGTTAATTTAGCATATTATTCAGTAGCATAGATTTTGCAAGTTTGATATCATTAATCATACTACATTATTTACTTTTTCAGACAATATTTTGAACAGTTTAACAAAAGTGTGTTTTAATTTAAGATCTACCTCTTTAGGTCAAGATATTAACCTGGTCAGTCAGACCCATTCACTTTCTTACCAAAGTAAAATAGGTCTGGAACCCGTCTCATTCAAGAGAAATCTAATCAACCAATCTTAACCATTGAACAAATGGTGCAATGCTTTTGATTCTCCAATAGGTTGTATATTTTTTGGACTTTACTGGAGACATCTGTTTCAGTTCCATTACTTTCTGTTCTTGAGTGGACAACCTGAGCACTGCCGTGTGAGAAACACACTCATGTTTCATATTGAGTACATTCTTAAAGGAAGGTTTAGAGCAACTAAGTTGATTCGTTTTCATTTTTAAAGCGGGTAATCCCATGTAGACATACTTATTCCAATACCTCCTGGGCTTCCATAGCTGAGTGTGTAAATTGCAGTCTGAACAAAAATGTTTAGGTTGTCTATTTGTAATTACATTTTGTTATACTGTTTAACTTTTTAAAGCTTTGAATAGCTTACTGGTCAGATAGTATGCTACAACTGATTAAAAACATAATATATGGTATTGCATAGTATTGCATATTATAGCAAAGTTATAAAGTAATTAGTGGTGTTGGACATTTAATAACTAAATAGAGTATTTGTGTGGGTAATCACTGGCAACTTACTTTTACAGTTCATATTAAGCCATGTCCTTACAGGGATTCCATAGCTGTTAAAATGCAATTTGCCGACACATCT
Source organism: Bostrychus sinensis (assembly GCA_020698575.1). NCBI lineage: Eukaryota > Metazoa > Chordata > Actinopteri > Gobiiformes > Eleotridae > Bostrychus > Bostrychus sinensis. The sequence goes on along the minus strand of CM036254.1, from coordinate 12,866,927 downwards.
GGCCAAAAAAAACAAAACTCGTACTTTAAATACCTACACGTTAATATTAATTCCATCCTTTATATTATATGTATTTGTATTTTTAAGCGGTGCATCTTGTACTACAAGCACAGTATCCTAACTTTTTGGAGAACTGGGTTTGTAGGTGTACATATTAAATGGGTCACTGACCAAAAGTCTGAATTGTGCACCTTGGGAATGAGAAGTTCACTTGTCCTTTCTTAGCCGTGCACTTCCAAAACCAGAACTTGGACATGTGCATGTGTGTGTGAGCCTCCTCCAGCATATGTGTGTCTGCATATGTTTGCACGCGAACATGTGTGTCCATGCTAATGTGACACTACAGGTTTTTTTTCTTTCTTTGCACAGTGTGTGTGGTGCTTGGAGCCAGCCGTCAGCGCAGCCTGCAGGGAAGGGGCTGGGGTTATGGCATCAGCTGCGAGCCCCAATGAGAATGGCTCAGAGTCAGACAGACACTGCCGTGGGTTATTATGTTTGAGTCAGACCACGCACTCCTGGGAACACCGAAAATATTGCTGTTACAGTTGTAACATTATCACAACAGAATAAATAAGAGCGGACCTGGGACACTTACGGATTTTTCTCCCCCGTTTTACAAAATTGCATGGGCTTAAAAACACAGCCCTGGAATAATTAATCAAATAGAACTCATCACAGCAAAGCGTCTCCTCTGCTGGCTTAATTGAAGTGTGCTAAACGCGCCGAGTGCTTTCAAAATTGAGAGGATGGGTCACTCCGAACCTCTGCACCTCTATAATGAAAGAGAAAAAGGAAGATAATAGCACACATAACCTCAAGCAATTAAAGGGCTCCAGAATGTGGTGAACAAGCTTTGCCCTCTTGGACACTGTTGACCCACGGTGCCCAACAAGGCCCCATGGGAAATAAGCACTTATTAAAAATGGAGGAACAGCCACAATCCCACCGAGGCTGTAATATGCTATAGAGTAATTTAATTCTACTTACATGTATCACTTCAAGCTTCCGAGTATGAAGCAATTCAGCATTTCATTTGACAAAATATGACCTGTCGAGAGGCTGAATAATAACGACGGCTAGATCAGATGTGCGGACATGCGATACGGCAAGAGATAGAAAGAGAGAGAGAGGGGAAAGAAGAAAGGTGGCACCATTCATGAAGTACCTGCTGGTAATTGTCATCTCCAACGCTGACTTGAAACACAATAAAAAGCAATAGATGAAAAAAAAATCTTCATCTACTTATGGGATTATTTTGAAAGTCTCTCTTTACCCTGCAACAGACTGATGAAACACTCGTCTATGCTTGATTTGATCATTCTTCATAAAGGAAAAAAAAAAGTATACAGCAGAATCACAAGTTCTGGCATGGGTTTGGGAATATTGGTTGTACCCTTCTCAAGAGTCAAGCAAAAATCCCATGGTGTAGATGCTCTTTCTTTGTGCTCTGCAGCTTCATCGCAAATAAACATACTGTCTGTTATTGTTTTCCCCCAAGAACCGCAGAGTTTTTAAAAGTATATTTTTTTCTTTTTGCTCTTCAAAATGAAATACAGGTCAGTGTCCTACATAAGTTTGCCGCACTTTTCCGCAAAACATTTCAGCAGCATATTTAAGATTGTATTTTCAGTAAGAAAAGCTGTCAAGTTTGCCGTCTCTAAATATATCAGGCTACTTTATTTACATTTTGATGCAAAGAATTGAACATACTGTATATCAGACATAGGTTTGTAGTAGGGATAAGATGGACCAAAGTCTCTAAGTTGCACCTTTGTAATGGCAATGGTCAGGTTCTCCTAGACCAGACAGGTCCAAAGTGTGGTGAGATTTCGTGTTGCCCTTAGCATCCATGATAAAATGTATTTTAACAAGCATTAAACAGCATTTGAATAAATTTGTCTGAACACTTACCATTGTTTCTTCTGCCCTCAAGCCTGACTTTCTCATTAGTTAGTCTGAATTTATGACTGAAGACAAGATTGTATTACCTATATATTGTCATTATATAAAAACAGAATACTGTAATAAAAATGTGCACTCAGAGTTAGGCATTTATTCAGAGTTTGAAAAAGATTTGCCTCTGACTGTGATTTTGTTTGATCTTGTTGTTGTTGCTGAATTGGCATAATATCATTTTCTAAAAAAAATGCACAACATAAATCTAACAAAAGGTATTATTTTGTTGTGTCAGATATGGTTGCAATGCTATTCAAAGAAAAAAATTAACTTCAAATACAACAGTGCATGTATATGTGCTTTAAGTACAAAACCTTCTAGAGAGACGGTCAACATTTTCACATTCTCATAACTGTCCCTCAGTCCCTGTCCCTGTCGAAATAGGTTTGACCCTGATGCAGTATTGTGTACTAAAATAACACATGTTGCATTTAATAAAATAGTCATATAGGACTATAAAGAAGCTATTTTAGTTACAATACCGTTCTCTAAATGCCTAAAATAGGAAAACTGTGCATTTCTCTCACAACTTAAACAGACACAGTTGAGGGAAAGAGATCTGAAATGTAAGCATGAATAAAACAACTGCTGTAGGGGTACAATTTGGGGCCGTGTGATTTCCTCTACGGGTATGGAGGTGAATAAAAAAGGTCCTTCTTGAACATGCATGTGTGGTTGTCTTTGGGAGAGCGGCCATGCCCCGTGGACAGATAAAGGAGTGATAGGACACCGGGGGATAGGGCAAGGACACGTGGCGGCCCGCCCCTGGTCATTGGTGACAAGAGCAGGGGGACGTTAAACACACACACCGGGCTGACTCCACACTTTGATTTAGCGCTTTTTGCCTAATGTTACAAAGGGGGGTTACGGAGGCCCACCAGAGATGGGATCAGCAGATCTCCTCGCGCCTGTCGTCATAAAGGAGGCCTGCCGAGAGGGGAGCAGCCCGACGTACGTATTCGAGTGAGTGAGGGATGAGGGGTGGTCCGCCGACCACAGAGAACAATACACAAAGGGCGCCTAATGTTTCCATATTGATGCTCTGTAAATGGCTTCATTTGTCTGAAGCAAACACAGCAAAGAGTCGAACGCCCTGGTGTGTGAAAACTGTATTGACAATTTAATACATATTAATATTAGATGAATGACTCATTAATGGATGCACCAGACAAATCATAATACAGTGTCATAAATAGATTGAGGGCTTTAACAATTTATGGTGTAATGATTTTTGTTCCAAAGTATTAATTACTCCAGTGGCCTATATAATGTGGCCTATATAATATGTATTATGCAGACTTTTTAAAATAGTTTGTTTTGCTCTCCATAACCTTGTAATGATCTTCACCAAATACCACCAAAACAGTAGCTTTTATCCTATTTACTTTTTTTGGCGACATCTGGTGGTGACATTGCAGATTGCACTTTTACGCCTCACATTTGGTAGCTCAGTGGGGACATTGGCTTTCAAACAAATCCTAGAAAAAAATGGTTGTGTGATGAATTTGCCTTAGTCTTTTTATATATTCATTTATTGATTAACTAAAAAGGAATTAGGAATGCAGTGTTAATGTATGTGGAGTGTTAAAGGCTTTAAGCATTTATGATATAGGAAAATGAGGTCACTCTTGCATGCAAGAGTTACTGCAGATACAGCAAATGTATTATTGACAACATTTTAATTTGTGCACGTGCAGATGTGTGTAAAACTGCACTCCTTTTGTCTACATTATCAATAATGAATATTTTATTATACTTTGCACTTTTTGGCAGATTTTTAACCAAGGTGTGCTACTTTATCCTAACCATAACTCTGACTTCTTGCCCAAACATTCCCATAAAGTTTTTTTTATTTTTACAAAGCTTTACTGTAGTTATTTTAATAAATTGTTATGAGTGGGTGAAACATTGCATAATGCACACATTGTAGTTTGCAAACTAGATGTTCCAACATGGGTGCTACTAGAGGGCACCTTCAGCATCTCTAGAGGACAAAATGGCCCATTACCCCTTGAGAACAGGTTAGCATTTACTATGGTCCAAAAGTAGAATTAAACTAAGAACAAGCGTAAATGACTGTGAATGACTCATTATTGATAGCTTAAGAAAATAATATGCCATATAAAAATATTTTATTATTTAGAATTATAATTAAAATGCATTGCACTAATCCAGCCACCAGGGGTCACAAGCTCTTTGTGGGAGACCCAAGCCTGGATAAATGGAGAGGGTTGTTTTTTTGTTTGTTTTTTTGTTTTTTGTTTTTTTAGGAAGGGCACAGTACACTGCTTATTCTATTCTAATGTTTTATGCCTTGGTACTTTGACCAAACAAAAGATTTATTTTGTAACTTATTAAATAACATTGAGATGTTATGGTGTGTATATATAACATAGGATCTAAAGGGCACCTTCAGTGTCAGTAAATAAGAAGTCCCACTGACCAAAGTCTGTAAATCACAACTTGGGAATAGGAATGCATTTAGCACGGTGCACAAAACAAGAAAGAGATTAAGAACACACCATGAATGACACTGAATAAGTCATTAATGCATGCAATAGTAAAATAATAATACAGCATCCTAAATAGAGCTTGGAGAATTTATGGCGTAATGAGTCTCCCTCCAAAACAGTTATCCCACTTGCTCCTGCTAAAGTCCTTACCGTGTTGGCTGTGCAGGTAAATAATCTCTTCCTCTTTTCCAGCTAGTTACTCTCACTGTGGGCTGGGAGCTGATCTCTGCTCCAGACACTTTCAAGTCTACTTAATGTAGCCTACACGGGCTTCACAGGCTGTTTCATGCTCTTATGGAAAACAGGCCTTTGAAATCCCTCAGCAGCCCAATCTTAATCTCATTTGTGAATATGAGGCGAGCCCACGACAGGACCGGGAACATCCTCGTTTTCCTAAAGCACCGTTTCATTTGTCAGGAGATTTGGGCCGGTTGACACTAGAGGAGTGATTTAATTGATTTTAATCACACACCTGAGATAGGGAGAGCGAGGGGGCTGCCCTTAACGATTATTCGGCGGGCCCATCCCATGCTGCATGCGCGCACTCAGCCCTCTGTTTGTTTTGATACATCAGCATTTTGATGGATAGGACTTAGATTATGAACTTAAAAAGCAGTCTGGAATTTCAAACGCGACCTTGGACTTAATATGCCAATAGGAATAATAAAAGCATTGTTCGTCAGTGTAAAGGTGCATCCAAATGTCTGCTCCCCAATAAAAGGGGTCGGCCCAGAAGGAACGGGATACAATGTGGATTTTTGATTACCGAATGTTGCTGTCAACTTCCTGACAAAGTTAACTTTAAGTTAGAATTTTTTTCTTCTAGCATCTGAAGAAAAATATTTAATCACCTAATAGCCTATTGTGATAGGAATCAATAGTGGAAAAAATCCACGGGCCTTTAATATCAGTGTCTGCTAACAGAGAAACTGGTCTTAGAAATAAATAAATAGAGAAATGGAAAATAAATTGGTCTACGTGCAGGAAAAGTTGATTGTTAGTGTGTCGTTGAATTAATTCTGGGATGGATACAAAATTTGGGAAACGGGAAAGGGGGACGTTTATGCCAATAGGATGAATAAAAGTATTTTTTGTTAGTGTATATTCCATCCGAATTTGTACTCCCCAATAAAATAGTAAGGATTATGAATTTTCTATTGTCAAAAATTGCTAAGAGCTTTCTGATAAAGTTGACTTGTAAAAATATAGTCTGTAAAAAAAAATAAAAAAAAAAAACTTAATATATCATACTTTTAATATTAAGTACTTATTGGTTGGTCTGCATCACTTGCCAACACACAGCAAACACAGAGAACTGTGGATTTACTTTTGCACACATTTAAAGTGTTTGGTCTAAATCAGTGGTCCTCATCTGGTTTGGCTTCAGGACCCACCATCATTCTATAATGACAAGCTGTGACCCAAAAAAAGCAATTTCAACTGATCAAATGTTTAAATGAATAAACACGCTGTGCAGTTTGAACCTGTGACAGTATAATATCACAATGTCACAGCACACAACACAAAAAAGAACATATTTAAAGATGAACCGAGCAAATGGCAATGCCAGAGGGAACTATCCCCTTCTACATTCACTTAGATGCATTTTAATTAAAAACCATTAAAACCACAACTCTTCAGGTCAGTAACTTCAGCCTTTTTAACCTCACTTCAACCTTAGAGGTGTAACGGTGATATTACAGAACTGGATTTTTTTATTCTGTTCATTTTCCTCTATACACATTATGTCCCATATTGACACCTTTTTTATTATTTTTATTAAACTGCATTTATTTTTTATTTTTTGCCCTCGCAAATGGCTGCAATCCACTGAAAATGGTTCTGCGACCCACTGTTGGGTCCTGAGAATCACTGGTTTAAACAACAAAAGTATATATAGTATTGACACAATTGTTTTTAGTAACATTACAACTGTTTGCATATTAATGTCTATTGGAATGGACAGAAAAGGAGAGTCCTGCTGATGGCCGCCTAAGCTTCAGTTCAGTGAGGCCTTTATCACTAGTAAACGCTGTATTATTTATTTTATTTTTTTGTTGTGATGTGAATAAATAAAAACAAACAATCAAACAAACAAAACAACCTTTAGTTGATTCTGGAGTCATAGTTGGACTATGACTTGTGTAGACAATGCTATAACAGAAACTAACCATATTGCATACTCTCTTTAACACATATCTGTTCCTGTAGGAGTCCCTCAGTCCTGTTCACTTCAGACTCAGTTTCTATTATGGCTCTGTCAACATCAGTCATGGTGCAACCATGACTCAGAGGAACAGTGTCACACATGACTCCAGTCACAAATAAATGTACAGGTCTTTTCAATGTAATACCACTATCATGTAAAAAAATAAATTGTATAGTTCTTAAAAAAAAAAAAAAAAAAAAAAAAAAAAAAACACTACTACACATGTTAAAAAAAACATTAGCACATCTCAACTGGAGCACACTTTTTGTGAGATAACAACAGTTAATTGCTGGATATAGTTTCATAGCAGTTTACTGTGATATGACAATAAACATTTTACAGAGCAGATACTGTAAAAGTAGCTTTTACATATGTTTCAACATTTGTGTTGCAGCAGAACTTTAGTTTATTTGACATTAAACAATTGTGTCAATGCTACATTTTTAAGATTAAACATTATGTGTGCATTGTCATGACTTTTTCATGTAAATCCAACAAGCTGCTATTTTCTGTGAATACTTAGATGAGAAATATAATTAAAATATGTTATTCCTACACATGTATTTTTTTTTTTTTTTTTTACATGAACAATCCCCTTGAACCATCTTTTACAGTGCTATTTAAAAACAGGCCAAAAAATATGTACAGTACATACGATGTGATACGAAAGTAAATTTATGGGAAATGCTAAACTTTAAATGTTAGCTGAAAACAAACTTTTTATGTCGTGTTTTGAGGTGCCTAGTTGACTCTGTTTAGTTTAATAACATATATGCTGAAAAGGTACCCATGCTGTTGTTAGGATTTGGAATTGGCGCTGTGAAAAAATTGGGATGTTTATCTTTAATAGACCATTAGGATTAATAAAATTAATGTTCGTCAGTGTAAAAGTGTATCCGAACGTCCGCTCTCCAATAAAAGATGTCGTCCCATTAGGAGCAGGATACAATGTGGATTTCCTATTGCCAAATGTTGCTGTCAGCTTCCCGACAAAGTTGACTTATTATCTCCAGTTGACTGTCTACTCAATGTTTAACGGACACACACTGCGAAAAGCTTCCACGGGCGATGCTCAACTTTGTAACTGTTTAAAAGATGAATTTTTCCCTTTTGCCTCTTCAGGAAGTTGGATCCTTCTCCCTTTCCCTCAGCATTTACCACAGTAATTTGTTATGAAAATCTAGAGCAAGGGGGGAAGAAAAAAGGGAAACCAGGACCACGTTTGTTGCAAGCCATTAGTTGGAAAAAACTGTTTGGTGAACATTATAATGCGAACCAACCCAGAAAAAAAAGAGTGCAAGACAGCCTGGGGAGAGAGATTTAAATATGTAATAAACTAATATTTCATTTATTTGCCTCACAAGGGAACCTGACCATTTAGCTGCAGCATATTCAGATCAGAACCTCTCTCTTTTAATGAGTGCAGCCAGCAATTAGACTCGTCCAGGAAAATGGATCTCAAACAGTCAATGCAAATATTATGCTATACGTGTGAAGCTTTTTATTGCTTAGAGTCAATTTGTGAACACCTTTCTCTGTAGAAACCACTCAAATAAAATCTAAACTGCTGTATTTCTTTTGTCCTCATTCCTTCATTTCTGTGTTTTCAATGCTATGCAGAAGCTTGTATTTTATTCTTAGATTTTTCCCCCCCCTGCTCCACATAGAATACAATGGCATTCATTCTTGATGAGCTTGCTGTCACTTTTAATTTCTGTTAGTTCTGCTAAAATGAATGACAGTCGGCCTTGTAATAAATATAACATGCGCTGCATAAATTTTTCAGAGAACAAGAATGGGAGGCTCCTGTTACTAATTCCTTTTCAAATGTTTAGATTTATGGCTTTCTCAATGAGAGTGACTACAGTTTTTTTTTTTCCAAACTTTGTGGCAGAAATATATTTCCATCTCATTAATGAGCAATTAAGGGGAAGGGGAGTGCAGTTGGAATCTCCATACGAAAAGGACATGGCTTTGATGAATCTGCATACTGTGGATATGTACAGTGGCATCTGCAACACAACCACTCAAATCAAACGTGTCGCCATAACAACTCCAGGAGTAGTCATAGACATATGAGAAATACATATTTTGATTTCTGATATGTGCATTTTTTTATCTCATGTTTAATGATATGTTATGTGACCCAGACCTGTTTATGGTTAGCACATTGTGTAATACTGTATACTGTATTATCAAAGAAACAAATGTAAATTTCTCTCAACATTATACAGTTGACTTTTTAAAAATATATTTTAGTGATAAAATAAAAGATTAGTTGTCAGCCAAATGTGGCTCTTTACAAAAAAAGCTTAAAAAGTAAAAAAAAAAAAAAAGTTTAAAAAGTTTTAATTCCATTATGTTGAAAACATAACCATATTGTTCCTCATGTTGATTTATTAAAGTCAGCAGATTGGAATTGGGTTAAATGTGTTAAATGCATAAAGGAAAATTTATAAATATATAAATACAAAAACAGCAACTGAAAACAAAGAAATTATATTAACATAAAAATGTTGGCACTGAACTTTTTGGTTATAATCAGAAATCCTGAAGAAACTAAGTTTAGGAAAGACAGCTTTATGAAAACGTTTATATATCCCCTCTACCAACGTGCCTGTCTTAGTCCATATCTGTAACAAGTACATAGTACATTTTCTGGAATCATGTTCCATTTTCTCTGCAGAGAAGACTCAGTAAACAATGGTGAACCTGAGCCAGCAGCAGGTGAAGTGAGTTTGACCCTGCTCATATTCTGTAAAGCTCTCTTTGCTCAATATGTTAGTTTGGGGTTTAGTGCTCTTGATTAATCTTTGGTTAACAAACAAATGCTGAAAAAATGAAGAGTGTTAGATGCAATCACTTGGTTCACCTGGTGGCACACAGTAGCTCTGACTGATGCATGCTTTCATCCACTGAGAACACACAGACAACACTGCTCCTCAAGTATCTTACACTGAAACACAATCATCTCACACAACTTTTCATCTGTGTGGACAGTCCTTCAGTCAGCAAAACTTGTATCTTACCTATTAAAAAATACATGGCAATTCACATATTATTGAAACAAATATTTAATAGATTCCATTTTTGGAAACTTGGAAGTAAGCTGATTACATTTTTCATCATGGCCAAGGCAAGAATAATGGTTGATATTTTCGGCAAATTAATAACAATGCATTTTGAAGTACTTGGCTATTAATAACTTATGTTTGGATTTTTAAAATTGTTACACAGAACTAGTTTATATCGTAGAAATTAATGAAAAAAAAGATCATACTTTTACTTTTCATTTTATTTGACCACAAGTATTGTTTAAATGGTCTAAACAATGGATTAACTGCGTGCTGAGGCCCCAGAAACCTCTAGCACATTTTTTTCAAATACAAACTCTTGCAGACAAACTCAGTGTGCGTGTGATTACTTTTCTTTTTTAAACATTTAACATACCTCCTTTTTTGGATTCTGGAGCCTTGACAAATAGTGTGTACATGTGTGTTCCCACCTCCCCCGACAGACTCTAATTACTGTTGACTCTTATCCCTGAGTTTGCAGTGTTCCTCCTGTCTGGATATCATCATTGACAGGTCTGCTCAACTAACCCTCCGACAGCGAGCGGGGAAAGCCTCAGCATCACCTCAGCATACAGCCGCATCAGCAAAAAAAGAAAAAGAAAAGAAATACAGGACATAATGGTGCTTCCTCCGTCCGACGTTTTTCAACCTAAAGTGAGAGTAATGATGGTTGGCTAATAAGACCCCTTTTTTTTTTGCACTGCCATCTTTGTACTTTGTTAAGCTGGAAATTCACCGTAGCAGTTTTTATCACAGCTCGGATTAGTTTGTTATGAGTTCGTCTCGCTTACTTTGTGGCAGAAAATAGACATGAAAAAAGAAAAATAAGGCAGATGAAAACGTTTGGATATGCTCAAAAGAAGTCCTCTCTCAAAGGCAGCACATCCTCAAAGAAGTTGGGGGAATCTCGTATTCTTTTTAATGTCTGGAAAAGCTTGCTGAAGACATGAGCTACTGTATGTCCTTGTAGCGGCTTGTGCGTGATGATACATTACATGGGTCTAGGTTAGCCACGGGGTATCCCCAACTATCAAATAAAAGTGACATATTGGGCTAAATAAATGCTCATTGTCAGTGTTTTAGGGGGACGGCAGGGTAAAATACTTTCGGAGCTTGTTAGCCGCGAAAACCGTGGCGATGCTTGTTACGCTTTGTCATAGATGTTTTATACTTTCAATTAGAAAACAGTTCTGCCACTGAATAATAAAAAAGGGCTACAATATAGAGGGCATTTTGGAGGGACTTTAAAATACAAGCCCATGTTGTTGTGGGGTAAAAATGCCATTAACTGTGGTAAGATGTTGTCCGGGCTGATGTGCAGTGGAATTACTTTTGGGTTCTAATGGTTGATGAAAAATGCATTTAGCATAATTTGAATACGGACTGAGATAATAAGATGGCCCAAATCAGCGGCAATCCCCATTTCCATGCGACCTCATCTGGGTGCAAATGTCATTCATATTTTAGCTTTAACCCTTATTAGGAATGTCTGCTTCCCAGGTCTTCATGAATTACATTTTCAGGACTTCCACTCATCTTTAAAGACAAAATCATTTGAATTCCTAAAGATGGCAGACATTGACAGAGGGGAGAGACACAGTGGCAAAGTCTATAGAGTAAATCCGGAGATACTTTTTCTTCTGGGCTTTTTTTAATGAGCTAAAATCCCCACTTCTTGCCATTTCCCTTGCCTTAATTGATGATTATGTTGTTACACAGTTGAAGCGCTTCCCTCTCTCCTCCCAGTCATTATGATATGGACAGGCAGCTCTTGAAGCTTCAAAGGCGGGACGGAGTGATTTAAGCTCAATTCAACTATCCCCTGGCCCACAGGTAAAAACCCTTGTAAACAGTGAATGCTAATCGCTAATTAGCCCTGTGGCTGAATCACACAATTTCTGTTTGAGCTGACCGCTGTTACGGTCCTGCTTAAGGGCATGTTGTATCTCTTTTGACGGCCCAATTAGAAATTCAGCTGCAGAACCATAAGGCAACCTCGTCATGAATATTTAACAAGACTGCCACAGACGAGCACGAAGGGGGCACTGAACCACATGTCATGGAGGGAATATTCGCCAAGTAACCACCAATCAATAGTCTCTTGATGTTTTGTGTATTAACGTGATGATCGCTGTTTTTCCTGGGCCGTAATAGAGGGAGACTACAGGTCACGGCGATGAGGGGGCTAAAGTAATAAGGGTCGAGTTCACGCCACTGAATGTCCAAATTAAATCTCCGGTGGACATGATGCTTTCTGACTCAAAACACAGCAGACACACAGGAATCAAACTGGAGCCGGCGCGGTTCAGCTCAATCTGAGAGGACTGGCAGGTCTGTGCCACTGCCAGCGAATAATTAGGCTACTGTCCTTCACAATATGTCAGGCTAACTGAGTGAGGAAACGCTGCCTGCTCTCGCTGCACTTTCACTTCATCGCTGCTGTATAGGGCTCAATATAGTCATGCCCGTGTGCTGACTCAGGACGGCTGGATATTGTGGAACGTATACTGTGGCAAATGCACAGACGTAGCAGAGGGAGATAGCGCTATAATGTTATCATTGCTTGCCTGACTCGACATGGCAGCTATAGCACTCCATATGCATGCCAATCTGCTGCTTTTCTGTTTTTTTTTTGTTTTTTTTTGTCAACTTTAATTTTTTTCCCGCTGAATTTTGAGTGTTTTTTCATACCTAAGACATTGCTTCCCAGTGTATTAAGAAATAATGGGCTCCCACTTCCTGTTTCCACAATAATTATGATGCATGTGTCAGGTAGACGTCGGGTGTTATGCTGTAATTGGTATTTTAATGCACTACCTGCAACACCTAAGATTGATTCTTCATTTACAATAACACTGTAAAACAGCATGCCACCTTGCATAATTATTTCTGTGAATCGGAAAAGTGCCTGTTTAAACTTTATTCACTCTCACCTATTCTTCTACACGCCGAGCTGTGAAAGAGCTCCAAGAACAAAACACTAGGATCCGTGCATTTCATCAGCCAGGCTGGTGTTGCCTGTCACTGAATTGCACAGGGTTCAAACACCTTTCTCAAGTAACCAAGGTAAACATGTTTTTTGCGCCTAGGGGCAATTGAATGAATTACCATGCCTCATCGTTTCATTATACAGGTATTCTGTATGTTAAACAGCTTTGCATACCAGGAGCAGATATGCAGGATTTAGGTTGGGTGTCCACTCTCATTTTAATCAAACTGCAGAATTCTCCAAGTTGCTCCGATGCATTTATCCTCATCAAAAAATCTTTACACGTGAGCTGACCGAGGAGAAAACAACAAGTGTACAGCGCTCGCCCCTGCACTCACTTAGCCCATATCACTCCAGGCAAATTGTTTTTACTTTAGACCCCACGACAGCAACTAAAGACCCACCTGCTCATCCAATAACAGCAAATAAAACCACATAGGCTTCCCGTTCTCTTGGTTTCAAAGGGACATTCTCTAAGTTGATTCTTTTCATTTAATTCCTGCAAAGGGAGAGAGCCCCCCCACCCTCATGCTCGTCCTTTATCTGCTCGTGAGAGTGGGGGAAGAAACAGAGGATTATCGATTTGCACTCAAACAGTGGGCCAACCTAAAAAGCCCCAATGAATTGTCACTCATTATTGAAATTATCAGGCACTAATTAAACTGGCAACCCTAAGCCCCCTGGGCTGTGCTCATCTCCAACTGAATTTCAGCTCCTCAGACAGTAATAGGGAAGCAGCATTAGCCGCTACTGGATGCTAATGAGACCTGGAAGCTGTCTCTCCCTCTTAGGGTTTCACAGAAGCAACTGCTGAATGTGAACCACAACTACAGTGCAGCACTGTTTGTGAGCACTTGATTGGCAGAATGAGAGAGAGTGAGGGAGAGTGGGAGAGAGATTTCTACTGGCGACTGTGAAACTGTGCTCCTCCGAGTACAGCCTCAACACTACATTCAGCAATAATTTTAGTACACGGATATGAAAGATTTCAGGCTTTTTGCGCATAATGCCTGAGTATTTTCCCTGTGTCGTTGCTCCACATATCTCCACCTCTCTGAAGCCCAAGTTGTTGACTTGCTCCTCATGCGCTCTCCTCGTCTCTTCTATGCGAATCAACAGACATGGTACCAGTGAGAGCCTGACTGACTTTATCACATGGTACACAGCTTGTTAATAACTTCCTCTGACAATTCCTCCTCATCTTTGCTGATGACCAGAGGGACAGCCGTGATTGTCATGTTTGTAGGGGAAGAAAGACTCTAAACAATGATGTCACGTCAGCCTCTCTATTAAAAGACTTCATATTTTGAGCGGCATAATTAATACTCTTGGGCACGTCGCTTCCAAGTTGGCACTCCAGGCAAAGGGCTGCCACTCACCTGATAATTATTTTTGGAAATGGAGCCCAAATTACAGTGATTGACAAACGCAACAAAGCAGAGACAGCCCGGAGCATTGGTGAAGAAAGAAATGAGAGAATAGTTAAGTGGTTAATGCACTTTCACAGTGGATTTAAAGTTGAAATCGCTTGTCCTTTTATGTCTCCATTGGAACTTTGGCTGGGGTCAAACTACTTAGCCCCTGTGTCCTCTTAAAGAAGTCTGCAAAAAGGCCTCTGTAGGAGTAATTAACAGTTTTATCATTTCTTTTTACATGCGTTAAAAGATTACTGCAGCCGTTTAAATAGTAGTCTTGCAGAGATATGTTCAGTGCAGTGGTGTCAGGCTATGCTTCAGAAATCACACTCAGCAATTTATCTGTATCCAAGTGTGTCTTGACTTCACTGTTCTGTGCAAAAAGGCAAACAGTTGTTAGCCTGTCGGGTTGCATCCATTAGACGGCGGATGGAGAAGAGCAGCATGCCTGTATGCTTTTTACACCTCTCGCCATGCGTAAATCAGCCACTCTGTCATTCGCCGCGAAAGAGAGGGGGAGGAATTATGTCAAGTTATTTGTTTTGTACCAAAATGAAATATTTATCGGGAGTGAACACCTACCAGGAACAGACGATGGGCCAGGGTGCTTCATCTTCTCGGACTCATATTTGGCTTCCACCTCCGCAAAGGCCAATGCACGTCCTGGGGGTTTTCAGTGATTCAGGGAAGTCCGCTACAGCTTTGAATCCACATTTCAAAGCCCATGTTGAACTGGAGGACTGTGGTTGGAACTGGAGGGAGACATGTGTACACACACTCCAACCAATTATATGCTGATCTCCTCTGTTGCGTTTGATGGGCACCAGATACATAACTTCACGCTTCCTTGTTATTTTCCATATTTCTACAAAGCATTCAAAACACTGCGGTCATAATGAAACGTACAGGAGAGTGTGGGTGATTTATGTCGCTGTGGTGAGGAAGTTTTCCACTTAAAGACTGGGCAGCGAAGATGTTAAGTTACACTGCAGTCATCGGGGGTTGTTTTGTTTTCCTTCAAAACACCCCGAACACACACCATTGACCATAATTTAAGCTTGAAATATTGCTTTTAGAGAGAAAAACAGAATGATTGGTGGAAATCATGGGGAAAAACATTGAGGTGGAAACATTAAATCCTTCTTGTAAAATCAAATTTTAACTGTGTTTAACAGAAACAAGCTTTGACAGGAAAACCATGACATAGTTGTGCGGTTTGTGGATGCATTCCTTCACATCAGAGCTCATTGCAGAGAATAGTTTTCATGGTGAGAGGCAGGAGAGTGGTAGAAAAAGGAAGTATTATTTGCCCGTAGTCCGAGTGGACCACTTAAAACGTTGTATTATTGATAGTGGCAATAATGTGGCCCTCTGCTCTACGTCCTCTGGTACGTCATTAAACGTGTTTCAACAACGACTTCCACTCTGCCGCCCAACGCTGGGAAAGCCATTACAGGCACGGGATGCTAAATACATTAACAGAAAAAGGTCGAAAAGCGAAAAGAGAGAATCACTGTACCTTTGTCCAAACCTATTACAACACTGACCCCTCTGACTTCAAAGTAACAATGATTGAGTTGGTGTCATCGCAGTCCCGGACTTCCCTGCCAGTAGGCCTACCTGGAAAAGTCTTTTTCCGAGAGGGCTATCGTTTGATCATGCACGCGGGCGATGCATGTCAAGCCGGGTTATTCCCACAGTTAATATTCTTTCATAACCTGCCATGCGAGCTGAACTTGATTATTTTGGCACCTGGGCAAACAGCTCGCGCTTTCAGGTGGTGCATACAGTATCAGAGACCCCGGTCACTGGGGTGATCTATTCGCTGAAAAGGTACGGTTCTGGCAAAAGACTCAGCACCTTGGAGTAATGAAGCCAGCCCTACTCTGTGAGCATGGGCAGAACAGGTTACATTAGAAATGCATGAAGGCCAATAGGTGGTTACCTTAGGTCTGCTCCAACCCATTTATATTCCATCAACTGATATCAAAGCAGGAAAATGTTTTTGGAGAGCAGGAAAAGCGCCGAGCGTAGAGGTACTGTATATTGAAATGTCCATGTATCAACAAAACATGCAAAAATGGCTGTCAAGTCGCACCCGGCATGTGAAAAACGTGCACCAGCGTCCAAGTTGACGGTTACCACAGAAGGCAAGAGGCGTTTCTTTGGAAGCTCCAACTATGGCTTGGATCAAGTCTGGCTCGCGTAATGAATCTTTCCTTTAACAACACTTTAAAAAAGCACCGTGATTTTTCTACTTTGCTGTCTCATTACCAGTGTCCACTTGGCAGTAGACGACGACAGCGCTGCCCAGAAAGAAGGCCTGAACCTGGGCAACTTTCCTGCTGTCCACCCACCCTTTACTGCTTTTGCTTTCCCTCTCAGAGACTTGGTGCTTACTTAATCATGATTAATCGCTGCCTGGATAATCAGATACAACATCAAAAGGTTGGAGATGACAGTCCAAGGACGCTTGGGAGGAAACAAGGTATACCAGGCATTCATTAGCTTTGGCATGGCAGTCATACATTAGCCCATAACCCTTTATTGTCCTAATTAGGCTGGAGTGGGGCTGCTAGCATTAACACAACCAATATTATACATATATGCATAGGATTTATTACAGTCACTCAACTTTGGGCCACACAGTGCAACCCTTATTCCAGAGACATTTATAGCTCAGGCTATTATTATTTTATTTCCTTTCCTTTTTCTTGCCCAGGTAGGAATTTGTCCTTGCACCATATTATGTTAGCTCACATCCGAGCTCTAAGCCGGCCATACTTTTTGATTTACAACCACTTACTTGGGACAAACATAAGACAGGTTTCCCCTTCCTCCATTACTCTGCCCATCTCACTTCACACTGTGAGGTGTAGCCCATACAGTATATTTCATTTCTTTTTTACCCCCCTCCCTGTGCTGTTTTAAGTCTCCCTGGATGGAGCCTGGCTTGCGGTGCACCATTTTCCCAGCTACAGTAGCAGTGGTGCTGGGCCCTGTTCAACCCCATTATTTCTGGGAGCCAAATTCCCATGGTCCCAGGAACAGGCGTGCCAGCTCTGCCTTCTTGGCTCTCTTCCCTGGTATTGTTTCCTTTGTTACATCCAGAGCTGCATTTCAGCCCGTTAATGTTTGCGCTGGGAGGTCCAAATTCCCAGTGTTCAGCTTTAGAAAAGGTAACTTGAAGTTCAGAATGCAACCACTTTTTTCTTCTTCTTCGGCAAATTGCGTTGTTTTTTCCCCTCGCTTTTATTTTGTCCTTTTTGTTCTTTGTTTTGATATTGTAGTATAAACAGTCATAACAACCCTGTCAAAGTGGCTGAGATAAAATTCTTCAGCAATAAAATCCGATCCAAGCATTGTGGGTTTTTTTCAGCCTTGCAAGTATTCACAGATTTTTAGCATTGCACTTTGATGGGGCAATTGTTTTGACATTCAGAAATTATAGCACTTTTATAAGAGGTGCGAAAATATACATTTATAAAATTAAATATCAACAAAAATATAATATAAAAATATCACTGAATCCAACCCTACATACTAATAAATCCACAACAGGAAAAGTGTAGATAAACCTTTGAACCTACACTGAAGTTGTAGTTTTTTTAATTATAAACTGTGAATTATTTTCCATGAAACAACAGTCGTTCTGTTTTGTTTAATTCACTCCAAGCATCACGGGCCATGAGCCAAGGTGTTCTGTGGAGCTTACATGTTTTTCTATGAAGAAAAAACCTTACATTTTTTCTAGTTAAAATCCAACAAAGATTTTGTTTTAGCTGCTGCTATTTCAGAGAAAAAATAAGTCCTGATACTGATAAGTAAAACAGATCCACACCTAAAACTAGTCACTTGTACTGGCCTTTTCTTAAAAAAATCTGCTAAATTCAATCATAGGTTTTTGAATTATGTTGTCAGCAGACAAACAAACCAATGCCAATTCTGGTAGTCTGTTTTATTCACCTTAAACCCTTGAGCTAAATAATTTTTTGCTCCTAAATTCTAATATTTTAGGTTAGTTTAGGTGCAATTGTGTTTTTTGCCTGCAAAAAAAAATATTGTACCAGAAATTTATTTTCTAAAAGTCCTCTAATAACAGAAAATAAAACAGAACTGACAGTGATTATTGTTAAAATGAAGTACTGTAAAACAAATTGATAACTGATAAATTGATATTAGTCTGGTAAATTTTTGATTTTCTGAAATCTGTTCTTTCTTTAAAATATACATCACATTTCATTGCTGTTTTGATTAAATATTGTTAGTACACGTGACTCAAAGTCAGTGAAAGAATAGTTTGGACTAGGAACTTTCCTTTCTCTTTCGTTTTAAGGTTTTGCTTAAATAATATTTTAAAATGTAAAAAAAAAAACTGTTTATAAAATGCTTGTATAGACTGTAGAAATGTCTTGTAACACACTTCAGCTTATTTATAATGATCCATTGATTTTTCAAACAAATATTTGTAGACTATTTGATCATGTGCAGAATATTAAAAAGTGAAAATACTGGCTTTAGTCTAAAATGTTTTACTGTATAACCTTTTACTTATGCCCCGAACTGTTAAATATCTGTACTCTAATTCTAACATCTGACAAATCTTCAGATCTTAAGAAGTGTGATTACACATCCACCATTATTACCAGCTCGAGTGTGACTAACTATTCCTTCTTGATGACATTTCCCCATCTGTAATCCACTTTATGGCCCATCATTCCAGCCTTAGCACCCTAACTCCTTTTCTCTGATGTCAACTCGTGTAGCCACGATGGCAGCTCACACATGGGATTAAATGCAGGGTTTGTTGGCTCAGCGCAGCATGGAGGGAGCATTTCCGACTGATGTTGGCTGTTCCACTCCGAGCCACAGCACTTGTCTCCCAGAGCGCAGACACGACGGTGTCAGGTAATTCTCCGAGGAAGAGCCACACGCCCCTGCAGAGAGCAGTGGGGGAGCCTGTATCACATCTCAGGAGTTGTAATAGCAGCTTTGAAGACTCCAGTCCACTAATCCCACATCATGTGATCATGTGTCTAATAGACCGACTCCTAATTCACAGCATTGTGGGGGATTTTTAGCTGTCACTTGCACCGGCAGAGGTTTACACTGGGAGAGTGTTATTTTTTCCTCTTGTGATAATAAATACAACACACAGCTACACACTGACACACTAAACAACAGACAAAAGCAGGCAAAAGAACACAGACATAGAGACAGAGTTGGAGTATGAGCAACAGATAAGCGCCTCTGCACTTTTTAGTCATCAGAAACACAGTCGACAGTGTAATAAAATGATCAACAGTGAAATGTCTTTGCAGAACTAAAGCCTGTCTTAATAAACAGTTAACAGAATTTATATTAGGTCAGCGTGTGATCAATAATAGTTTCTCAGGCGACGGTGCAGACAGTCTGATCACACATCACACAGAAAAAGAAATTTGAATGAAATACCTTGAAGACTAGTTTTATACAGTCAGAATGGTCTACTCCATAGTCATAAGCTGTCAAATCTTAGAAAAGAGGAAAATGCAACAAGACCCTCTGAGTATAGCGTGTGATCATCGCACAAGCCCAGGTCTGCCGAGGGTTTGTGTGACATTTTTAAGTCCTTTTTGAGTGATTATCTCGGAGGTACTATGCACATTAAATGGCTGAGTTAACCTTAACACATGTAAAACCATTACGCCTATTGACGACAGCAGTGTTTAATCCTGCTTTGCAGTTTGATATTGACACTCGTGATCAAATGCTAAGCTCTGCTAGCAGATAGGTTGTCCCTCTCTGGGGGACTGGGAGACAGGCAAATGAAGCAGCACCAGATTGATGAGAAATGAGTGCTGTGTAAATTGTGTGTGTGCGGGTGGTTGGAGTGGCTACGTGCGTGGATGTGTGTACTCTTCTCCTGTAAGGGATACTGCAAAGCCAATCAATTAATACTTAAAGTGGAACCAATTCTTGTTTCACTTGGGAACTTACTGAGGGCTTTGCCCCTTCATTTTAATACCGAGGTCTGCATTCCTAATTATGAACAGTGCAAATGGATGTTAAGCCATGCCAAATTAAATCTTAGTTCATTAGATATAAGCTCTTTAAAGATTGAAGGAAAATATTTGAATTTTTAAAAAGTTTCAATGTGCAGTGTCCCATTTTTAATGAGGACGTTGCAATGTGAGGGAAGAAAAAAGGGAAATGTCTTTGTGTGGATGAATAATCTAACCAATATGAAATATTAAGTCACTGTTTTACCCAGTGTTTCTCCTCAGGCTGCAGTGTTAGGCTGTATAATAGGAGATTTTCCTTTGGTGAGCTTCTGCTTTGAATAAAATACAGAGGTGCATGAAGGGGAAGCTCAACTGTCTAGAGGCAACTGGAGTTCTGAATTACATTGTAAATATATTCATTATTCCTCAAAAAAGCCATTGTTGACAGACGTCAGTTCCATCATTATAAGTGTTGCCTCGTAAAGTAAATAAGTCAGCTCCTTTTATTTTCTGCAGAGGAAAACTTTCAATTTTTAACCATGTTTACAGCTAGAGCCTAGTTAGCATAATGTTGGCTTAATCTATATTGAATGTGCCAGCTTCAGAAAACACTGGGGCTGTGCATTCGCTTTTACCTGTGGCTTTTAATATGCTCTTTCACTCACACTTAATGCAGAAAGCAGATGTTCCCCTACTTGCCACCGTCCTAGCCCTGCTTTCTCACTCTTCCCGACAGGAGCTAATGAAAATCTATAGAAAGTTTCACACTAGTGCTATTAAGGGAACACTTTTTTACAGTCACTGCCTACTGAACACACTACTAAAAGAACATAATGCATTGCGGTGTTTGCATTATAGATTATCTCCAATTACATTGTCTTGTCCTTTTCTTTGCTCTAATATCTTGGCAGTATTTGTCTGTCGGCGGTGAGTGTCTTACGGAGACAGATCCCGTTCTAAAATGGGAAGCTCCAAGGCCCCGGTGTCGTAAGAGCTTTACACAGTGTCCATTGTGTAACAGCTGTAAAACACAGACCAAATTATTATTAACTCCTCATGCTGCTTGGCCGCCGCCACCGCCCCTGATAAAGTGGAATCGCAGAGCAACCTTTGGATTTTGGCCAATAACCTTGGAGGGAGATGGTGATTGAAAACAGCGGTAGGAATCCAGGTTAGTCATTAGCGAATACGGTAGAGGACCAAGCTCAAGGTGGCAGTGGCATTACATGGACGGAAAGCGGAAACATGGAAAGTCTATTAACTACTCTTAAGACATAAATAAGGCTAAGCTTCAATTGCCTTTTAAACTTGGTTGGTAGTGTATTATCAGTAATATGGCTTATTTTTCCATAAGCCAAGAAAAAGGTAAAAAGGTTGACATTTGGTAGATGTGAAAGCAAAAAATAAAGTACTCACCAATGATGATCAAGCCACGCTCAGACTTGTTCCCCCTTAAACGTGGAGACATGGACCAAATTATTCCACACACAACTGCAAAACTATGCCTGCAAGAATTAGACACTGAAATGCAACTATATATAAAAGTGTGTTGATAGTTAAACCAATTTCGGCAAGGCTTAAAATGTACTGCAAATCTTTTCTCCAACATTAATTAGGATGTACAAGGTATAAATAAAGTAGCTAAAATTAAAAGTTAACTGTCTGGTGAACAAGAAAGGAATATGAACAGTGTTTTAAATAGTATTGAGAAAAAATCTATATGATATTTATGTATTTACATTTACAAAACTGCAGTACTAGCTTATCGAGGTTGTTTTTTTAAGATATTCTTGCTAGGCTTTACATTTATGTGCAAATACAAAATAATATATGATGCACCTCCTCACAGGCATACAACGCTGAACTTGAATAAACAAAGAAATGTAAAGGCCAAAGTTACACCATGTTAGGTAAGTTAAAGCAGAAAATTATAGCAGCTTTAGCACAAGTTTGCATATTATGATTATTAGTGCAATTAAAGAAATCAGAGAAAAGTTTACAGAGAAGTTACCAGTGAGGGATAATGTTGCCCCCAATCTCGAATCTCATCCACTGATCTGGAGAAGTGTCACCGATCGATGCACTGCCATGGCCCACTGCTCCTGACACTTTGCCCCAGTGCATTTTTAGGATGGGTCAAATGCAGAGAACACATTTACCTGAACTTACTGAAACTTTAACCTTACTAGAATGTACGCTACAATATTTAAAGATCCTTTATTATGGCTTTTTCTGGCTTTTTGAAATAGTTTTGGACATCTTTGCAGTAGTATTTCACACTTAACTTGTCTTCTTTTGGTGAGCTGCTACTTTCAATTTGCAGAGAATGCTTGATTAGATGTCTGACTGGCAACAGTGTGGAATAGACAGAGCATAAAAAGGATATCTAACACACCTATTAGCAACATGACATTAACAGATAGATAGCTGACAGCTCCAGGTCCAGTAGTGCCAGACTTTTGTTTTATAACACTCATGTCAGTACCTTCCAGGCACTAATGAGAAACCTGATGTACAGATTTCTCTGTCGCCTGAATAACTCTGAGAACAGCCTTGTCCTGATGCTCATGAATCCCAGTTTTAGTGCAGTCCTCTCTGTGGAAACAACAAACACAAATTTTCTTTCTTTTTCTTTCTACTGCATATGTTGTGTGTTGGGTTTGTCTTGTGATGCTTTTTATATGGACCTTGAGTCTGACAATAAAGATGATGATGATGATAGTGACAGCAAAATCAGCACTGAAATTATCATAATGAGTCTAGAGATGGTGTATGGGCTTTAGAAATGTGCAAGAGCACTTCCTGGTTTCACGTTTCTATGTAGAGCGGTGAGATCGAGCGTTTTCTGCTCTTGAGAAAAAGACAGACTCAGCAAAGAAGATTACTGAAACGAAATACTACTCCAGGTATGTTTATGAGGCAGAAACAACATAAAGATAAAAAAAAAAAGTTGATTTAGTTTATTTATTGAAATTGTACTGGTTTTAAATACAGCCTTTTGTGAAGAATGCACAGTAGTAATGCACTCACATGTAAAGCACATATAGAGACACAACAGGTATCAAAGCTCAGTGAAGTACATTTTTACATCTTTGCAATTTAGCTCAAGTTGCATGGTGAACTTAAAAGTAGACAGTAGGTGTCAACATTCAACCTTAGTCTAGATGAAACAGCATCTTTCAGGTACAGTCACACCCGAATTTGTCTCCGCTCAACGATAGCAAGCAGGAACCAAACAATGCCAAGAAATGACACAAAGAATTTACTGGGATGTAAGACAGGGGCTGAAAAAAGCATGTGATTTCTCATCAGATGTATATGTATGTAAAAAGCCAAAACAACAAACAAACAAACATGAAAAAAAGCAAAGAGAACAGTTTGATATTTTTAAAGGGAAACCCCTGCTAAGAACTCCCATCACTCAGCATACCACTTTACAGTAACTTTTTTGATTCTCACATTACCTGTTGGGGCAGAAGGAAATGTCGAATTTGTTCTTGCATCTTTCAGCCTGATATGACACCCAAAACCCAGGAGTGACTGTGTCTCTTTCCCCGCAGGAGAAACACGGGAGATGATTTGTTGAGGGGCCCCGGGGAACGAGTGCGCCTTGAAAACAGGTGGCGCAACATCACGCTGCAGCATGCCTTCAGGGAATATTTGTAGATATTCAGGAAATGCACAAAAACAAAACATTTCCCTGCGACAGAAGCGAACGCCACCTACTGTATGACGCCGAGTGAGGAGGTGATTAATTCTGCTCCTGACATGTTCCCCCTAATGTCATTTTCTTCAGACTTGAGAGATATTTTTAAAAAGTAACTCAGAGGGTTTTTTCCATGTTGATGAATGCTTTGTTGTGACTTTCAAACATTGGCTATGAGTCACCGAAAGCATGGGTAATACGTTGCGCGTCTCGTCAACTCTTCCCCAACCGAGTCACTCAGTGTTGAGCGAGATAGGTCAGCGAGAACAATTTCTTCATTTTGACAAATCACTGGGAAATGTATTAGCAGAGAGGCCGACTGTCAATCCAGCTGCCCAAAGGTCCTTATAGGGCCTTTTGGTGGCTCTGAAAAATGATGTAATCAGCCCGTCCTTCCTTCTTCTGCGGTCTCCATCCATCCTCTCTAAAGGCCTGGTCCCCTTGGCCTCGCTCTGGATCAAGTCCCCATAAGGCCCCCTGACCCCGTTAGAAGCGCATGATGGGCGGCCCTGTCACTTCAAATGGCTGCCCAGGTCCGGTCTGAGAGTAACCCCTCACTGTGAGTAAACCTCCGTGTTATTTCTGTTTTATGGGCTATGGCTGGATAACTGCGTGGAATGGATGTGGACAACTTAGTTATTGTCACTCAGGGCGAGGGTGGGAACGTGATTACCCAGAACGGGAAGCGATTGAAAGGTTTAAAAAGTTATGCAGCGTAGTTCGGAGAAAAGTAGAAGTGCTACAAAACGCTAACGAATACGACAGAAGACCAAGCTTAAGAGGGCAAGCTTAACTAAATACTCAATAACTATACGTTTCATTTTAAAAGTACACAAGCCCAAATTTTCTTCATCCATCAACAGCACATCTATATGTGCTTCCACTTATTAATTTATCAAAAAGTGCAACTTTTAACCAACAAGTTACCACTTTACAACAAAGTTAAGTAAGCTTACCTCAAACTTATAACACTTATAGTTAGGCATTAAACCAGGCTGTCCCACAATAATTTTCTGTTTCCCTTTTCTCCATTTATGTTGTACCTTTTGAGCTGTTCTTTGTAACTATCAATCAATCAAAGTTTATTTATATAGCACTGTACACAACAACACAAAAGAAGACCAAAGTGCTTTATGTCAAAATCATGATAAAATCACCATCACTATGAAAAGGCATAAAACCATAAGACACAACACACAGTACTAAAATGATCCAAAGACTTAAAACCTAAAGGTGTCACAGTGTTAGGGGTTAAAGGTCAATCTAAATAAGTGAGTCTTTAGTCAGTTATTTAAACTGGGACAGGTCAGTGATAACATGCAGATATAGTTACACAGAGTTAGACACAGACAACACTGATTTAGCCACTTTCTCTGTTACTGGAAACCATTATTTAATGGACCCGTCATCAAAAGACACCAATTGTACAAACGCTTCAAAGAGATATCAAATGTAACAGAGGACCAAGCTTAAGAGGGAGGAAACATGTAAAATAAACTATACATTTATAACTAAATACTAAATAAAAATACCTCTATAGGGCCAGGACATCCTTTAAAAGAAATTGATAATCTCAGTGGGAGATCAACAGCATAGCTATACTTTTTCACTAATATTTTACTAAAAAGTAAAACTGGATCAGTTTGACACTGAAAAATTATAATAACATCAAAAAGTTTCAAACTTATCTTAAACTTCAAGCACTGTTTTAGGTGTTAGACATCAGTGCCACAGCGTGGTGGCATAGTGGCTAGCACTCCTGCCTCACAGCAAGAAGGTCCTGGGTTCAAGTCCCAGACTGTGTGGGGCCTTTCTGTGTGGAGTTTGCGTGTTCTTCCTGTGTCTGTGTAGGTTTCATCCAGGTGCTCCAGTTTCCCCTACCACTAAAAACATGTTCAATAGAACCAAGACTCCCCTGCAAAAGAGATTTGTCTTTGTGGGACCTTCCTGTTAAATAAAGGTCTAATAAATAAAAATAATGTCAGCCTTGTTAAAAAAATTACATAAATTCTGTGACATTATCTATCAGTTTCTCTCTCTGTCCTTTTCTCTGTTTATGTTTTTATTTTTGTTGTTTCTCTGAGTAATTAGAGTTAGCACTGAATTAGCCAATTTCTCAGTTAGCAACATGCATTTATTCATTGTTAATAGGTTGTGTTGCAGACCAATCAGTGGCGCTAAGATAATAACAAGTATTCATCATTGATAATCTAGCTACTTCACAAAATCTGGATACTCAGAAAGGAGGGCCCCTCCCCACACTGAGCTATGGCTGAATGGATGTAAACAGGTCAAAGAAAGGTAACCTCAATGCCCCAAATAAGAACCAAGGTATAAAAAGTTTCTCTGTGTAGTTTGAAGAAAAGTACGAGTGCAGCTGAGAGCCACTAAATTACATTTCCCATTGATCATGCACAATCACATACTTGACCATACCTATGTTCAAAGAAGTTATTTAAATTTCAGTGACTCATTTATGATGTGTATTTTCACTTCTGGAGAGCCGGGCCTTTGATGGCGAGGAGGGGGGAAGA
Organism: Bostrychus sinensis; assembly: GCA_020698575.1. Lineage (NCBI taxonomy): Eukaryota > Metazoa > Chordata > Actinopteri > Gobiiformes > Eleotridae > Bostrychus > Bostrychus sinensis. The sequence goes on along the minus strand of CM036254.1, from coordinate 12,840,547 downwards.
CGCGGGTTTGTTATTGAAGTAAAGAATAATAAGGCCACTGCACATTGGCCCGGACTCTCCCCTGTACAAAGACCTTGATATGAATCCAATGCACTATGTATGCCCCTTAGAACAAGCAAGGAGACCGGAAAGTGTGTGGCTTTTGATCCTGTTTTCCTTGTGTTGCTCTTTCATCTGACCCATCCTTCAAAATTGTCACTATAGGACACATAGACATAGCTAATCTACCGTGGCCATGTTGCTTTTCCACTTGCTTACTCCCAAACCTTAAAAAACAAAACATTTTTGGCGCAAACCTGCTGTGCCTTAAAGGTGTGCCGCTCTTCAGTGTGGGATAACGAGATCCGAAGTGGCCAAAACACAATAGTCTGGAGTTTGTGCTACCTTCCCTCCATGAGTAAACTGTGCTGAATGTTTGAAGAGGTGCCAGGTTAGCCTCCACTACCAGTGCTATCCTTTCCCTCTGAGGTAAAAAGGAGTCTCTGCCTGGTGAACATGTCAGCGAATTATCCACTGTGAACAACTGATTGAGGCTATGAAGAGGAGGGCATACCAAAAGATAATATGTTTGGTTTGGAGACGATCCGCTGAACATACAGTTTTTCTCCCACATAAATTCTCCAGGTCCGCCCCTCCACAGCCATGAATCCCCCCCTTAACACAGTAGCAGCCCGCTAGTCTAGTTCTCTGGATTCAGCATTTTGACTTTATAAATTCCAGCCCCTGCACCTTAAGGGTAGCATTTATAATCAGAAATGTGAGTTTATATGTTCAATAAATGATGCTTTTGAAAGTTTTAGTGTTTCCACACCACACTGCTGCAGCGGTTGAGCTTGTTAGGGAGTAGCCACCTCAAGAATGTTACGGTCAAAAGAAAGTGCTCCAATTCAAAGTGATTGTCCGGACGAGCCAACCCTGACATTAAACATCACAAAAAGATTAAGTGCACTGGAGCTTAAAAGTTACAAACTTTTTCCAAGTTTCCTATCCAAGGAAGTTGTAGTATTAGATGCCTTCAGGCTGTTTGTTTTGTCCGTCACAGCTGCAACAGAAGGCGGATTCCCGGTGATTTATCTTATACATATAAAAAGAGGCTTTTATTCTCCAATGCAACAACCTAGAAAGGCTATTATGCCAGTCTTCCACATCGATTTTAGGGCAACCTCTCCACTTCCTAGGTAACAACAAGGTATTCATATGATAATAATCATAATATGTCAAGTATCTGCAGCCATCAGAGATGCTAGTCTCAGTTTAATGATTCTGGGAAATTGAGGATTACCCGGGATATGAGAGCAAGCCTACAGTTTTCATATAGTGTGGGAGGTTGCAGGGCTCTGTATTAGTAATCACAGGGGAGAGCCGAGAGGTGGGAGAGAAAATCTGCTTCTTCTCTTCTCTCATTCATCATAGCAGTCCTCTGGTGAGGAAACATGGCAAATGGCCAAATGAATGCACTTCATAAAGCGCAAATGTCTCCTCTGATGTGCCTCTCACTGAGGATCTGCAAGAGGGGGAAAGATTTCCACAGATATATTATTGTCAAACTCTGCTGCCCCCGCTTCCAAGTGTTATTATGATATTGTAGGAGATTTTACAATAAGATTTGGTGACTCCACTCGAGCAGTTACCATAACAATGTTACAATGATGGCAGCACTTTTCAATAGGCAGCTAAACTGAATGAAGCATATTGTCAGGCTGGATGATAAGTTCTTCTAAAGGAAGCAGTCGCTTTGAATGTTTTATGATGCAGTCATTTAAAGTGAGCAGTCTTTAAATGGAAATAAAATTCTCCATAGGTACATAAAAGTGTCTATACGTACTGAAGTAGAAGTGTGATAAGATGAGATAAGAATATGAGAGTGGAGCACAATAAGATGGTCAGCACCACAGGGAGGTGCTATGGATCTGCAGCCACCGTGCACCACATGCAGTTGGACACGAATTACACTTTCCAACAATGTCGGCTGAATGACTTTACCAGAAGTCATTTTACTGCATACAATAACTAAATCTTATACAGATAATTCTGTACCAGAGCAGATATATTATAAGGTAAGGTAAGGTAAAATAAAAGGTCCACGTACTTTTTACATTTTAAATAAGAAGAGATGGTTTAAAAAAGTACATTATGTAAATTATTAAAGAGATGAAATCCTTAAGAGTATTATGCACATAATAATACATGTAATTTATAATAAATTACTTTATAACTCAATACAAATAGTATTAATAATATAGTAATGTATGTAATATAATATTCTACAGATATAATATTTGCATTACAACAGTACAACTTAAAACTAGCATTGATAAAACAAAACCCATTCAAGAATTCACTAAAAACAACTTTTCTACTGAAGATCTATTTAGAAGAAATCTGTTAAAATAAAATATATCCCTTTTATTCATTTGTTATGCTTATGTTATGCTTTTTTTCTGTGCTTGTTACATTGTTTTAATAAATTCTAATCATTACATAATTTCTAAAAACATTTTCACACACAAAAAGTAATCCAAAAATGCATTTAATTATCGGTGTTAGGGAAACTTCTAAGTAAGTACTTTTGTATCATGACAATATTCAAATTAAAGCTATAAAATTCAGGATTTTTATAACAATTTCTATTTGTCCTTTAGAATAAAAATAGTTTATAACATCCCTCTGGAACAATGTGACTGTATCTGTGCAAAACAAATTGTATTGTATTTGACCATTTTAGCATTTTGTTTAAAAGTGAGTAAAATTTCTAACATCAGAAAGTAACACACAAAGAAAACATCCAGATATGCATACTATGCCTTAAATGAATTTTAAATTAATTGCATTATTATAATTGATATTGTATTAAGATAAAGATAAGTGTCCTTTAACCAGACTTAAAAATATAACCTCTATATAGTTGTATGTAAAATATCTTTGCTGAAAGTGACATTGTGTACAGTATCTTTATTTTGTGATGAAGTCTATTGGGAATCAAATTGTGTACCCTTGGATGTTTTTTTTTTTTTACAACTTTTTCAAACCCAATTACACCAATTACAAAAAAGTTAGGATACTGCATGACATGTTTAAACAAACAATTGCACATTTTTTATCCCCAGTAGAACAGAAACTACTTCATCATGTGTGGATACTGACATATTTTACCTTTGATAAAAAACACAAGCCAAGTTTGAATTTGATGGCAGCAACACATCTCAAAAAAGTTGGGACCAGGGCAACAAAAGGCTTGAAAAGTGTTCCTAATAGAAACAGGTGGAGGAGCATTTTGCATTAGATTCATCTGCAACTCAACATCAACATGTCCCAGTATAAACAGGACATTTTAGGAGAGCAGAGAACATCCTGCCCTAAAACAGAAAATGGATCAGGAAGTCAGCATCTGAATATTTACTTTCAAAATGTATTTTTCCACAACACTCACATCGGACTTATTGACATGCATTTTTTGAGCTATGTTTGGATTACTGAAAACCCACTGGACCTAAAATATAAACCTCACAAAGGAGCACAGGGGTGAGGCCGACTGTATCCGAAATTACAAGGCTACACACATTGTACACTTTGAGAAAAAAATACATAGCCATGTGTATGCGTCATGTAACATTTGTGAGGTGGATTTCTCACTCTTTGACATTACTGATGCAGGGTTAAAAAGCCTGCAGTCAACAGAATTATATGAATCAATAAAGTCAATAGAAAAGTCAAACCATTTTAATTTGATATCGCCATATTTTCCTCACATGTAAATGAAGAATATTACCACATAGTTAAAGAAAACCTATTTACACCTCCCTGCTTCCCTTGCAGCTCAGCAGATGTTTATTGTATCCGTGTGATTGGAGCAATTATACCTTTTATGTATACTCTCTCCTTGTATTGCTGTATTAATTACAATATTGATTCAAGTTACCACCTAATGCCCAAAAAACATAAATCACATTTTGCACCTAGGAGTGTGTTTGAACTAATTAAGAGCGAAAGTGCTGTCTTTGAAAAATAAATACGTAGGATTGCTCCGTATTATTTATTCCCTGGGCTGTCACAATGCAGATTAAAGTGTTTGTACGTTCTAACTATGTTTACGTTTTGTTCATTCATGGAGACAGCAAAGAGGAGTCATTTTTTTATGGACGCTTTTTCTAATCTTTTGTTCAAATGGACAAAGTCGTCAAGAGAGAGGATATTGTTTCGAATTGACTTTAAATTAGATGTTACAATGGCTCATTTTGAAACAATGCTGTACCGTTGCCAATGGTGGCATCCATACAGTATTGTAGCCTGCGCCGTTTATCATGCCAACTTACAGTTACAATTGGACATGTAAAAAGTGTAAGTGGCGAGAGAGGGCAAAAGGAGGCGCGCGAAAGGGATCCAAGAAGGTTTTGGCGTGTATAATTACACTCTCAAGATGGCATATTTACCGTCTCTGCCAGCGAGGTCATGCCTTCTGTCGTAGTAAACGTAGTGAAGTATGAAAGAGCCAATTACAGCTCACTGGGTGACCTTTTAACAACTATTACCACATCCCATCAACACATTATCCTGATGGAGATTGTGATTCCGGCAAGAATTACGTTATGTTATCCCTGACACATCCAGCCCGAGACAGCCTTGTTGTCTGATGGCGGTGACAGCAAAAGGAAAAAAAAAAAAAAAAAAAAAACGTCTTTGAAGAATCAGCACAATAAAAGCGGACAATGAAAAAAAAAAACAGAGAGAGTGAGATATGGAAGAAGACATGAGAGAAAAGGAGGAGGGGGTTACGAACAATAGCCCTTTGCCGTACAGTACATTAGCCGTGGATGTCAAGCACCCCAGTCGTTCCCAATGAAAAGCACAACAAATAAGACGTTGGCCTGTTTGTATTCATTATCAGTCAGCACATGCCCCGGCTCCTGCATTAAACATTAGACTGCCTCTGATGTCTGCTTAACAGTTTAATTCCCTCCCCGCCGCTCAGCCTGTCATAATAAACCCAGCGAAGCACACACAAAGTCAAATAAGAGTGCGAGGGGCCTGCTTTTGTGCGTATGTGCGCGCGTGTTTGCGAGGCTGTCCGCATGTTTGTTACTGTGGACTGAGCGCGGCGGAGGGGACATACAGATCTTTCATAATAGCCAGTGCCCTCTATGGCCAGCCTCGGCTTTATTGTAGTTTATCGGGCAGCAGATGAAGTAGATTGCAGTGGGAGCCTTGTTTACCCCTTGAGTCTATAAAAGAAAGTGTCTGGGCTCATATACATCTCTGTATACTATTAGTGGCTATATTTCTGTGTGGTAAAGATGTTAAAGGGACAAAATACTATTTTCTTGCATGTGAGAAAAACAAATAAAAATGTTTAATTGCATAACAGCGATATTGAAGAACAAGATGGTATGTAAATAGATGATAATAGATGTCCAGCCTGTACCAGTGAGCTTTAGCCAATGACATGCTTGGATACATTTGGATCTTCTTTCACATTAGAAGAAGGGACACTGCCATTGGCTTTGGTCTAGTCAATTTGTAAACATTAAAATAATGGGAAAAAAAATACAATACAATGAGAAAAGTTCCAGCACTGACATTTGTGAAATTCTGTGTAAGAAAAGCAAATATATATAAGTAGAAACAGTAGGGCAGACCTCTGTCAAGGCATTGGCCCTGGCTCTGTCTTGCATTGTTAAAGAGATAGTGCACTGTAAAAAAAAAAAAAAAAAAAAAAAAAAAAAAAACTGCGAAAACTCAAAAACTCAAGAAGAAGAAAAAGTATTATTCTTTTGTTATATTGTGTATATTTAGTTTTTATTATTAACAATGACAATACTTTTTCTGAACAATGGATAATAAGTTTTTTTTTTTTTACAGTGTGGCTGAACCTACTCTTGAACTTAAGATCTTCTAGTTTAAAAGTAAAACCACAAAGCCCTTGTACTTTATCTCAGAAGAATCCATTAAAACTAACTAATCCTTTGTTCATTTACTGACCTCATGTGGCTGGTTAATATCTCGCAACAGACCTGAATCTAAAATTCCTGGATCTAGACCATGCTCCAGATAAACACTAGAAACTAATCATTTCCTAGGCTCATTACTGACATTTGATGAAAGTTTAGTTAAAATCTGACTATTACTTTTTGAGTATTTTTACAAACTGACTAACAAATCAAACAATATACAAAACGCCAAAAACACAATTTTCTTGGTGGAGGTAAAAAAAAGGAAGCAAGTAATAAATAAACAGCGTTGCATGTTTTACAACCTTTTAAAAACATTATGTGACAAAAAAGACCTTTTTCAATAATTACAACTTCCATAATGAAACAGGTTAAGAGACCAGCAGAGAGCAGAGCTGTTACACTATTTTGAACAAAACCATAGAAAAAAAGCTTTTTATTTCCTTGAACTTTTTGTATGATGCCATTTTACTACAAAATACAAAAATAGCTGTGAGGACTCAGTGGTGACAGAGCTGTACAGTTTGTTTGTTTGTTTGTTTGTTTTTTGATAATGAATGAGAGCAGACTGGATGTA